>CM046003.1:6611069-7811069 GCA_025175895.1 Wurfbainia villosa | reverse complement strand
GACCAAGCAGTCTCTTAGATCTATCTCTATAGACCTTGATGCCCAATATATAGGTTGCTTCTCCTAAGTCGTTCATTGAGAAACAATTCCCATGTAAAGTCTTCACAGACTGTAGGATAGGGATATCATTTCCAATGAGTAGTATATCATAAACATACAAGATAAGAAAGATAACTATGCTTCTACTAACCCTCTTGTAGACACAGGGTTCATCTTCATTTTTGATGAAACCAAACTCTTTGATCGCATCATTGAATCGAAGATTCCAGCTTCTAGATGCTTGCTTTAAACTATAAATGGACCTTTGTAGCTTGCATACCTTTCCAGCATGCTTTGGATCTACAACCCCCTCAGGTTGTGTCATGTACACATTCTTGAGTATGTCTCCATTCAAAAATGCAATTTTTATATCTATTTGTCAGATCTCATAATCATGGTAAGCTGCAATAGCAAGCATGATTCGAATAGACTTAAACATCGCAACTAGTGAAAAAGTTTCATCATAGTCAATACCATGAATCTGCTTGAAACCTTTTGTAAGATATAAAAAAAAAATTATACAGATTAATTACTTAGGTAGTTGGTTGAAGATTTAATGAGGTGTTGGGCTCAACTTAAGTTGGGTTTGGACACAAGGTCGGTTCAAGCTCGAAGTGGAACAGTTAGTATAAACTCGAACCAGATTGCATTTCTTCCCTTTTCCACTCGTGATACCGATTTATTTCCTCACCGCATGTGATTTTTATGCCCGAGTGTTTCCAGTCGTTTCTTTCTTTCTCACGTCGTGACCTTTCTTTCTTCTCCTCACCGATAGTGATTCCTCGACACTCGATTTCTTTGCTGCTGATTCCTCTCCCAAATCCTCCGGTTCCCTCTTCCCATTCGCTGACTCTCTTTGCCCGAGCTCGGCTCAGCAACACCGTTACAGCATTTGATCGCCGCTGTCACCGATGATTTTTCCCCATTGGTTGCCTCTTGGAGGAAGGTGCCACTACGGGCAGCATTTCGGCTGCCTCCTACCTCCACTCTGAGCAAGGTCTTAGTACTGCCAATTTGTCTCCATGATCACTGCAATAAGGCTAGGAGATCAACGACTGAGGCCAAGGGGAGCTCGGTCCACACTGTGGTGATACATCCTTTACTCTGTGGCGGTTTTGATCAAGATTGTGCCCCATTCATGATCTATTTTTCTCCTCTGTTTCTGCTCTATAGTGATTGCTGACCTAGTTCATCACCACCTCGTGAGCCTACCTTGAAGTCAGGGGGCGAACCGATGGTTGTTTCCCCTTACAATGACTCTTTAGCTAGGGGACAATTTTCTCATTACCAGTGATCTGGGATTCCCGATCGGGTGAGCTATAGTAGCACCCAGGAAGTCCATTATCCCTACTGCCCTAGGGAGTTAAAGGCTCAGTCGGCAATCCAAAGTATAGTGTTTCCATTTTCGTCGAATGATTTTTGGTAAGGTCTCTATTTACCTTTTGTTCTGTGGACTAAAGGTTTAGATAAAATTAATCAAAACCTATATATTTGTGATTTCAGGATTTAGGGGATTATCGGATTTAATGGATATGATATCCCATTTGAGATTGAGAAGCTGGGAGAGATTAAGGTAATGAGAGGTAAGCTTTGTGTTGTATATGATAGATGTGCAATAGGTTGATGGAAGGTTTTGAGATGAAATTTAGCCATAGTTCCTTTGAATTGTGCAGATCAGATTGTTTGGTGTATCAAGAAGGTGTGGCTTGTTGATTTGTTGTGAGGTAAGTTGATCTGGATGCATTAAGGTTATGCAATCGGAATCTTGTATATTATTATAGTTGTAATGGTGTTAATGTTGGAGTTACATGTAGTATAGGAAAACGGTAAGTTAGGTGTTGTGATTGGGGATTTATTTTACCATTTATCTTGTTGGTGATGTTGTTACGGCAGATTACTTGTGAAGGCTGCTAGTTGGGGTCATTTGGCTTTGATTCGACTATGGGAATGATATATGGGATCTGGAATTGGGACAAGAAGTCGTACGGGTGAAACTAATCATGGTGAGTTGTGATTTATGTGCTATAGATGAAAATGTTTCATCTATAGCTAGCTTATTATTAGTTTGCTGATTAAGAGCTAATGGAGTTTGCTGATCGAGATATAAATGTGATGTAGGATGTGTGATCGAGACTTTAATTTGTATTTGGATAATGGATTTGAATATGAGATCGATGTAGGTTTTGATTTGGTCATGTTAGAACTTAATCATAGTTCATGTTGTCTTGTAGGACTTGGGTAAGTGATATATGCTTGTACGCATGGACAACTAGTTGAGCTATTTAACAGGTGGGTAATTTCCTATCCTGGTTAGGTAGTTGTTGTTGCATACAGATTTAGATATATGATTATATTATATGATCATATTACCTTGACTCCGCTCTTATTTATTCTTGTGCTTGATACTTTGTCTTTGGCCTATATGCTCTATGGTTGTTATCACATTTCCTTCATCAGGATTAGGAGTTAGAGATGCGATGTAGGTAAATCTATAAATGCTTAGTATTGTATAAATAGTGGAGTACGAATGATGACCTGATTTGTAAATTGGGAAAGAGGTCATCCGTAAATAGGTAATGTCCTTAACGTAGGATTGATATCAATAACCTTATGTTGCTTGTTTGCTACCGATCATGTATTGTGTAAATAGTCAGGTAAATTGCGATTAGTGTGTCGCTACAGACCGGTGGTCCTAGCTTGTCATGATCAATTGAGTACGACTCTCTGCAGAATAGAGAGTGC
Organism: Wurfbainia villosa; assembly: GCA_025175895.1. Lineage (NCBI taxonomy): Eukaryota > Viridiplantae > Streptophyta > Magnoliopsida > Zingiberales > Zingiberaceae > Wurfbainia > Wurfbainia villosa. The sequence continues at coordinate 7,808,288 of CM046003.1, read as the reverse complement.
ATCGATCAGATTGGTATGACTCTCTATAGGATAGAGAGTGTTATGATCAGTTGAGTACGACTCTCTGCAAGATAGACAGTGATTTGATTAGATTGGTATGACTCTCTGTAGAATAGAGAGTTTTTGGTGGATGTTTGTATGTGTGAATTTTCATTCATGTCATTTGCATGCATACTAGCGACGTGGTCTCCCTTATGATTGAGAGGGTTGTCAGTCATCCTGCCTCCACGGTTGCTCATAGGAAGAGTAACTGGTGTGAGGGAAGAGCATTGTGGTGCCGCACTCTATCACTATAGACGGTGGTAGTCAGATTTGCGTGTCGTTGTCCTTTTTGTGTGGCAATCGACCACTCATGGGTAGTGATTGTCGGAGTGGCCAATAGCAGGGACCCCTATCGTGTGGCTTGCTCTTTACGCTTAATTGCTACTCGATCATACTGCCCACTCAGCCACTCGAGAGTAGTGGTTGGTGTTGAGTTGGGGTAGTTGTCATGTCGAGCCACCGAGGCCACACTGGGTCGTGGTAGCTTTAAGGTGAGCCGGCATGACCATGCATGCTGCATTGTCGTGACTTATGGGATTTTGCATATTGCCATATATATACATATATGCATATATATATATATATATGGATGATTGTGATTAGCATATATATAGATGCAGTCTATATATATGCTTATTGTGATGTTGTATTTGTTTGTACTATGCTTGTTGTATTTATTTGTACATTATCATACATGCTACTGAATCTGCTATATAATAGTGTATGGGATACCGTGTATGAGTTGGTTAGACTATTGCATTCTTTGACCTCTATTCATGATGTAGTATGAGTTAGACTAGATTTCCTATTATATATTGTGGATATATGCTCAGGTTTGATCAAAGTAGCTTAGCAGACTTTCAGGTATGTCTGCATTTTACGTTGTTTATTTGGTTAGATTGTATATGCATGTATTTGTTTATTAAACTGGTATACTTGTTGTACCTCTAAGTTATATTATTGAATTACATGTGATATTTGATCTATATACATGTTCTTTCATATTACCACTGAGTTATACTCACCACCACGGACCCTGAGTTTTTCTGTCGCCCAGGTAACAGGTAGAAGTCTTCATGACAGCTTGGAGCATGGCTGGCTGGCATCGTCTCATCTCAACTTCGAGAGTCTGAGCTTTTTGGGATTTATTGTTGGTGTTTCGATATGTCTTTGGATTTATGCGATGATTTGTAGTGTTGGACACTGTTGTTGTTGTACCATTCTTTATGGTTTGTTATGGCATTTTCTTAGTTTGGTGTTAGTCATACCGGTATGCATAGTGTGTGGTTTGTATTGTAGTTGTGTTAATTTCGTTGTGTTTTGTTGTGTTGTTATGCTTACAATTGTATATGTTATTGTTATTGTGGGCCCAAGGGCCTTGTATTAATAGGATATGTTGTCATATACAGGGGAGATGTCGTCCGTTTACTTTTCGAATCGGCATACTCTCGGGGCGTGACAACTTTATTGGTATCAAAGCCATAGGTTCTGCGATACCATACAATGTTATTTTTGTGTAGAGTCTTGGATTCTCGGGAGTCGATTTATTTCGATTTTGATTTTCTGAGATGAGATTGACAGTGGCCTGATCTCCAAGCAGCACGAGGTACGAATTCCTGATAACTTATAGCCGAGTAAATACTTATCTAAACTTGATTAACAGGTGTATACAGTCAGAGTTATGACACCTGTGCAGACTTGTAGTAGGGGTCGTCCCCCAAGGCGACCAGCCGGAGTTGCCTTTAGGGTATATACATCTCGGTTTGTTGCCTATGCATTTAGTGTATATAACAGGGAATACCCTATAGCGTTGGTTATTCTTCATAATCATGGTTTGAGTTGACCATGGGAACGACATGTTGAGTCTGTGAGCCTTGAACCTATGTCAAAAAGGTGAATTTCCTTTGAGAGCCGACTGATACCGAGTCAGAACGAAGGGGTCAAGTCATCACAGTTCTTGTAGGAATTAGAGACTACAGTCTTAGGGATTTTCACTGATTATGCTAGTCAGATCATTACCCATGGGGTAATAGACTAGGTGTGTATACTAGTATTGCAACAGCAAATAGAGGGTTAGTATAAGGTGTTTCATAAGGATTTTGATCCCTGAGTTGTTCAAACTGGGTTGTATAACTTTGAGGGTACTTTTAAGTACATAACTAGTGTTATACAAAGGAAGTAGAGTTAGTCACGTACCATTATCGGGATCAAGCTAGTACTTGGTGGAAGATGCAGGAAATAACCTTCGGGAAATAATATATCACTTGATCATAATTTAGTGATATTGAGAGAAAGTATTTCCCCGCGTCATTTTTTTTGACTCAATGTAGGGAATTCTTGAGCTTCAAGTAGGGTGATCATTTGGTAACGGGAATACCATACAAAGTCGTTAGACTTGCAGTGTTTACGCTCACCTAATAGCTCAAGAGTGTAAGGCATGTTTTAAGCCATATATGGTTTATTGGCTTACATTTGGATAAAGATGACTGGATCTTCTATCAGATCCTGCCGGAAGACATTGGATTGAGTCAAGAGTTTAGAAATGACTCTGTACAAGTGTTTAGGAGATGAAGATCGATAAGTAGACAATGCAAGTCAGATGTTGGAATGAGAAGCCTCCAAATGTCGGACAAAAGGAGCAAGATCGGAGTCATAGGCCACGAGCTACTAGTGGAGAATTTTTCCGATCATAGAAGGCCCATCGCAGATCATCAGAATTGTTTGATGTTATCTGCGAAATCAGATCATTTGTTGCTATTGTAAGTAACTAGTATAATTGAGGAGTTGTATTTTGAAGTCCCAGTTAAAGACTATCGATGGTATTCCGGGAGGATGATGCATAGTCTCGACAGCATAGATCATCACAGAAGATTAGGTTATCTCACCAACAGTGACCTACTACCTCAGGCGTGGTTGGAGTCCCTTGATACTTCTTTCAGGGGAAGTGATTTACTCAGCAGTATCAGCAGAAGACATCTTAGAAGACTTATGTAGACAACAACAACTATTACCACCCAGACGTGGATTGACTTTTGTACAGAGGTGAGAGTATACAACGATGGTCGTATCTATTCGGTATTCTACAATTGCAGCTCATAGGATTAAGTGATGGGATCAGATGATCTAGGAAAATCCTTGGGTCATTCGTCGCAGAAATGCGACTGCTTTATCGCAGACTGTTGGATCTGATCTTTTCTCTTTAGAGAAAAGGCCGAGACCTGTGTGGAGCCTTTGGATCGGATCGATAGATAATTGATCGTTCACGATATTACTCTAGTTTACCCTCTGGGTTAATATATTGAGAGATGCTTGTAGCTTACAGGTATCTTTGTCTAGAACATTCTTAGTTCGAATTAGATGGATTACATCGACTTGTAGGTCGGTGGTATCTCTACCGTCAGGTGGGATGTGAATCAACAATTAAGAAGTCAAGGGATGCCCTTAGACTCTGATAGACATACCTTTACTGTAGACATATCATTACGGATGGTCAAATTGTTTAGATTATGGTATGATTATGTCTCTAAGATGTGTAAATAATCTGAGAGTATTCGGATGTAGTTTCGGATGAACTCCTAGGCTTGCCGTTGCATACGGAAGTGGAGTAGGCGATTGAAATGATTTCGGAGATAGTGTCGATATTGAATACCTCATACGAGGGATAATCTGGTTGGTATCGATGTTGCTAAACACTATGAAAATTGGAAGAACGTATGTTGCGATTATAGGAGGTGTTGGATGGGATATTTATCTGTACTAGTATTTCTTCTAAAGAGGATCCATAACTCTTTGTTAAAAGAGAGATGGACCTTTGAGATTATGTATTGATTATCGATGATGGAATGCGATAGTTGTTGAAAGTGAATATCCTTCGTTGTGGATAGATGATCTGTTTAGATCAACTAAGGACACCTGTGTATACTCTATGTTTGGTTTACGACTGGTGTGTTGATATTGTTGTGACATGATGTCATACAATTATCATTGTCGTTATGATAATCGATATATCATCAGTGTAGAGTAAAGAGGATGCAGATGTGTAAAGATGACAATTCCTTACTTGGTATGAATTTTATGAGTTTTGATTTTGTTGTTAGACTATTTAATGGTTTAGTCATCTATGGGCTTGAGAAATCGTGTATTCTAGACATGATTGGATCAGTTTATGGTTGTTGGAGTGTCGTAACTTGGCTATTGTAGATTGTGGTAGTTGGAGTTGTGCACTCGGCCACCGTAGTTGTTGTTTCCTTGTATTGATTTGGTTATTCCTACGAATGTGGATGGGATGCTTTTAAGCATTAGTATATCACTAACTTGTTTGATCAGGAAGGTAATGGAATTTACTTGATCTGAAGCCTGTGAAACTAGTTTTCAAGGCTCAATCGATGGTGGACTTTTGCATCAATGTTAGTTAATCCTTCCAATGAGGATGGAAGGATATTGTACGCAGATGCCTCCTTTCAGGGATCAGAGCGATCCCGATGCAGTTAAATGAGGCGCATCATACGCCTACGTCAGTTAAGAAAATATGAGATAGGCTATCATATACATGAGGTGGATTTAGGAGTTATTATCTGGATTTATGGATGTATGGAGCAGAAGTGCTCATTGAATTTAACTAGCTACTGGGTAGCTACTATAGAGTTGCTGGAACGCGAACAATTGCAATAAGTGAGATTGGTCGCTATAGTCTCCCATACACTTACAGAGTGTGTGGTGGAGTCGATTTTGGACGGTTGATGGACTTCTCTTTTGAGAAGATAATTCTCCATCTCTAATGAGGATAGTGGGTTCTGGAGTTGCATCGTTTAAGGAAAAGTTGCTACAGGAAGCACATCATTCGAGATTTGCTATATATCCTAGTGGTATTCGAATGTACCAAGATTTGAAACGTTTATACCGGGAAACAATATGAAGAGAGATATTGCAGACTTGGTTGCTCGATATTCAGTATGCCAGCGGGTAAAGACTGACCATCAGAAACCTGCTGGGTTGCTCCAAGAAATTTCGATTCCGGAATGGAAGTCGGAGCATATCACGATGGATTCTCGTTGTGGGATTACCTAACACCTATAAAGGACATGATATGATTTGGGTTAATTGGTGATCGATTAGCCAAGTTCGTTCATTTTCTATTGAGCCATAAGATGTCTTTCGTTGGGTCACTCGACCAAATTTTATTGCAAGGAGATTTTTAGTTTTCTTGGAGTATCTTGAGTATCGCATCTGGTAGTGATTCGAGATTCGCCTTACGATCCCGGCAAAATCACCTACAGGTCATGGATATAGAGCTCCACTCTAGTGCAGTTGTTCACCCGCAGTTAGGTGGTTAAACATAGTGTATTATTCACACTATAGAAGGTCTGTTGGGAGTATAGGTGATTGATGTTAGAGACTATATGAGAGCTGGAAAATCATATTCGAGCTCAATACCCCCACTTGTTTATTGGAGGTGCCTTACTTTTCTCGAAATACTTGAGTTGATTAGCATGATAGTGCTTACTCGTTGTGCTTAAGTACGAAATTTGGGGACCAAATTTTTTATTAGTGGGGGAGAATGTAAGATATCGAGAGAAAAAAGTATGTAGATCAATTACATAGGTAGTTGGTTGAGGGTTTAATGAGGTGTTGGGCTCAACTTAAGATGGGTTTGGACTCAAGGTCGGTTCAAGCTAGAAGTGGAACGGTTGGTATAAACCCGAACATGATTGCATTTCTTCCCTTTTCCACTCGCGATACCGATTTCTTTCCTCACCGCACGTGATTTCTCTGCCCGGGTGTTTCCAGCCGTTTCTTTCTTTCTCATGTCGTGACCTTTCTTTCTTCTCCTCCCCGATGGTGATTCCTCGACACCCAATTTCTCTGCTGCTGATTCCTCTCCCAAATCCTCCAGTTCCCTCTTCTCATTCGCCGACTCTCTTTGCTCGAGCTCGGCTCAGCGACACTGTTATAGCATTTTATCTCCGTTGTGACCGATGATTTTTCCCCATTGGTTGCCTCTTAGAGGAAGGTGCCACTACGGGCAGCATTTCGGCTGCCTCCTACCTCCACTCTGAGCAAGGTCTTAGTACTGCCGAATTGTCTCCACGATTGTCGCAATAAGGCTAGGAGATCAACGACTGAGGCCAAGGGGAGCTCAGTCCACACTATGGTGATACATCCTTTACTCTGCGGCGGTTTTAATCAAGATTGTGCACCATTCATGATCTATTTTTCTCCTCTATTTCTGCTCTATAGTGATTGCTGACCTAGTTCATCACCACCTCGTGAGCCGACCTTGAAGTCAGGGGGAGAGCCGATGGTTGTTTCCCCTTAGAATGACTCTTTAGCTAGGGCATAATTTTCTAATTACCAGCGATCTGGGAATCCCGATCGGGTGTGTTGTTGCAGCACCCAAGAAGTCCATTATCCCTACTGCCCTAGGGAGTTAAAGGCTCAATCGACAATCCAAAGTATAGTGTTTCCATTTTCGTCGAATGATTTTTGGTAAGGTCTCTATTTACCTTTTGTTCTGTGGACTAAAGGTTTAGATAAAATTAATCAAAACCTATATCTTTGTGATTTCAGGATTTAGGGGATTATCGGATTTAATGGATATGATATCCCATTTGAGATTGAGAAGCTGGGAGAGATTAAGGTAACGAGAGGTAAGCTTTGTGTTGTATATGATAGATATCCAATAGGTTGATGGAAGGTTTTGAGATGAAATTTAGCCATAGTTCCTATGAATTGTGCAGATCAGATTGTCTGGTGTATCAAGAAGGTGTGGCTTGTTGATTTGTAGTGAAGTAAGTGGATCTGGATGCATTAAGGTTATGCAATTGGAATCTTGTATATTATTATAGTTGTAATGGCGTTAATGTTGGAGTTACATGCAGTATAGGAAAACGGTAAGTTAGGTGTTGTGATTGGGGATTTATTTTACCATTTATCTTGTTGGTGATGTTGTTATGGCAGATTACTTGTGAAGGCTACTAGTTGGGGTCATTTGCCTTTGATTCAACTATGGGATTGATATATGGTATCCTGGAATTGGGACAAGAAGTCATACGGGTGAAACTAATCATGGTGAGTTGTCATTTAAGTGCTATAGATGAAAATGTTTCATCTATAGCTAGCTTATTATTCGTTTGTTGATTAAGAGCTAATGGAGTTTGTTGATCGAGATATAAATGTGATGTAGGATGTGTGATTGAGACTTTAATTTGTATTTGGATAATGGATTTGAATATGAGATCGATGTAGGTTTTGATTTGGTAATGTTAGAACTTAATCATAGTTCATGTTGTCTTGCAGGACTTGGGTAAGTGATATATGCTTGTACGCATGGACAACTAGTGGAGCTATTTAATAGGTGGGTAATTTCCTTCCCTGGTCAGGTAGTTGTTGTTGAATACAGATTTTGATATATGATCATATTATATCAACATATTACATTGACTCCGCTCTTTTTTATTCTTGTGCTTGATACTTTTTCTTTGGCCTATATGCTCTATTGTTGTTATCACATTTCCTTCATCAGGATTAGGAGTTACAGATGTGATGTAGGTAAATCTATAAATGCTTAGTATTGTATAAATAGCGGAGTATGAATGATGACCTGATTTGTAAATTGGGAAAGAGGTCATCCGTAAATAGGTAATGTCCTGAACGTAGGATTGATATCAATACCCATATGTTGCTTGTTTACTACCGATCATCTATTGTGTAAATAGTCAGGTAAATTGCGATTAGTGTGTCGCTACGAACTGGTGGTCCTAGCTTGTCATGATCATTTGAGAATGACTCTCTGCAGAATAGAGAGTGCGTCGATGAGATTTGTATGACTCTCTACAGGATAGAGAGTGTTATGATCAGTTGAATATGACCCTCTGCATGATAGATAGTGATTTGATCATATTGGTACGACTCTCTGTAGAATAGAGAGCCTGTGGTGGATGTTTGTATGTGTGACTTTTCATTCATGTCATTTGCATGCATGCTGGCGACGTGGTCTCCCTTATGGTTGAGAGGGTCGTCAGTCATCCTGCCTCCAAGGTTGCTCATAGGAAGAGTAACTGATGTGAGGGAAGAGCATTGTGGTGCCGCACTATATAACTATAGACGGTGGTAGTTGGATTTGCGTGTCGTTGTCCTATGTGTGTGGCACTCGACCACTCATGGGTAGTGATTGTCGGAGTGGCCAATAGCAGGGACCCCCATCGTGTAGCTTACTCTTTACTCTTAATTTCTACTCGATCATACTGCCCACTCATCTACTCGAGAGTAGTGGTTGGTGTTGAGTTGGGGCAGTTGTCATGTCGAGCCACCGAGTCCACACTGGGTCGTGGTAGCTTTAAGGTGAGCCGGCATGACCATGCAAGCTGCATTGTCGTGACTTATGGCATCTTGCATATTGTCATATATATACATATATGCATGTATATATATATATGGATGATTGTGATTAGCATATATATAGATGCAGTCTATATATATGCTTATTGTGATGATTTATTTGTTTGTACTATGCTTATTGTATTTGTTTGTACATCATCATACATGCTACTGCATCTGCTATATGATAATGTATGGGATACCGCTTATGAGTTGGTTAGACTATTGCATTCTTTGACTTGTATTCATGATGTAGTTTGAGTTAGACTAGATTTCCTATTATATATTGTGGATATATGCTCAGGTTTGATCAGAGTAGCGTAGCAGACTTTCAGGTATGTCTGCATTTTACGTTGTTTATTTGGTTAGATGGTATATGCTTGTATATGTTTATTATACTGGTATACTTGTTGTACCTCTAGGTTATATTGTTGAATTACATGTGATATTTGATCTATATACATGTTCTTTCATATTACCACTGAGTTATACTCACCACCACGGACCCTGAGTTTTTCTGTCGTGCAGGTAACAGGTAGAAGTCTTTGTGACGACTTGGAGCATGGCTGGCTGGCATCGTCTCATCTCAACTCTGAGAGTCTGAGCTTATTGGGATTTATCGTTGGTGTTTCGATATGTCTTTGGATTTATGCGATGATTTGTAGTGTTGGACACTATTGTTGTTGTACCATTCTTTATAGTTTATTATGGCGTTATCTTAGTTTGGTGTTATTCATATCGGTATGCATGGTGTGTGGTTTGTATTGTAGTTGTGTTAATTTCATTGTGTTTTGTTGTGTTGTTATGTTTACAATTGTATATGTTATTGTTATTGAGGGCCCAAGGGCCTTGTATTAACAGGATATGTTGTCATATACAGGGGAGATGTCGTTTGTTTACTTTTCGGCTCGGTATACTCTCGGGGCGTGACAACTTTATTGGTATCAAAGCCCTAGGTTCTGTGATACCATACAATGTTGTTTTTGTGTCGAGTCTTGGATTCTCGGGAGTCGATTTATTTCGATTTTGATTTTCTGAGATGAGATTGACAGTGGCCTGATCTCCAAGCAGCACGAGGTACGAATTCCTGATAACTTATAGCCTAGTAGATACTTATTAAACTTGATTAATAGGTGTATACAGTCAGAGTTATGACACCTGTGCAGACTTGTAGTAGGGGTCGTCCCCCAAGGCGACCAGCCGGAGTTTCCTTTAGGGTTTATACATCTCGGTTTGTTGCCTATGCATTTAGTATATATAATAGGGAATAACCTATAGCGTTGGTTATTCTTCGTAATCGTGGTTTGAGTTGACCATGGGAACGACCAGTTGAGTCTGTGAGTCTTGAACCTATGTCAAAAAGGTGAATTTCCATTAAGAGCCGATTGATACCATGTCAGAAAGAAGGGGTCAAGTCATCACATTTCTTGTGGAAATCAGAGACTACAATCTTAAGGATTTTCACTGATTATGCTAGTCAGATCATTACTCGTGGGGTAATAGATTAGGTGTGTATATGAGTATTGCTACAGCAAATGGAGGGTTAGTATAAGGTGTATCATAGGGATTTTGATCCCTGAGTTGTTCGTACTGGGTTGTATAACTTTGAGGGTACTTTTAAGTACATAACTTGTGTTATACAAAGGAAGAAGAGTTAGTCACGTACCATTATCGGGATCAAGCTGGTATTTGGTGGAAGATGCAGGAAATAACCTTCGGGAAATAATATATCACTTGATCATGATTTAGTGATATTGAAAGAAAGTATTTCCCCGCGTCATATTTTTTTACTCCATGTAGGGAATTCTTGAGCTTCAAGTAGGGTGATCATTTGGTAAATGGAATACCATACAAAGTCGTTAGACTTGCAGTGTTTACGCTCACCTAATAGCTCAAGAGTGTAATGGATGTTTTAAGCCATCTATGGTTTATTGGCTTACATTTGGATTAAGATGACTGGATCTTCTATCAGATATTGCCAGAAGACATTGGATTGAGTCAAGAGTTTAGAAATGAATCCATACAAGTGTTTAGGAGATGAAGATCGATAAGTAGATAATGCAAGTCAGATGTTGGAATGAGAAGACTCCAAATGTTGGACAAAAGGAGCAAGATCGGAGTCATAGTCCACGAGCTACTAGTGGAGAATTTTTTCGATAATAGAAGACCCATTGCAGATCGTCAAAATTGTCTGATGTTATCAGCGAAATCAGATCATTTGTTGCTATTGTAAGTAACTATTATAATTGAGGAGGTGTATTTTGAAGTCTCAGTTAAAGACTATCGATGGTATTCTGGGAGGATGATGCACAGTCTCGACAGCATAGATTATCATAGAAGATTAGGTTATCTCACCAGCAGTGACCTACTACCTCAGGTGTGGTTGGAGTCCCTTGATACTTCTTTCAGGGGAAGTGATTTACTCAGCAGTATCAGCATAAGACTTCTTAGAAGACTTATGCAGACAACAACAACTGTTACCCCCCAGACGTGGATTGACTTTTTAACAGAGGTGAGAGTATACGACGATGGTCATATCTATTCGGTATTCTACAATTGCAGCTCATAGGATTAAGTGATGGGATCAGATGATCTAGGAAAATCCTCAGGTCATTCATCATAGAAATGCGACTGCTTTATCGTGGACTGTTGGATCTGATCTTTTCTCTTCAGAGAAAAGGCTGAGACCTGTGTGGAGCCTTTGGATCGGATCGACAGATAATTGATTGTTCAGGATATTACTCTAGTTTTCCTTCTGGATTAATATATTGAGAGATGCTTGTAGCTTACAGGTATCTTTGTCTAGAACATTCTTAGTTCGGATTATATGGATTACATCGACTTATAGGTTGGTGGTATCTCTCCCGTTAGGTGAGATGTGAATCAACAATTAAGAAGTCAAGGGATGCCCTTAGACGATGATAGACATACCTTTACTGTAGACATATCATTACAGATGGTCAAATTGTTGAGATTATGATATGATTATGTCTCTAAGATGTGCGAATAATCTGAGAGTATTCAGATGTAGTTTCAGATGAACTCCTAGGTTTTCCGTTGGATACGCAAGTGGAGTAGACTATCGAAATGATTTCAGAGATAGTGTCGATATTGAATACCTCATACGAGGGATAATTTGGTTGGTATCGATGTTACTAAACACTATGAAAATTGGAAGAACGTAAGTTGCGACTATAGGAGGTGTTGGATGGAATATTTATCTGTCCCAGTATTTCTTCTAAAGAGGATCCAGAACTCTTTGTTAAAAGAGAGACGGACCTTTTAGATTATGTATCGATTATCGATGATGGAACGCGATAGTTGTTGAAAGTGAATATCCTTCGTTGTGGATAGATGATCTGTTTAGATCTACTAAGGACACCTATGTATACTCTAGGGTTGGTTTACGACTGGTGTGTTGATATTGAAGTGATATGATATCATACAATTAACATTGTCGTTGTGATGATTGATATATCATCAGTGTAGAGTAAAGAGGATGCAGGTGTGTAAAGATGACAATTCCTTACTTGGTATGAATTTTATGAGTTTTGATTATGTTGTTAGACTATTTATTGGTTTAGTCATCTATGGGCTTGAGAAATCGTGTATTCTAGACATGATTTGATCAGTTTATGGTTGTTGGAGTGGCGTAACTTGGCCATTGTTGATTGTGGTAGTTGGAGTTGCGCACTCGGCCACCGTAGTTGTTGTTTCCTTGTATTGATTTGGTTATTCCTATGAATGTGGATGGGATGCTTTTAAGCATTAGTATATCACTAACTTGTTTGATCAGGAAGGTGATGGAATTTACTTGGTCTGAAGCCTGTTAAACTAGTTTTCAAGGCTCAATCGATGGTGGACTTTTGCATCAATGTTAGTTAATCCTTCCAATGAGGATGGAAGGATGTTGTACGCAGATGCCTCGTTTCAAGGATTGGAGCGATCCCGATGCAGTTAAATGAGTCGCATCATACGCCTACGTCAGTTAAGAAAATACGAAATAGGCTATCATATACATGAGGTGACTTTAGTTGTTATTATCTGGATTTATGGATGTATGGAGTAGAAGTGGTCATTGAATTTAACTAGCTACTGGGTAGCTATTATAGAGTTGCTGGAACGCGAACAGTTGCAACAAGTGAGATTGGTTGCTATAGTCTCCCATACACTTATAGAGTGTGTGGTGGAGTCGATTTTAGACGGTTGATGGACTTCTTTATTGAGAAGATAATTCCCCATCTCTAATGAGGATAGTGGGTTTCGGAGTTGCATCGTTTAAGGAAGAGTTGTTACAGGAAACACATCATTCAAGATTTGCTATATATCCTGGTGGTATTCGAATGTACCAAGATTTGAAACGTTTATACTGGGGAACAATATGAAGAGAGATATTGCAGACTTGGTTGCTCGATATTCAGTGTGCCAGCGGGTAAAGACTGAACATCAGAAACCTGCTGGGTTGTTCCAAGAAATTTCGATTCCGGAATGGAAGTCAGAGCATATCCCGATGGATGCTCGTTGTGGGATTACCTAAAACTTGTAAAGGACATGATATGATTTGGGTTAATCGGTGATCGATTATCCAAGTCCGTTCATTTTCTATCGAGCCGTAAAATGTATTTCGTTGGGTGACTCGACGAAATTTTATTGTAAGGAGATTTTAAGTTTTCTTAGAGTATCTTGAGTATCACATCTGGTAGTGATTCGAGATTCGGCTTACGATTCCGGCAAAATCACCAACATGTCATGGATATGGAGCTCCACTCTGGTGCAGTTGTTCACCCGCAGTTAGGTGGTTAAACATAGTGTATTATTCAGACTATAAAAGGTCTGTTGGGAGTATAGGAGATTGATGTTAGAGACAATATGATAGCTGGAAAATCATATTCTATCTCTATAGTGATTGCTGACCTAGTTCATCACCACCTCGTGAGCCGACCTTGAAGTCAGGGGGCGAGCCGATGGTTGTTTACCCTTACAACGACTCTTTAGCTAGGGCACAATTTTCTCATTACCAGTGATCTGGGATTCCCGATCGGGTGAGCTGTCGCAGCACCCGGGAAGTCCATTATCCCTACTGTCCTAGGGAGTTAAAGGCTCAGTCGGCAATCCAAAGTATAGTGTTTCCATTTTCGTCGAATGATTTTTGGTAAGGTCTTTATTTACCTTTTGTTCTGTGGACTAAAGGTTCAGATAAAATTAATCAAAACCTATATCTTTGTGATTTCAAGATTTAGGGGGATTATCAGATTTAATGGATATGATATCCCATTTGAGATTGAGAAGTTGGGAGAGATTAAGGTAATGAGAGGTAAGCTTTGTGTTGTATATGATAGATGTCCAATAGGTTGATGGAAGGTTTTGAGATGAAATTTAGCCATAGTTCTTTTGAATTTTGCAGATCAGATTGTCTGGTGTATCAAGAAGGTGTGGCTTGTTGATTTGTAGTGAGGTAAGTGGATCTGGATGCAATAAGGTTATGCAATCGGAATCTTGTATATTATTATAATTGTAATGGCGTTAATGTTGGAGTTACATGCAGTATAGGAAAATGGTAAGTTAGGTGTTGTGATTGAGGTTTTATTTTACCATTTATCTTGTTGGTGATGTTGTTAAGGCAAATTACTTGTGAAGGCTGATAGTTGGGGTCATTTGCCTTTGATTCAACTATGGGATTGATATATGGGATCCTAGAATTGGTACAAGAAGTCTTACGGGTGAAAATAATCATGGTGAGTTGTTATTTAAGTGATATAGATGAGAATGTTTGATCTATAGATAGCCTATTATTGGTTTGCTGATTAAGAGCTAATGGAGGAAGTTGTTCAGTTAGCTGATCGAGTTATAAAGGTGATGTAGGATGTGTGATCGAGACTTTAATTAGTATTTGGATAATGGATTTTTATATGAGATCGATGTAAGTTTCGATTTGGTCATGTTAGAACTTAATCATAGTTTATGTTGTCTTGCAGGACTTGGATAAGTGATATATGATTGTACGCATGGACAACTAGCGGAGCTATTTAACAGGTAGGTAATTTCCTACCCTAGTCAGGTAGTTGTTGTTGCATACAGGTTTAGATATATGATCATATTATATAATCATATTACCTTGACTCCGCTCTTATTTATTCTTGTGCTTGATATTTGGTCTTTGGCCTATATGCTCTATTGTTGTTATCACATTTCCTTCATTATGATTAGGAGTTACAGATGCGATCTAGGTAAATCTATAAATGCTTAGTAATGTGTAAATAGTGGAGTACGGATGATGACCTAATTTGTAAATTGGGAAAGAGGTCATCTATAAGTAGAAAATGTCCTGAACGTAGGATTCATATCAATACCCTTATGTTGCTTGTTACTACCAATCATGTATTGTGTAAATGATAAGGTAAATTGCGATTAGTGTGTCGCTACGGAACGGTGGTCTTAGCTTGTCATGATCAATTGAGTATGACTCTCTGCAGGATAGAGAGTGTGTCGATCAAATTGGTATGACACTCTACAAGATAGTGAGTATTATGATTAGTTGAGTACGACTCTCTGCAGGATAGAGAGTGTGTTGATCAGATTGGTACGACTCTCTATAGAATAGAGAGTCTGTGGTGGATGTCTGTATGTGTGACTTTTCATTCATGTCATTTGCATGAATGTTGGCGGTGTGGTCTCCCTTATGGTTGAGAGGGACGTCAGTCATCCTGCCTCCATGGTTGCTCATAGGAGAAGTAATAGGTGTGAGGGAAGAGCATTGTGGTGCCGCACTCTATCACTATAGACGGTGGTAGTTGGATTTGCGTGTTGTCGTCCTACGTGTGTGGCACTCGACTACTCATGGGTAGTGATTGTCAGAGTGGCCAATAGTAGGGACCCCCATCGTATAGCTTGCTCTTTACGCTTATATGCTACTCGATCATATTGCCCACTCGGCCACTCGAGAGTAGTGGTTGGTGTTGAGTTGGGACAGTTATCATGTCTAGCCACCGAGGGCACACTGGGGTCGTGGTAGCTTTAGGGTGAGCCGGCAAGACCATGCATGCTGCATTGTTGTGACTTATGGCATCTTGCATATTTCCATATATATATATATATATATATGGATGATTGTGATTAACATATATATATATGCAGTCTATATGTATGCTTACTGTGATATTGCATTTGTTTGTACATCATCATACATGCTACTGCATCTGCTATATGATAGTGTTTGGGATACCGTGTATGAGTTGGTTAGACTATTGCATTCTTTGATCAGTATTCATGATGTTGTATGAGTTAGACTAGATTTCTTGTTATATATTGTGGATATATGCTCAGGTTGGATCAGAGTAGCATAGCGGACTTTCAGGTATGTCTGCATTTTATGTTGTTTATTTGGTTAGTTGGTATATGAATGTATATGTTTATTATACTGGTATACCTGTTGTACCTCTAGGTTATATTGTTGAATTACATGTGATATTTGATATATATACATGTTCTTTCATATTACAGCTGAGTTATACTCACCACCACGGACCCTGGGTTTTTCTGTCGCCTAGGTAAAAGGTAGAAGTTTTCATGATGACTTAGAGCATGGCTGGCTGGCATCGTCTCATCTCAACTCTGAGAGTCCGAGCTTTTTGGGATTTATTGTTGGTGTTTCGATATGTCTTTGGATTTATGCGATGATTTGTAGTGTTGGACACTGTTGTTGTTGTACCATTCTTTCTGGTTTGTTATGGTGTTTTCTTAGTTTGGTGTTAGACATACCAGTATGCATGGTTCGTGGTTTGTATTATAGTTGTGTTTATTCCGCTGTGTTTTGTTGTGTTGTTATGTTTATAGTTGTATATGTTATTGTTATTGTGTGCCGAAGGATCTTGTATTAACAGGAAATGTTGCCACGTACAGGGGAGATGTCATTCGTTTGCTATTCGACTCGGCATACTCTCGGGGCGTGACACCTTTAGCTACCAATCACCCTTTATAGGTATGCATAAGACCATTCATGTCAGTCTTTCTCTTAAAGACGCACTTACACCCAATGGTTTTTACCCCTTCAGGTGGATCAACCAAAGTCCATACTTGGTTAGTGTACAAGGATTTCATTTCAGACCTCATGGCTTCTTGCCATTTCTTAGAATCTGAGCTCATCATAGATTCCTGATAAGATGTAGGCTCGTTCAACTCAACAAGCATAACGTCATCATGGTCAAACAAAAGAAATGAATATCTCTCGGGCAGACGATATATCCTATTAGACCTGTGAAGAGCTTGGTCTACATGAACAGGTTGTTGCTCCATAACTTCTTGTGCAACAATCTCATCATCCACAATACCTTGTGGTGCCTGTTCAGTTTCCATCAAGGCCTCAGTGCTATTTATATCTTGAACTTCTTCAAGATGGATTTTACTCCCACTAGTTCTTCTAGAAATGAACTCTCTTTCTAGAAATATGTCATTTCTAGTGACAAACACTTTCCTTGTGTGGGATTGTAAAAGTAATATCCCTTTGTTTCCTTGGGATATCCTATAAAGTAGCACTTGTCTGATTTGGAGCCTAGCTTGTTAGAGACTTGACGTCAAACATAGGCCTCACAATCTCAAATCTTCATAAAAGACATTTTGGGACTCTTCCCAGTCCATAAAGTATATGGTGTTTTAATGACAGCTTTAGATGGAATGCGGTTAAGTGTAAAGACAGTCGTCTCTAGAGTGAATCACTAGAAGGAAGTAGGTAGATCAGTCTGACTCATCATCGATCGTACCATATCTAATAAAGTATGATTTCTCTGTTCGGATACTCCATTCCACAGTGGTATTCTAGGTAGAGTGAGTTGAGATATGATCCTACACTCTGCAAGATGGTCATGATGAAGGTAGGAAACTTCACTTTCCACTTCAACTCGGTCACTTGTTCATGGAGATCCCTTTGACGTCCCTGGATTAAAAAAATATAACCCTAGATAAAAAAGATCACCCAAGAAACCGTTTCATCATTGTGCTATTCGATTAGAGTAGTCACTTGAACAAACTTATTGTTCAAGCAACAAACCTCTATTCTACGTATAGCCGCGGAATAGACGATGTACGGATCGCCGGCTTTTGTGTTTATGTTCAGGGTCCACGTCATATTAGACACAAAATAGAATATATCATGCATATATAATTGAAAAACAATTACAAACATGTTACATATGAAGATAGATAAGTGATATACCTCTCGATCTTCTATTGTATGACCTTCCTCCTTTTGGACATCGTGTGGGCGACAATCTAACAAAAGTCAAAGCTCCTAGATCGCCAATCTTCCTTCCTTGCTCGCTCCAAATAAGAGGAAGTATAGAAACAAGACACTCCTTCTTTCAACCAACCACCAAGCTCCAAGGATGGTGCTTGCCGCCGGCCAAGAAGGAGAAGTAGAATAAGATGGAAACCGACCAAGACTCTAAGGGAAGACCCTAAGTCTTGTTTCCACAGGCCAAGGAGAAGGAGAAGGGCTGGTTTGGACATCGTCCAAGGGAGGAAAGGTTGGTATGGGCGCCGACCACCAAGGGAGAAGAAGAAGATAAGGAAAAGTTTTCCTTATTTGGTGTCGCCAACCCCAAACACTAATCTCCAAGCTTGCCGCCCACCATAGCCCTAATCCTATCTCTAATGGGATTCAACTTGCCGCCCACCCCCTCCTCTCCTTTTATAGAGTTAGGGATAAGCCTTGTTTTAATCTCCACAAATGGTTATAGGGATTTAATCTTAACCGTCGGATCTAGAGATTTAATCTCAACCGTCGGATCTAGAGATTTAATCTCTACCTTTGGATCTAGCTAGAGTTTTGTTTTCATCCATTGGATCTAGGCTTCATGAGGTTTTAATAGGCTACAATAGGGACCATGAGGAGGAGTTGGATCTTGGCCACCCAATGGATCAAGCCCACATAAATTCCAATTCATTAATGATAATCCAATCCACTAAAGGATTATCATTGATCTACCTCACCAACCCCCATAAGTTGATTTGGGCTCCATATATTATATGTACATTTTCTCCCCATATTTAAGATCTCGAATGTCCGTCGATTAATTAATTTACTGACCATTAATTAATCAACATCTAACTCCATGAGAAGTACCACTCAACCTTTTCATCATGCCGGACCAAGTCCACCTGCAGGGTTGACATGATGAACCTTATGAGCTCCTCAAGGGGACATCATCATCCTAATATATAGGACACGGTTTTCTCCTATAATCAACGACACACCATATAAATAATATCATTTCCCAACTTACCAAGCCTATCGATTTAATCTATAAATCTCGCTCATTGGTAAATCAAAGAAATGAATACTAAGTATATGTGTCTATTATTATATCAGGATTAAGAGTATGTACAATATAATATCCGAGGTCTGATTCGATTATGTAGTCAGCAATAAATCGAATCACCTCTAAGTCGGTCCTGCTCAATACACACAAAGTGTACTAGTGTGATTCTATGGTTAAGACAAACCAATACCAATCACACTACAACCATACCAATGGTTTGTCCAAAGCCATCTAGGTTGTGAGCCTTTACTTATTCTTTACAAGGATCCGATAACATGATCTCCCGTGTGACACCACACACCATGTTATCTACAATGTAATGTATTAGACAATATGCATCATCATAAATATGCAAACAATGATCATGTGTTTCTTATTTCAAAATAAAGATGTTCATACAAAAGATAGACTTTTCAGTATACATCCCAACACATGAAACTATTGGCTAAGGTATTCACCACCTCTATCTGATCGAAGCATCTTAATACTTTTGCCAAGTTGGTTTTGTACTTCACTCTTGAATTCTTTGAAGTTTTCAAAGGATTTTGACTTGTGTTTCATGAGATACACATAGTCATATCTACTGACATCATCAATAAAAGAGTTGAAGTACTGATAGCCTCATCTAGCAGCGATATTGAAAAGGCCACATACATCAGTATGTATGAGTCCTAACAAGTCTGTCACTCTTTCGCTATGTCCACTAAATGGAATCTTGGTCATCTTGCCTAGAAGACAGGATTCACATTTCTCATATGATTCAAAATCAAATGAGTCTAAAAGTCCATCCTTATGGAGTTGTAATATGTGATTCTCATTTATATAACCCAAGCAACAATGCCAGAGATATGTTTGGTTTAAATCATTCTATTTGAACCATTTGGTATTTATGTTATAGATTGGACTTTCCAAATCTAGAACATAGAGTCTATTCATAAGAAGTGCATGAAGGGAGAAACTTTGCTTCACTCTTCAACTTGGTCGCTTGTGCATGGCGAACCTATCTACGTACCCGGATAAAAAAAATCCTTGACGAAGACGGATTACCCAAGCAACTAATCCATCATCGTGCTATTCGATTAGAGTCGTCGCTTGAACAAACTTGTTGTTCAAGTGAACTAACTCTTTTCCTCGATTAGCCATGGAGTAGATGATGTACGGATCGTCGGTTTTTGTGTTTATCTTCGGGGTCCAAGAAAATTAACCACATGCATAATACAAAAGAAATAAATAAATAAAAAAAAAGATTTTACCTCTTGATCTTCTATTGTATGTTCTATCCTCCTCTTGGATATTGTGTGGGCAATAATCCTCCAAGAGATGAAGCCTCCTAGGTCACGTTCTTCCCTTCCTTGCTCGCTCCGAACAAAGGGAAGAATACCAAACACTTCTTCTCCTATCTAGTGCTGACCACCAAGCAACCTAGCTTGGATGTTGTCGTCGGCCAAGGAGAGGAAGAAAGAGAGATGGGCGCCGACCAAGAGAGAAACTCTTGTCATTGCCGGGCAAGACTTGAGGGAAGAAGAGCCGTCCTACGAGAGGAGAAGGAGAAGCCGGCCAAGATCAAAGGGGAAGAGGAAACCCTTATCCTTTTCTTGTGTTGCCACCGGCCCTAAGGAAGAAGCCAAACCAAGTTGCCACCCCACCCTTGAAACTCCAAACCCTAGCCCTCTAAATAACTCTTGCCGCCCAAGCCTTGAAAAAAAGCTCTCCAAAAGTTATTTTCGCCCAAGCCTTGGAAACTAAAATATAGATTTCATCCAAGCCTCCTTTTAATCGTGTCCATTGGATCTAGGCTTTTTGAGGGTTTCAATAGGCTACAATAGGGACCATGAGGAGAGTTGGATCTTGGCCACGCAATGGATCCGACACACATAAAATCGGATCCATTAATAATAATCCATTCAACTAGAGGATTATCATTGATCTACCTCACCAACCCCCATAATTAAATATAGGCTCTATATATTAATTGAACAAATGTCTCCCCGTGTTTAAGATATCAAATGTCCGTTAATTAATTAATTTACTGATAATTAATTAATCAACATCTAACTCCATAAGTAGTACCACTCAACCTTATCATCATGCAGAACCAAGTCCACCTACAGGATTTACATGATGATCCTTATGAGCTCCTCAAGGGGACATCATCATCCTAATATATAAGACACAGTTTCCTCCTATAATCAACAACACACCATGTAAATAATATTATTTCCCAACTTACCGAGCCTATTGATTTAATCCATAAATCTTGCCCATTTATAAATCAAAGAAATAAATATTAAGTAAATGTGCCCATTATTATATCGGGATTAAGAGCATGTACATCATAATATCTGAGGTCTGATTCAATTATGTAGTCAGCAATAAATTGAATCAATTCTAAGTTGGTCCTGCTTAATACACACAAAGTGTACTAGTTTAATTCTATGGTCAAGATAAACCAATACCAAATTACACTACAACCATGCTAATGGTTTGTCCAAAACCATCTTGGTTGTGGGCCTCTACTTATACTCTACAAGGAACTGATAACATGATCTTCTGTGCGACACCACACACAATGTTATCTACAATGTAAAGTATTAGACAATATTCATAACTATAAATATGCAAACAATGACAATGTGATTCTTATTTCAAAAATAAAGATGTTCATACAAAGGCTAGGCTTTCAGTATATATCCCAACAATCTCTCACTTATACTAAAAGACTATGCTGCCATTAAACTGTCATACATCTGATTCTCATTCCCTCTACATGCCTATCAAAAGGTTGGAAGGGCCTTAGTGAAAAGATCTGCCAGGTTATCCTCTGATGCGGTCTTGGTGGCAACAACTTCTCCTCGCTTTACGATCTCTCGTATCAGGTGGTACTTGCACTCTATGTGTTTACTCGCCTTATAGGCTCGTGGTTCCTTCGAGTTTGCAACTACACCACTGTTATCACAATAAATTGTGATAGTTCTGAGCAAACCAGAAATCACATCCAAGTCCCTCAAGAAGTTCCTAAGCCATACAACTTCGTTGGCTGCCTCAGAGGCTGCAACATACTCAGCTTCCATGGTGGAGTCCGCCACGCATTTCTGCTTGACACTCCTCCATACAATGGCTCCACCTCTCAAAGTAAACACAAAACCCGAGGTAGACTTACTGTTATCCCTATCTGATTGAATGTTAGAAACTGTGTAACCCACAAGGAGTAATTGATCTGCTTAATATACCAGTATATAATCCCTAGTCCTTCTCAGGTACTTCAATGTATGCTTTACCACAGTCCAATGTCCCTGTCGTGGATTACTCTGATATCTGCTAACCATGCCCACGGTAAAACAGATATCCAGCCTCGTACATAACATAGCATACATGAGGCTTCCTACTGCCGAAGCATAAGGAATCGCCTTCATCTCCTCTATCTCTTTTGATGTTCTAGGACACATCTCTTTAGATAAAGGTACTCCATGCCTAAAAGGTAGAAAACCTTTCTTGGAGTTCTGCATGCTAAAATGAGCCAAAATAGTGTCTATGTATGAAGCTTGAGATATGCATAACATGTTTTTCTTGTGATCCCTTATAACCTTGATCCCAAGGATGTGTCCCACTTCTCCCAAGTCCTTCATATTAAACTGTTTGGACAACCATACCCTTACGTCTGATAACACTTTGACATTGTTGCCAATTAGCAAAATGTCATATACGTATAGTACAAGAAATACCACTATGTTTCCATCACTTCTCTTGTATACACAAGACTCATCCAGACTTTAAATAAATCCATAAGACTGGATTACCTCATCAAAGCGGATATTCCAAGATCTCGAAGCTTGCTTCAATCCATAAATGAACTGATTAAGCTTGCACACAAGATGCTCTTTGCCCTTTGCAATGAATCCCTCTAGTTGCTCCATATAGATGTTTTTCTCAAGACTTCCATTAAGGAAAGCTGTCTTGACATCCATCTGCCACACCTCATAATCCATATGAGCAGCAATAGACAAGAGAATCCGGATAGACTTAAGCATGGCTACCGGCAAAAAGGTCTCCTCATAATCGATACCCTCTTTCTGAGTATACCCTTTCACAACAAGCCTTGCTTTGAAGGTCTCAACCTTCCCGTCTATTCCTCTCTTTCATTAGTAGATCCACTTTCAACCAATGGATTTTACACAATTGGGTGGTTCTACTGGCTCCCATAGCTGATTTAAATGCATAGATTCTATCTCAGAATTCATTGCACTTTGCCAAGATACCACATCTTTATCTTGGATTGCCTCGTCATATGTCCAGGGATCATGTTCATGTTTGTCAAGGACCAAATCAGAAGATTCTCCCAAGAACATAAATCTATCAAGTTGTTTAACAACCTTCCCACTATGACGAGGCATTACCTGTGTATCCTCTGTGACACGCGGTTCAGTCACTTGTGGTATATCCTCTTGTACTGATGGTATTGAAGTAGTGACTTCCCCTCTTAATTCCTCCTAAATAATCTTGCTCATGGGCTTGTGGTTCATCACATAGTCTTCCTCTAAAAATCTGGCATTCGTGCTAATGATCACCATCTGATCTCTAGGACTATAGAACAAACCACCTTTCATTCTTCTATGATAGCCTACGAACAAGCACACTTCTGTACGAGGTTCCAATTTACCAGCATCTGTCTTCAACACATGTGCTGGACTCCCCCAAATCTGAATATGTCTCAAACTAGGCTTTTGCCCAGTCCATAATTCTGTGGGAGTAGAAGGCACTGATTTAGATGGTACCAAGTTCAGAATATACACTGTCGTATCTAGAGCATACCCCCAGAATGAATTTGGTAACTCAGAATAACTCATCATCGATCTTACCATCTCTATAAGAGTCCTATTCCTTCATTCTGCTACACCATTCTGCTGGGGTGTTCCAGGTGCAGACAATTGAGAATGAATCTCAGCCTCTGATAAGTAACTTCTAAACTCTCCCAAGAGGTACTCACCACCACGGTCAGATCGTAGTGTCTTGATACTTTTACCTTGACGTTTCTCCACATCAGCCTTGAATTCATTGAACCTGTCAAAGCATTCAGACTTGCAGTGCATCAAGTAAATGTATCCATATCTTAAATAATCATCTATAAAAGAAACGAAGTATTCAAAACCACCACTAGCCTCGATAGACATAGGACCACACAAATTAGAAGGAACCAATTCCAACATATCTATGGCACTATACCCCTTGGCCTTAAAAGGCCTCTTGGTCATTTTACCTTCCAAGCAAGATTCGCAGGTTGGGAAATCTTCCACCACTAATGAACCCAAAGGTTCATCAGCTATCAACCTTTGAATCCTACTCAGGTTAATATGACCTAACCTTAGATGTCAAAGATATGTTTGGTTCATTTTCGAAGGTTGTTTTCTCTTATTAGATTTAGAAGATGAATTATTTATTTTTATTCACATCGTGGGAGCTTTTGGTCCAAGAGTATATAAATTTCCTATCAATGTACTAGAACAGATAATCTCTCTATTCCTTTTTATAACAACTCTGTCATTAAAAGAAATAGAATATTCATCCAAAAACAATTTAGAAACTGAAATTAAATTCTTTCTAAATGAAGGTACATAAAGGCAATTTCTCCGAACCAAAGTTTTATTCCTATCAAAAGATAAATAAACATCTCCCACTGCAATAGCCGCCACCTTCGTAGCATTGCCAATGTAGACGATAATCTCCCCCTCAGCTAGTCATCTGGATTCCTGGAACCCCTACAAAGTATTGTAGAAATGATCAGTGGCTCCCGTATCTACACACCAGATGCCGGTAGATAACACCGCTAAACATGTTTCAATGACTAGACCAAAAGACATACCTTTGTTCTGCTTCCAGTTGGGGCAGTCAGCCTTCCAATGTCCAGTCTGCTTGCAAGTGAAGCACTTTCCTTTCAACTTCTTCACTCCTCCTTGAGATCCTCCCACCACCTTCGCTGCACCTTGTTTCTTCTTCTTCTTGCCTTTCGGCATAGAAGTAGAAACCTTTTGGGCAACCAAAGCTTGAGAACTCTAACAGAAAAGTCCCTCTGCCACCTGGAGTTCTGTCAGAAGCTCTGCTAATGAATACAACCTCTTATTCATGTTGTAGTTTAGGCGAAACTGCTCAAAACTCCTAGGTAGAGATTGGAGAATGATATCGACCTGGGGTTCCCCATCGATCTCAGCTCCAAGGACTTCCAGCTCATTCAAATGAGCTGTCATCTTGAGAACATGATCCCTCACGGGTGTTCCCTCACCATGGTGGTCATCATCAAGTTTCTCATGGCTTCTTGCCTAGTAGCCCGATTCTGGTGTCTGAAAAGTTCCTTGAGATTGAGCATCATGTCATAAGCAGTATTCATGGCCTGATGCTGATGCTGCAATACATTTGACATCGAAGCCAAAATGTAACATCGTGCCATCTCATCAGCCTTTATCCACTTCTTATAACTCTCTTTCTCATTTTCCCCAAAATCATCCGTAAGCTTAGGAGGACACTCTTCGAGAAGTACATACTTGTACTCCTCAACAGTCAAGACTATATCAACATTCCTTTTCCAATCCACATAGTTAGGTTCAGTAAGTTTATTTTTCTTTAGTATTACAGCAAGTGGGTTGAAAGTCATTTTTGAAAAACCTAAGTGTTGGAGGATCGGTTGGCCGGCTAGAGGGGGGTGAATAGCCCTCTTTTGTTGGATGGTGGAATTCTTTCGTTCGTCGTTCGTGCTCGTCTACAATCGTTGTTAGCGCAGCGGAATACTAATACAAATATGAATACTAACAACACAAGCACACTACAAAACACAAGATATACGTGGTTCGGAACCGAATGGTTCCTACTCCACGGGTGAGCTCCTCGAGCTCGTGTTATGCGCACGACACTAACAACACTCCTTCTCGACTACACGTCGGAGGTGGAGAAACCTCTCACAAGCTATTACAACAAGTAATATATGAAATACAAGCAATACAAAGACAAATACGAAATACACGTAAAGAACACTTTACAACGCTTGCTTTGAACCCTTTGCTTGTAGCTTGCTTTGATTGGCTCTTGAAGGACTGGAATGCAGCAGCAATTCCCCTCCAATAGCTTCACAAAAACCATGGAGAAATCCTCCAACTCGTGCTCCTTTTATAACCTACAACAAGTTGTTTTCGTGCCCATCAGTCGACTGATCGTGACCATCGATCGGTGGTCACCTGCCGTTGTCTCACAGCGGCAAGATCACGTTGGCGATTTCCAGCGGATCACTCATCGATCGGTGATGGCACCCATCGATCGGTGATTCGACTCCTCGATTGAGTCTTTGGCGAGCTCGACTCCGTGCGTGCCGTGCCGCGGTGTCATCATCGATCATTGCTAGTCCTCCCTTAGCGATCGTGATGCTCTCAACGATCATTGCCCTCCTCCGGTCGGTGATCACACCAAGTTGTTTGAGCCTCCGACCGTCGGGTAAACCCTCAAACATCACGTTTGAGCCTCCGACACTCAGTCTTAGCCACTTGGCCAAGTCCACCTTATCCCTCATGGAGTTCCCCACCGAAGCTCTCTTCCCTCGGCCTACGTCCCTCGGATGCGCCAAGCGCACGGCTTCGCAACGCCATCCTTCGCGTCTCTTGCCCTAGAAGTATGCTTCCCCTTTGGGCTCACTCCATTCGCTCCCCGTCCGGCGGTCCCTCGGATGAACCAAGCGCACGGCTTCGCAATGCCATCCTTCACCGACTCAAGGACCCCGAGCCTAGTGAACTTACCAAGTCCTCAAGACTTTCCATATGCACCAAGCGCACGACTTCGCAATGCATTTCTCACCAAGCACCAAGCGCACGGCTTCGTAATGCTTTGGATTTCCCATGCCAAGCACCAAGCGCACGGCTTCGCAATGCTTTGGACTTTCCATGCCAAGCACCAAGCGCACGGCTTCGCAATGCTTTGGACTTCCCCATGACAATCCCATGTCATGAGTTTTGTCTATCATCAAAATACCATCAAGGTATTGATGGGCCGATTGCACCAACAATCTCCCCCTTTTTGATGATTGACAAAACTACCACCTCAAGTCTACCAATTCTCCCATATTGGCAATTCTCACATCCCAATGAGAATTCCAAACCTAATCGGTAACTTGGTAACATATCTCCCCCTTTTTGACATTACATCAAAAAGGTCCTCCCCAAGGGTATGAACGTCTCATATCCCAATGAGATCTTATATCTCTCCCTTGGAGGAACACATGCCTACAATCTTTCAAGTGATCCCATATCACTTAAAGAGAGGCACCCCAATTTCCTCCCATGAGGAAATACAAATCCATCCTCCCATCATGGATTCCTCCCCCTAGAGGCTTGCTCCCCCTTGACCATTGCACCAACAATGTCCTTGGAGAGTCCCTAAGCCAATAGGTACATTAACCAAACCAAAATTAAGGCAACCTTAAAATTGATACTCACCCTCAACCCAACTCCTAATCCATATCCAATGGATTTCCACCCTCTCTAATGCTCTCCCAAGCATATCCTAGGGTTAGGAGTGGTTAGGGGACCAAAACACAGCTGAACATGGGCCTAACCAACAAGGTTTACCCAAAATCAGCATTGTCGATCGATCAAGCGTCGAAACCGATCTGACACTCATCGATCGAGGCCTCCTGGCGGTCGTGATAATCAATTTTGAATTCAAATGACTTTCCGAAATTCATAAGTAAATATACATAAGTGAATAAATCTTGAAATTTGGTATGTATATTACTTATCACAAACATTATGGGTGAAAAATATTGGAAAATTATTTTACCCATTAAATTAGGAGATTGATACAAAGTCCAAAAGTTTAGAAAAGCTTCAATAATAAGCCTTCTTTGTATCATCCCATTCAATGGTGATAGCTATCACAAGATAGGCTTCACCAAGGTTTTGCAAAATGTTTTCAAGATGTTTTCAAAACCTTTAATTTCATTTTCCTAAACATCTCACCAATATCTAGATGTGTAAAACACATTCAAGGCAATTAATCTAGTGAGATGTGGGTTTTTGTTCTTTCATTGGTCTCATGCATATTTCTTGGCAACATCTATTTGATTCCCACCAAATTGTGCCATAGTCCTTAATTTCATTTTAATTTATGCATGATGATGATTATGGCATAAATATGATATAGATGAAAGCATATGCCAAAATCATGATGTCATGGCATGTGAATAAGATCTAGGCATACATGACATCTAAAAAATAAGTCTAAACATGATCATGACATTTTTATAGATAAAAATGAAAATGATGTCATGACATGGCCAGGCAAACAAATCATGGCAACTAAAATATACTAAGGTATAGAATACCTAAGTGTTAAACCCAAATTGCCATTTCTATAAGTTAATTCAATTTTGCCTTAATGTCATTCATTTCCCTAGTGTGCCAAAAACCCAAAATGGCACACCTTGACCTCTATGACCTAATTGTGCCAATTTAAATCATTTTAAACTTCCCAAGCATATTGGCACACCCTAATGTGTCAACTCTACTATGGTTAGGTTAACTACCCATCCACTTAGGGTTGACACACCCTAACCCATCTAGCGTGAATCGATCACGCGCTTAGGAACCCAATACCTATTGGAGTTCCTTGGGTTAACTAGGTATTCTCTAGGGATAACTTCCCTAGATACCTTCCTAATGACCCTTTTAGGCTTTGAAGCCTTAGTCAAATGGATCTTTCCTAGGTCAACTCTAGAGGTGACTCCTCCATTGACCTTCTTAGTGGCTTTCTTGGTTTTCCTTAGGTCCTTAGCCACTAAGCAAACACTATGGCTAGACTTAGGGATAACTTCCCTATTAGCCTTGGCTTTCCTAGACCTAGAAGTAGTTCCATAATCAAATGGAACATTATGGTAGGACATAGGTTTGTGACCCAAACCCTTCTTGCCCTTAGTCATTTCTTGTTTTCTAGGTTTTGATTTTTGTACATTAGACTCTTTAACCGAATTTGAGATTATTGCTAGGGTCTTCTCAAATTTTTCTAGCCTTTATCTTAAGGCTTGGTTTTCTACCTCCAATTTCCTCAATTTTGAATTTTCATTAGGTTTAGGGGAAATGTTCTTCTTCTTAGGCATTTGCCTAGATTTCTTGGGATTAACTTCTAAATGATTTTCAATTCTTCTAATGGACTCCCTAGGTAAGATAGGTCTAGTGTTTTGGGTCCTAGGTTTGTCCTTAGCCATATGAACACGCTTAGCACCTAAACAATAAACCTTATTGTTTCTCTTAGCATGCTTTTCATTTATAATGGCAAGAGAACTAAAATAATTTTTGGCATGCTTTTTAATTCTAGGAATTAAAGGTGCATTAACAAAATTTACCTTAGGGTTAGCTTGGGAAGCTCCCCCTACATGAGTTGCACCTTCTTGCCTTTTCTTCCTCCCCCTAGGGCATTGGCTTCGGAAATGTCCCCGTTGGTTGCATTTGAAGCACACAATGTGCTCTTTGCTCTTGATTTTGGGAACACCGGCATCTTTTGATTTTTGAGTTTTTGGTGCCGATACCTTCTCCTTAGCCAATTTAGGGCACTTACTTTTGTAATGCCCTTTCTCCCTACATTCAAAACATATTATATGATCTTTATTTAAAATAATTATGCTTGAGTTACCTAGGGAGGTGGTGGAGGCCTCTTCACTTCTTCCGGAAGTAGAAACTTCATCTTGATCTTTCTCCGGAGTAGGAACCCTTTCCTCTCCCTCAATGCTAGAGGTGGAGGTATCCACCAAATCATCAACATCTTCAAATGTGGATGGGCTTTCTTCTTCGGCATTCTCCTCTACTTGTGTCGATTGGGAATTTTCTTGGAATTTCATTACCTTATTCCATAATTCCCTTGCATCCCTATAATCACCCAATCTAGACCAAATAGTGTTAGGTAACAAATCACTAATCAACTTGATTACCTTGAGATTTGTTTTGAAGTCTTTGATTTGGTCTTGGGTCCATTTTGACTTCTCAATTTGCCTATTGTTTTTATCCCTAGGCAATTCAAAACCGTTTTCTAGGATTAGCATAAAATCAAAATCGGTTTCAAGGTATACCTCCATTTTTCTTCTCCACCATAGAAAATCTCCATCGAATTTCGGTGGATAGATGAAGCCGGCCATTTTGTAGTGCTCTCGCGGCGGTTAGTCCTCGAAGAGCGACCTCACTCTAATACCACTTGTTGGAGGATCGGTTGGCCGGCTAGAGGGGGGTGAATAGCCCTCTTTCGTTGGATGGTGGAATTCTTTCGTTCGTCGTTCGTGCTCATCTACAATCGTTGTTAGCGCAGCGGAATACTAATACAAATATGAATACTAACAACACAAGCACACTACAAAACACAAGATATACGTGGTTCGGAACCGAATGGTTCCTACTCCACGGGTGAGCTCCTCGAGCTCGTGTTATGCGCACGACACTAACAACACTCCTTCTCGACTACACGTCGGAGGTGGAGAAACCTCTCACAAGCTATTACAACAAGTAATATATGAAATACAAGCAATACAAAGACAAATACGAAATACACGTAAAGAACACTTTACAACGCTTGCTTTGAACCCTTTGCTTGTAGCTTGCTTTGATTGGCTCTTGAAGGACTGGAATGCAGCAGCAATTCCCCTCCAATAGCTTCACAAAAACCATGGCGAAATCCTCCAACTCGTGCTCCTTTTATAACCTGCAACAAGCTGTTTTTGCACCCTGTCGGTGATCGTGACCATCGATCGGTAGGTAACGTTGTCTCACAATGGCGGATCCACGTGGACAAGTTCCAGCGGATCACTCATCGGTCGTGATGGAACCCATCGATCGTGATCATCCATCGATCGAGTGCTGAGCTCGACTCGACTCCATGCCGTGCGGTGTCATCGATCATTGCCATCCCTTGGCGGTATGATGCTTATCGAGCGATCATTGCTCCCTCGGCGGTCGGTGATCGGCCCAGACCACCAACACGGTCGAACCCATACGACCTAGCGGTCGGCGGCACCTATGCCCGATCGGTGATGTGGGCAAAACCTCAAAAAACAAGTTGTTTGAGCCTTCGACCGTCGGGTAAACCCTCAAACATCACATTTGAGCCTCCGACACTCAGTCTTAGCAACTTGGCCAAGTCCACCTTATCCCTCATGGAGTTCCCCACCGAAGCTCTCTTCCCTCGGCCTACGTCCCTCGGATGCGCCAAGCGCCGCGGCCATGCGCGCCATCCTTGCGTCTCATGCCCTAAGTATGCTTCCCTTTGGGCTCACTCCATTCGCTCCCCGTCCGTGGTCCCTCGGATGCACCAAGCGCGGTTAAAAACTTTGCAATAAGTAAAAGCAAGTAGAGAATGCACAGTGAAATATAAAGTAGACAAGATATTTTCGTGGTTCACAATCTTTCGATTGCTAATCCACGGCCCTAGTGATCCTTGATCACGTCACGGAGGGCAATTCACTAAAACCACTCCTCCTCGTTGGAGGTAGAACGATTACAAAAGAAATCAAGGCAAAGGACACTCCCCCTTTCCTTGTTACGATTAAAGCACAAAGACAATTTAAAGAAGTAGAACTTAAATAAATATACCGACAACTCTTATAAGTAGAAGATGTAGCTTTCGTTGTCGGCGGCACTTCGTCGTAGCAAATGTGAGTAGTAGTAGCGGCGTTACGACGGCGTGTTGAGAGCTCTTGATTTCTTGTCTTTGCTTGGAGTGAACATGTCTATTTATGGATATTGATCTATGAATTTAGACATAGGTAGTGTCCAAGGTGAGGTTCTTATCCAAACTCAAGGATGAGGTGTTTCATCCAACCACCTTGTGCCACCTCCAACCTTCTTGTGCGCCAACTCAAGGATGAGGTGTTTCATCCAACCACCTTGTGCCACCTCCAACCTCCTTGGGCGCCAACTTTAGGATGAGGTGTTTCATCCAACCACCTTGTGCCACCTCCAACCTTCTTGTGCGCCAACTCAAGGATGAGGTGTTTCATCCAACCACCTTGTGCCACCTCCAACCTCCTTGGGCGCCAACTTGTTGGAGCCATTCAACTTGTGCCACATCATGGGAGCCAACCATCTTGTGCCAACTCACCTTATTTTGTGCGTCCACCACAAGGAAGCTTGGTGATGGTTTGGATGTCCACCTTGATGCCACATCACCCTTTGTACCAAAACACGAGTCAAGTCCAAATTCACCCCCTTGAAATTCGAGCTCTTCTCGAAATTTGGAACTTGACTAGCAGTTGTAGTCAAAGGGTTTTGGGCTGATACAAGTTAGCTTAAAATATAAAGTCGATGGTTATAACCATCGATCTCGACCTAGACCTTCCATTGGAGGTATTGGGTCGGATCTCGCTAACGACCTTGCCGCTTTCACACGAGCTTACCTTGTAGCCTCGCTTCCGGTCTTCACCCGAGTACCTCGGCTTCCTCCGAAGTCCCTCTGGCGTTGCCCGACCACCTCGGTTCCCACCGGGTGTCGCAGACCTTCCGCTCAACTTTAGCATTTCTGCACACTTAATTGAGCTCGTAAGATAACAAATATACCCTTAACTATTGAGCCTTTTGCCATAATCAAAATACCGGTTCGACTTTGGTGCCCACTGCACCAACAATCTCCCCCTTTTTGATTCATGGCAAACCGACACAAAAGTTAAGGAAAAATTAAGCATAACAGTAAGCTAGCATAATGATTAAGCATGAATGAGCTAGCATAAAGATTAAATATGAATGAGCTAGCATAATGATTAAGCATGAATGAGCTAGCATAAAGATTAAATATGAATGAGCTAGCATAATATGAATGAGCTAGCATAAAGATTAAATATGAATGAGCTAGCATAATGATTAAGCATGAATGAGCTAGCATAAAGATTAAATATGAATGAGAAAAATTATTGTTTCAAGTTCTCCCCTTTGAGGTAACCTCCCCCTTGACCGAAGGTGAGTTCTTGAAAAATAATTTTTACTCCCCCTTAATAGTTGCTTAAGTAAACGGAATTACTTAATATAAAAGGTAATAATTTTGTTTACTTTCTTCCTTACTTTTGTGACTTTCTCCCCCTTTTGCCTTAACTCAAAAAGTTTGTAAATATATTTTAGGGTTTGTAAGTCCAAGCAAGTTCCCAATATAAATATATATTTTTTTTTAAAATAATAATAAGCTTGAAAATATGTTCATCTAAAATGTACAACTCCGGTTGGACTTGATTGATATAGAATGATCAATAAGTCTTGAAGGAGTTGATTAATTTTAAATAATTATACTCCATGGTTCATGTCGATGCACTGAATCTACATCTGGAACCAGGAGTAAGGTCCTAACATCTCACGTCTCGTGGCTAAGTACACAAACACATTAGTCCTATGTGTTTTGAGATGTGTTGGCTCCTTAAATCTATAGGTATATGATTTCTTAGGTAAGACTTAGGCTAATTTCATAAACAGAAGCAAAAGTAGAGTACATATATAGAAAAATTTAAATCCTACTCTATTACGCACATACCTAACTTTCGTCTTAATAAACTAAATTCGGCGGGTAGTGGTTTGGTGAAGATGTCCGCTAGGTTTGATTTGGACTCAACATACTCTAGTTGTATAGTTCCATTAGTTACATGTTCCCTAATGAAGTGGTGTTTAACTTCTATATGTTTTGTCCTAGAATGACATATTGGATTTTTAGTTAAGTTAATTGAACTAATGTTATCTATGTAGGTTTTAATGTTGTTAAAGATTAAGCTAAAGTCTTGGAGAGTGTGCTTCATCCACGAGTGAGAGACACACTCACCCATCATAGCGTATTGCCCGGTGGTAGATAAGGCAGCGCAATCTTTGCTTCCCTCTGCACCAACTTACTGGGCTCGGTAGAGGATTTGACAACAACCACTCGTGCTCTTTCTATCGAGTTTACTACCGGCATAGTCGAGTCAGATGTAGCGATTAGATTAAACTCGGTAGATCTAGGGTACCAAATACCTCGTTTAGCGTGCCCTTTAGATATCTAAGGATCGCTTGACTAGGGTTAGGTGAGACTCCTTGGCACAGGTTTGTAACCTTGCGCACATACTTCTGTGAATAAAATGTCGTCGGCTCGCGGTTAAGTATAGGAGACTTCTATTAGCGCTCCTATAGTATTTTTAGGTCAGCGGGTTTCCTTTCTACATCTTCGTTTATATTAACATTAGTTGCCATAGGTGTATTGATTATTTTAGCATCTTGCATTCCAAATCGATTTATTAAGTCCTTAGTATATTTTTGTTGATGTAAATATATTCCATCTTTAGTTTGTTTAATTTGTAAACCTAAGAAGAAACTTAACTCTCCCACTAAATTCATTTCAAATTCACTTTCCATAAGTGAGATGAATTCGTTTAGCAGGATCGAGTTGGTAGTTCCAAAAATTATATCATCTACATAGATTTGGGCTATAAAGATTTCTTTTCCTACGGTTTTAACGAATAAGGTTGGGTCGACTAAACCTTGGTTGAATCCTTTGGACTTAAGATAGATCGAAAGCCTTTCGTACCAAGCTCTTGGGGCTTGTTTGAGTCCATATAGGGCTTTCTTAAGTCTAAGGACATGGTCAGTTTATCTAGATTTTCAATCCGGAGGTTGACTGCGTAAACTTCTTCCTTAATGTATCCATTCAAAATGCTGACTTGACATCCATTTGAAACAATTTAAAACCTCGATGTGCGATATGCTAACAACATTCGGATGGACTCTAGCAGCTCTACGGGCGTAGGTCTCATCGTAATCTAAACCTTCGACTTGACTAAACCCTTTTGCGACTAACCTGGCTTTATTTCTAACTACTTCACCTTTATCATCAAGTTTATTTCGAAATACCCACCAATAATTGATTTTTCTTTAGGTGGTGGTACTATTTCCCAGACTTCATTTCTAGTGAATTGAGCTAGCTCTTCTTGCATAGCAATAATCCAGTCGGGATCAAGAAGTGCTTGTTCAATAGTTTTGGGTTCGATTTTGGAAATTAACGAGATTTGACTAAGGTTTGTATGAAGCTCTAGTTCGAACCCTAAATTTGGATCACCTATAACTTGATTGATAGGATGATTTGTTTGAGTCTTAGTGTGACTCGGGTTAGGGTCATCTATCACTTGGTCGATAGGATGACTTGGGTGAGTTCTAGTTTGACTTGGGTTAGAGTCATCTATCACTTGGTCGATAGGATGACTTGGGTTAGGACGAGATTCAAGTTCAAGATCAGAGTCGGGTTCGCTATAAGTTGATTTGCTAGTTGGTTTTGTTAAGGATTGAACGGGTTCGTGTCCTTCGTCGAAAACTATATTAATGGTTTCTTCGACTCTTATGTGTAGGATCAATGGAATTACTAAAGGGTTGTTTGTAAGTTTTTTTAAACCTAAATCATCTCACCAATATCTACATGATCAAAACATGTTATTCCTATGTGTTACTGTGAGATGACTTTCAATTTTACTTGATTAATTAACCAACATTAGGTTAGATTCGGATTTAGTCTAAGCTCATCAAGTAATCTTTTCAAGAGATTAGCTTCCAGGTCGTGGCGAGGCACAGAGGCCTTCTTTGATCGGAACAACGACCACTTCCTTAGACAAAGCTAATTTCAAGAAATTGATAACTCGACTTACTTGAGACTACGTCTTGGTCTAACTAGTTATTTTTGAAAAGAGGCTCCCCGAGGCTCAATCTTTTCGTAGGATTTTAGTTGGTTTATTTTTGAAAAGAGGCTCCCCGAGGCTCAATCTTTTCGCAGTATTTTAGTTGGTTATGAGTCCTATCTAACCATTCTAAAAATAAAGGAAAAACTAAGCATGCAATTTCTAAGACTTAACAAAAATTCATTTTGTATTGGCTCCCCCTGGACCATTGAATCGAGTGGGTCTATTCACATAGTGAATTTGGTCCTTGGGAACCCAATACATGTTAGATCCTAAAGTTGAAATCAAAGTGGTCTTAGGGACCCATGCTTGGACATTTTTCTTATGTTGGTTTACTATAGACATATATGACTTATTGGTTGTATTTGAGTTAAACCCGAGTCCGGCCTTGTTGTACACGGCCCTTTGTGATCCAAATAAGAGGTCAAGTCCCTTGGATCCCAAAGTGAACCTTTCCAACGTGTTCCTAAGGTCTTCGACTTGTGTTTTCAAAAGCGAGTTCTCAACTTCAAGCTTTTCAGCAGGTTGAGTCCTCCTCTTGAATACGAGTAGTCGAAGAGGTTAGGAGACCTCATGTTTGAGGAGGTTAACCTCCTCAATTAGGGTCTCGACCTTGGACTCGGACTTAGCTAGTTTCTTATTTAAAATTTAATTGCACCATACAAAGTATTAAGTAACGACCGACTTACCCTTAATGATTCTTTTGAACCGGATACGGATCCGTGGCTTGTCTTGAATGGAAGCTCATCATCGGATTCGACTCGGACTCTTCTTCGGTTTCGAGTCGTGCTCGGCCGGCTTGGCCATTAGAGCTTGGATATCGTCTTCTTCCTCCGACAACTCCTCCCAAGTAGAGTTTAGCGCTTTCTTGGTCTTTGATGCGTTACTCTTTAGCTTTGGGCACTCGGACTTGATGTGACCAAACTCAAGGTGCACTCATAGCATCTAAAATTAGAAGTATTTGAATTAGGTTTAGGCTTACCTTGAGTTGTTGGTCGTTTCGTCTCTTGATCATCTTCCTAACTAGATTGACTAGTTCGGATTCTATTCGAGTCTACTTCCGATTCGGACTCTCTTCTTCCTTCGGGGTGGCTTGCTTGCGGGCTTCTTCTTCTTGGAACCCGCTAATCAACGCAATACTCTTCTCGGCTGGACCACGTTAGTTTGCTCATGTAATTCAAGTTCGAAAACAATTCGTCTAACCTAATTTTAGAAAGGTCCTTGGAGACCTTGTAGGCATCGACCATGGATGCCCACAAGGTGGTCCTAGGAAGCGAGTTAAGAGAATACGATAAGGTCGCGATTCTCGACCTTTTGTCCGATGGCATGGAGTTGGTTGACGATGTCTTGGATACGAGCATGTAGTTGAGTTGCGGTCTCGTTTTCCTGCATTTTCAAGTTATACAATTTATT
Source organism: Wurfbainia villosa (assembly GCA_025175895.1). NCBI lineage: Eukaryota > Viridiplantae > Streptophyta > Magnoliopsida > Zingiberales > Zingiberaceae > Wurfbainia > Wurfbainia villosa. Next base: position 7,771,463 of record CM046003.1, on the reverse strand, counting down.
TAAAAGTAAATCTCTTTTACATACCTTCGTGTCGCCGGTGCCTTCGTGTAGTTCCACTAGCTTGGTCCATAAGTCCTTTGCACTAATGATGGGGCCGACGCGGTTGAGCTCTTCTTTGGAAAACCCACATTGCATGTTTTGAGTTGCGTGGGCATGGGCTTCTTCTTGTTTTTTCTTGGAATTTGACATTTTATCGTAACCCAAAGTTTCACCATCTTCATTAATAGGAAGTGTGAAACCGGTTTGATTACGATCCACATCTCGATTTGGGTTTTAAGAAAGCATTCCATCCGACCCTTCCAATAACGAAAAGTCATTACCGTTGTAAAGCGGGTCGGGCGGTGCTAAACCCTTCGAGATGGGCCATTTAAAAAAAGAAGAAGAGAACGATTTAAAAGAATCTTGCAAACACACACGGAAAGAATATTCCAAGACTTTCGTCTTGGATTAGTAGTCTTGAGAAGTAAAAAGATATATAAAATGTAACTTGCAAAAGAAATAAACAATCAAATGCGAATGTCGTTGAAGTTCCGGAGGACAACCTTACTCGGGATCTAACTCAAGGACAACCTTATCCGGATCCTAAAGCCTCTAATGCAATTCTATATGTAGGAGAAGATAAGCAAGTGAAATAATTATACTAAAACAGAAATAAATAAATAAAAAATCTATGAAAAAGAAAACAAAGCTAGATTGGTGGTTTCACGAATCTTAGCGCCTCCGCTCGATACCAATTGTTGGATCGAAAGTGTCGCTAGAGGGGGTGAATAGCGTCATATGTCGTTAAAAACTTTTGCAATAAGTAAAAAGCAAGTAGAGAATGCACAGCGGAAATATAAAGTAGACAAGATATTTTTACGTGGTTCACAATCTTTCGATTGCTAATCCACGGCCCTAGTGATCCTTGATCACGTACGGAGGGCAATTCACTAAAACCACTCCTCCTCGTTGGAGGTAGGAGCAACGATTACAAAAAGAAATCAAGGCAAAGGGACACTCCCCCTTTCCTTGTTACGATTAAAGCACAAAGACAATTTAAAGAAGTAGAACTTAAATAAATATACCGACAACTCTTATAAGTAGAAGATGTAGCTTTCGTTGTCGGCGGCACTTCGTCGTAGCAAATGTGAGTAGTAGTAGCGGCGTTACGACGGCGTGTTGAGAGCTCTTGATTTCTTGTCTTTGCTTGGAGTGAACATGTCTATTTATGGATATTGATCTATGAATTTAGACATAGGTAGTGTCCAAGGTGAGGTTCTTATCCCAACTCAAGGATGAGGTGTTTCATCCAACCACCTTGTGCCACCTCCAACCTTCTTGTGCGCCAACTCAAGGATGAGGTGTTTCATCCAACCACCTTGTGCCACCTCCAACCTCCTTGGGCGCCAACTTGAGGATGAGGTGTTTCATCCAACCACCTTGTGCCACCTCCAACCTTCTTGTGCGCCAACTCAAGGATGAGGTGTTTCATCCAACCACCTTGTGCCACCTCCAACCTCCTTGGGCGCCAACTTGTTGGAGCCATTCAACTTGTGCCACATCATGGGAGCCAACCATCTTGTGCCAACTCACCTTATTTTGGGCGTCCACCACAAGGAAGCTTGGTGATGGTTTGGATGTCCACCTTGATGCCACATCACCCTTTGTACCAAAACACGAGTCAAGTCCAAATTCACCCCCTTGAAATTCGAGCTCTTCTCGAGGCTGGAACTTGACTAGCGATTGGATTGTAGTCAAAGGGTTTTTGGGACCGCAGATACAAGTTAGCTTAAAATATAAAGTACGATGGTTCTAACCATCGATCTCGACCTAGACCTTCCATTGGAGGTATTGGGTCGGATCTACGCTAACGACCTTGCCGCTTTCACACGAGCTTACCTTGTAGCCTCGCTTCGGTCTTCACCCGAGTACCTCGGCTTCCTCAAGTCCTCTCGGCGTTGCCCGACCACCTCGGTTCCCACCGGGTGTCGCAGACCTTCCGCTCAACTTTAGCATTTCTGCACACTTAATTGAGCTCGTAAGATAACAAATATACCCTTAACTATTGAGCCTTTTGCCATAATCAAAATACCGGTTCGACTTTGGTGCCCACTGCACCAACAGGGCTCACTCCATTCGCTCCCCGTCCGGCGGTCCCTCGGATGCACCAAGCGCACGGCTTCGCAATGCCATCCTTCACCGACTCAAGGACCCCGAGCCTAGTGAACTTACCAAGTCCTCAAGACTTTCCATATGCACCAAGCGCACGGCTTCGCAATGCATTTCTCACCAAGCACCAAGCGCACGGCTTCGTAATGCTTTGGATTTCCCATGCCAAGCACCAAGTGCACGGCTTCGCAATGCTTTGGACTTTCCATGCCAAGAACCAAGCGCACGACTTCGCAATGCTTTGGACTTTCCCATGCCAAGCACCAAGCGCATGGCTTCGCAATGCTTTGGACTTTCCCATGACAATCCCATCTCATGAGTTTTGTCTATCATCAAAATACCATCAAGGTATTGATGGGCCGATTGTACCAACACTAAGAATCACATAGATCAAAATATTAGATTTCAAAAATTTATTGATTCCTCAAACAATAAAATTTTAAAATCAACCAACACCTCCAAACACCAAGAATATTGTATGCAACAATAGTGTGGACGTATACGAATTCTACATTTGTAAGAGGCGGTTTTACCCATTAATTTTACTATCCTGTCAACCTTACTTTTTGACAAATAAAATAAATAGTTGGTTCCTCTTTGTCCCAACAAATAAAATCAGTGACTCCGATGGGGAGGATACTCTTATTTGCATCTAAGTGTTCACCATTACCCGATACTAAGGCATTTATCTCGGATTATGTGCCTTCCGATGGGAAAAAACACACGCTCCTAAATAATTTCCTATAACCATATTTGACCTAGTGATCCACAAAACCAACTCATCCGATGGGGAGGAAGACACTCAAATTCGACGCGCAAGTTTGTTTACATCACATGTCAAATTGTAATGAAGGCCATGGGAATTTAAAAAATATCCCTATCCCACTTAGTAATTTAAAATGAGGAATTTTCCAAGCACACAACATGCATATCAAACAAGAGGCAATAAATATGAAAAAAATATTTTCCAACTATTATGGCTTTTGTTTTCCAATATGCTTCCCGTCGTGTCGCCATCTCGTCCGCTCCTCCATTCACCATGTACAAGCCATCTAGAGATCCGAGCCGAGAATAATTATTTTAATTTACATCCACCGATCCTATACTCCACAAAGGAGTGTACATGAAATCTAGATCGAAAGTAAACTAGAATAAAAGAGTGGCTAAACAATGTCGTACTTAATTATAAAAATTAAATACTAGCCTCGTCAACCTCGAGGATTCAAATAATATTACAATTACACACATCCAATCACATACGAATACATATGGTCATAATAGTTGGATCTTATGCCTGCAATCACAAAGTTAGCCTACGCACATCCTACTATTATCTGGCACACATAATATATGATAAATGCATAAAAGTAACCAAATCCTAAAAACACAAAACCAGAAACTGTGGCTCTGATACCACTTGAAGGGAGAAACTTCGCTTCCCTCTTCAACTTGGTCGCTTGTGCATGGCGAACCTATCTAAGTCTCCGGATAAAAAAAATCTTTGACGAAGATGGATTACCCAAGCAACCAATCCATCACCGTGCTAGTCATCGCTTAAACAAACTTGTTGTTCAAGCAACCTAACTCTTTTCCTAGATTAGCCACGGAATAGATGATGTACGGATCGCCGAATTTTGTCTTTATCTTCGGGGTCCAAGAAAATTAACCACATGCATAATACAAAAGAAGTAAATCAAAACAAATAAGATTATACCTCTTGTTTACCTCTTGATCTTCTATTGTATGTCCTATCCTCCTCTTGGACATTGTATGGGCAACGATCCTCCAAGAGATGAAGCCTCCTAGATCACGTTCTTCCCTTCCTTTCTTGCTCCAAACAAAGGGAAGAATACCACACACTCCTTCTCCTATCTAGTGCGACCACCAAGCAACCTAGCTTGGATGTTGCTGCTGGCCAAGGAGAGGAAGAAAGGGAGATGGGGACCGGCCAAGAGAGAAACTCTTGTTGCCGCCGGCCAAGACTTGAGGGAAGAAGGAGCCGCCCAAGGAGAGGAGAAGGAGAAGTCAGCCAAGATCAAATGAGAAGAGGAAACCCTTATCCTTTTCTTGTGCTGCCGCCAGCCCTAAGGGAGAAGCCAAACCAAGTTGCCGCCCCACCCTTGAAACTCCAAACCCTAGCTCTCCAAATAACTCTTGCCGCCCAAGCCTTGAAAAAAAGCTCTCCAAAAGTTATTTTTGCCCAAGCCATGGAAACTAATATATAGATTTCATCCAATCCTCCTTTTAATCGTGTCCATTGGATCTAGGCTTATTGAGGGTTTTAATAGGCTACAATAGGGACCATGAGGAGAGTTGGATCTTGGCCACCCAATCGATCCAGCCCACATAAAATTCGATCCATTAATGATAATCCATTCCACTAGAGGATTATCATTGATCTACCTCACCAACCCCACTAATTAAATATAGGCTCCATATATTAATTGTACAAATGTCATCCCGTGTTTAAGATATCGTATGTTCGTTAATTAATTAATTAACTGACAATTAATTAATCAAAATCTAACTCCATGAGTAGTACCACTCAACCTTATCATCATGGAGGACCAAGTCCACCTGCAGGATTTACATGATGATCCTTATGAGCTCCTCAAGGGGACATCATCATCCTAATATATAGGACATAGTTTCCTCCAATAATCAACGACACACCATGTAAATAATATTATTTCCCAATTTACCGAGCCTATTGATTTAATCCATAAATCTCACCCATTGGTAAATCAAAGAAATAATATTAAATACATGTGCTCGTTATTATATCAGGATTAAGAGCATGTACACCATAATATCCAAGGTCTGATTCAATTTTGTAGTCAGCAATAAATTGAATCACCTCTAAGTCGGTCCTGCTCAATACACACAAAGTGTAATTGTGTAATTCTATGGTCAAGATAAACCAATACCAAATTACACTACAACCACGCCAATGGTTTGTCTAAAACCATCTTGGTTGTGAGCCTCTACTTATACTCTACAAGGAACTGATAACATGATCTTCTGTGTGACACCACATACCATGTTATGTACAATGTAATGTATTAGACAATATGCATAACTATAAATATGTAAACAATGATCATGTGATTCTTATTTCAAAAATAAAGATGTTCATACAAAGGCTAGACTTTCATTATACATCCCAATAGTGCACTACAATAGAATATATTATTTAAATGAATAGAACAACATTTGTCCTTTATCATAAATGCAAAACCTTTCTTGTCCAAACAAGAAACAGAGATAATGTTCTTACTTAAAGAAGGCACACAATAGAACTTTTCTAGTTCCAAAACAAGCCCACTGTTCAAAGATAAAGAGTATGTTCCTAAAACTATGGCAGCAACTCTTGCACCATTGCCTACTCGTAGGTCCACTTCGCCCTTTGTCAATGATCTAGTCTTTCTTAGGCCCTGCACATTAGTATAAATGTGTGATGTACAGCCAATATCTAATACCTATGAAAAAGAAATAAATAAATTGACATCTATAACATATATACCTGAGGTAGAAATCTCACTTCTTTTCTTTTTAACTTCCTCCAGGCTTATCTTGCAGTTCCTCTTCCAATGCCCGGTCTCACCACAGTGGAAGTTGTCCCCTTTCTTAGACACCCCGCCTTTAGCCTTCGATGTAGTAGAGTTGCCCTTGCCTTTGGCTTGAGTCTTACCCTTGCCTTTAGCCTTCCTTTTGCCTTTGCCCTTTTTAACCTGCAGTACGTTACTAGTCTTGGTCTTCTTGAGATTGGGTTCAACAGTTCTCAACATGCTGAGCATCTCAGGCAGAGGCTTGTCAATTTCATTCATGTTATAGTTCATGACAAATTGACTATACCATTCTGGCAATGATTGCAGGATAAGGTCAGTGGCCAATTCTTGGTCGAATGGAAATCCTAGTCTTTCGAGGTTCTCAATATACCCAATCATCTTGAGTATGTGGGTTCCTACAGGTGTTCCTTCTTGCATTTTGCATGTAAATAGGGCCATAGACACCTCAAACCACTCGTGCCTTACTTTCCCTTGATATAGTTGTTTCAGTTGCTCAACCATATCATGTGCATCCATGTTCTCATGTTGCTTCTGAAGCTCAGAGTTCATGGTGGCAAGCATTAGGCAGGATACATCTAGTGCATCATCTTGATGCTTCTTGTAAGCATCTTTCTCAGCACGAGTGGTGGTAATGGCTGGTGCTTCAGGAAGAGGTTGCTCTAGGACATACAATTTTTGTTCTTGCTTGAGAATGATCCTCAAGTTTCTGTACCAATCTAGGAAATTAGCTCCGTTGAGCTTGTCCTTCTCAAAGATAGATCATAGAGAGAGAGAATTTGACATATTAGACAACATGGTGATCTACAACAAGAAAAGCAAAAATAAGTATCATATTCTAAATCATTTAATTAGGCCCTTAATTAAATGATACTCCCACTGAATCATAGAGCTTTGGTAGAGGCTAGTCATGAATGTAGGCAAACACACTTTGCCCATACTACTAGCTCCAAACCAAATATTATTCATGTGGGCCAAGATCCATATTATATTTCATCTTGAGTTAGCTTTGGCTAATCATCCAAGACTAGTATAATTTAGGTAGCCAACTCTTTACCAATTGCATCATATGCAACTTTTGGATATTTTAGTGAACAAGACTATTTGTTCGTTTACCCAACCATATGGGAGATGCCTCTAAGTCCTCAATCCAATTGAGATAACTTAAGTCACACCCAAAGTTCAATAGCATGATATCACAATTGTACACTCGCACTCTACCAAGATAAATGTGTCACTTTTCTTTGGCAAACCCAACAACAAATGATTGAGGTAGTTTATGAGTACCAAACTTTGGTAGGCATATCGAGTTGAATGAATTATGTGCCTTTATGTTCTCAATCCAATTGAGATAACATAGTTGATTAAGTCAAATCCAAAGTTTAATAATCATACATCACTATTGTCTGATCGCACTCTACCAAGATAAATTGAGTTACTTTTTTTTGACAAACCCAACTACAATTGATCGAGGTAGTAGTGAGTATGAAACTTTGGTAATCATACTGCATCGACTTAATTATGATAAACTTATCATCTAAGCATGCATCACATATACATATGACATATATCAACATATAAGCAATAAATCGTGATATGGTTATGGCCCATATTCTACGATCCTCTCAAGCCAATGAGAAGATCGAATGGTCAACCTAGGGATAACATCTTCTCCAAGTGCTTCCTTTGGTCACCATGTGTTGTTGGCATCCTTCTTGTAACTTCATCCTCCAATGAACTTTCCACTCATCATTTTGTACATTACAAAATAAGAATACTAGAGTTACATTCGAGTCTAAATCTATTTTACAACAAGAAAAATAGAGAGGGAGGCACAATATACAGGTCGTATTATGAGTTACAACACCCACATACACATCACGACACGCAGGTTGTATTATGAATAACAACATAATCCAATCTCATTGGTGTTGGTGCAATCGGCCCAGGTCACGATTGACCAGAACTCGAGTTTGACTCGAGTGATGTTTTGATGTGTTTTGATGTTTCGACAAAAACATATGACAATGTAATTGTCATGGTAAAGTCCAAGCATGGGTCTTGGCATGTAAAGTCCAAGCATGGGTCTTGGCATGGAAAGTCCAAGTCTTGAGTACTTGGCAAATGGAAAGTCCAACATGTGTTGGCAAGGAAAGTCCAAGCATGAGTCTTGGCAAATGGAAAGTCCAAGCATGGTCTTGGCATGGAAAGTCCAAGTCTTGAGTACTTGGCAAATGGAAAGTCCAAGCATGGTCTTGGCACTTGAGAAGTCCAACATGTGTTGGCAAGGGAAAGTCCAAGCTTGAGTCTTGGCGTTTGAAGTCCAAGGGGATTGATATTGGCTGCGTAAAGTCCAAGCGGGAGTCTTGGCAGCATAAGTCCAATGGTTGGCGGCGTAAAGTCCAAGCGGAGTCTTGGCGGCGTAAGTCCAATGTGCCTTGGCGGTGTAGACACCGTTAGCATGACATAGCCGATGGAAGCATCGAAGGCTAGCGCGATGGATGAACAAGTCATGGATGACTTGGAGGGATCCGAGGCGTGAGGTGATGGAGATGGCTAGAAGGCTTAGGTCTAGGCTAAGGGTGGTCTAGCAAGTATGGGGAACCATACTTGGGCTAAAACCTCATGTTTGAGGTGTGTGCGATCGATGCCATGTGGCGGTCGGACCGACCGAGTCAACTAGGGTTTGATCGGTTATAGCCTAGCAATGATCGGGATGATGATGGCAATGATCGATGAAAATGACGATCGATCACAAGATCACCGACCGGTGCTCGTGGAATTCGGACGAATGGAGTCGAGACTCGATCGTCGAGTGAGTACTCCATCACGATCGATGGTCTGTCGATCGATAGTAGTTCCGCTGGACTTATCGGCGTGGAACTAGCCATTGTCTCACGACAACAGTGGCATCAGTCGACTGATGGTCTCGATCAGTCGACTGATCGACTTTTTCCAGCACAGGTTGAAGCTATATATGGAGCTCGTGGTGGAAGAAAAAGGTATGGTTCTTTGAGGCGATTTGGGGCGAGTTGTCGCGCAATCGGTCTCCAAGTGCTACTCGATCAACCAAGTGATCAAGCATTCAAAGAGCATTTGTAAAGTGTTTCCTTTACTTGTATTGCTTTGTATTTCACTATATTGCTTGTATTCATTTGATTATTGTTGTAATCATATTGTACGAGGTTTCTCCACCTCCGGATTGTTCCGAGAAGGAGTTATTTGATAGTGGTGTGTGATTGGCATCGCTAGGGCTCATTTGAGCCCGATCCATGGAGTAGGAACCGTGCGGTTCCGAACCACGTTATATACTCGTGTTAGCGTGTTGTGTTTTCATTATTGTTATTGTATTATCTATATTCTGCTGCGCTAACGAATTTGTAGACACAACCGCGATTGAATTTCATTAACGCTAATCACCCCCCCTCTAGCGTTACAAAGGTCCTAACAAGTGGTATCAGAGCCCGGGGCTCTTCTACGGACTAACCGCCGAGAGTTGAAGAAGCTAGAGGGAAGAATATGGAATTTCAAGAAAAATTGGGTGACGACGTCAACATCCCACCTTCCTTCAACCGCGAACATTTCGCGTATTGGAAAGGTAGAATGCAATATTTTCTAATGACAAATATAGAAAATTGGTTTGCCGTGACTATAGGTTTTGATGCTCCGAGAGGAGAAAACGGCGAAATCCTCAAGATGAAGAGATGGACCGAGGAGCAACGGAAAAAATTCAAGACAACCGTTAAGGTAACAAAAATGCTAATTGATTTGATACCTAACGATATTTTGTCTAGATTAGGAAGCTATAGGGATGCCAAGGAATTGTGGAACAAGTTGATCAAGTTCCACGAAAATCCCGAATCGGTCCAAGAAGATTCGGAAGAGGAGGAGACCGCAGAAGAGAGCTCATCCTCGAGTGAAAGTGAGGAATCGGAAGTTGAGATGGAGTCAACTTCCGAATCGGAGCAAGAAGAAGTGGAAGAAGCATCCACTTCTAGGATTGAGGAGGAGAGACCATCCTCGATACCGGAGCAACCTCAAGAAGAGCCTTCAACATCCGGTCAAGATGAAGAAGCTCAAAGTCCAACTCTGGTCTCCACCACCATCGGTAACTCAAACACCTCAATTCAAAATAAAAATAATATAATTTGCTTTGAGTGTAGGGAGCAAGGACATTACAAGAGTAAGTGTCCTAAAAAGATCAAGAAAGCTCCACCGGCTCCAAATGTCAAGGATGCCGGTCCCCCAACGTCTAAAAGCAAGGAGCAAGTCGTTTGCTTCAAATGCCAACAACCGGGACATTACCGGAGTCAATGCCCAAGGGGGAAGAAGAAGGGGCAAGAAGGAGCTACACAAGTAGGGGGAGCCTCCAAGGCAAACCCTAAGGTAAAATTTGTTAATGCACCTTCAATTTCTAGGCAAAAGCATGCTTTTAATTCTCTTGCTATTGTACATGAAAAGCATGCTAGAACTAATAGACATATTTGCTTAGGTGCTAAGAGTGTTCACTTAGGAAATAGGAAGAAATTTGGGACTAATGTCCCTAAAAATATTTTACCTAAGGAAAGCATTAAGAAAATAGGAGAACATCTAGGTTTTAATGCTAAGAAATCTAGACATATGCCTAGAAATAAAAATATCTCAAGAGAAAATGAAAAATTAAAAATTGAGATATTAGAAAAGGAAAATCAAGTCTTGAGGTCAAGACTTGAAAAACTAGAAAAGACCCTTAAAATCATGCAAAATCAAATGCAAGGGTCAATTGGTCAAACTTTTAGGTCAAATAGTCAAAGTCAACAAGTAGGACCTAAGAGTCAAAAGTCAACCAAGGGCAAGAAAGGTTTGGGTCACAAACCTAAGCCTAAGGTGGCTTACCATAGTGTTCCATTTGACTATGAAACACTAACTAGGTCTAGGAAGACCAAGGTCAATAGGGAAGTCATCCCTAGAGTTGACCATGGTGTGTGCCTAGTGGCTAAGGTTTCTAGGAAACCTAGGGTGGCCACTAAGAAGGTTGCAAGGGGAGTTACCCCTAGTGTCAACCTAGGTAAGACCCAAATGACCAAGGCTACCAAGCCTAGGAGGGTCATTAGGAAGGTATCTAGGGAGGTTATCCCTAAGGAATACCTAATTAACCCTAGGAGCTCAAATAGGTTTTGGGTTCCTAAGAGCGTGATTGATTCACGGTAAGATGGGTTTAGGGTGTGCCAACCTTGATTGGATGGGTAGTTAACTCAACCATAATAAAGGTGGCACTTTAAGGTTACTTTCAAGGTTATGGTTACTTTGGAAATATCCTTGAGTTTTAATTTCAAAGAATTTTAGGTTGTGTCAATATATATCTTGAAAACATGAAAATCAATAAAAGTGACACTATCTAGATTTAGAGGTCATAGTGTGTACTTTTGATTATTGGCACACTTGGGAAGGTCATGTATCAAGAAATGTGTGGTTAAGATGTAAAGGTAATATCTAGAGTGATACTCAAGTGCCACACAACTTGATGTCTTGTATTCACCATGCTTCATATGTTTTACCATATGTTTGCATGAAATGAATGTCTAGGATAGATTACATCTCACAAAACAAGTCTTTTACCTTGATTGTGTATTTCAACACTTAGAAAGGGTGAGATGTTAGGTTTTGGAAATCATTGAATGTTAATGTTTGCAAAAATGAAATAAAACATTAAAATACATGAACAAATACATAAATAAAAGTATAACATCAATACATTCAAGATACAAGATCTAACGTGATAAAATGGAACAATTAAGATGATAAAATCGAGATTTTTTGATTTTCGAATCGAAATCGAGACATCGATCGATATCGATTATCGATCGATAACATCAGAGACGATACGATACGGCCATCGGTGAGTGCTAGCTCCATGACTCGACCGATCGACCATCACGATCGATGTGGTCCATCACCGACCGATGGTATCGTTTCACCGAGGCCGAAGGCCATCACGAGTGCTCGACGAAAGCGAGTGATATGCACACCACGATCGATGAGCAACATCACCGACCGATGCTATCAGAGCACGCTACGTAAGGTTCAATAGCGATCAGCCGAGCCGGATCGGATCGACCGCCGCTAAACCCTGTTAATCTATCACGACCGATGCTCCACATTAGTCGACTGAATCATGTTTTTAAAACGCGAACCGCTAGGGTTCGCATTTCACGCGACGAGCTTCTTCCTCCTTCGATCTCCGATCGCCGTCTCCTTCTCCGACGGCTCTTCCCAACCTTCCAAAGTCCTAGGTTTGATAAGCATGTCTCTCCCCTTCCTTTGTTTTTGACCTATCTTGGAGCACGAGTTCACGCGATTTAGGGTTTATTGTCTTTGTTCCGTTTAGGGTTCCGGCGGCTAAAGCTTTCCGGCGACTTTTCCGGTGATCCTCAGCAATTCTTGAGTCTTCCCTCCGACACACACATGGCGCCTAAGTAACGATTCTTCTTCCCGAGCCCTAATTTTCATTTCCATTACAATGTAGGTTTATCTAATCGCGTATTGTTGCCATTGCATATATCATCACATTACATTCATAATAGGAGAGCCGTAGGAATGATCCATCCAGAGTGAATCTCGGTTGTACCAACCTATGTTGGTTAGGTACATAGATAGGAATTTTTTCGATAGGCATTGTAGTGACGTCATGGAACTCATTGCATACTACAATTTGATGAAGATCGTCTTGTGCACGCATCCAATCAATGATGACCTTATCAAGGAATTCTATCAAAACCATAGAAAGGTAGATGACGACCCTACATACACTACTCGCGTTGCAAAACGCGATTTAGAGTTCACTCACCGCAATCGCAGAGTTTCTCAGTGTAGGCCGTCAAATGATACCTTTATCTTCTACCCTACCATGGACTTTCCCCTACCTGAGCCTTTTGCCCATATCACTATGGAGTCCATGCATGAGCGCATTTTTGGTTATCCACGTCCACCGGCCCAAAACCTATTTTCTATCACGAAGTTATCAGACTGACAATGTCCTTTATAAGGTCATTGTTGGGTGTTTTTCTGCCATTGTCACTCGGGGTCTGGCTAAGATTCGGCCTCCCATCTCTTTCTTCTATATGCCATGCGTCTTCAGTTAGACATAAACTTTGCATTGAACATCTTCCATTGCATTGTGCACTTCACTTCCCCTGTACAAGGGAAAGTGCATATGCCATTTGGACATATCATCACAGCATGGCTCGACTCCGTAGGCATTAACATCCATAGGGGCTCTCTGCGACAGCTATCGGAAGTGTACGACTGTATATCAGTTCGTAACTTCTCCTTAGCGAAGCTACGGATGGGCGCTGGACAGATGGAGTTGGCGCCACGACCACCCAGGGCGCACAGACAGCCTCCTCCGCCGCCCAGAGATGCAGTAGAGGACGACGAGGATGCGGACACCTCTGATGAGGATGACCAGATGCCGGCAGACACCTCAGCGGCTGGTCCATCAGTTCGTCGTGGCCGGCTGGAGTCCAGATTTGAGGATTATCAGCAGTCGGTTGACTCCAGACTGACAGAGTTATTGGCAGGCCAGGCAGCTTTTGGCACACGTCTCGATAGGATGGAGGAGACCCAGGGCCGCATAGAGCAGCATCAGCGCGATATGCTAGAGATGATGCGGGCCTGGACTCTGAGTCAGCAGCAACCTCCATCGCCACCTCCTGCGGACGATTAGAGGATATTGTTTTTGTGGTTGTCAATGTTTGTAGTAAGATTGAGCTTAGCCAATCTTCTTTTTGATTGTAAAAGACAAATTTAAGTTTAAATGAAATCCTTATTTCTGAAAAATCTTATGTGTATGAATGAATATCTGTATAATTGTATTGCTACCATATGCCATGTCATGACATCATGTTTATTCTTAATCATCTTATATGTCATGATTATGCTTTAGAATTAAGGATAAATGTCATGTGTCTTTTAGATCTCATCTTATGCCATGACATCATGATCATTGGCCACGTTTTAATAATACTATTAGTTATGCCATGATCATACATTCATGCATTAACTTGATTAAAATTGATTTAAGGACTATGGCATGACTTGAAGTCCCAGTTATAAGGGAATCAAGTAGAGTTGCTTTAGAAAATGCATAAAACTCTAGATTAGGGAGAACAAAACCCACATCTCACATCTAATTGACATGTATGTGTATGTATACACCCTAAATACATGTGAGATGCTAGGATAATAGGTTAGGTTCAAGGTGCATCGGTAGTGCATCTAGATGAACTCAAACTTATTTTAATTATCACCAAAATCATACGGAAAGCTAATCTACAAGCTATGTATATTTAGCCAATAAATGATGGTCCAAGCTAAGGTTTGAAAACATTTTAAAATCATTTTGAAAAACCTTGGTGAAGTCTATCTTTTGATAGCAATCACCATTGATGAAGTTGATACAAAGTAGGGTCAAAATATTGAAAATTTCAATGGTTTTGAACTTTGTGCCAATTTCACTATTTTGTGGGTAAAATAATTTTCAAACATTTTTCACCCATTGTATTGGTCATAAGTATTATACGTATCAAATTTCGTGATTTTTCGATAAACGTATAATTATTTATGATTTTTGAAATTCATTTCGATAATTGAAAATCGGATTTTAAGATCACCGACGCCTGGGTGGCGATCGATGGGTATGGCAGTCGACTGTTATCTGACAGAGTCGACTGCCAAGGCTGATTTTGGGTTGACAAGGTTTGTTTAACCCGAATTCAGCTACGGTAAAGGTCCCTAACCACTCCTAACCCGAGGATATGCTTTGGGAAGCATTATGAAGGGTGAAAATTCATTGGATATGGATTTGGAGAGGTGTTAGGTCAAAGTATCAAATTGAGGTGGTGGAAAGTTCAATGTTGAATTTCCAACCTTAATTTTGATGATTTAGAGTTCCTATTGGCTTAGGGACTCCCCAAGGACATTGTTGGTGCAATGGTCAAGGGGGAGCAAGCCTTTAGGGGGAGGTATCCATCTTGGGATGATGGATGTGTTTTTCTCCTTGAAAAGGAGAAGTTATGGGAATGTTATCAATTTGGGAAATTGATGGATTTTTAGAAACCCAATTTGGAAATTGGGAGAGTGATTAGGATTGCCTTTCTTGAGTGATATGGGACTTATCACTAGGAAGATTGTAGGCATCCTAGGTATTTTTTGGATCAAGGGGGAGATTGTAAGATCTCATTGGGACATGAGACATTGACCTCCTTGGAGAGATAACCTTTTTGCTATTTGTCAAAAAGGGGGAGAATGTTTGGAGAATGTTTGGGGGAGAACATTCTGGGAGAAAACATTTTGGAGAATGTTTTTAAGATTACCAATTTGGGATAATTGGTAAGGGAATTGAGTTAGTGTTCTAACTCAATGTTTTGTGTGGTTTTTGTCAAACATCAAAAAGGGGGAGATTGTTGGTGCAATCGGCCCAGGTCACGATTGACCAGAACTCGAGTTTGACTCGAGTGATGTTTTGATGTGTTTTGATGTTTCGACAAAAACATATGACAATGTAATTGTCATGGTAAAGTCCAAGCATGGGTCTTGGCATGTAAAGTCCAAGCATGGGTCTTGGCATGGAAAGTCCAAGTCTTGAGTACTTGGCAAATGGAAAGTCCAACATGTGTT
Organism: Wurfbainia villosa; assembly: GCA_025175895.1. Lineage (NCBI taxonomy): Eukaryota > Viridiplantae > Streptophyta > Magnoliopsida > Zingiberales > Zingiberaceae > Wurfbainia > Wurfbainia villosa. The sequence goes on along the minus strand of CM046003.1, from coordinate 7,756,092 downwards.
GGCAAGGAAAGTCCAAGCATGAGTCTTGGCAAATGGAAAGTCCAAGCATGGTCTTGGCATGGAAAGTCCAAGTCTTGAGTACTTGGCAAATGGAAAGTCCAAGCATGGTCTTGGCAATTGAGAAGTCCAACATGTGTTGGCAAGGGAAAGTCCAAGCTTGAGTCTTGGCGTTTGAAGTCCAAGGGGATTGATATTGGCGGCGTAAAGTCCAAGCGGAGTCTTGGCGGCGTAAGTCCAATGTGCCTTGGCGGTGTAGACACCGTTAGCATGACATAGCCGATGGAAGCATCCAAGGCTAGCGCGATGGATGAACAAGTCATGGATGACTTGGAGGATCCGAGAGGCGTGAGGCGATGGAGATGGCTAGAAGGCTTAGGTCTAGGCTAAGGGTGGTCTAGCAAGTATGGGGAACCATACTTGGGCTAAAACCTCATGTTTGAGGTGTGCTACCGATCGATGTCATGTGGCGATCGGTCGAGTCAACTAGGGTTTGATCATGCGGGTTATAGCCTAGCGATCGGTGACGACGATGATGGCGGATCGATGATGGCAATGACGATCGATCTTGTGATCAGTCGACTGGTGCTCGTGAATTCGGGCACAGAATGGAGTCGAGACTCGACTGGTCGAGTGAGTACTCCATCAGTCGACTGATGGTCACAATCAGTCGACTGATAGTAGTTCCGTTGGACTTATCCAGCGTGGAACTTGCCGTTGTCTCACGACAACAGTGGCATCAGTCGACTGATGGTCCCGATCAGTCGACTGATCGACTTTTTCCAGCACAGGTTGAAGCTATATATGGAGCTCGTGGTGGAAGAAAAAGGTATGGTTCTTTGAGGCGATTTGGGACGAGTTGCTGCTGCAATTCAGGGTCTCCAAGTGCTACTCGATCAACCAAGTGATCAAGCATTCAAAGAGCATTTGTAAAGTGTTTCCTTTACTTGTATTGCTTTGTATTTCACTATATTGCTTGTATTCATTTGATTATTGTTGTAATCATATTGTACGAGGTTTCTCCACCTCCGGATTGTTCCGAGAAGGAGTTATTTGATAGTGGTGTGTGATTGGCATCGCTAGGGCTCATTTGAGCCCGATCCGTGGAGTAGGAACCGTGCGGTTCCGAACCACGTTATATACTCGTGTTAGCGTGTTGTGTTTTCATTATTGTTATTGTATTATCTATATTCCGCTGCGCTAACGAATTTGTAGACACAACCGCGATTGAATTTCATTAACGCTAATCACCCCCCCTCTAGCATTACAAAGGTCCTAACAATTGGGGTAAAAGGCCATAACCATGCACCATGACAACCAACACACAACAAATAGATCTAGGACATCAATATTATTATGTTTGCAAAATTTTCACATGAGCCGAAATTGGTTAGCGAGCGAGGTCAAGGGGCAATGCCCTTTGCTAGGAGGGGGTGAGGTGGGAGGGGCCAGCGCCCCCAAAACAAAATTTATTTTGTCGACTCTTTGAATGAGTCAGTGCCCTAAATCCATCAAAATGAATTCGAGACCCTCTTGTTTTGTTGATGCATCCATGTGATAAATCTATTCTCAACAGAGTGACGCAACACATCAACTAGTATAAAAACTGTAGGTTATGAAATTTTGTCAAGAGCAATCTTTTAGTTTGATCAACACAAACTTATACTGTAGGATCGTGTTTCTCCGAAAGAGGGGGGGGTGAATCTCGGAGGATTAAAAATTTTATTTTAATTTTAAAATAATTTAGAATATTTGAAAAATATTGTGAGTATGCAGTGGAAATAAAAATAAGACAATTTGTTTTACTTGGTACACAACCCTAATTGGGTTGCTACTCCAAGGCTCGTAGCTCTTTCGAAAGATACCTCGATAGGCAATCACTAACTACCCTCTGACTTGAGAACTCTCGACTTCGGAGGGTTTCGCTTTTTACAAATATTAGAGTTAGGTAACAGACTACCCACTCTTAAAATAAAGTACACAAGAGAAATAACATGTTAAAAGGAATACAAGATTTATACCGACACCTAAGGATTGTCGAGGTAGTCGAAGAGTGTCAGAAGGTCGCCTTGTTGTGGAATGAGAATTTTGTGGATGAGAAAGTATTTTGGCAACACTTTGACATAGATTTGTTATTCTATTTGGATCCAATCGAGCATATATTTTATAAACCTTTTCTAGTCGATTGGAATGCCTTCAAGTCAACTCCACATCAGCCCATCGATATGGAATTCTTGGTCTTCCAGTCGACTGAAACCTCTCCAGTTGACTCCATGTCACTAGTGTTAGTTTTAGCCCAAGAACCAATCATGTGATGGTTGAATAGGGAACATTTTGTATCATATTCTATAAAGGCAAAAGAGGTGTTATTATATTTACGTCTTGCTTGTGCCAGCTAAATTAAATATAATAATGCCCTAGAAAAGTAGGTTCTTATCTACAGCACATCAATTGGAAGAATTGATTATGAGAGGCTGTAGAGAACACTTTCCTAAATGTTCCTAGTCAAGTATTAATATGCAAGGGCAATATTAATACATAAAGACTAGCATGTAGGTCAATTGATGACTTGATCTCACAAGTCATGGATATATGATATGAAGTTGACACATGGGTATATATTAGAGAATATATACTGAACTGACCCGCCATGAGAAAGTTTCATGGATCGTCATATGAGTGTCATAAACTTTCTCATGTGACTATTGGTATGAATAGTCCTCAAACCTGAAGTCACTACAGTTCCCTACATAAGGAGTTATGTACTTTGGTATCGTCAAACATCACCCTTAACAGGGTGGACCATAAAGGCGATTACTGTGTATATAATAAATTATGTGGAGGGATGTGAGTGATGTAGATGGGATCTATCCCTCCCATATGACGGGAGTGATATCTGTGGGCTCCTTGATTGAGTAGAACTACTAAAACGCATGGTCATGCTCGAATGAGTCAATATGAGATATTGAGCTCATTTGTTTGAGTTAGTTTACTCAGGGATCAAGAAACACATAGATTGATCAAGGATTACATGGTCTATGCCTCATTGGTCAATTTGATATCAAGGATAGAAGGACACGGTCATACATTATAGTAGTCACGGATAGGTTAGTCGGATCTTGACTTATTTCGTAACTTGGGTAGCAATGATGTATTGCTAGATGCCGCTCATTGCTTTTGTATCTAAAAGAGTTTAGATCCACTACCAACGTTATGAGAGCCTATAGGGTCACACACAAAGAGCATGATGATTAGAAGAATTAGTGTATTCTAATTTGACTAGAATAATTTGGGAATAAGCTTAAGTACAAAATGGTTTTTGGACTTTAAGCTTAATGAGAATTTTAGCTTATTGATTTAATGAGATTAATTCAATATGCTAAGCTTATTAATTTAATAAGATTAAATAAATATGTTATCATGATAGCCTAAGCTTAATTGATTTAATATGATTAATTCAATATGTTTCCTTATTGATTTAATGAGATTAATTCAATATGATAACATAAGCTTATTGAATTAATAAGATTAATTCAACATGCATGAATGTCACATAAGCATGTCACATAAGCATGTCACCTAAGCTTGATGAGGTTGAAGGAGACTAAGGGTTTTGACCTTTGGAATTTCTCCACATGTGGCCGGCCAAACAAGGAGTGTTGATTATTTTTCAATGCAATTGATTGCATTGAATGTGATAGGAGGTGAAAGGTTTTTTCAATCCTATAAAACACTCCATGGGGTGGCCGGCCAAACTTGGTGGAAGCTTGGGGCTTGGAGAGAGCTTGGTGCTGAGAGGCTTTGGTTGTGTGGCTTTTGTGAGTGTAGGCTAGCAAGAAGAGTGATCTTCTTCTTCCTTTCTCTTTTTCCCTACCTTCCTCTCCTTTAGGGACTTCTCTAGCAAGAAGTAAAGGAGAACTCTTCTAGTTTCTTTTGTGAGATAAGAGCTTGCTCGTGTGGATACATATAGAGGTACGGATATTTGAACGTGCTAAAAGATCCAACAAACCCAAGGATAAGCGAGATTTAAAAGGGCACGCAACAAAGGTAATATTCTCCTATAAGATAGGGTTTTCTTTTAGAGAAATTTATTTTTTTGTACGAGGTTTTCTTTCGCAAGGATCACTTGGAAGGGATCCTATTTTTCCATTTCACATATTCTATTTTTCATAAAAAATAAAAAGGATCCCTACAGTGGTATCAGAGCCACTTGCGAAAGATTGTATAAAAAAAAAAAGGTTTTCTCTATTTTATATATGATATAGAAGTAGGATAAATTTTATTATGAGTTGATAATTGCATTAGCAATTTTTCAAACATAATAAAATATCCGATGTCTTTTATAAGTTAAAATTGACATGGTGCATGGTTATGGCCTAGTCCCAAAAAGTTTGTGAATGTGTGTGTTGTAATTCTTAATACGGCCTGCATGTCGTGCCTTTCTCCTAAAATTCTTGTTGTAAAATTAGTTTTAGACTCGAATGTAACTCGAGTATTTCTCCTTTTGTAATATACAAAATAAAGTTGGAGGGTCCATTGGAAGATGACGTTACAAGGAGGAAGTCAACAACACAAGACAACCAAAAGGAAGCACTTGGGAGAAGATGCTATTCCTAGGTTGACCAATCAATCTTTTCATTGGCTTGAGAAGATTGTAGAATAAGGGCCATAACCATGACACGCTTAGTTTAATATATATGTGATGCATGTTAATTTAGCTTATATGTGATGTATGCTAATATGTATGTGATGCATGTTTAAGTTTATTTCTTAAATAAGTCAAAAACGATATGCCTACCAAAGTTTGGTACTCACTACTTTCTCGATCATTTGTTGTTAGGTTTGCCAAAGCAAAGCAATGCATTTTATCTTGGAAGAGTGCGAGAGGAAAATCGTGATGTCCCGCTATTAAAGGTGGTTAAGACTTAATTAAGTTTTTCTTAATTAATTAAGAAAGTAGAGGCATATATTAGCTTTGAACATAAGTTTTAAAAATTAGTTTTGTGTGATTTCCGAACATCAGCTTTGTCTTAGAAAGTGGTCGTTGCTCCGATATCAAAGAAGGCCTCTGTGCCTCGCCACGGCCTGGAAGCTAGTTTAGGAATAAGCACTAAACTAATCTAAACTTAACCAAAGCTATTAAAGAGTTACATCAGATGTAATTGGCAAAAGATTGCCTACCTAATCATACTATGTCTTGGGCGATTAGCCAAAGCTAACTCAAGACGAAGTATGATGTGGATCTTTATCCCATATAAATTTATAGCTAAATAGAAGCTAATGATGTAAGCAAAATGTGTTTACCTACATCAATGATTAGCTCATATCAAAGCTATGAGAATTTAGTGGGAGCCTCATTTAATTAAAGGCCTAATTAAATGACTTAGGTATGATAATTAATTTTGCATTTTAATGTTGTAGATCACCATGTCATCTAACATGACACATCCCCTCAACTTGCGATCTGTCCTTGAGAAAGACAAGCTCAATGGAGCTAACTTTCTAGACTAGTATAGGAACTTGAGGATTATCCTCAAGCAAGAACGTAAATTGTATGTCCTAGAGCACTACCTCAAACACCCGCCTCGTGGGCCACCGAAATAAAAAGGATGGTTATAAGAAGCATCAAGATGACGCATTAGATGTGTCATGTCTTATGCTTGCCACCATGAACTCTGAGCTTCAGAAGCAACATGAGAACATGGATGCCTATGGTATGGTTGAGCATTTGAAACAACTATATCAAGGACAAGCTAGGCATGAGCGTTCTGAAGTGTCTAAGGCTCTTTTTGCATGCAAGATGCAAGAAGGAACACCTGTAGGAACTCACGTACTTAAAATGATAGGGTACGTTGAGAACCTTGAAAGACTAGGTTTTCCACTGAGCCAAGAATTGGCAACCGATGTTATCCTACAATCATTGCAGGAAGCATATAATCAATTCGTCATGAATTATAACATGAATGAAATTGATAGTTTGCTCGAGATTCTCAAAGATGTTAAGAATCACGAATCAATCTCAAGAAGAAAGTTAGTAACGTACTAATGGTCAAGAAGGGCAAAGGTAAGCGCAAAGGCAAGGGTAAGACCCAAGCCAAAGGCAAGGCCAATTCATCCACTTCAAAGGGTAAAGGTAAAATACCTAAGGAAGGGGATTGTTTCCATTGCGGTGAGACTGGACACTGGAAGCGGAACTGCAAAGTCTACCTTGAGGAAGTAAAGAAGAAAATAAGTGGGACTTACGCCCTGTATACACGTTAGAAGTTAATCTATCTATTTCTTCTACATGGGTATTAGATGATGCATCTCACATTTGTACTAATGTGCAGGACCGAGAAATAGTAGATTGACCTACGTAGGCAGCAATGGCGCAAAAGTTGTCTTTAGTCAGAGGAACATATTCTTTGTCTTTGCCCACTGGGCTTATCTTAGAACTAGAGGAGTGCTTTTATGTACTTGCATTAATGAAGAACATAATTTCTGTATCTTGTTTAGACAAGAAAAACTTTTCTTTTATAATAAAGGACAAATGTTGTTCCATTTATTTGAATGAAATGTTCTATTGTAATGCACCACTTATGAATGGTCTCTATGTTCTAGATTTAGAAAACCCAATTTATAACGTAAATACCAAACGGTTCAAATCGAATAATTTGAACCAAACATATCTCTGACACTGTCGCCTAGGTCACATAAATGAAAAACACATATCCCATCTCCATAAAGATGGATTATTGGACTCATTTGATTTTGAATCATATGAGGTATGTGAATCTTGTCTTTTAGGAAAGATGACTAATACTCCATTTAGTGGACATGACGAGAGAGCGACGGACTTGTTAGGACTCATACATACTGATGTATGTGGCCCTTTCAATGTCGAAGCCAGAGGAGGCTATAAGTACTTTATTACTTTCACTGATGATATGAGTAGATTTGGCTACTTATATTTGATGAGACATAAGTTAGAATCCTTTGAAAAGTTCAAAGAATTCAAGAATGAAGTACAAAACTAACTTGGTAAGCGTATTAAGCTACTTCGATCAGATCGAGGTGGTGAATACCTTAGTCAAGAGTTTCGTGATCACTTGGCTGAGTGTGGGATAATATCCCAACTCACTCCACCTGGAACACCACAATGGAATGGTGTATCTGAGAGGAGAAATCGTACTCTATTAGATATGGTACGATCAATGATGAGCCAGATTGATCTACCTACTTCCTTTTGGGGTTTAGCTCTAGAGACAACCACTTTCACACTTAATCGTGTCCCATCAAAAGTCGTTGAAAAGACACCATATACGTTATGGACTGGGAAGAGTCCCAAAATGTCTTTTATAAAGATTTGGGGTTGTGAAGCTTATGTTAGACTTCAAGTCTCAGATAAACTAGGACCCAAATAAGATAAGTGTTATTTTGTAGGATATCCCAAGGAAACTAAGGGATATTACTTTTACAATCCCACACTTGGCAAGGAATTTGTTGCCAGAAATGCTGTCTTTCTAGAAAGAGAATTTATTTCTAGAAAAACTAGTGGGAGTAAAATTCATCTTGAAGAAATTCAAGATGAAGATAACACTAAGGCTTCGATAGAAAATGAACAGGCACCACAAAGTGTTGTGGATGAGGAAATTGTTGCCCAAAGAGTTGTGGAGCAAACACCTATTCAAGTAGACTAACCTCTTCGTAGATCTGATAGGATCCGTCGTCAACCCGAGAGATATTCTTTTCTCTTGACTGACAACGGTGATGTATTGCTTGTCGATCTTGACGAGCCTACATCCTATCAAGAAGCTATGATGAGCCCAAATTCTGAGAAATGGCTAGAGGCCATGAGATCCGAAATGGAATCCATGTACACTAACCAAGTATGGACTTTGGTTGATCCACCTGAAGGGGTAAAACCCATTGGGTGTAAGTGGGTCTTTAAAGTAAAGACTGACATGGATGGTAATAAGCATACCTATAAAGGTAGATTGGTGGCTAAAGGATTCAAACAAATTCATGGTATTGACTATGATGAAACCTTTTCACCAGTTGCGATGCTTAAATCCATTCGGATCATACTTGCTATTGCAGCCTACCACGATTATGATATCTGGCAGATGGATGTCAAAATCGCTTTTCTGAATGGAAAGCTACTCCAGGATGTGTAGATGACACAGCCTGAGGGTTTTGAAGATCCAAAGCATCCTGGAAAGGTATTCAAACTGCAAAGGTCCATTTATGGACTAAAGCAAGCCTCTCGAAGCTGGAATCTTCGATTCGATGATGCAATCAAGGAGTTTGGTTTCATCAAGAATGAAGATGAACCTTGTGTCTACAAGAGAAATAGTGGGAGCACAGTTGTATTTCTTATCTTGTATGTAGATGACATACTTCTCATCGGAAATGATATTCCCTCACTCCAGTCTGTAAAGATGTGGTTAGGGAATTGTTTATAAATGAAAGACTTAGGTGAAGCTGCCTATATTCTAGGCATCAAGATCTATAGAGATAGATCTAAAAGATTACTTGGCCTAAATCAGAGTACATACATTGATAAAGTGCTAGATCGTTTTGCTATGCAAAATTTCAAGAAAGGATTTCTGCCTTTATCACATGGTGTGAGTCTTTCGAAGACTCAATGTCCCTCTTCTAAGGAGGAGAGAGATCGCATGGATAAGATCCCTTATGCATCTGCTATAGGGTCTATCATGTACGCCATGCTTTGTACTCGTCCTGACGTCTCGTATGCTTTGAGCATGACGAGTAGATACCAGTCGGATCCAATTGAAAGTCACTGGATAGCAGTCAAAAATATTCTTAAATACTTACGAAGAACGAAAGAATATTTCCTGATATTTGGAGGCAATGAGGAGCTAACTGTAAAGGGTTACAGTGATGCAAGCTTCCAAACCGACAAGGATGACTATAGATCGCAATCGGGGTACGTGTTTTGCCTGAATGGTGGAGCTGTGGAGTCGGAAGAGTTCAAGCAGACACTTGCCGATTCTACAAGGTTTGAGTATATTGGTCCGATGCAAAGAAAGGAGGTCGTTTTGGCTCCGCAAGTTCATCGCTGAACTTGGGGTAGTTCCTAGCATTGCAGATCCAATAGACCTCTATTGTGACAACAATGGGGCTATTGACACGTGCTAAGGAACCTCGATCACATCACGACCAAACACATATCAAGGCACATCCATCTCATTCGAGAGATCATCGATAGAGGAGATGTGAGGATATGCAGAGTAATCCGGCTGTAAGCTAACATCGCAGATCCATTGACCAAGGCTTTGGCACAGAGGAAGCATGATGGTCACACTAGGTCACTAGGTATTAGATATTATAGTGATTGGTACTAGTACTAGTGGGAGATTGTTAGTTTTAGCCCTAGAACCAATCATGTGATGGTTGAATAGGGAACATTTTGTATCATATTCTATAAAGGCAAAAGATTGGTTATTATATTTACGTCTTGCTTGTGCCAGCTAATTTAAATATAATAATGCCCTAGAAAAGTAGGTTCTTATCTACAGCACATCAATTGGCAGAATTGATTATGAGAGGCTGTAGAGAAACTTTCCTAAATGTTCCTAGTCAAGTATTAATATGCAAGGGCAATATTAATACATAAAAACTAGCATGTAGGTCAATTGATGACTTGATCTCACAAGTCATGGATATATGATATCAAGTTGACACATGAGTATATATTAGAGAATATATACTGAACTGACCCGCCATGAGAAAGTTTCATGGATCGTCATATGAGTGTCATAAACTTTCTCATGTGACTATTGGTATGAATAGTCCTCGAACCTGAAGTCACTACGGTTCCCTACATAAGGAGTTATGTACTTTGGTATCGTCAAACGTCACCCGTAACAGGGTGGACCGTAAAGGCGATTACTGGGTATATAACAAATTATGCGGAGGGATGTGAGTGATGTAGATCGGATCTATCCCTCCCATATGACGGGAGTGATATCTTTAGGCCCCTTGATTAAGTAGAACTACTAAAACGCATGGCCATGCTCGAATGAGTCAATATGAGATATTGAGCTCATTTGTTTGAGTTAGTTTACTCAGGGATCAAGAAACACATAGATTGATCGAGGATGACACGGTCTATGCCACATTGGTCAATCTGATATCAAGGATAGAAGGACACGGTCATACATTATAGTAGTCACGGAAAGGTTAGTCAGATCTTGACTTATTTCGTAACTTGGGTAGCAATGATGTATTGCTAGATGTCGCTCATTGCTTTTGTATCTAAAAGAGTTTAGATCCACTGCCAACGTTATGAGAGCCTATAGGGTCACACACAAAGAGCATGATGATTAGAAGAATTAGTGTATTCTAGTTTGACTAGAATAATTTGGGAATAAGCTTAAATACAAAATGGTTTTTGGACTTTAAGCTTAATGAGAATTTTAGCTTATTGATTTAATGAGATTAATTCAATATGCTAAGCTTTTTAATTTAATAAGATTAAATAAATATGTTATCATGATAGCCTAAGCTTAATTGATTTAATAAGATTAATTCAATATGTTACCTTATTGATTTAATGAGATTAATTCAATATGATAACATAAGCTTATTGTATTAATAAGACTAATTCAACATGCATGAATGCCACATAAGCATGCCACCTAAGCTTGATGAGGTGGAAGGAGACAAAGGGTTTTGACATTTGGAATTTCTCCACATGTGACCGGCCAAACAAGGAGTGTTATTTTTCAATGCAACTGATTGCATTGAATGTGATAGGAGGTGAAAGGTTTTTTCAATCCTATAAAACAATCCATGGGGTGGCCGGCCAAACATGGTGGAAGCTTGAGGCTTGGAGAGAGCTTGGTGGTGAGAGGCTTTGGTTGTGTGGCTTTTGTGAGTGTAGGCTAGCAAGAAGAGTGGTCTTCTTCTTCCTTTCTCTTTTTCCCTACCTTCCTCTCCTTTAGGGACTTCTCTAGCAAGAAGTAAAGGAGAGCTCTTCTAGTTTCTTTTGTGAGACAAGAGCTTGCTCGTGTGGATACATATAGAGGCACGGACATTTAAACATGCTAAAATATCCAACAAACCCAAGGAGAAGCGAGATTAAAAAGGGCACACAACAAAGGTAATATTCTCCTATAAGATAGGTTTTTCTTTTAGAGAAATTTATTTTTTTGTACGAGGTTTTCTTTCGCAAGGATCACTTGGAAGGGATCCTATTTTTCCATTGCGCATATGCTATTTTGCATAAAAAATAAAAAGGATCCCTACAACTAGGCTCCGCATCAGGAAATTTGCCTCTTCAGTCGACTCAAACCCATCAGTCAACTGAAACCCTTTCCATTTTCGTCGCACGATCGCCGATCAATCACCAGCTGATCCTGGCAAATAGGTATCTAGTCCACTGATCCATTTCTAGTAGACTTAACTTCTGTCGACTTAAATCCATCCAGTCGACTGATCCTTGCAAAATAGGATTAGCACAAATAGATAATATAAAATGTGACAACAGTAGTAATACTGCTCGAACTCGACTACTAAGTACCACACAGAATTTTTGTCAGATCGACGCCTAGCTTTGTCCCTCTACAAAGTACTCGGCCTCACCTCTTCACTCGAGGCTTACCTGATAGCTACCTACCGGACTTATCACTCTTGACATCCAATCCAACTCACCAGGGCTTCCACCAGTTGTCTGGTCTGCCTGACCCAACTGGACTTTTTGCCGATTGTCCGGTCTCCTGACCTAACCGATCTTCATGTCAAATGTCCAGTCCACATGACCCATCTGGATTTCATGCCTGGTGTCCGATCCTCCTGATCTGTCAAGATACATGGCTAGTATCCGATCAACACGACCAACTAGGACTTCCTGTTAAGCATGCATACTTAACACTGATATAAGAATACAAGTGAATCCTAGCATTTAACTATGGTTCATACATCAAAACTAAGGAGTGATGCTTATTGCATCAACAGTCTCCCCCTTTTTGATGTATGACAATACACCAGTTAAAGTTAGGAGAATCAAATACCAATATCCAATATTGACATGTATAAGAGATGAACTAATAAAGTTTGATATGTATAATAGATGCATAAAATAAACCATGTATGAGATGCATAAACCCTTATCAAATTTTTGCATCTTTCTTTCAATAAATATGTTTTTCTTTTAATAAATCTCTAACTTTATATCTCTTTCTCCCCCTTTGGCATACAAAAAAAATAAAGATTAAATATAAAAATTCAAACATGATATAGTGGAGAGTTAAAATGAAAAATTTTCATGCTCAATATTTCACCCGTGAATTTGATTTCAAAAACTAAATTTAAGCTTTTCAACAATTTGTCTAACTGCCCCTTTAGTGTTTTAAAGTTTTCAAAATTTTCAAATATTTTTCTAACTTTTCAAAAAATTTCAACCTTTTCAAAACTTTTCAATCTCCCCCTGAATAAAAACTTATTTTCTAATTTTTCAAACGTTTAACAATTTTCAAACTTTTCAAAATTCGCCCTGAATAAAAACTTATTTTTAAAATTTTCAAACATTTAACAATTTTCAAACTTTTCAAAACTCCCCCTGAATAAAAACTTATTTTTAAAATATTCAAAGATTTTCATGTCGATGCAAGAATGATAGGGAATAAGTCCAAGCATGAATTCCTAAATATTATATTTATATTTTGAAAATACACATCTAAAAATTGTCCTTAAAGCAAATATCCAACTCTTTATTGGCTCAAATGATATAGGATTAATCATCAAGCTTTGAATTAGAGTTAGTCACCGAAGTGATCGATTTGCTCTTGTAAACCCCATGTTGGTTCATGTCGATGCACTGGATCTACATCCGAACCAAGTGCAAATCCTAACATCTCACGCCCATCTTCGTGGCTCAATACACAAACAGGTAATCCTAGGTGTTTGTGAGATGCGAAGGCTAACTTAAATCTATAGGATCATGAAATCTAGATTGACCTAATATAGATTAATTTTAAATTTCCTTTAAATAATATAATATAATATTACTTTTCAAAGATAAATTCTGAATAATAAGCATGACAACTTTCTAATCTACCAAGCATAAACCTAATTGTCTTCTAAGCATACTAAATTCTTCTTCCAGAAGTGGTTTAGTGAAGATGTCGGCAAGGTTTGATTTGGATTCAACATAGTTGAGTTCAATACTACCTTTTGCCACATGATCCCTTACAAAATGATGTTTAACATCAATGTGTTGAGTGCGTGAGTGATGAATTAGATTTTTAGTTAAATTTATTTAACTTATGTTATCAACTAAAGTTTTTACCTTTTTGTAATCTAGTTCGAAGTCCTTAAGTGTGTGCATCATCCATAATAGTTGTGCTACACATTCACCTAATGCTATGTATTCTACTTCAATTGTGGAATGAGCAACACAATGTTGCTTCCTACTGAACCAGCTTACTAAGCATGATCCTAAGAGTTGACATCCTCCACTAGTATTTTTCCTATCTAGTTTACACCTTGCATAGTCTGAATCAGAGTATCCTATTAACTCAAAGTTACTAGATCTTGGGTACCACATACCTACATTAATTGTTCCTTTAATGTATCTTAGTATCCTTTTGACATGTGTTAAATGTGACTCCTTAGCACAAGTTTGATATCTAGCACATATACTTACTGCAAATAGTATGTTGAGTCTACTTGCAGTTAAGTACAGTAAACTACCTATGATACTCGTATAGTACTTTAGATCTATAGACTTTCCTTCTTTGTCTTCATTTAATACAACATTCGTAGCCATAGTTGTTTTAAAATCTTTTGCATTTTCCATACCAAATTTTTTAATTAATTCTCTTGCATACTTATTTTGGTATATATAGTTACCATCTCTTGTTTGTTTTATTTATAAACTTAAGAAGAAGTTTAACTCACATACTAAGATCATTTAAAATTCTTGTTCCATAAGGTTTATAAATTCTTTTTAAAAAGTTGAGTTTGTTGAACCAAAGACTATATCATCTACGTATATTTGAGCAATAAAAATTTCTTTGTTCAGGGTTTTTACGAAAAGTGTTGAGTCAATTTGACCTTGTCTGAACCCTTTAGAGCTTAAGTATGAACATAGTCTCGCATATCAAGCTCTAGAAGCTTGTTTTAATCCATATAATGCCTTTTTTAATCTATATACATGATTAGGATATTCTAAGCTCTCAAAATCGGGGGTTGACCAACATACACTTCTACTTTTATTACGCCGTTTAAAAATGTAGATTTGACATCCATTTGATATAATTTGAACCCTTTATGTGCCGCATATGCTAGCAACACTCAAATTGACTCAAGTCTAGCTAATGGGGCATAAGTTTCATCATAGTCTAACCCTTCTACTTGACTAAACCGCTTAGCTACTAATCTAGCTTTATTCCTAATGATTTCTCCTTGGTCATTTAATTTATTTCTAAACACCCATTTAGTGTCTATTATTGATCTATTTAATGGTGGAGATAGTATGTCCCACACTTCATTTCTATCAAATTGTGCTAGTTCTTCTTGCATGGCTATTATCCAATCAATGTCTGGTAAGGCCTCATCTATTGACTTTGGTTCTATTTTTGATATTAATGTGATTTGACTTAAGATGCTTAGAGTTGATCTAGTTTGAACTCCTAAAGTTGGATTTCCTAATGCTTGTTCAAGCGGATGATTAGGATTAATTCTAGATGTCTTTATGTTTTCTTCACATTGATTAGGGTTAATTTGTCCTTCTTCATCATGTGTAATTTTATTTAGCTCATTTTGATTATCTTTTAATGTATTTAGTTGATTATTAGTGATTTCTTCCTCATCAAATTTTACATTAGTTGTTTCTTCAATTTTTTTCGTTTTCTTATTATAAATCCTATAAGCTATACTAGTGTTCGAATACACTAAAAATATCCCTTCATCGATTTTTGAAGAGAATTTTCCGAGATGGTCTTTCGTATTTAAAATAAATACTTTACATCCGAATACCTTTAAATATTTTATTGAAGATATTTTATTATTAAAAATTTCATAAGAAGTTTTATTATGTATTTTATTAATTATTACTCTATTTTGCACAGAACATGCAGTATTTATTGCTTCGGCCCATAAATAACTAGGTAGGTTATATTCATTTATCATTGACCTAGCGGCTTCTTACAGAGTTCTATTTTTTTTTCTACTATTCCGTTTTGTTGAGGTATTCTAGGGCATGAATATTCATGATGATATCCATTTTCTGAACACATTATTGTAAATTTTTTATTTTTAAATTCTCCTCCGTTATCACTCCGTATTCTTTTAATCTTACGATCATTTTCATTTTCTATTTGTTTACTAAAATTTTTAAATACTTCAAATGTTTCATCTTTATGTTTTAGGAATTTTATCCATGTAAACCTAGAGTAATCGTCTATTATTACTAAACAATATAAATTACCACTTAGTGATTTTACCCCATGTGAATCGAATAAATCTAAGTGGATTAACTCAAGTATTGAACTTGTTCGACCTTGATCAGTTAATTTATGTTGAGACTTGGTTTGTTTTCTTTGTTGGAAAGATTTACAAACTTTGTTTTCAATATTTTTAAGTTTGGGAAACCCTCTAACTAGATTAATTTCACTTAACTTTATTATATTCCTAAAGTTGGTGTGAGCAAGTCGCATATGCCACAACCAACTCTCCTCTTGCTGTGTCATATGACACTTAATTGAGGAACTTTCAAAATTTATTGAATATATATTTTTATTCTTAACTCCCTTAAGTAATATTTTTTAATTTTCAATACTTATAATCAAACATTAATCCGATAAAAATTTCACTACATAACCAGCATCACACAACTGACTTATACAAAGCAAGTTAAATTTGAAATTATCTACGGACAGAACTTTTTGTATAACAAAATTAGATTCTAATTCAATGTTACCTGATCCAATTATCTTAATTTTGCTGTTGTTTCCAAAGACGACTATTCCTAGGTTCTTATAGCTTAATTCTGAGAACTTTTGACTATCTCCAGTTATATGTCTGGAGCAGCCCCTATCCATAATCCATTGGTCCATTCTGAAGTCCTACATGAATTAAAACTTTTTAAGATAACTCATACCTTGAATAAGATGAATTATCTGAAATTTATTTAGGTTGTAAATTTTTTAAGCAAATAAATTTGTTAAATTAATTTTAGTTTAGTATATTAAGTTGGGTTGATTTTAATAAATTAAGTTTTGTTAAGTGAATTTGTTTATTTGGGTATGTTTATTTGGTTTAATAAATTAAGTTTAATTTAATTAAGGTAAGTTGTTTAGGTAAATTTATTAATTTTTATTTAAGTATATTAGAATGAGTTAAGCTAAATTAAACTTAATTAATCTTAATTAAGTTCTAAATCATCTCACCCAAGCTAGGTTTTCAAAACACTTATTCCTATGGGTTTTGTGAGATGAGGATTTCATTTATCTTAATCAAATTTAATGAGCAATTTCAAAGTGTTTAAACTTGTGTTAGATTCAAGCTTGGTTTGAGCTATTCAAGTATGTTTTTCTAGTATTGACTTCCAGGTCGTGGCGAGGCACATGATCTTCTTGGTTATCGGAGCAACGACCACTTCCTAGACAAAGTCAATAAAGGAATCAAGTACTTGATTCACTTTAGACTAAGTCTTGTTCTAACTAGTTAAAGACTTAGTGAGTTAGCTTCGGTCAGTTCCACTCAACTTAGTGCACCAGGTCATGGCGAGGCACATGGCCTTCTTGGTTATTGGAGCAACGACCACTTCCTAGACATGCACTTCGAAGAGCTTCCCTAACTTACTATCAGTTCACTTGTCTTAGTACTAGGTTGTTTAAGTTTAAACTACTTTGTTTCCTATCTAGTCCATTCTAAATTAAGCAAGTAAAGTAAACTAAAGCATGCAAGTGTTTAACTAAACAAGGAAACAAGCAAGTGTTAGCTCCCCCTAAATGGTAGCTAGATTGAGTTTTGTTCACTAAGTGAACTTGACTCTTGGGAACCCAAAATTTATTTGGTCCAACTTGGGTGACTAAGCTAGACTTAGGAACCCATGCTTGTACTCGATTCTTAGCATTTCAGCTAAGTAATGACATGTATGATTTATAGGTGGATTTAGCCTTGTATACAAGTCTGGATTTGTTGTACATGACTCGCTGAGTTCCAAGCATCATGTTGAGATACTTGGAACCCAATGTGAACCTTTCTAAAGATCCAGTTAGATCTTCTACTTACCTTTTTAGGACCGAGTTCTCTTCCTCAAACTTTACAACTTGAGTTGAGTCTCTTTCCTTAATTTGACAAGTTGAAGTCTTCGAGTTGACTTTCTTCTTAAGTACTTGGACTTCCTTAAGTAGCGAGTCGACTCGATTCTTGGACGTGGCTTGTTTTTTACCTAAGAATGCAATAATATTATACAACTTATCTTCTAAGGGAGATGTTACCTCATTGAACCTTCAAAAATGGATACGGATCCGTGGCTTCTCTCAGACTCGGAATCGGACTCGTACTTCGAACTTGACTCTGCTTCGGATCTCGATTCAGCTATAAATGCGATGAAACTTCTCTTCATTTCTTCCGCGTCCGACTCTTCCGAAGACGACTCATCCCATGTTGCCTTTAGCACTTTCTTCTTCTTTTCCTTTTTTGGTTTTTATTCCTTTTCTAAGTTTGCGCACTCCGACTTGTATTGTCCCTTTCTGTTGCATTCATAGCACGTCACTTCCGATCGGGGTCTCGGCTTGATGTCGATGACCTTTTTGGCATCTTTCTTCGTAAATCTCTTCCTCCGATTGAACATCTTCCGGACCATATTTATGATATCCTCTTCTTCGTTTGTTTCCGACTCCAACTCGTCTTCGGATTCACTCTTCACTTTCCTTTCTTTTTTAGTCGAACCTGCCATCAAAGCTATACCATTCTAGGTTTGACCCGAGTTAGCTTGTTCGTGTAGCTCAAGTTCACAAAATAGTTCGTCTAGCCTAATTGTGGAATGATCCCTAGAAACCTTATAGGCATCGACAATCGATGTCAATAAGGCATTTCTCGGGAATGCCTTAAGCGTATACATAATTAATGTTGGGTTTCCGGCACCGCGGCGTGTGTGTGTTCGATCATGTTTCGTAAACATGAGCACAGCGGAAGCAATAAAAATAATAAATACTCCTATTTATTACAACACACACAACACACGCATGCTATTACAACAAGTGTAGACATAACCGTAAATTAAAATTGCAATAAAAGGAAATTAAACTACGTTATACCTTTCGTATGACGTGTAGCGGGAACGACATCAACCGGAACGATCCTCGTAAGAATCGTCTCTATCCGTATCCACGCCGAGCTCCATGACTTCGGCTAAGCCACGAGCTTCGCTCTTCGCACGGGTTACTAGCCTCGTGTTGAAGACGACGTGATCGAGATGATCACGATCCAATCCAAATTCGGACCTAAAAACAAGTCCTCAAGACTTGCTTCTCAGAGGTATTCACAACCGATTGACGAACCCTTCGCCCTCCACCTCAGAGGATTACCGGAGATCAAATCCTCGGTATGTTAGCCGCTGTCGGAGCACTAACCGCCGCCCAAACGACGCCCGAAGAGGAGAAGAAGCTGTCCAGAAAACTGGACAGCTTGGTGGAGGAGATAGGCGCCGCCAAAACAAGGAGACAAAAGCTCACCTTGATGCCAACCTTTAGGATCACCGAGGGTCGCCGGAGGTTCACCGGCTGAGCTTGACGCCAAGGGTCTTGACGGCAGCACAATCAGGCGGCAAGGAGCTTGGGCGGCAACCAAAGGTTGGGCGGCAACTCCTTGGAGGCTAGGGTTTTTGATTTTGGATTAGGGTTTAACAATCCCTTAAGCCCACTTTTATAGAGAACTAATTCTCTTAATGGTTAATGGATCATATCCATAAAGCCCGTTAACCCGCTCCATTAAGATAAGTTAAAATAAACCAAACCATAATGGTTTATTTTAAGTTAAAACGAACCGAACCAACTTTTGGTTCATTCGTTTAAAATAAACCAAACCCTTTGGTTTATTCTTATCCATTGGATTAGAACCAAACCATTTTGGTCCATCCATTACGTCTTCATATGACGCAGCCCATCCACGCTTCCATTGCGACTGAAACAATTTCATGCTCGCTTTATGTTTGTCCAACCAAACATAGTTTCTCTCGGTCTGAGAATCTCATTCTCAAGCTCGTTTTAAATCCTTTGGATTACACTCGTTGTGCGTGTGACCAAATAGGTTCTCGGTTTATGTTGGCCGTCTATAATTAACTATTAATTATAGAACGATCAAGAGTGGCACCTAGTAGTACATCATGATCCCCAATTAACCGAAAAGATCAACGGTTGATCCAGAACTATTTCTGAAACCCTTCAGTAGCTCGAATGAATCGTGCCCCATTCCCTTCACTCATCTTATACCCACTTGGTTCAGGACATGGTCTATTGTGTCAGTCCCCACTAGGCTGACTACGTCACACCTAGCCCAAGTATCATTTCCTCGTCCTACGGATTCTAGTTACTCTACATGTATCGAAGAGTACCTTACTCTAAACATGTATTGCTTTGGCCAAAGACTTTAGTAACAATCCGACGAGAGGCCATGGGTATACATCTCCTCGCAAGGAGTGGTGAATCCTTTATAGGCTATTCAAACACCTTCGATCACTTCGACTTATACCCAATCATCCCGTGTCCACATCTCCTCGGAGATGTTTGCTTAAGATGTCAAAGCATAAGTCTCCATGATCAAGATGACTTGAATACCGCAAGTCAAAGGAACATCGCACTTAAGCCACAGTAAGAACTTCATTGACATATCTATATATGCAAAGAACCATATGAAGTCTTACTACCGGGTCACTCCAATGAACTAGTTACCATAACTAGCATCCACGATTAACTCCGACATCACTATGTCTCCACCAAGGAGAATCACCGCTTGGATACACCAAGGAGTATCTCGGTCTCAAATTGATGGTGTCCAGATCCATCAATTCATCGACTAGGATAATTCCAATACATCACAATTACACATGTAGAGATACTCACTAGTTGTGATCCAATCACAAATTCTCTCATGCCGTGAATCGTATCGTGACATTCAAGAAATGAGTTTAAGATCCAATCAAATACATAAAACATGTATACTCAAATAGTGAATCTTCATTTATCATATAAATGGTTCATACATAAGGCATTGCCTTAGGACATCTCTCATATATTACTAACAGACTCCCACTTGGCCTAATGCCAATCGCTACTAGATCCAATACCATAAGCACCAACATGACCTCAAACTTACTTTGAGGTAATGCTTTAGTCAAAGGATCCGCTAAGTTCCTTTCAAAGGGGAATTTTCTCGATTTGTATTTCGCTCCTACTTATGATCTCTCCGATAAGATGATAGCGGCGAAGCACATGTTTGGATCATTGATGAGACCACATCAAGTTCATAGATGAACTACTTGATCCAAACCGCCTTTGCCGCCTAAAGCCGCAACGATTCTCGCTTAGTGGCGTAATCCGCTATAGTGTCAAGCTTGGAACCTTTCCAACTTATTGCGCCCATTCTAGGTGAATACATACCTGCACTAAGACATGGAATCATCCTTGTCTGTCTGGATCTGGCATCCGTATACCCACGTATCACCATGTACCCTTCTCCATATATTAGGAACACATCCTTAGTTCTTCTCAAGTACTTAAGGATCGTCTTAACAGCCGCCCAACGATCCATTCTCGATCGGGATCGTATCCGCCGTGACACTCGTGAGCATACGATACATCGGGCCTCGCATATAACATAGCATACATGATAGATCCTATTGCGGATGCATAGGGAATCTTACTCATGCAAATCCTCTGTGCGCGGACACATAGACTTCGAAAGGTGTACCCCATGCCTGATGGGCAGATAACCTTTCTTGGATTCCGACATGCTAAACCTCTTTAGCACTCGGTCTATATATATAGACTGCGAAAGACCAAGCAACCGTTTCGATCTATCTCTATAGATCTTAATCCCAAGGATGTAGGTTGCTTCTCCCAGGTCTTTCATGGAGAATGTCTTGGATAACCAAACCTTAATCGATCAGAAGATTGACACATCGCTTCCTATAAGTAATATGTCATCGACATACAATACTAGGAACACGATCGCATTCCCACTAACCTTCTTGTACACACAAGGTTCGGCTCGATTTTGTGAGAAATCAAACTTTTGATCGCCTCATCAAAACGGATATTCCAGCCTCTCGATGCTTGCTTCAATCCATAAATGGATCGCCGCAACTTGCATACCTTGGTTTTATCAACCGATGTGAAACCTCAGTCAGATCATATACACGCCCTCGAGCAAGTTTCCATTAAGGAAAGCGTTTTCACATCCATCCGCCATATCTCATAATCATAATGAGCCGCTATGGCCTGTGAGCATCCGAATGGATTTAAGACATAGCTAAAGTAATAGGTTTCGCCATAATCAACACCTTGCTTTGACGATATCCTTTCGCCACCAATCTAGCCTTATAGGTAATCACATTACCATCCATGTCTTTTTTCTTGAAAACCCACTTGCACCCTATAGGCTTTATGCCTTCAGTGGGTCAACCAAGTTCCAAACTTGGTTTTCATACATGGAATCCATTTCCGACTTCATGGCACCAAGCCACTTATCCCTTTCAACTTGTCGACTTCTTCATAACTGTAGGCTCTCATCATCAATGAGTAACACGCCGCTCGATTCACTTACGAAATCCATATCTCGTCAGAATATTGCGTGTTCTACCAGATCTACGAAAGATGTGGTGTTACAATAGGTCCAAATTGATTGCTCATCACTATGAGTTGTCCGCAGTTTCACTGTATCTCATCAATGTCTATTTGAGTCTCTCGAGCCTCCTCAAGCTCGACGACACTCCCACTGTTTTCTTGCAAGAGAAACTCTTTCTCTAGAAACACAGCATGCCTTGAAACAAACACCTTTTGTTCCACAGGATGATAGAATTGGTAACCCCTTGTATCCTTAGGGTATCCAATAAATAGACATTTATCAGACTTAGCATCCAGTTTGTCTGATACAGTCCGCTTCACATAAGCAGGACAACCCCATATCTTCAAGTAAGATACATGAGGTTTCTTACTATTCCATATCTCATATGGAGTAGTTGAGACTACCTTGGTAGGCATTCTGTTTAACAAGTAAACAGCTGTCTGAAGTGCATAACCCCAAAAGGACTTGGGAAGAGTCGCATGATTCATCATTAACCTGACCATGTCCAACAAGGTCCGGTTACGCCTCTCAGATACACCATTATGCTGTGGTGTATAGGGCGGAGTCCATTGAGACAATATGCCATTGTCTCTTAGATAATCAAGAAACTCTTGACTTAAGTATTCACCACCTCGATCCGATCGAAGTATTTTAATACTTTTGTCATGTTGTTTCTCTACTTCATTTCTGAATTCTTTGAACCTTTCAAAGGCTTCAGACTTGTGTTTCATCAAGAACACATACCCAAACCGTGAGTGATCATCGGTGAAGGTAATGAAGTAGTTATAGCCTCCTAAAGCTTGAGTTGACATAGGTCAACATACATCAGTATGTACTAGACCTAGTAACTCTCCCACTCGTTCACCCTTTCCAGTGAAAGGTAACTTAGTCATCTTGCCTTTTAAGCATGATTCGCATGTATCGTATGAATCCAATTCAAACGATTCCAGAATTCCACATCGGTGTAATTCAGACATGCGTTTCTTGCTTATATGGCCAAGACGACAATGCCACATATAGGAGTCTATTTGATTATCCTTTCGAGCACGCTTGTTGCTCGCTTCGATATTGCAAATGTCACTGGATACGTCCAACGTATAAACACCATTGCTTAAAGTTCCAGTCCCATAAAGAACCCCATTGAAAGTTATGTAACAACAATTGTTACTAAACGTCAAATGGAAACCATTTCTATTTAAACAAGAAATAGAAATGATGTTCTTTATCAACGAAGGAATATAAAAGCAATTGTCCAGTTCTAAGACAAGTCCTGCAGGAGTTTCAACAAATACGCTCCGATGGCGGCGCAAAGAACCTTTGCTCCATTCCCAACACGTAAATTTGACTCTCTCGACGAAGTCTTCTTCTATTCCTTAGCCCATGTATGTCATTACATATATGTGAGCCACACCAAAGTATCCAATACCCAAGTGTCTAAGGAAATAGAATGACATTCAATAAAGAAGATTTCAAGAAGATGGGGCATCCGATGCCTTATCCTTCTTCACTGGACTCAAGATAAATCTTGCACTTTCTTCAAGAATGGCTCTCCTTGCCATAATGATGGCAAGTTTCCTTTGTGCTAGTTCTACCTTCTTAGCCCTTCTTTCTCTTCTCTTTTGTTCCTTTGACTTCCTCTTAGAACCTTTCTTCGAGGAATCAACTAACAAGACCGCCCCGCTCATGCTTCTCGTAAGACTCCACCGCCTTCAAAGATATTGAGCAAGACACGATGAACCTCCTAGCATCTCAGAGGTGAAGAGGAGCTTTGAGACTTCAACCTTTCAATCTCACTTGCTCATCAACCAACTCACAAAGATGAAGGATCACGATATGAGCATCCATATGCTCATGTCGCTTTCGTAGCTTGGGTTCCATCGTGGCTAGCATGATGCAACTCATTTGTTCGTAATCACTCACATGTTTCGATAGGCCAACAATTGGTCCAGAGTTGCATCGCCACTAGACGGTGAAGAGGCGCTCGAGGACATACACAAGCTTTTCACCTTGAGAACAATTCTCAAGTTTCTAAGTCACCCAAGAAGTTCTAGTCACCAATTTATTCGAATCCAAAATGGAACGCAAATTCAAACACATCATGATCAATATATTAACTTAGAAATACAAAACGAGCATATATGAGAAAGATGATTTTAAAATGCATCAATATACATTTATAAATCCCATTCATTTTTCGAATTCAAAAACCCCAAAATCACTTCGGGAGATCGTAGGTCCATCTCCGAATGGGCTGATATCCATCATAGATAAGAACAACCTTGGAGTGAGTCCAACAAGCCATTCTTAGCTAAGATGGTGGGTATCAAGTATACCGATTACATATCATGTATATGTAACTATCACAATGTGCTATCAACTAATTGAATGTTTACACATACATTGGGTTGTTAACACATTAACAAGTATGCATCATATGCATAGCACCCAACTTCACCTCTCTTCACATCGACCTTGGAGTGAGTCCAACAAATCGATGCTCCAAGTTAAAGCCGACCCATTAATCGCGAAATAGTTTTAATATGGTTAGAGCGCATTCAACCAATTAGGCAGGCTTGGAGTGAGTCCAACAACCCAAACTAACGATTGACCTCTGACTCTTACCATATTAGAGCTAAACTATTCCAATGATTTGAACATGTTCAGGTTCGAGCCGGGCTTGGAGTGAGTCCAACAACCCAAACAAGAAACAGAACTCTGGTTCTAACCTTATTAATGGAAGGTGTAGGCTTTAATATTGAGTTAGGGTTTTATGTCTCATCCTCTTTGCATGCAAATAACTATTATCTACATGGCATGGCATACATCTACATGTCACGACACGCATGGCATAATGTTATGCATCTAATGCAATTACATGGCATACAATTATGTCATGTATATATTTCCTTATATGTCATAACTATTTATGGAAATAAAATATGTTTAAGATTTGATTCTCCAAATCAAATCATAATTAAATTAGGAAACAAATTTCCAAATCTAATCACATATTTTATTCAAGGAATTATTTGATTAAGGAAAATCTATTTAGGAAACCAATTTCCTAAATCATTAAAACTACTTATGGAAATAAAATATTTTAAGATTTGATTTCCCAAATCAAATCATGATTGAATTAGGAAACAAATTTCCAGAATCTAATCAAATATTTTATTTATGGAAAATATCAATTTCATAAATACTTCCAACTTTCCAAAAGTGGAAGATTTCCATAAATACTTCTAGACATTCCAAAATTGAAAAATTTCCATAAATACTTCTAAATTTCCAAAATTAGAAAATTTCCAGAAATACATTATGACTATCGCAAAACCATTTTACGATTATGTCGAAACACAACCTGGGCTCTGATACCACTGTTGTTTCCATCACAAGGCAGGTGTGTTCGATCATGTTTCGTAAATACGAGCACAAATGGAAGCAATAAAATAATAAATACTCCTATTTATTACAACACACACAACACACGCATGCTATTACAACAAGTGTAGACATAACCGTAAATTAAAATTGCAATAAAAGGAAATTAAACTACGTTATACCTTTCAGATGACGGTAGCGGAACGACATCAACCGAACGATCCTCGTAAGAATCGCTCTATCCGTATCCACGCCGAGCTCCTCGATGACTTGGCCAAGCCACGAGCTTCGCTTCGTATGGGTTACTAGCCTCGTGTTGAAGACGACGTGATCGAGAGATGATCACGATCCGAATCCAAATTCGGACCTAAAACAAGTCCTCAAGACTTGCTTCTCCGAGAGGTATTCACAACCGATTGACGAACCCTTCGCCCTCCACTCAGAGGATTACCGAGATCAAATCTCGGTATGTTAGCCGCTGTCGAGCACTAACCGCCGCCCAAACGACGCCCGACGAGAGAAGAAGCTGTCCAGAAAACTGGACAGCTTGGTGGAGGAGATAGGCGCCGCCAAAACAAGGAGACAAAAGCTCACCTTGATGCCGAACCTTTAGGGGATCACGGAGGTCACGGAGGTTCACCGGGCTGGAGCTTGGGCTGGCAAGGGTCTTGACGGCAAAGACAATCAAGTGGCACAACCAGGTTGGGCGGCAACTCCTTGGAGGCTAGGGTTTTGATTTTGGATTAGGGTTTAACAATCCCTTAAGCCCACTTTTATAGAGAACTAATTCTCTTAATGGTTAATGGATCATATCCATAAAGCCCGTTAACCCGCTTCATTAAGATAAGTTAAAATAAACCAAACCATGATGGTTTATTTTAAGTTAAAACGAACCGAACCAACTTTTGGTTCATTCGTTTAAAATAAACCAAACCCTTTGGTTTATTCTTATCCATTGGATTAGAACCAAACCATTTTTGTCCATCCATTACGTCTTCATAAGACGCAGCCCATCCACGCTTCCATTGCGACTGAAACAATTTCATGCTCGCTTTATGTTTGTCCAACCAAACATAGTTTCTCTCGGTCTGAGAATCTCATTCTCAAGCTCGTTTTAAATCCTTTGGATTACACTCGTTGTGCGTGTGACCAAATAGGTTCTCGGTTTATGTTGGCCGTCTATAATTAACCATTAATTATAGAACGATCATGAGTGGCACCTAGTAGTACATCATTATCCCCAATTAACCGAAAAGATCAACGGTTGATCCAGAACTATTTCTGAAACCCTTCAGTAGCTCGAATGAATCGTGCCCCATTCCCTTCACTCATCTTATACCCACTTGGTTCAGGACATGGTCTATTGTGTCAGTCCCCACTAGGCTGACTACGTCACACCTAGCCCAAGTATCATTTTCTCGTCCTACGGATTCTAGTTACTCCACATATATCGAAGAGTACCTTACTCTAAACATGTATTGGTTTGGCCAAAGACTTTAGTAACAATCCGACGAGAGGCCATGGGTATACATCTCCTCGCAAGGAGTGGTGAATCCTTTATAGGCTATTCAAACACCTTCGATCACTTCGACTTATACCCAATCATCCCGGGTCCACATCTCCTTAGAGATGTTTGCTTAAGATGTCAAAGCATAAGTCTCCATGATCAAGATGACTTGAATACCGCAAGTCAAAGGAACATCGCACTTAAGCCACAAGAAGAACTTCATCGACATATCTATATATGCAGAGAACCATATGAAGTCTTACGGCTGGTCACTCCAATGAACTAGTTACCATAACTAGCATCCACGATTAACTCCGGACATCACTATGTCTCCAGCCAGTGAGAATCAGCTGCTTGGATACACCAAGGAGTATACCTAGTGCTAGTCTCAACAGAATTGATGGTGTCCAGATCCATCAATTCATCGACTAGGGATAATTCCGATACATCACAATTACACATGTAGAGATACTCACTAGTTGTGATCCAATCACAAATTCTCTCATGCTGTGAATCGTATCGTGACATTCAGTAAATGAGTTTAAGATCCAATCAAATACATAAAACATGTATACTCAAATAGTGAATCTTCATTTATCATATAAATGGTTCA
Source organism: Wurfbainia villosa (assembly GCA_025175895.1). Lineage (NCBI taxonomy): Eukaryota > Viridiplantae > Streptophyta > Magnoliopsida > Zingiberales > Zingiberaceae > Wurfbainia > Wurfbainia villosa. The sequence continues at coordinate 7,728,793 of CM046003.1, read as the reverse complement.
TACATAAGGCGATTGCCTTAGGACATCTCTCATATATTACTAACAATTAAGTCCCTATTTTCTATTTGGTATCATATTAAATGTAATCCATTTAATATATCTTTAACCCTAGTATGAAGTTGACTAGAATTTTCATTTTCATTCATTTTACAATTAAATAATTTATTTAATAACATGTCCCGTTTTGCTATCCTAGTGTCATTTGTACCCTCGTGCAGTTCAATTAATTTTTTCCATAATTCCTTAGAATTTTCAAATGGACCTTCCCTATTGAGCTCTTCTTTGGTAAGTCCACATTGCAAGGTGTTAAGTACCTTGTAATCAACTTGAGCTCTCTTTCTAATATCGGCAGTCCATTTTTCCGGTTCTAACAACTCACCCGAGTCATCTACCGGAGCTATGAACTCTTTCCTAATTGAGAACCATACCTCTAGGTCGGTCTTCAAGTAACACTCCATTCGCCTTTTCCAATAGGAAAAGTCCTCTCCATTGAAGAGAGGAGGGCGAACGGTAATATATCTCTCTAAGTGTGACAGTATTAACGAAATATTCTTTAAGTATAGAAAATTAAATTAAATATTTTTTAAAGCAAGAAAAATTAAATCTAATATTTTCTAAGGCAAGAATAATTAAATCTAGTATTTAAATATGTAAACAATTAATTAAATTATCTAAATATGCCTAAAATTAATTAAATTATCTAATGTATAGAAAATTAATTAAATTATCTAAATTGCAAAAAATTAATTAAATTATCTAAATATGCAAAAAAATATTTAAATTATCTAAATTGCAGAAAATTATTTTTAATTAAACTAAATTGTAGAAAATTATTTTTATTACCTAAAATGCAGAAAATTAATTAAATTATCTAAATATGCAACAAATTATTTAAATTATCTAAATATGAAGAAAATTATTTAAATTATCTAAATATGCAGAAAATTAATTAAATTTTATAAATATACAGAAAATTAATTAAATTATTTAAATATATAGAAAATTAATTAAATTATCTAAATATGTAGAAATTTTTTTAAATTATCTAAATATCCATAAAATTATTTAAATTATCTAAATTGCATAAATTAATTTTAATTAAACTAAATTGTAGAAAATTATTTTTAATTAAACTAAATTGCAGAAAATGATTTTAAAGAAGTAAAAATTAATCTAAACTAATAAAAATTAATCTAAAGCAATAAAAATTAATCTAAGGCAATAAAAATTAATCTAAAGCAATAAAAATTTATCTAAATTAATCTAAAACTCACGATGGTGGTTTCACCAATTCGAAGTGCCCCCGCACTGATAACAATTGTAGGATCATGTTTCTCCGAGAGAGGGGGTGAATCTCGGAGGTTTAAAAAATTTATTTTAATTTTAAAACAATTTAGAATATTTGAATAATATTGTGAGTATGCAGTGGATATGAAAATAAGACAATTTGTTTTAATTGGTTCACAATCCTAACTGGGTTGCTACTCCAAGGCCCATAGCTCTTCCGAGAGCTACCTCGATGGGTAATCACTAACTACCCTCGAACTCGAGAACTCTCGACTTTGAAGGGTTTCACTTTTTACAAATATTAGAGTTATGTAACAGACTACCTACTCTTAAAATTAAGTACACAAGAGAAATAACAAGTTAAAAGGAATACACGACTTTATACTGACACTTAAGTATTGTAGAGGTAGTCGCAGAGTGTCGGAAGGTCGCCTTGTTGTGGAATGAGAATTTTATGGACGAGCAATTATTTCGGCAGCACTTCGACATAGATTTATTGTTCTATTCAGATCCGGTCGAGCACATATTTTATAAACCATTTCCAGTCGACTCTGCATCAGCCCATCGATATAGAATTCGTGGTCTTCTAGTCGACTTAACGTCACTCGGCTCCGCATCGGGAAATTTACCTCTTCAGTCAACTCAAACCCTTCCGTCAATTGAAACCCTTTCCATCTGTGTCGCACGATCTCCGATCGATCACCAGCTGATCTTGCCAAATAGGTATCCAATCGAGTGATCCATTTCCAGTCGATTGAACTTCTGTCGACTTGAATCCATCCAGTCGACTAATCCCTGCAAAACAGGATTAGCACAAATAGATAATATAAAATGCAACAGCAGTAGTAATACTGCTCGAACTTGACTACTAAGTCCCACACGGACTTTTCGTTGGATCGACGCCTAGCTTTGTCCCCTACAGAGGACTCGACCTCACCTCTTCGCTCGAGGCTTACCTGTCGGCTACCTGCTGGACTTAACATTCTTGACATACGATCTCACCCACCAGGGCTTCCACCAACTGTATGGTCTGCCTGACCAAACAGGAAGTTTTGCCAATTGTCCGGTCTCCTGACCCAACTGGTCTTCATGCCAAATGTCCGATCCACGTGACCCATCTAGACTTCATGCTAGGTGTCCGGTCCTACTGATATGTCAAGATACGTGCCTAGTATCTGGTCAACATGACCTATTAGGACTTCCTGTTATGCCTGCACACTTAACACTGATATAATAATACAAGTGAATCCTAATATTTAACTATGGTGCATACATCAAAACTAAGGAGTGATGCTTACTGCATCAACATATACATCCCGACAAAATATGCTGATACAATTATGCAACCCATAACAAAATATGTCCTACTTCTACATCACATATAAAAGTGCATAAAACTTTGTATGATCTTGCACAAGTAGCTTTGATACCACTGTAGGGAATCCTATGCAATAAACAATAAAATTGCAATGGAAAAAGGATCCCTTTAGCGATCCATGCGAAAGAAAACTCATACAAGTTTAGATCTATAAAGCCCTATCTTATAAGTATACCTTTGATGCATGCCCTTAGCTTACCCTTTTTGTCCAAGGTTCATGGGATCTCTTGCACGTTCAAGTGTCTGTGCCTCTATGCGTATCCACACGAGCATGCCATTCGTCTCATGAACTCACACTTTGGAGGAGCTAGCACCCCCCCCCCCCCGTCAGAAGAAGGTTTCAGCCAAGCAAGAGGATAAGAAGATGAAGAGCACCAACTCACCTCTCTCATAGAGAATAACACCCATGACCTTTTATATACATCCCATGTGAAGGTCGAAGCTTCGCTTCCCGCTTCAACTTGGTCGCTTGTGCATGGAAATCCTATGAATGTCCCCGGATTAAAAAAAATTAATCCTTGACGAAGATAGATTACCCAAGCAACCAATCCATCATCGTGCTATTCGATTTGAGTGGTCTCTTGAATAAACTTGTTATTCAAGCAACCTAACTCTTTTCCTCGATTAGCCGTGGAATAGATGATATATGGATCACCGATTTTTGTGTTTATCTTCGGGGTCCAAGTAAATTAGCCACATACATAATTTACAAAAGAACTAAATCAAAACAAATAAGATTATACCTCTTGTTTATCTCTTGATCTTCTATTGTATGTCCTATCCTCCTCTTGGACATTGTGTGGGCAACGATCCTCCAAGATATTAAGCCTCCTAGATCACGTTCTTCCCTTCCTTGCTCGCTTCAAACAAAGGGAAGATGAAAGCTCCCTTCTTCTTCTATCTAGTGCCGACCACCAAGTCACCATACTTAGTTGTTGCCGCCGGCCAAGGAGAGGGAGAGGAAGATTGGGTGCCGACCAAGAGTTGAGCTCCAAAGATTGAAGATGAAGAACCACCGGCCAAGCTTCAAGGAAGGAGCGCCGACCCTTAGGGAAGGAGAAGAGATGTCGGCACAACCTTAGGAAGAGAGGAAACAAAACCCTAAACCTCTCCTCCACTTATTGTCGCCGACCAAGCCAACTCCAAACCCTAAACTTCTTCTAATCTTGCGGCCCAATATTTTGGAAGCAAACCCTAGAATCCTCAATTCATTGTTGCTGCCCAAGCCTTGGCCTCCTTTATATAGATTTAACCCAATCCTCCTTTTAATCATGTCCGTTGGATCTAGGCTTCATGAAGGTTTTAATAGGCTACAATAGGGACCATGAGGAGGAGTTGGATCTTGGCCACCCAATGGATCCGGCCCGCATAAAATCTGATCCATTAATGATAATCCATTCCACTAGAGGATTATCATTGATCTACCTCACCAACCCCCATAAATAAATATGGGCTCCATATATTAATTGTACAAATGTCTTCCCGTGTTTAAGATATCGAATCACACCATTAATTAATTTCGACAATTAATTAATCAACATCTAACTCCATGAGTAGTACCACTCAACCTTATCATCATGCCAGACCAAGTCCACCTGTAGGGTTTACATGATGATCCTTATGAGCTCCTCAAGGGGACATCATCATCCTAATATATAGGACACGATTTCCTCCTATAATCAATGACACACCATGTAAATAATATCATTTCTCAACTTATCGATCGATTTAATCTATAAATCTCCATTTGTAAATCAAAGAAATAAATACTAAGTATATGTGCCCGTTATTATATCGGGATTAAGAGCATGTACACCATAATATCCGAGGTCCGATTCAATTATGTAGTCAGCAATAAATTGAATCACTTCTAAGTCGGTCCTGCTCAATACACACAAAGTGTACTAGTGTAATTCTATGGTCAAGACAAACCAATACGAAATTACACTACAACCATGCCAATGGTTTGTCCAAAGCCATCTAGAGCCTCTACTTATACTCTATAAGGAACCGATAACATGATCTTCGTGTGACACCACACACTATGTTATCTACAATGTAATGTATCAGACAATATGCATAACCATAAATATGCAAACAATGATCATGTGATTCTTATTTCAAAAATAAAGATGTTCATACAAAGAATAATCTTTTCAGTATACATCCCAACACCATGAATACCAAAGGTTTTGCTTCCCTTTATATTCCACCTTAATGCATGATTAATCTACATTAATAGATTAATCATGAATGATGATTCTAAATCCATTCATCTTCTTCAACCTAATTTGAGTCTAACTCAAATTAAATGAAACTTGAGTCTAACTCAAGTTTCAGCCAACCAATGAGTCTAACTTAATTCGGCCCAATCAATGAGTCTAACTCAATGATTCCAATTAATAGTCTAATGGTTCATTTAGTCAAACTAAATTAAACCCATCTCCAAAGTAGCATGTTCTATGTATGTTACCCTATAGGTTTTCGTAACGTTAGCAATGTGTCTAAACTACTTTAGAAACATAAGCAATGAGTGGGATCTAGCAATGCATCATTGGTACCAAAATTACGAGAATGTCGAGATCCGACCTAACCTTTTCATGACTACAATAATGTATGTGTAGGGGATGGTACACCGCTAGAGGGGTGTATAGAGTCGATGATGGAATTCGTTCGTGCTTGCGTGCTTGTCTACAATACTCGTTAATATGCGTAGCGGAAATAATAGTAAAGGATAAACGAAATACACAAGCACACACAATGCACAAGAATATACGTGGTTTGGAACCTTAGGGTTCTTACTCCACGAGGCAAGTTCAACGAGCTCGAGTGATGCACACACCACTAATAAATCCCCCAAGTGTGCCAAAAACCCAAAATGACACACTATAATGTCTAAACCTAAATTGTGCCAATTTAATTGATTTTTCAAACTTCTTAAATAATTTGGCACATCCTAAAAACATTTAAGATTTAAGATAAAAACACATTCCCAAGGTAACCATAATATTGAAAATGACCTAAAGTGCCACCTTTACTATGGTTAGGTTAACTACCCATCCATTCAAGGTTGGCACACCTAAACTCATCTAGCGTTAATCGATCACGCTCTTAGGAACCCAAAACCTATTTGAGCTCCTTAGGTTTACTAGGTATTCCTTAGGGATGACCTCCCTAGATACCCTCCTAATGACCCTTCTAGGCTTGTTAGCCTTGGTCATTGTGGCCTTGCCTAGGTTAACTCTAGGGGTGACTCCCCTTGTAACCTTCTTAGTGGCCACCCTAGGTTTCGTTGAAATCCTAGACCCTAGGCACATACCTTGGTCAACCTTAGGGATGACTTTCCTATTGACCTTGGTCTTCCTAGACCTAAGTTTAGTTCCATAGTCAAATGGAACACTATGGTAGGTAGGCTTATCTACCTTGGACATAGGCTTGTGGCTCAAGCCTTTCTTGCCCATAGATGAGCCTTGGCCCCTAGACTCTAGGTGTTGACTCTTAGATCTAGACCCTTAACTTTGACCATTTGACCCTTTTATTTGGTTTTACATAATCCTAAGGGTCTTCTCTAATTTCTCAAGTCTTGACCTCAAGGCTTGATTTTCCAATTCTAATTGGCCAATTTTTGATTTTTTATTTGGTCTTTGGGCATTACCATTTCCTCTAGGCATATGCCTACCCTTCTTAGGGTTAATGCCTAAATGGTTTTCTATTTTCCTAATGCTTTTCTTAGGAAGAGTTTTTCTAGGGACATTAGTCCAAACTTTCTCCTTATTTGAAATGTTTACACTCTTAGAACCTAGACAAAAATATTTGTTATTCCTAGCATGCTTTTCATGAGTAATAGCAACATTAATAACATAACTCCTAGCATGCTTTTGCCTATAAATTAAAGTAGAAGCATTATTGAATTTTACCTTAGGGTTTGCCTTAGAGGCCCCCCCTACATGTGTCCCTTTTGAGTCTTTTTCTCCCACTTTGGGTATTGACTCCAGTAATGACCCGGTAGTCGGCATTTGAAGTAAATCACTTGCTCCTTGCTTTTGATTGTTGGGGGATCGACATCCTTGACCTTTGGTGCCGGTTGAGGCTTCTTGATCTTCTTTGGGCACTTACTCTTGTAGTGTCTATATTCCCTACACTCAAAACACATAATATGATTTTTTTTTTATTTGAAATTGAAGTGTTTGAGTTACCTAGGGTGGTGGTGAGGGTCTCTTGAGCTTGCTCTTCCTCTTGACCGGATGTAGATGGTTCTTCTTGTTGCTCCGGTATTGAGGATGCCCTAATCTCCTCCCCGTCAATCCTAGAGGTGGAGGCTTCTTCCACCTTTTCTACTTCTTTTTCCTCTGATATGGAAGTTGACTCCTTCTCAACTTCTGACTCCTCACTTTCTTGTGAGGATGATGAAGCTTCTTCTTCGGTCTCCTCCTCTTTCAAGTCTTCTTGGACCGGTTCGCGATTTTCGTGATATTTTGCCAACTTGCTCCAAAGTTCCATGACATCCAAGTTATCCCCCTAGGCTACCCAAGATATAATTAGGAATTAAATCAAAAATAAATTTGACTACCTTCTTATTCTTATCAAACTCTTGGAGTTGACCCTCAGTCCATCTCTTCTTCTTGACGAAGCCTCCCTTTATTCCTCTTGGATAGTTAAATCCCTCCATCAAAATGGACCACTCCTCAAAGTCCCTCATCATCAAGAAGTCTTCAATCCTTGCCTTGCATTAGTTGAAGCCTTCTCATCCATAGAAAGCATAAGGGACTCGGGTGCTAATATCCCAACCCAAATTCTCTTGACTTTCCATCTTGTTCCTCTTCACCCTCTAGCGTCTTGGCTCTGGGTTGTTAATCCACAGAAGAGTCCCGTGCTTTGATAGCAATTGTTGGGACAGTTGTGAACACTAAAGGAGGGGGTAAAAGCGTTGGTGTTGCTTGATGGATTACGATCGCGTTCGCGTCTACAAATTGTGTTAGTGCGCAACAGAATAATAATAAAAACAATAACACGATACACAATCACAAACACAAGAATATAATGTGGTTCAGAAACGAATGATTCCTACTCCACGAATCGGGCTCTAAAAGCCCTAATAATACAAACACGCACTACTAATCCAATAAACTCTTTCTCGGAACAATCCGGAGGTGGAGAAACCTCGTACAATAGCTCTTACAACAGTAAGAAACAAATACAAGCAAGATACAATAATAAATTGCAATACAAGTAAAGAAAATAACTTTATAAGAGCTTTTGGATTGCTTGCTTTGTGGTTGCTTGAGTTGCACTTGGAGACCCTAAATTACACCAGCAATTCGCCCCAAATCTCCTCAAGAAACGCTGATCGAAATCTCCTTCACGAGCTCCCTTTAAAGTAGCTGCTTGGGCTGGATTTTGCCTATCAGTCGACTGCTCGGGACCATCAGTCGACTGATGACACTTTTGATGTGAGACAACGATGCGATCCACGCTAGAAAAATCCAACGGATAGGATATCAGTCGACTGATCATACTCATCAGTCGACTGATAGAGCCTTTACTCGATTGTTAACCTCAGTAGTCGAGTTCGACTATATTCTGTGCCCAAATTCTCGAGCACCAGTCGACTGATGACCAAATCAGTCGACTACTAGGGCAATCCCCGCAGTCAAACCCTAGTTGACTCACTTCAGTCGACTGCCCATAGGTCCTAGTCGATTGATACACCTCAAACATGAGGTTTTACCCTAAGTATGGTGCCCTCATATTTGCTAGACCACCCTTAGCCTAGACCTAAGCCTTTTAGCCATCTCCGTCAACCTCGCGCCTATCGGATCCCTCCAAGCCATCCATGACTTGTTCATCCATACGCTAGCCTTTAGGTGCTTCCATCAGCTATGTCTTGCTAACGGTGTCTACAACGCCAAGGCACATTGGATTTATGCCGCCAAGACTGTGCTTGAATTTTACGTCGCCAACCATTGAACTTATGCTGCCAAGACTCCCGCTTGCACTTTACGCCGGTAATATCAAACCCCTTAGACTTCTCAAATGCCAAGACTCATGCTTGGACTTTCCCTTGCCAACCCATGTTGGACTATCCATGCCAAGACCCATGCTTGCACTTTACTTGCCATGTACTCAAGACTTGGACTTTCCATGACATGGTCAACCCTAGTCAACCATCAAAATCCCCCTCGAGTCAAACTCAAGTCCGGTCAATCATGACCCAGGTTGATTGCACCAATAATCTCCCCAAAAGATTATCAGACATCAATGTCATACCTCCATGTCAAACATTAAAACATCGCTTCCCAATCCAGAAAGGGTGCTAGTTGTTGAGCTAGAGGAAATCCTTACGCTTTGATATTGATGAACTGCTTCTCTAAACCCATCTTGGAAAGTGGTTTTTTTTCAAGAATCTATCTATTCTTGTCGTCGGATTTCGGAAGACTCGGTGTCATGCCCCGAGAGTATGCTGAGCTCGAAAATCGGACAGCATCTCCCTTATACATGATACAATTCTTTGTTGATACAAAGCTTTCCAGCAATAACCACACAACATATAGAAGTATATAACAAAAGTCACAGCGGAATACACCAACAATAATAAAAATACAAAGACTCAAATACATGCATACCGGTATGACTTTGACACAAAAAGAAAACATGATAGAAACCAAATACATAATAACATAACCGATTACCAAACAACGGAAACAATATAGGATAAAAATCCAAAACATATAATTCAAAATATACAACACCAATATGGATTTCAATCAAAATACACGAGGTGAGATGGGATCAGCTGGCGGTGTTCCGAGCATCCAAGGAATCTTCTACCTGTTACCTGGGCGATAAGAAAACCCAAGGTCTGTAGTGGTGAGTATAAAACTCAGCGGTAAAATAAAAGATAGTGCATGAAAAAATAACATATGTAGAGCAACTGGTATATAAATGAAGATCAACAGGTATACCTAGGGAGATCAAAGTACATAGTCTTAAAGGAAACAACGAACTATCAGTATAATACTAATCTGTGCATATACCAAACCAACCGAACAACCATACATAACGTAATGTAAGGTACTAACATACCTGAGGATCTGCAACGATACAACTCATACACCCCGAACACATATACCACACTATAACACATACAACATAAAGGAACAATACTATATCTGTAATCAACACACTACTATATGAACAACATAAAAACAAGTACATAAACGAACTTGGTCCATCCTATACCACAACATGATGCTGATCAAATGTGTACAACAGTCTGATCCAACTCGTACACTGTACTCTATACACAACAATATAGAATATGCAAATAATATGTAAAATGATGAACAAACATATGCAACAGGTATAGCTCAAAAAAATGCAAAATCACAATAAGAATATATATATATAGACTGTATCTATATATACTGATCACACTCATATATATATATATATATAATGAACCTGGTCCATCCTATACCACAACATGATGCTAATCAAATGCGTACAATAGTCTGATCCAACTCGTACACTGTACTCCATACACAACAATATAAAATATGCAAATAATATGTAAAATGATGAACAAATATATTCAACAAGCATAGCTCAAACAAATGCAACATCACAACAAGAATATATATATATATATATATATATATATACGACATCATACATGGCAATGCAAATGCATGGTCATGCCTGCACACCCCACTCGCTACCACGACCCCAGTGTGGCCTAGGTGGCACGACATGACAACTATCCCAACTTAACAACAACCACTGCTCTCGAGTGGCCGAGTGAGTTGTATGAATAAGTAGCGATAAGCTAAAGAGCTTCAGGCTATGCAACGGGGGTCCCTACTGCTGGCCACTCCGACTGACACTACCCATGAGTGGTCAAGTGACATACACCCAGGACAACTGCACGCAACTCCAACTACCACTATCAATAGTGGCCGAGTGTAGCACAACAAATGAACTGCCCTCACACCGGTTACTACTACCATGAGTAACCGTGGAGGTAGGATGACTTATTTCCCTTTCAACCACAAGGGAGACCAAGTCACCAGCATGCATGTAAATGACATGAATGCACAATCACACATAAATCTACAACACACACTCTATCCAACATAGAGTCATACACAACTAACAGTCAACCATGCTAGGACCTCCAGTCCGTAGCAACCCACTATCGACAATCCATACAACCATACACAGATCTATGGTCCCTAACAGACCTACAATGTAAAGAAACATGATCCGACAATCAACTCCACATTTACAACCTCTCTCACCCCCAGGTGATTTATCCTAATGACACAAATTAAATCTACAACCGTACTCAGCTATACACACATAGGTCCACATACCATAGAATATGTAATCCATAACTATGATGATCGAAATGTATAGATAACAATAGAGCAACTCAAAGTACAAAGACTAAGTATCGAGCACATGATTAAATAAGAGTGGAGTCAAGGTAAAAGTGTCATCACCATCGTAAAAATATTCATGCACCAAAATCAATAAACTACCTGACCAAGGTAGGTATTACCCACCTGATATATAGCTGGTGTCAATAGTCCTCATGTTCGTGAACCTGCCTCGTATCAAAATCCTTGCACTGCCAAATTATATCCACAAGAAGCTCTGTTTTCGCAACCCTTACAACATGTCATACATAAAGCATATGCTATAACAATCTTCATCTGATAAACCAACCATCATCTCATCATAAAACTAGCTACATAATATTTCTTCAACCATAATACAACCAGATCTGGCTTACCACTCTTCAGCTTCAATCCACTTATGCCAAATCCAAGTATAGATAGTAGATATGGTACAATCCGAGCAATAACATAACCAAAGGCTACTTCCAAATCCCATACACTAGAAATCTAACGATTAGGTTGTAGGAACCTCACTGATCAATTCAAAGACCTCAACCCTCAAATTACCAAGAACTGAGGTGGTGGCCTTGAGTATCATAGCTCAAAAACCAAACGATCGGGAAGGGAGTGGGATGCAACCAAAAGTCTAGCGACGAATAGCCGACGGCAGATCGAAACTGCATTGGCTTTAGAAGATTGCCAATGAGGCCAACCCCGCTGCAACTGAGGAAGATGGCAACGTCGATCAAGCTATGAGGAAGAAGAGAGGAAACAAAATAAGAACAGCTCACCGGCTGGGCAGGTGGCGACCATGTACATAGTGACTACAACAGCTGGAGGAGATGGCTGCAAGCGCCGACGATGGAAGGAAGTGGCGTCACTGTGATCACATAATCTGACAGCTGATCGGGTGAGATCTCCGGCGACATAAGGCTTGAACGATGGCTGCGTTGTGCGAGCAGAAGGGTCGGCATCGATCTGAGTCGATGATGACCGCTGCAAGATCAGGGGAACCCGAGTAAGGTCGGTTGTTGAGGCTGTCTGTGGTGGCCGGAGATAAATCGCTCGGTGAAGATGGCCGATGCAGGTGAGCTCGCTCGGGCGGTGGCAAGAAATCGAGAGGGAGAAGAGGAGAGTCGGTTAGAATCGGGGAAATAAGGGAATAAAAACTTAGGTTCAGCGATTTAAACCTAGATTTAATTAAACCCATTAATCCAACAATTATAGATAATCTAAATAGGCCTTCTAAAAGCCTATTAAATCTACCCCCACAAATCTTATAGAAACTCCATTTAATTCCAAGAAAATTCTATAAGTCCATTTCCTAGTTAACTAGGAGCATTTTATTATCATTTTATTTTTTGATATCTTACATTCTCCCTGACAAATAAAAATTTGGTCCCTAAATTGTGAAGTACAAGATATCACCACAATCACATCAAGTATGAATAATACCTACATATTGGCCATCTCTCAAAAGATAAATATTCGTACAAGAGTGGAGCTCTATATCCGTGACCTGTTGGAGACTTTGTCAGAATCGTAAGGTGATTCATGAATCGCTATCGAAAATGATGTTGGAACGTTGGTGGCCGGCTAGAGGGGGGGTGAATAGCCCTCTTTCGTCGTACGATGGAATTGCTTGTCTACAAAGAATATTAGCGCAATAAAAACAAAACTAAACAAGCAATTAAGACAACACAAAGTGAAAGCAATGCTAACAAAACATATAACGTGGTTCACGGTCTCGCCGCTAATCTACGGTCCGATTTGTCTCCGGTGAATCACTCCGAAACCAATCCAATATCAGTCTCTCCCTTTAGCCAAAGCAAGGTGGAGGTAAACCTTTTTACAACCCAAGAATACTCTTTCTTACAATGGATTTGAAATAAGAACAAGGGAAAGAGTTGGAAGCTTGTGGGGCACTTGGATGATCACTTAGAGCATAAGCATTAGCCATCCAAAAGCCCACACCTTCTCTATAAATAGAGAAGGTTATTTTCTTCCCGTTGGCCACTAGCAGTTGATTGATTCCCTGATCGCTTGATCGCCTCGTGAGCCATTGTCTAATAACGGCTTCTTCCACGTTGGATTTCATCCAACGACTCCCACATCAGTCGACCGATCATCCCATCAGTCGACTTATGGAACTAATAGTTGAGTGCCGGAAGAGAGCACTCATTGATCACCATTCTGTGCTTGAAACCCTCGTGACCAGTCGACTGATTCCATCATCAATCGACTGATGGTCTGAGCGAGATCGCCAAACAAAGTGGCCGATCGAGCAGCACGTAAACCGCATCAGATACCCGAGTCACAATGACATGGAGCCGATCGCCATGACATGGCAGTCGAATGATGTCGAGTAAACCTCAAACTTAACATCCATTTGAGAGTCCGGCGGTTGGGTAAACCTCAACCCTTGCGGTCGAGCCTCCGACATAGCCATTTGGCCAAGTTCACCTAATGAGCTATTTACATTTCACTCATTCTCTCATCTCATTTGAAGTCCCTCGCCGAAGCTCCCTTCGTTCGTGGCCATATCCCTCGGCAGAACCAAGTGCACGGCTTCGCAATGCTTCTTCGCGTCTCTTACCCTCGAAGTCTACTTCCTTGGCTTCACTTCAAGTCATCTCGTTCGGCGGTCCCTCGAATGCATCATGCGCACGGCTTCGCAATGCTCCTTCGCCGACTCAAGCATGAGGTTGTGAGTTGGTGAAACTTGCCAAAGCTCCATGTGTGAATTACTAAGTCCTGTAAGACTCCAACACAAATATCAAAACCAATCATCCTAACTTAAACCCTTTGCCACACACATCAAAACCATATCACTTGGGTTGATTGCCTTAACAATCTCCTCCTTTTTGATGTGTGGCAATCCGTTTAAGTTAGGTAAAACAAATAACAATAAACATAAGCAAGGAAAGCATGTAAATAATATGAGCATCAAAACTCCCCCTTAAACATGCAACTCCCCCTTAAGAAAATGCTAAATTTTCCCTTTTAGCTTGATTAACTTAAACCTATCAATTCTCCCCCTTTGACACCATCAAAAACATTTTCTAAATGTTATACACACATGGAATCAACTCTAAGGAGGAAAAAACCCAAAAACCAAACAAAACCTGATAAAATCAGGTTACTATGCTCGTGCATAGTACATCAGTCGACTGGTTCAGACTACCAGTCGACTGGCACTCAGTTTTCAGCCATTTTTGATTTTCGGACCGAAATTCAGAAATGCACTAGAAATTCCAAAAAATTCAAAAAATTTTGAAATTTTGAAAACACATTTCTTTTAAGGTCCTTTATCAGTGAAAAATGATTTTTCATGAAAATTCAATTTATTTTTGAAAGTTAGGCAAAAACTCAAAAGTTACAAAATATCTAAAGTTTTGTATCAACTTTAAAACCTAGTTTTGCCTTGATACTTTTTAAAAACATGAACTCACTATTTGAAAAACATAAAATGGTTTTTAAAATCATTTGAAATATCCAACCATGATATTTGGGCAATATGTCTATGAATTAAACATATGTTTTCCCCATGATTGGTCTATTATTGCTCTAATGATACACTTAATGACCCATCTAAATGCCATAAGCATTAGTGGACCATTTGAATCATCCTATCATCTCACCCATGCTATGTTTTCAATCAAAGTTAGCCTTATAGTGGGTGTGAAATGTTCCTAAAGGTATTTATATACTTAACCTTCAAATTCATGCAATTCTACACAAGGCTAAGTATCACACTAACATACCACATTATCCCCACGGGGATGGCGGGTTGGTTAAGGCAGAGGTGCTTGCAGATGAAAGTCAGGGGTTCGACTCCAGGGAAAGGAAGGATTAATATCCTCCACCCTGGCAGGACCCCCCTCTGCTGGTACTAGTCCGTCAAAGGCCATAGGCTCAGCCCATGCGGGGTACCATCCCCGATTGGGCCGCCCCGTGATTAACCCCTTCACGCGTTCTCCTTGGGACGGGAGGCCGGAGGCTCCTAGGTTGGGAGTTCCAACCTTTTGTAGATAAAGACATCTATGCATTGATTTCACATTATTATCATGAAACAAATGTATCAATCAATTTATAATCATGCATTTGGTATAAAATCATGATAATAAGTCAAGTATCACCCAAAGCATGATTTAAAATATTTATGGGTGCATTATCATCACCCAACATTATTTCAAAAATTAAGTCCACACCATCCTAAGTCAACCAAATAATATGATATATGTAAAATCCTTAGGGTTGACTATCCTAGGGTTTTTCTAACCCTTAAGGATGGATTTAGGAACCCAATACAAGTTCTTTCCTATGGGGTTCACTAAATATTCTTTAGGGATCCATTTTCTAGCAAATGTTTTGTTTTTGGCTTGACCCCTAGCAATTAAACATTTATAGGCCTTTTCATTTTTATTTCCCTTGTAACCTAGGCCTTTCCTATTGAAGCTTGCCCTTTGACTCCCTATGATCATGTTCAAGGTACTGGAGCCTATTGTGAATTTTTCTAGGGCTTTAGTCAAATGGTCTACCTTTTCCCTTAAAGCCCTATTTTCTTCAATACATGCATCATTAACATCAAAATGCATATAGTTATCATGTGAGCATGCATTTTCAAAACTAGAAGAAATATTATCATTAATATTTAAGCATGCTCGTTCTAATTTTTCTTCTAGAGCCTTAATTTGATCTAGAATGCTCTTATTTTTCTTTTTGACCCTAAATAAATCCCTAGTTAAGCTAGAAATCATGGCAACTATTTCTTGAGTGGGAAGATGTTTTACCATAGTTTTCATGTCTTCTTCTTCAGATGAAGAGGATGATGATGAGCCTCCCCCTTCACTTGAGCTCTCTTTACTTGTGCTTGATTTTTCACCTTCGGAGGAGGTGGAGTCTAGATCATCAAATGCTATCAAGGCAAGGTTTGTGACAAAAGCATTTTCTTCCTCCAATGATGATGATGAGGAAGGATCATCCCATGTCCTTGCCTTGAGTGCTTTGGCCTTCCCCTTTTCCTTGGCCTTCTTTTCTTCTTCCTCTTTCTTGCTCCCCTTCTTCTTTTCCTCTTTCTTCCACCTCTCTTCTTTTCTCTTGTTTAAAAGAAGACAATCATCTCTTATATGTCCCTCTTGTTGGCAATTGTAGCATAAGATCTTCCTCTTATGCCTTCTCCTATCATAAGATTTGTTAAATTTTAAATTTCTTAAGGCACGCCTTACCTTCCTTACCATATAAGCATCTTCATTTCTATTCATGGAGGATGAGGAAAATGCTTCATCGGAGGAGGAGGGAGTCTCTATCTTCTTTTTCTTCCCCTTGTTGGCTACTAGTGCCACTCCCCTTTATGGCTTGATGCTTGGTTCTTCACTTATTCCTTCAAGCCTTGTCTCATGCAACTCCATGGTGGAAAAGAATTGCTCTAGAGTGGTTATCTCTAGATTCTTGGAGATGTAGAAAGAGTCCACCATTGAGCTCCATCTTGATGACCGAGGGAAGGCATCTATTGCCTTCATGACCATGTCCCGGTTGGAGAGTTTTTCTCCTACACTTGTTAATCCAATCAAAATTTCTTTAAACCTAGAATGTAAAGAATTTACCTTCTCTCCCTTTTCGAGTTTGATGTTGCTTAATTGGGAGTGAAGGAGATCTCTTCTTGCAAGCTTGGCCTCGGAAGTGCCTTCATGGAGCTCTATAAGTTTCTCCCACATTTCCTTGTCACTTGCACATTCCCCTATCCGGTTGATCTCTTGTTGGGAGAGCACATTGAAGAGGTGGTGCTTGGCCTTTGAATTTGGAAGGTGCTCCTCCCTTTTCTTTTTAGTCGACCTTGACTTCTCTAAGGGTTCACCCTCTTCGTCCCTAGGCATCTCAAAACCGTTTTCCATTATAAGCATAATATCAAAATCGGTTTCGAAGAATTCCTCCATTCTCTTCTTCCACCAAGAGAATTCTCCCAAAAACTTTGGTGGGTAAATGTTAGAGTCGGCCATCCTTGATGTAGTGCGTGTTGTGGCGGTTAGTCCGGTGACAAGCGCCTTGGCTCTGATACCACTTGTTCGAACGTTGGTGGCCAGCTAGAGGGCGGTGAATAGCCCTCTTTCGTTGTACAATGGTGTAACGCCTGTAAAATTCCTAGTAATTTTACAAGAATTTTTGGCATGATTATAATGGGCTTTATGTGGCCTCTTTAAAAAAAAAAAGAAATGGAGCCAAAAAGGATGCATGGCCTAGGAATTGAACCCCAAACCTCTAGTAGATACCTAAGCCCTAAAGATGCATCCAATAAGCAGAAGCCCAGCAGGGTTGTGCTATTAGAGGAATATGGGAAATTATAGTTAGGGGTAAGGGAGACTAAGGGACACTTCAAGAGAATAAATAGGGAATGAGGAGACAAGAGAAAGGCCATTTCTCATTCTCCACTTCTCCTCTCTTCATCTACTTCTTCCTCACCGAAATCTACCCCTCTCCCTTTCCATTTTTCTGAGACCTATCCAAGCAAGAAGAAGGCTAGGTTTGGCATCCCTTAGGGTATCTTCGAACTAATAGCAAAGCGAAGGATGTAAGTATCCCCTCACCTGCATACAAGTAGTTTTTCGATTGATGTTATTGTGTCAACCTTTTCATGAACCATTCGGCCAAGACCTTTATTTGAGTTTTCAATGAAGATCCATGCCATACCTTGTATGAATATGATGAAGATAGGATGCTAGATGGATTAGGTTAAGTGTTTGACCTTAAAAACCCCAAGGAGCTTTCGGCCAAGACCAATATTTGTGCTCTCCATGATGATCCATGCTATAACTTGTGTTAATATGAAGATGATAGGTTTCTAGATGAGTTTGGTTAAGTGGTTGATCCTCAACCCCTTCTAAGACTCTCGGCTAAGACCCTTTAGACCCCTATGTGTTCTTCTTATGCCTTGTTTTAGATGAGTTCATGATAACTTTTGATGTTAGATGAAGATAACATGCTCTATGCTAGGTTTTAAATGAGTTCATGCCATGTTTGATGTTAGAAGAAGATAATATGTTCTATGCCATGCTATAGATGAGTTCATGCTATGTTTTGATGGTAGGTGAAGATAACATGTTGTTGGCTAACCTAGATTTAAGTGGTTGATCCATGAAGCCCTTTAAACCATTCAGCCAAGACACCTAATGTGTTCTTTATGCCATGTTTTAGATGAGTTCATGATAACTTTTGATGTTAGATGATGCTAGATGAAGATAACATGCTCTATGTTAGGTTTTAAATGAGTTCATGCCATGTTTGATGTTAGAAGAAGATAATATGTTCTATGACATGCTATAGATGAGTTCATGCTATGTTTTGATGGTAGGTGAAGATAACATTTTGTTGGCTAACCTAGACTTAAGTGGTTGATCCATGAAGTCCTTTGAACCAATCGGCCAAGACCAAGTTAGGTCTATTATACTATGATCTATGAATTGCCATGCTAGGTTTTGAATGTAGATATAGATAACATGTGAAAGCTAAGCTAGATTTAAGAAATGGATCTTAGGTTTTCTTGAAACTCTCGGCCAAGACTTATCTAAAATCCTAAGTGCCTTCCATGCCATGCTTTATATGTGGAAGAATTAATATGTGGTTAGTAAAATCAAATGTAAGTTGTTTAGGGCTTAAAACTTTGGTAGAAGCATAGGTCACTACCATATATCCATGTTAATAGTAGGAATGCATGATAAATTTCTATTCATTACCATGTTAAATGTATGATTATGATATGCCTACGAAATGCTCATTGCCTTGTAATTATATGAATGTATGATATGTTATAAAGAAGGAACATGATATGTATGAAAAGAAATATGATATGTTATGAAGAAGAGATATGTGATGAAAAACAATATGATATGTTATGAAGAAGAAATATGTTATGATATGAAGAAGAAATATGATATGCCATGATAAGGAACATGATATGTTTTTGAAATGAAATATGATGTGTTATGATAAGAAGCATGATACGCATTTTACTTTCTGCATGGCTTGTTCCAGGACCCTAACAAGGTCCAAGGGATGGGCTCCTACGTGCCCCTGGGTCGACGGTTGTAGTACGGACTCAGTACGGGATGGGCTCCCAGATGCCCTAGGCCGACGGTCATAAGTACGGGTTTAGGATGGGCTTCTGTTATGTTGCCCCTAGGCCGACGGACTTATTACGGGCATAGTACTCTAGTGGGTTGGGGATTAGCTACCTCGGGTCTATTAGGGATGTGCGCTATGATGATGATGATGTGGTACTATGCCGGACCCAATATATTGAGATTTATGTTCAAATACCTATAATACTTGTTTTCGAAGAGCATCCTGCATATACCTTTATGTTATGTCTGATTATGTCTATGATGTTATGTTTATGTTATGCCTGCTTATGTCTATGATGTTATATTCATGTTATGTCTGCTTATGTTCTTGTATATTTACATGTTATTCTTACGTATGGTTTTTGTGAGTAGGACAGGATCTTACTAAGCCTATGTGCTTATAGTTTATGTCCCCTTGTACTATAAATAAGGGTAAAGGGTGGCTAAACTAAAGGGAGCAGCAGGAGGGGCAAAGTGTGTGTGATAGTGGCATGGTGGAGGAGATCTGTTATGTTCTTTATGCATGTTTTTCCCTAAGATGATTTTGTTTATGAACTTGAACTAAGTACTTATGAAATGATGATGCATGCCCTATGTTTAAGAATAAGTATCTATGAAATGACGATGCATGTTCATGTTTAAAAGAAAAAAAAATATAGGTTTAAAGTCTTCCGCTGTAAGAAGTGTAGGTAGTCTTCCACTGTAATGTATGTATGTACGATCGCGTCGCGTCGCCCTCCGGACCCTTAGAAAGGGCGGGCGTGACAGGTTGGTATCAGAGCAGTTCTGCCTTTCCACTACACACACATCAAGCTCCAATTCCTGCCGCTCCAAGTAAGAAATTCTATGCCTACTCTATTTTGTTCATGTAGTATATGAAATGCTTTTAGCTTAAATATGTTATGATAACCTTATGCTAGCTTTTAGTTTAACCACGCATAGATAAATGAACGATAGACTTATACTAGCCTTACTCTAATATGTGAAGATAAACATGGCTGGGAGACGCAGTAGTAGGGCTGATGAGATAGCACCCCCAGCTGACCTTACACATGTGGTTACTGAACTCCAGCTGCAAGTCACAGAGCGACAACAAGTGATAAATGCCTTAATGAATCAGAGGAAACCCTACGCCTACCAATGCGGCCCCGCCCGATGGTTCGACAGAAGCTTACCCGATCCAGCAAGGGCGTAGGCCGGCCGTAAATTTTCTCCGCATCGTGAACCATGGGATGCCCAGTCCGTTAAAGATGCGGAAATCATCGTGGAGCTACTGGACTAGCCTGAATGCGAGAAGATTAAGTGTGCATCATTTTGCCTTTCGGGAGATGCTCGGATGTGGTGGGAACGGGTTAAAGGAAATAGGCAAGTAAATCAGATGAGATGGATGGACTTCGAGTATGAATTTTTCGAAAAATTCTTCCATATGAGGGTGACAAACAAGCATTACGACGAGTTCACTGGTTCGGCTAAGGTGACTCCAACAAGCTGAAGCCGTGAAGAGATTCAACCGACTCGCATGCCTATTCCCGCAGAGTTGGTCAAGACAAAGAGAAAGGGTTAGACTATGTCAAGATGCTTCACCGAGATAGCTCAATGACCGCGGAGTTCATAGGCCATGCATCGCAGAGGAGCCGCTCAAGAGTGCCTTGATTACCGAGCATTATCTGAAAAATATTAACGAGCAAAAGAAGACATTGAGTGAAGGCAGGAGTCAAGCCAAGTCAGGAGGTCAGAGAAACCAGAGTATTTGGAAAGGGAACCACACTGGCAAGAGAAAGCAATGGGATGACTCTAAAGGTGGTCCAGCGAACAAGCAGCCCAAGATCCCTCTGTGTGCTACATGCGGGAAGATACATCCTGGAGTATGCTACCGAGGCACAAATAGATGTTATAACTGTGGACGGGAAGGGCATAGAGTCAAGGACTGCCCTATCCAGGTTTAGGTACCTCCTTAGCAGTATGCCCAGTACAGGAGTGCTCCTCCACATCTACGACAGGTCCGCAATCGAAGGAACCCCGATCAGTCAAGGGAGATTGGAAGCCCCGCCAGTTATGACAGATGCCAGGGTATTCTCTCTCACCCAAGAAGATGTGGCAAACACTTCTATGGTTGTCACAGGTCAGATATTTATTTTCTATCAGCATGTTACTGCATTATTTGATACTGGGGCAACACATTCGTTTGTTTCTACACCCTTCACGGAAAAGATAGACATGCCACCACAAGCTTTGGATCACAAGTTCTTAACCACTCTGCCCTCGGGAGAAGTAATGCCCTCCACTCATATGCTGCGAGCCGCACCCATCAGAATCACAGACAGAGAACTCTACTGTTATCTAATAGTGCTCGACATGCAGGATTATGATGTCATACTGGGCATGGATTTCTTAAGCAAGTATGGTGCTTCGATCGAGTGCCGTAAAAGAAAAGTGGTCTTCCAACCGGAGGCAGAACCTATGTTTGAATTTTTTGGAGAGCTAAGGAGAAGAATCGATAAATTTCTATCAGTTGTACAAGCACGCAAGATGTTAGACAGTGGATGCACTGGGTTTCTAGCACACATGGTTGATACTAGTCAAGCCGAGGACCAGAAGCTAGAAGATGTCAGAGTTGTATGCAACTACCCAGAAGTATTCCCAGATGAACTACCAGGGTTAGCCCCAGATAGAGAAATTGAATTTGAGATCGAATTGATTCCTGGTACTAACCCGATCTCTAAAGCACCTTACCCTATGGCGCCGGCTGAATTGAAGGAACTTCAGGGACAGCTACAGGAGTTACTCGACAAGGGACTCATACGCCCAAGTCGCTCTCCATGGGGAGCTCCAGTGCTGTTGGTGAAGAAGAAAGATGTGTCTATGCGAATGTGCATAGACTACCAAGTGCTGAATAATGTGACGATCAAGAACCGGTACCCTTTACCGTGGATTGATGACCTATTCGACCAGTTAAAGGGTGCCACCGTCTTCTCTAAGATTGACCTGAGGTCTGGCTATCATCAAGTGAAAGTGAAATCAGATGATATACCAAAGACGGCCTTCCGAACAAGATACGAACATTACGAGTTCGTAGTTTTGACCTTCGGAGTGACGAATGCACCTGCTCTGTTCATGGATTTGATGAATCGGGTAGTCTCGTCATTTCTTGACAAATTTGTAATCATTTTCATCGACGATATACTGATATATTCGAGAACCCCCGAAGAGCACGCAGAACACCTGGAGATGGTATTACAGATTCTTCGGGAAAAGCAGTTGTATGCAAAGTTCTCCAAATGCGAATTCTGGCTCAATCAAGTATCATTTTTGGGTCATGTTATATCCAAGCACGGAGTGATGGTAGACCCAATAAAGATTGAAGCTGTGAGTAACTGGATCCGACCAAAGAATGCCAGCGAGATCAGAAGCTTTCTTGGGCTAGCAAGCTACTACAGGAAGTTTGTAGAGAACTTCTCTAGAATTGCAGCCCCTATGACAGTCCTCACCAGAAAGAACAAGAAGTATGAATGGACGGACGCCTGCAAGAAGAGTTTCACAGAATTGAAAAGGAGACTGACCATCGCTCCAATCCTTGCTCTTTCGGACAGTAACGAAGGCTTCGACATGTACAGCGACGCTTCCAAGTTGGGACTCGGAGCTGTACTCATGCAGAATGGCAAGGTCATTGCCTATGCCTCTAGGCAACTCTAAGAATATGAAAGGAATTATCCCACTCATGATTTAGAGCTAGCGGCCGTGGTCTTTGCTCTAAAAACATAGAGGCATTATCTATATGGAGCTCAGTGTAGGATTTATACAGACCACCAGAGTCTGAAATATTTCTTCACACAGAAGGACCTGAACATGAGACAATGCAGATGGCTCGAGCTCATCAAGGATTATGACTGTGAGATCTTCTACCATCTGGGAAAAGCGAACAAGGTGGCTGATGCACTCAACAGGAAGTCCTGCGCTGCCTTGATGTCTCTATCAGTGTTATCTCGGCCCTTAGAAAAGGAGATTATGCGTTACGGGGTTGAAATAATTTCCGAACAGCTCTCAACCATGACGATAGCACCGACGTTGTTCGACGATATCTTGGAAAAGCAAACCCGTGACCCAAGCATTCAGCGACTGAAAAGAAAAGGATGATGGGTTCCGTATCTCTGATAGTGGGATACTCTATCTCAGGGACTGTTTGTGTATTCACGATGATCTAGAATTATAGAAGAAGATATTTGAGGAAGCTCACGGAACTCCTTATGCGATGCATCCTGGAACCACCAAGTTGTACCAAGACCTGAAAAGAAAATTCTAGTGGTTCGGAATGAAAAGAGATGTGGCTCAGTATGTTAGTACATGCCTGACCTGCCAGAGGGTTAAAGCAGAACACCAGAGACCTGGAGAAACACTGCAGTCGATCCAAATTCCAGAATGGAAATGGGAAGATATTTCTATGGATTTCATCTCAGGATTGCCCAAGACGACAAACAGATATGATCCTATATGGGTAATTGTGGACTGATTGATAAAGTCTGCCCACTTCT
The DNA here is from genome assembly GCA_025175895.1 of Wurfbainia villosa. Taxonomy (NCBI): domain Eukaryota; kingdom Viridiplantae; phylum Streptophyta; class Magnoliopsida; order Zingiberales; family Zingiberaceae; genus Wurfbainia; species Wurfbainia villosa. The sequence goes on along the minus strand of CM046003.1, from coordinate 7,705,083 downwards.
TAGCTATCAAGATGACCTATTTGACTAAGCAACTGGCTCAATTATATGCTAAGGAAATTATCAGAATACATGGGATTCCTAAGACCATCATTTCTGACAGAGATGGTCGCTTTATTTCCCATTTCTGGGAGTGTGTTCAGAAGGCACTTGGCACGAAGCTATTGTTCAGTACCGCCTTCCATCCTTAGACGGACGGATAGACCGAAAGAGTAAATCAAGTACTGGAGGACATGTTACAAGCTTGCGCCCTGAATTTCAAAGGTAGTTGGTGCCGATACTTATGCTTGGCAGAATTCGCCTACAACAATAGCTACCAAGCTACTATTGGAATGACACCCTACGAGGCTCTATACGGGAGGAAATGTAGATCTCCTATATGCTGGTACGAGAGTGATGAAAAGAAGGGGATGGGACTCCAGACAATCTTCATTGTCAACACTACCCGAGCTATACAGAACATCCGCCAAAGAATTGAGACTGCTTAGAGCCGGCAAAAGAGCTATGCAGATATGCGGCGTAGACCATTAAAATTCGAAGTCGGGGATCTGGTATTCCTCAAGGTGGCCCCTTTGAAGGGAGTGATGAGATTAGGAAAGAAGGGTAAGGTGAGTCTGCACTATGTGGGACCGTATTTGATATTGCAGAGGGTTAGTAAGGTAGCTTACGAGCTGGAGCTGCCTCAAGAGATGTCGGTTATTCACAATGTGTTCCACGTTTCGATGCGCAATAAGTGCATTTCCAGTACGGACCAAGTGATCGAGCCACAAACAGTGCAAGTTCAAGAGGACCTGAGTTATGAAAGTCGGCCTATCTGGATATTAGACCGAGAAGTCAATAGGCTAAGGAATAAAGAGGTGCCCTTAGTAAAGGTCCTGTGGCAAAATCAACGGTACGAAGAAGCTACCTGGGAACGCGAGGAGGACATGAAACAGAAGTACCCAGAATTGTTCTAAGTTTCGAGGATGAAACTTTTAAAAGGTATGAAGGATTGTAACACCTGTAAAATTCCTAGTAATTTTAAAAGAATTTTTGGCATGATTATAATGGGCTTTATGTGGGCTCTTTCAAAAATAAAAGAAATAGAGCCAAAAAGGATGTATGGCCTAGGAATTGAACCCCAAACCTCTAGTAGATACCTAAGCCCTAAAGAAGCATCCAATAAGCAGAAGCCCAGCAGGGTTGTGCTATTAGAGGAATATGGGAAATTATAGTTAGGGGTAAGGGAGACTTAGGGACACTTCAAGAGAATAAATAGGGAATAAGGAGACAAGAGAAAGGCCATTTCTCATTCTCCACTTCTCCTCTCTTCCTCTTCTTCTTCCTCACCGAAATCTACCCCTCTCCCTTTCCATTTTTCCAAGACCTATGCAAGCAAGAAGAAGGCTAGGTTTGGCATCTCTTAGGGTATCTTCCAACTAATAGCAAAGCGAAGGATGTAAGTATCCTCTCACCTGCATACAAGTAGTTTTTCGATTGATGTTATTGTGTCAATCTCTTCATGAACCATTCGAACAAGAACTTTATTTGAGTTTTCAATGAAGATCCATGCCATACCTTGTATGAATATGATGAAGATAGGATGCTAGATGGATTAGGTTAAGTGTTTGACCTTAAAAACCCCAAGGAGCTTTCGGCCAAGACCAATATTTGTGCTCTCCATGATGATCCATGCTATAACTTGTGTTAATATGAAGATGATAGGTTTCTAGATGAGTTTGGTTAAGTGGTTGATCCTCAACACCTTCTAAGACTCTCGGCCAAGTCCCTTTATACCCCTATGTGTTCTTCTTATGCCATGTTTTAGATGAGTTCATGATAACTTTTGATGTTAGATGAAGATAACATGCTCTATGCTAGGTTTTAAATGAGTTCATGCCATGTTTGATGTTAGAAGAAGATAATATGTTCTATGCCATTCTATAGATGAGTTCATGCTATGTTTTGATGGTAGGTGAAGATAACATGCTGTTGGCTAACCTAGATTTAAGTGGTTGATCCATGAAGCCCTTTAAACCATTCAACCAAGACACCTAATGTGTTCTTTATGCCATGTTTTAGATGAGTTCATGATAACTTTTGATGTTAGATGATGCTAGATGAAGATAACATGCTCTATGTTAGGTTTTAAATGAGTTCATGCCATGTTTGATGTTAGAAGAAGATAATATGTTCTATGCCATGCTATAGATGAGTTCATGCTATGTTTTGATGGTAGGTGAAGATAACATGTTGTTGGCTAACCTAGACTTAAGTGGTTGATCCATGCAGTCCTTTGAACCAATCGGCCATGACCAAGTTAGGTCTATTATACTATGATCTATGAATTGTCATGCTAGGTTTCTAATGTAGATATAGGTAACATGTGAAAGCTAAGCTAGATTTAAGAAATGGATCTTAGGTTTTCTTGAAACTCTCGGCCAAGACTTATCTAAAATCCTAAGTGCCTTCCATGCCATGATTTATATGTGGAAGAATTAATATGTGGTTAGTAAAATCATATGTAAGTTGTTTAGGGCTTAAAACTTTGGTAGAAGCATAGGTCACTACCATATATCCATGTTAATAGTAGGGATGCATGATAAATTTCTGTTCATTACCATGTTAAATGTATGATTATGATATGCCTACGAAATGCTCATTGCCTTGTAATTATATGAATGTATGAAAAGAAATATGATATGTTATGAAGAAGTAATATGTGATGAAAAACAATATGATATGTTATGAAGAAGAAATATGTTATGATATGAAGAAGAAATATGATATGCCATGATAAGGAACATGATATGTTTTTGAAATGAAATATGATATGTTATGATAAGAAGCATGATACGTATTTTACTTTCTGCATGGCTTGTACTAGGACCCTAACATGGTCTAAGGGATGGGCTCCTACGTTCCCTTGGGTTGACAGTCGTAGTACGGACTCAGTACGAGATGGGCTCCCAGATGCCCTAGGCCGACGATCATAAGTACGGGCTTAGGAAGGGCTTCTGTTATGCTGCCCCTAGGCCGAAGGACTTAGTATGGGCATAGTACTCTAGTGGGTTGGGGATTAGCTACCTCGGGTCTATTAGGGATGCGCGCTATGATGATGATGATGTGGTACAATGTTGGGCCCAATATGTTGAGATTTATGTTCAAATACCTATAATATATGTTTTCGAAGAGCATCCTGCATATACCTTTATGTGTATGCCTGCTTATGTCTATGATGTTATGTTTATTTTATGCCTGCTTATATCTATGATTTTATATTCATTTTATGCCTGATTATGTTCTTGTATGTTTACATGTTATGCTTACGTATGGTTTTTGTGAGTAGGACAGGATCTTATTAAGCCTATGTGCTTATAGTTTATGTTCCCTTGTACTACAGATAAGGGTAAAGGGTGGCTAAACTAAAGGGAGCAGCAGGAGGGGCAAAGTGTGTCGTAGTGGCATGGTGGAGGAGATCTGTTAAGTTCTTTATGCAAGTTTTTCTCTAAGATGATTTTGTTTATGAACTTGAACAAAGTACTTATGAAATGATGATGCATGCCCTATGTTTAAGAAGAAGTATCTATGAAACGACGATGCATGTTCATGTTTAAAAGAAAAAAAAAATATAGGTTTAAAGTCTTCTGCTGTAAGAAGTGTAGGTAGTCTTCCGCTGTAATGTATGTATGTACGATCGCATTGCGTCGACCTCCAGACCCCTGGAAAGGGCGGGCGTGACAGATGGAATTGCTTGTCTACAAAGAATATTAGTGCAGCGGAAACAAAACTAAACAAGCAATTAAGACAACACAAAGTAAAAGCAATGCTAACAAAAGATATAATGTGGTTCACGACCTTGCTGTTAATCCACAGTCCGATTCATCTCCGGTGAATCACTCTGAAACCAATCCAATATCGGTCTCTCTCTTTAGCCAAAGCAAGGAGGAGGTAAATCTTCTTACAACTGAAGAACACTCTTTCTTACAATGGATTTGAAATAAGAAGAGAAAGAGTTGGAAGCTTGTGGGGCACTTGGATGATCACTTAGAGCATAAGCATTAGCCATCCAAACACCCACACCATCTCTATAAATAGAGAAGGTTGTTTTCTTCCCGTTGGCCACTAGCAGTCGACTGATTCCCCGATCTGTTGACTGCTCCTGTAGCTATTACCCAATAACGACTTCTTCCATGTTGGATTTCATCCAATGGGTCCAACATCAGTCGACTGATCATCCCATCAGTCGACTGATGGAGCTAACAGTCGAGTGGCGGAAGTGAGCACTCGACTGATCACCATTCTGTGCCCTAAACCCTCGCGACCAATCGATTGATTCCATCATTAGTCGACTGATGGTCTCGGCAGTCAACTGCCAAATAGTGGCAGTCGACTGATGGCACATAAACCAGATTCGTATACCAGTCGAGTCACAGTCGACTTGGAGCAGTCGACTGCCATGACATGGCAGTCGATTGATACCGGGTAAACCTCAAACTTAACATTCGTTTGAGCGTCCGACGATCAGGTAAACCTCAACCCTTGTGGTCGGGCCTTCTACACTTAGCCATTCGGCCAAGTTCACCTAATGAGCTACTTACATTTCACTGATTCTCTCATCTCATTTGAAGTCCCTCGCCGAAGCTCTCTTCGTTCACGGCAACGTCCCTCGGCAGCACCAAGCGCATGGCTTCGCAATGCTCCTTCGCGTCTCTTGCCATCGAAGTCTGCTTCTTTGGCTTCGCTTCAAGTCATCTCGTCCGGTGGTCCCTCGGATGCATCAAGCGCATGGCTTTGTAATGCTCCTTCGCCGACTCAAGCATGAGGTTGTGAGTTGGTGAAACTTACCAAAGCTCTATGTGAGAATTACTAAGTCCTGCAAGACTCCAACGCACATATCAAAACCAATCATCCTAACTTAAACCCTTTCCCACACACATTAAAACCATATCACTTGGGTTGATTTCCCTAACAAATGATACTCAAGGAAATTCCAAGAAACTTAAAATCTCCTTGCAGTATAATTCCGTCGAACGACCCATGAAATCCATCTTACGGTTCCGTAAAAAATGAGCGGACATGACTAATCGATCACCGATTACCCAAATCATATCAAATCATTTCCGAATTATAGATAATCCCCAAACCCACTCTATCATACGAAGCTACCACTTCCATCTCGGTACACACCCTTACTGATCACTAGTATTCCACTTTTACTAGTTGACACACCAAACACCAGACTACGAAATCAACAATATCCTACATGTCGATCCACCAACAACAACGTTTCAAAACTCGCTACATTCGGATACACTCCGAGTAAATCACCAATCTCGGATGACGGGCCTCCTGAATCAACTCATCCTAAATCTAATACAACTCCGGAAACCACTATCCTTATCATAGAGGGGGAAATTATCTTCTCATAAGAGATGTCCATCTACCGTCTAAAATCCACTCCACTTCGCATTCCGTAAGTGACTGATAGACTATAGTGACCAATCTCCTTTGTTGCAGCTGTCCATGCCATAGCAACTCTATATTAGCTAGCCAAAACTCCGTGAGCACTCCTACTTCACACATCCACAAAACAAGATAGTTACCGCTAAATCCAAGTCATGTATATGACAACTTATCTCGTAATTCTTGCATCCGTGTACAGTACCCTTCCATCCACACCGGAAGGATTGGCTAACACTAGTGAAAATATCAACCATCGTCTGAGCCCTGAAAACTAGTTTCACAAGCTTCTAACCAAGTAAATTCCATCACCTTCCTGATCAAACAAGTCAATGATATACTAATGCTTAAAAGCATCCTATCCACAACTACAGTTATAACCAAATCAATACTAGGGAACCACTATCTATGGTGGTCGAGTGCGCAACTCCAACTACCACCATCAACAGTGGCCAAGTTACGTAACTCCAACAACCACAAACTTATCCAACCGCTTCTAGGATACTCAATTCCTTAAGTCCATTGACGACTAAATCATCAATAAGTCTAAAAACATTATCAATAGCTCATAAAATTCATACCAAGTGTGAAATATTGTCTTCTACACACCTGTATCGTTTTTACTCTAAGCTGATGATATCACAATCATCACATCGACAATGATAACTGTATGATGCCAAGTCACTACAATATCAACACTGCAGTCATAAATTAATCCTAGAGTATACACAGGTGTCCTTAGCTGATCTAATCAGATCATCTATCCACAATGAAAGATATTTATTCTCAATAGCTACTACATTCCATCATCAATAATCGATGCATAACCTCCAAGGTCCATCTCTCTTTTAACAAAGAGTTTTGAATCTTCTCAAAAAGAAACACTAGGACAAATAAATCTCCCATCCAATATCTCTTATAAATCACAACTTACATTCTTCCCATTTCCATAGTGTTTAGTCACACTGATACCAATAAGATTATCTCCTGGTATGAGGTCTTAAATATCGACACTATTCCCGAAATCACTTCGATCGTATACTCCACTTGCCTATGCATTGGCAAGTCTGGGAGTTCATTTTGAAACTACAACTGAATACTCTCGGATTATACACACATCCAAGAGACATATCATACCATAATTTCAATAATTTAACCATCCATAAGGATATGTCTAGAGTAAAGGTATGTCTATCAAAGTCTAAGTGCATCCCTTGACTTCTTACTTGTTGTTCAACATCTCACCTGAGGGTAGAGAAACAACCAATCCACATGAGCCAAAAATATAGAAATCCTTCTAATCTTATCTAAGAATGCTCCAAACATAGATATTGAAACTACCAAAGATCTTTCAATATGTCAACAAATAGGGTAAACTAAAGTAATACCCCAAATGGTTAATCCTTCGACCCTCTACATCTCCTCTCGAGTAATTATGTAAACTCATCCAACTTATGTTCTTGACAGCTAAGTCCCGATAGATGCAAAAGAACTATCATGGAGGAACTGAACTCAACTATTGAAAATGAAATGCAAACTACAAACACTGCAATAGAGGTGGTAAACATTGTTGTACTAGTAGAGAGTACACCACCGATTGTAAAGTACTGAATAGCTACCAACATCGTAGCACACTCCAACTCTGCAAATACTATAGATGCACCTGAGGTGATGATAGTTGTTGTTCACTGGATGCTTGAGTCTTCTAAGATGTCTTATGCTGACACTACTGAGTAAATCGCTTCCCCCGGAGGGAAGTATCAAAGAACCCCAACTATGCCTGAAGTAGTAGATCGCTGCTGATGTGCTAACCCAATCTTCTATGATGACCTTTGTTGTCAAGATTGTGCATCATCTTCTTGGAACAACCTTGATAGTCTTCAACTAGGTCTTCGAAGTACACTTTCTCTTCATGTGTACTGGTTGCTTACAATAGTAACAAATGAATTGATCCAACAGATAATCTGATTTCTCATGTCATTGTGTCCCTCATTGCATGCACATAATCCCTTCAGAGTCTTTCTTCAGATTTTGCTGATAACCTAAGATAGTTTGCGAATGGTATTCAATGATCGAAAAACTCTCCAATAGTAGCTCATAGCCTATGACTCCGATCTTGCTGCTTTTATCCCACATTCAAAGGCTTCTCATTCCAATATCCGACTTACAATGTCTGCTTATCGATCTTTAACTTTTACAACACTTGTACGGAGTCATTTCTAAACTCATGCCTCGATCTAGTGTCTTCCAGTAGGATATGATAAAAGATACAAACAACCTGATCAAAATGTAAACCAATAAACCCTGGATGGCTTAAGACATCGATTTACACTCTTGAGTTATTAGGTGAGCATAAACTCTGTAAGTCTAACGACTCTGCATGGTATTTCCGTTACCGACGATCACCCTACTTGAAGCTCAAGAATTCCCTGACAACAAGTCAAAGAAAGTGACATGGAAAAATACTCTCTCACAACATCACTAAATCGTGATCAAGTGATATGTTATTCCCCGAAGGTTATTTCCTACATCTTCTACAAAGTACCAGTTTGATCCTGATAATGGTATGCAACTCATTCTACTTTCTCTATATAACATGAGTTAAGTACTCAAAAGTACCATCAAAGTTATACAACCCACCACAACCAACTCAGAGATCAAAATCCCTATGAAACACCATATACTACTCCTCTACTATCTGCATCAACAATAGTATACTCACCTTATCCATTACCCAACAGGTAATGATCTGACTAACATAGTTAATGAAAATCCTTAAGAATGTAATCTTTGATCTCCATAAGAAATATGACAACCTGACCCGTGCCTTCCGACTCGGTATCAGTCGGCTCTCAAAGGTAATTCACCTTTTTGAATGAAAGTACCTGTCTAATAAACTCAACATGTCATTCCCGAGGTCAACTCAAACCACAGTTACGAATAATGACTAACACACTACATGTCATTGTTGGGTTTCTGGCACCGCGGTGAGTGTGTGTTCTAACATGTTTCGTAAACATGTGCACATCGGAAGGAATAAAATAATAAATCTAATTTATTACAACACACACATCACACGCATGCATAGTACAACATGTGTAAACATAACCATAAATTTAAATTTTGCAATAAAAGGAAATTTATCCTACGTATACCTGACGTATCACGTGTAGCGGGAAAGGCAACAACCGGAACGATCCTCGCTAGAATGGTCTCTATCCATATCCACGCCGAGTATCTTCGGGATGACTTCACCAAGTCATGAGCCTCGTCTTCGTACGGGTTACTAGCCTCGTGTTGAAGATGATGTGATTGAGAGAATATCACGATCCGAATCCAAATTCGGATCCAAAAATGAGTCCTCAAAACTCGCTTCTCCGGAGAAGTATTCATCAACCGTGTGACGAATCCTTCGTCCTCCACCTATGAGGATTACCGGAGATCGAATCCCCGGCAAGGCTACTGATAACTGTCACTTTGTTATATTATTTCGGTCCTTAATATCATCGGTTTTATCCTCTCGAGTGATTAATTGTTGATTATTTGTATGTTTTATGAGTTGGATATATTTTTGGACCTTATTGTAAATTCTCATAATTTTGGAGTTATATGCAAATTTTATCTTTGTTTGTAGGAGATCGAGATGAGCCACTGGACTAGACTAAAGTTGGATCAAATATGACTTCATCTAGGGTCATAATGGACATTTCAAGATGATTTAATCTGAGCCCTTCATCCATATTAGAAGGCAAATGAAATCAAGGGTTCATATCTAAGCATTATGGACCGTCCGAGGAAAGTGATTGATTCTGAGCCATCCATCTGGATCTGGAGCGATCCGGCCCGTACATTAAGATCTACACGTCTTGGCCGTTCATCCGGACCGTTGGATCGTGATTATACTTTTAGACAGATCAGATCCATCCATTTGAAATCAGATTGATCACAACCGTTGGATCACAGCCTTCTTAGGAGATTAATTGGACTCATTAACCTAGCTCTATTTGGACGGCTAAGATCATGGGCGAAATGATCGGACGGTTCACAAAATCCCTTTAATCAACCTAGCTTCACGAAAAGAAACAGAACCGCAGTTTTTCCTTCCTCCCGAACCATAGTTTTTCCTTCTTCCCAAATCCACAGCGCAGCTTTCCCAAATCGACACCGCCGGCGTTTCTTCTCCACGCCACCGCCCGAAGCACCGCCGGCCGGTCCCTTCCTCCACCAAGGCCGGCGGTGGCATTCCCTATTCCATCATCTTCTCCACGCAGCGCAGCTCGCCTTCTTCCCTTCACGCTATGACGGCTTCGTCCATACGTAAAACCGGCGGCGACAGTTCCGGCAGTCTCTTCGGCGCTCCTTCCACTTTCCATCCACTCCGAAGCAAGCTTGATCGGCAGGGCACAAGTTATGCACTTGGGCAGACGCAGCTTCGCCGAGCATTGGATTCTTCCAGCCATCTTCGCCAGCGATCTTCAGAGCCCTCACCGGCGGAGTTGTGCTACCCTAGTGGGATGTGGTTACGCGATGCTAGGGCTGACTTGCTACTGTCGGGATCCCACAGAATCTTTTCCCAACTCTGACGGCGGCGTTTCTTCCAATCCAGGGCGGTCTTCAACAGCAGCCGGTGGCGACATTATCAGGTCTCAGATCCGATTCCATCCACATTGACTGCTCGTCGTCATCGCAGTCCCGCATCCATCATCGGAGCTGTGAACTACCGCATCGATCCAACTCTCGTCGGAATCCGACGAGAGATCCACATCCAGAGACACTTGGAGTGTTCGGTATTGTCACAGGTCACCGGAGAGGGTGGTACCTCTCCGGTGTTTGTGGATGACTGTTGATTTACTTTATTGACTTACTGTTGATTCAGTATTGTGTTTCCATTTGTATTTGCACTTGTGTTTTCATTCGTATTTGCACTTGTGTTTTTATTTGTGTTGTCACTGGTGTTATTACATTGTATTTGCATTAGTGTTTTCAATTATGTTTTCACTAGTGTTTTTAATATGTGCTTTCACCAGTGATCTTGAATTGTGTTTTTACTAGTGTTCGTAACTTATGTTTTCACTAGTATCTTACTTTGTATTTTAATCTGCGATTTAACTTGTATTTTATTTTGTATTCTAACTTGTGTTTTAACTCGAGTCGTAGTTACAGTTTTATTTGTGTTATGTTTTAGTTGTTAGGTTAGTTTCATTTACATTCGCCGATGTATCGATAGTGACAAGTAAAGGTTCGGGTTGAATTGCTTTCGTTTATTGCATTTCCTTTATTGCTGTTTTTAGTGACTATTTGACTATTGTGCCGTATAGTGACAGTGCGGTGCATAGTTAAATTGTTCACATTTTTTTGATCACTGTGTCGTATAGTGACAGTGCGGTGCTTGGTCGCTTTTCTCGTCTCGTTAGTTTAGTTTTTCTGATCGTTGATCATCGCCATATAGTGACAAAGGCGGTGCTTGGTTGAATTGTTCACATTTGTTCGATCATTGTACCGTATAGTGACAGTGCGGTGCATGATCACTTACTTTTGCGCATTAGGATAGTTGTTTATTACTTGTTATTTGGTAGTTAGATTTACTTCTTGCATGTTTAATTCTCACATTTGCTTTTGATTTTGCATTTTACTTGTTTTGATAATTATAAAAAACCCCCAGTGTTTACTTCTGTTTAAAAACAAACGTCCAGCCATTAAGTTCGTTGGGAGACGATCCGAGTCAGTCCTATACTGCATTAGTGTAGTTAGGGGGTTCGGTAAATAATTTGGGAGCGGTATTGCGACAATTCAATCGTTCATATCAAATTTTGGCGCCGTTGCCGGGGAACTTTAATGGGTTCGTTTGTCTTTAAACTGTAGTTAGTCAGTTTGTTTTCTTTTCTTTTGTTATTACTGTCTTTCTTATTATTTATATTTGTTTCTCATTGTATTTGTTTGTGTCGATGACTAGGTCTTCAGGCAATAATCTACTTAAATTTTACAGCAGTTTTTCTCTTCCCTCAGAGGCTCAGCTTAGGAAGGGGGTTGTTGAAGAAAAGGCTAGGGAATTCCAAGAGCTAACAGATTCCCAAGTATGCCAAATTTTTTTTTAAGATCTGTGTGTTTACAAGAAGTTGTACTCTTTCTATGGAGGTAGGAGATACTATAGTTCGGTTCAGTATTTTGGATGTTATGAGGTACCCGATGGAGAATCATTATATTCTTAGCGTGGTTATAGTTGATGAGTTGGACTGCATGAACTTTATTTTTTTTTATCTGTCTTTCATTTGGATATCTCTGCACCTTCTATATTTTGTTATGCTTTTATTGATTCTGATGATTTTGATGTTGATGATGATTTGTTGTTAGGACCTATCTGTGGGCCCTCTTTATTGTAGACAGGGATATGGAATGTGTAGGCACTTGCACGCTTCAGGTGATGCCCCAAGGATCACTTCCATTAGATGTTTGTGAGAAATGTCATTTCATGGTCAAGTATGGGATATCTTAGGTCATACTATCTCTGTGTATGGTATTGAAGTAGAACCTGCTAAAATTCATGTTATATCTTCTTTATCTTATCCCGATTCTGTGCGGGAAGTTTGTGCTTTTCTAGGTCATGCAGGTTTCTACAGACGTTTTATCAGAGACTTCAGTTTGCCCTACCCTTGACCAACGTGTTGCAGAAGGAGGTGGTATTTCAGCTTGTCCAGGATTGTGATGGAGATTGAGTCCACCTCTATAGTAGATTCTTTTCCAGATGAGCAGTTTTTCACCTGTAGGGTAAGACACCATGGTATGCAGATCTTGCTATTTATTTAGTTGTCGTGTTGTACCTTTATTTTTTTTTACTCATGCACAAGTCCAGAAATTGAAAAGTGATGCTAAGTAGTTTGTATGGGATGATCTTTATCTTTTGAAAATTTTGTATTGATCAGATCATTAGATGATGTGTACTTGATTATGAGTTTCATTCCGTACTTACTTTTTGTTATTCTCTGGCTTGTGGGGGGCACTGTGTACCCCAAAGAACTGCTAGGAAAGTTTAGAGTCTGGTTTGTATTGGCTACCCTATTTCATGATGCCTCTGAATTCTACAAGTCTTGTTAACGATGTCGATGAACAGGGAACATAGGACGTAGAAATGAAATGCCTCAACAACTTTTGTTATTCTGTGAGATTTTCGATATTTAGGGTAGTGATTTTATGAGTCCTTTTCCTGTATCTTTTGGATTTCCATATATTCTATTGGCATATGATTATATTTCTAAAGGGGTGGAGGTCATCCCCACCAGGACTGATGATTCTCTAGTTGTTGTGGATTTTGTTAGGTCTCATATATTTTACAGATTTGGAGTACCCAGGGCGATCATTAGCGATCAAGGGTCTCACTTTTGCAACAGACTCATGAAGTGTTGAACAGAGAGATCAAGTCTATACTAGAGAATACGGTGGGGCCAAACATGATTATGCTTCTTCTCCAACTTCAAAGGGGAGTGTGTTCTTTTATTTACTGCATTTATTTTCTTCCTTTCATGTTCGGAATAATTTGTGTGGTTGATTGCTTGTTTGCCTGTTTACCTAGGTTTAGTGTTGTTGAGTCAAATAATATTCTCTATGCATGCCTTAGTATCATTTCAGAGGTGGTAAAAATTAGTTAAGTTTGATCATTAGATTGTGGATTTTTGTGTATGATAAGAGACTTCACTTGCATGCAGTCACTTGTTATGATGGTAAACTTTTTATTGATAGATTAAGCTTGATTTTGATTCACCTAGTGAGGTTATAAGCCATTCTTATCATCTACCCACTTTTGTGTGATAACACATGTGATTCTTGTTACTGTAGAACTTGCTTTGAATCTTTTCAAAACTGCAGTAACATTTACTTGCATGAATATGATGAAGGATTTCATTCTTGACTCTTTTCCTGACTTGGTTTGATTGTCTAATCCACTTGATACTTCCATCTTCCATATCGTACTTATAATATCTTTTCATTTTCTATTCATTGTATTTGTATCTTTGTGGATTATCTTTTGTATATCTATTGTTTTCCATGTTGGAGGAATAGTTTGATGAGTTGTATTGTTCGAGACGGACAATATTTTTAAGTGTGGGGGAGGAGCTATATTATTTTTGTTGGAAACATGATATGGAAGGCATAGTTTTCAGAGGTCATTGGTCCTGAGATGTATTTGTCTGTGATTAGTACTTGAGTTTCTGCACATAAAAAAAAAAATGGCTCCATTGATATTTCTTTTGTAAAAAAAAAGAAAAAAAGAAAAAAAAATAAAAATAAATAAAAATAAAAATAAAAAGAAAAATGTGCAATTGTAATGCAGACAAATGGAATTGAAATGTGTTGGATAGAGCCATTTGATCCTGAATCCAATTCTAAAGTTTCCAATTGTCCTAGCTTCTTCCCATATTGCTGGTTACTGAGTATTATCACAGAGAAACTCATCAGGTTTATTTCTCCAATTCTTCTCTTGTTCCCTATTCATTTGTATCGTTGTCTTGTACTACTCTTTGCATACTTTATCTGTGGTCTCCTTTTGATCACATTCTGATTCTTGATAAATCCTTTTGATTCATGTATGAGTTGTATTGATAGCAGTAGAGAAGTAGATGATAAGCAAGCATATGGTAGTACAAGATTGCATGTTGTTTTGAGGGTACCCCAGTCCTATATTATTATGTGAGCATCAGTGCATTTATCCATTTTGGGAGGTTTTGTATCAGGCTTAGTCTATTTGATTTGATTGTAAATCATCATACATGTTGATTGTTGTAGGAGTCGGATCTTTTGAATACCTTAGATCCGGACTAATTTGGTGATCCTAAGTAACTTATTTTTTCTATCTCTGAATTATTGATTTGGGTATTGTTTGGGGAATGAGTGATTGAGTCAGTGTTTTATTTTTATTTTTATTATTGCTCGGGACGAGCAAGAATAAGTGTGGGGGAGTTGATAACTGCCACTTTGTTGTATTATTTCGGTCCTTAATATCATCGTTTTTATCCTCTCGAGTGATTAATTGGTGATTATTTGTATGTTTTATGAGTTGGATATATTTTTGCACCTTATTGTAAATTCTCCTAATTTTGGATTTATATGAAAATTTTATCTTTGTTTGTAGGAGATCGAGATGAGCCACTGGACTAGACTAAAGTTGGATCAAATATGGCTTCATCTGGGGTCATAATGGACATTTCAAGATGATTTAATCTGAGCCCTTCATCCATATCAGAAGGCAAATGAAATCAAGGGTTCAGATCTGAGCATTATGGACCGTCCGAGGAAAGTGATTGATTCTGAGCCATCCATCTGGATCTGGAGCGATCCGGCCCGTACATTAAGATCTACACGTTTTGGCCGTTCATCCGGACCGTTGGATCGTGATTATACTTTCAGACGGATCAGGTCCATCCATTTGAAATCAGATTGATCACAACCGTTGGATCACAGCCTTCTTAGGAGATTAATTGGACTGATTAACCTAGCTCTATTTGGACGGCTGAGATCGTGGGCAAAATGATCGGACGGTTCACAAAATCCCTTTAATCAACCTAGCTTCACGAAAAGAAACAGAACCGCAGTTTTTCCTTCCTCCCGAACCACAGTTTTTCCTTCTTCCCAAATCCACAGCGCAGCTTTCCCAAATCGACGCCGCCGACATTTCTTCTCCACGCCACCGCCCGAAGCACTGCCGGCCGGTCCCTTCCTCCACCAAGGTCAGCGGTGGCATTCCCTATTCCATCATCTTCTCCACGCAGCGCAGCTCGCCTTCTTCCCTTCACACGCGGCGGCGACGGCTTTGTCCACAACAGAAAACCGGCGACAGTTCCGGCAATCTCTTCGGCGCTCCTTCCACTTTCCATCCACTCCGAAGCAAGCTTGATCGGCAGGGCACAAGTTATGCACTTGGGCAGACGCATCTTCGCCGAGCATTGCATTCTTCCGGCCATCTTCACCGGCGATCTTCAGAGCCCTCACCGGCGGAGTTGAGCTACCCTAGTGGGATGTGGTTACGCGAAGCTAGGGGTGACTTGCTACTGTCGCGATCTCGTAGAATCTTTTCCCAACTCCGACAGCGGTGTTTCTTCCAATCCAGGGCGGTCTTCAACAGCAGCCGGTGGCGACATTATCAGTTCTCAGATCCGATTCCATCCACATTGACTGCTCGTGGTCACCGCAGTCCCGCATCCATCATCGGAGCTTTGTACTACCGCATCGATCCAACTCTCGTCGGAATCCGACGAGAGATCCGCATCCAGAGACCCTTGGAGTGTTCGGTATTATCGCAGGTCACCGGAGAGGGTGGTACCTCTCCGGTGTTTGTTGATGACTGTTGCTTTACTTTATTGACTTACTGTTGATTGAGTATTGTGTATCCATTTGTATTTGCACTTGTGTTTTCATTCGTATTTGCACTTGTGTTTTTATTTGTGTTGTCACTGGTGTTATTACATTGTGTTTGCATTAGTGTTTTCAATTATGTTTTCGCTAGTGTTTTTAATATGTGCTTTCACCAGTGATCTTGAATTGTGTTTTTACTAGTGTTCGTAACTTATGTTTTCACTAGTATCTTAATTTGTATTTTAATCTGTGGTTTAAATTGTATTTTATTCTGTATTCTAACTTGTGTTTTAACTCGAGTCGTAGTTAGAGTTTTATTTGTGTTATGTTTTAGTTGTTAGGTTAGTTTCATTTACATTTGGTCAGTGTATCGTATAGTGACAGTGCGGTGCCTGGTTGAATTGCTTTCGTTTATTGCATTTCCTTTATTGCAGTTTTTAGTGACTATTTGATTACTGTGCCGTATAGTGACAGTGCGGTGCATAGTTAAATTGTTCACATTTGTTTGATCACTGTGTCGTATAGTGACAGTGCGGTGCTTGGTCGCTTTCTTTTCTGTCTGTTAGTTTAGTTTTTCTGTGACTGTTTGATCATTGTGCCGTATAGTGACAGTGCGGTACTTAGTTGAATTGTTCACATTTGTTCGATCATTGTACCGTATAGTGACAGTGTGGTGGGTGATCACTTACTTTTGCGCATTAGGATAGTTGTTTATTACTTGTTATTTGGTAGTTAGATTTACTTCTTGCATGTTTAATTCTCACATTTGCTTTTGCTTTTGCATTTTACTTGTTTTGATAATTATAAAAAACCCCTAGTGTTTACTTCTGTTTAAAAATAAACGTCCAACCATTAAGTTCGTTGGGAGACTATCCGAGTCAATCCTATACTGCATTAGAGTAGTTAGGGGGTTCGTTAAATAATTTGGGAACGGTATTACGACAATTCAATCGTTCATATCAGCTACCGCTGTTGGAGCTCCAAACGTCGTCCAAACGATGCTCCGACGAGAGGGAAACAAGCTGTCCAGAAAACTGGACAGCTTTGGTGGAGGAGTAGGGGTTGGCCAAAAAGGGTAGGATGAAGCTCACCTTGATGCCGAACCCAAAGGAGATCACCGGAGAGTTGCCTGAGGATCACCTTCCGAAGCTTGTGTTGGCAATGTGCTTATTCCTCGGAATGCTCATAGGCTCCCATGTCCCCGGATTAAAATTTTCACTAATGAAAACTAATCCGGATGGGATGAGTTTCCTAAGCACAACCAATTCGTCGTCGTGCCAACGACTCGAGCGATCGCTTGAACAAACTAGTTGTTCAAGCAACCAAACTCTTCTAGTCGATTAGCCGCGGAAGAGACGACGGACGGATCGCCGGTTTTTGTGTTTCTTATTCGGGGTTCATGATTATACAAATACATGCAAATGCAAACTAGTATAATCAACATATACTAACATAAAGAACATAAGCTAGCATATCAAATAAGAACATGCAAAGAACAATAATAAAAGTTATAAAACTTTTATACCTCTTGATCTTCTATCGTATGTCCTAACCTCCTTGTAGACTTCGTGTGGGCGAAGATCCTCCACAAGTTGAAGCATCCTAGATCTTCTTCAATCCAAAGAAAGAAGAACTCTCTTTCCCTTCTTGCTTGAGCCAACCACCAATCCACAAAAGGATTGATGCCGCCGGCCCCAAGAATAGAGAGAACATAATGGAAACAACCAAGGAACTGAACTAGGGACAGACCCTAGCTCCTAGTGCCGCCGGCCAAGAGGAAAAGAAGAGGAAAAGAAGAATAGGTTGGGCACCGCCAAAGGTATAGGAAAAAGGATAGGAACCGGCCAACACCCTAGGAAGAAGAAGAACACTTCCCCTATAGTTGCCATCCACCTTACCTTCCAAACCCTAGCCGCCCAACCAAGCTTCCTTTGGATATCTTGCCGCCCAAGGTAGAGGAAGAGAAGATAGTGGCCGGCCAACCCTTAAAAGGAAGAAGATGAGCCCTTCCCCTATAGTTGCCGCCCAACCATAACTTCCAAACCTAGCCGCCCAATCCCAAGAGACAAACCCTAATCTAATTAGGGTTTTTTCCATAGGTTTCTTGCCGCCCAAGCATAGTGGAAAGTAGAGATCTAGGAGCTAGCCACCTACAAGGAAGAAGACAAGCTCTTCCACAAGTTGCCGCCCACCCACCTTCACCACCTTGGCCGCCCAACCTAAGGAGCCAAAACCCTAATTAGGGTTTCCTCCTTGAGGTTGCTTGCCGCCCAAGTAATGCTAGGCAAAACCCTAATTTCCTTTCTTTTTTTAATCCATCATGAACCATTAACCTTATTTATAGAATTTAGGAGAAAGTTGGTTAGCATAAAATATAGGAACTAATCCCTATTTTCTTGCCGCCCAAATAACCCTATCTCCTTTAGGATTTGTTGCCGCCCAACACATGGATGAGCCAAACCCTAATTCTAGAATTAGGCTTAAGCCTCCTTTAATCTCCACCGTCGGATCTAGGGATTTAATCTCCACCGTCGGATCTAGGGATTTAATCTCCACCGTCGGATCTAGGATTTTATCCCAACTGTCGGATATAGGATTTCATCCCAACCGTAGGATCTAGGATTTTATCCCAACCGGCGGATAAAGGATTTCATCCCAACCGTCGGATCAAGAGATTTAATCTCAACCGTCGGTTCTAGGGATTTAATCCCAACCGTCGGAACTAGAGATTTGTTTTCCATCATTTGATCTAGACTTCATGAGGTTTATTTTAGGCTACGATAGGGACCATGAGGAGGAGTTGGGTCTTGGCCACCTGATGGATCGGAACCACACAAACTTGATCCATCAATGATGTTCCATTCCACTAGAGGATCATCATCGAACTACCTCACCAACCACCATAAATTAATATGGGCTTCATATATTATTTGTACATCCATCTCCCCGTGTTTAAGATATCGAATGTCCGTCAATTAATTGATTCACTGACCATCAATTAATTAACATCTAACTCCTCGAGTAGTACCACTCAACCTTATCATCATGTTGACTAAGTCAACCTGCAGGGTTTACATGATGAACCTTATGAGCTCCTCAAGGGAACATCATCAACCTAATACATAGGACACGATTTCCTCCTATAATCAACGGCACACCATGTAAATAATATCATTTCCCAACTTACCGGGCATATTGATTTAATCCATAGAAATCTCACCCTCTGGTAAATCAAAGAAATAAATATTAAGTACATGTGCCCGTTATTATATCGGGATTAAGAGCATGTACAACATAATATCAGAGGTCCGATTCAATTATGCAGTCAGCAATAAATTGAATCACCTCTATGTCGGTCCTGCTCAATACACCTAAGTGTACTAGTGTAACTTTATGTTCAAGACAAAACAATACCAAGCTACACTACAACCATGCCAATGGTTTGTCCAAAACCATCTTGGTTGTGAGCCTCTACTTATATTCTACAAGGGACTGATAACATGATCTTCTGTACCGCACCCAGGCACCATGTTATCTACAATGTAAAATATTAGACAATATGCACACATATAAATATAACGTGCAAACAATGATCATGTGATTCTTATTTCAAAATAAAGATGTCCATACAAAAGAGCTAGGCTTTCAGTATACATCCCAACAGCTTGGACGCCGGCAACAATTTGGATGGCGGCACAAGGGGTGTGGGTGGTGGCAAAGGATGTTGGAGCAGACTTCTCCAAGGGGAGGAGGTGGGCGGCAACTCTAGGTTAAGGGAATTGGATTAGGGCTTAACAAACCCTTAAGCCCACTTTTATAGAGAACTAATTCTCTTAATGGTTATCGGATCATAACCATAAGGCCCGTTAACCCGCTCCATTAATATAAGTTAAAATAAACCAAACTATGATGGTTTATTTTAAGTTAAAATGAACCGAACCAACTTTGGTTCATTCGTTTAAAACAAACCAAACCCTTTGGTTTATTCTCCTCCATTGGATTAGAACCAAACCAATTTGGTTCATCCATCATGTATTCATAAGACACGGCCCATCTACGCTTCCATTGCGACTGAAACGATTTCATGCTCGCTCCATGTTTGGTCCAACCAAACCTAGTTTCTCTCGGTCTGAGAATCTCATTCTCAAGCTCATTTTAAATCCATCGGATTACGCTCGTTGTGCGTGTGACCAAATAGGTTCTCGATTTATGTTGGTCATCTATAATTAACCATTAATTATAGAACGATCATGAGTGGCACCTAGTAGTACATCATGATCCCCAATTAACCGAAAAGATCAACGGTTGATCCAGAACTATTTCTGAAACCCTTCAGCAGCTCGAATGAATCGTGCCCCATTCCCTTCACTCATCTTATACCCACTTGGTTCAGGACATGGTCTATAGTGTCAGTCCCCACTAGGTTGACTACGTCACACCTAGCCCAAGTATCATTTCCTCGTCCTACAGATTCTAGTTACTGAACATGTATCGAAGAGTACCTTACTCTAAACATGTAATGCTTTGGCCAAAGACTTTGGTAACAATCCGACGAGAGGCCATGGGTATACATCTCCTCGCAAGGAGTGGTGAATCCTTTATAGGCTATTCAAACACCTTCGATCACTTCGACTTATACACAATCATCCCGGGTCCACATCTCCTCAGAGATTCTTGCTTAAGATGTCAAAGCATAAGTCTTCATGATCAAGATGACTTGAATATCTCAAGTCAAAGGAACATCGTACTTAAGCTGCAGTAAGAACTTCATTGACATATCTATATATGCAGAGAACCATATGAAGTCTTACGGCAGGTCACTCCAATGAACTAGTTACCATAACTAGCATCCACGATTAACTCCGAACATCATAATGTCAACAGCCAGTGAGAATCAGCTGCTTGGATACACCAAAGAGTATACCTCGTGCTAGTCTCGACAGAATTGATGGTGTCCAAATTCATCAATTCATCGACTAGGGATAATTCTGATACATCACAATTACACATGTAGAGATACTCACTAGTTGTGATCCAATCACAAATTCTCTCATGTTGTGAATCGTATCATGGACATTCAGTAAATGAGTTTAAGATCTAATCAAATACATGAGAATATGTATACTCAAATAGTGAATCTTCATTTATTATATAAATGGTTCAAACATAAGGCTATTAACTTAGGACATCTCTCATATATTACTAACAAACTCCCACTTGGCCTAATGCCAATCGCTACGGTATCCAATACCATAGGCTCTAACATGACCCTCAAACTTACTTTGAGGTAATACTTTAGTCAAAGGATCCGCTAAGTTCCTTTCATTGGGGATTTTCTCGATTTGTATTTCCTTCCTACTAATGATCTCTCTGATCAAATGATAACGGTGAAGCACATGTTTAGATCATTGATGAGACCACATCAAGTTCAAAGATGAACTTCTTGATCCAAACCGCTTCCTTTGCTGCTTCCAAAGCTGCAATGTATTCTGCCTTAGTGGCAGGATCCGCTATAGTGTCAAGCTTAGAACCTTTCCAACTTATTGCACCTTCATTCCAGGTGAATACATACCCAGACTAAGACATGGAATCATCCTTGTCTGTCTGGAAGCTGGCATCCGTATACCCACGTATCACCATGTACCCTTCTCCATATATTAGGAACGCATCCTTAGTTCTTCTTAAGTACTTAAGGATCATCTTAAAAGCCACCCAATGATCCATTCTTGGATCAGACTGGTATCTACTCATGACGCTTAGAGCATATGATACATCGAGCCTCGTACATAACATAGCATACATGATAGATCCTATTGCGGATGCATTGGGAATCTTACTCATGCAAATCCTCTCGTCTTCTGTGCGCGGACACATAGACTTCGAAAGGTGTATCCCATGCCTGATGGGTAGGAAACCTTTCTTGGATTGTGACATACTAAACCTCTTTAGCACTCGGTCTATATATGTAGACTGCGAAAGACCAAGCAACAGTTTCGATCTATCTCTATAGATCTTAATCCCGAGGATGTAGGTTGCTTCTCCCAGGTCTTTCATGGAGAATGTCTTGGATAACCAAATCTTAACTGACTGTAAGACTGAAACATCGTCTCCTATAAGTAATATGTCATCGACATACAATACTAGGAACACGACTGCACTCCCACTAACCTTCTTGTACACACAAGGTTCGTCTAGATTTTGTGAGAAATCAAACCTTTTGATTGTCTCATCAAAATGGATATTCCAGCTCCTGGATGCTTTCTTCAATCCATATATGGACCGTCGCAATTTGCATACCTTGATTTTATCAACCGATGTGAAACCCTCACGTTGCATCATATACACGTCCTCAAGCAGGTTTCCATTAAGGAAAGCTGTTTTCACATCCATTTGTCATATCTCATAATCATAATGAGTCGCTATGGCCAGGAGCATCCGAATGGATTTAAGCATAGCAACAGGCAAATAGGTTTCGTCATAATCAACACCTTGTTTTTGACGATATCCTTTCGCCACCAATCTAGCCTTATAGGTAATCACATTACCATCCGTGTCGATTTTCTTCTTGAAAACCCACTTGCACCCTATAGGCTTTATGCCTTCAGGTGGGTTAACCAAGTTCCAAACTTGGTTTTCATACATGGAATCCATTTCCAACTTCATGGCTTCAAGCCACTTGTCCCTTTCTAAACTTTTCAGAACTTCTTCATAACTGGTAGGCTCCTCATCATCAATGAGTAACAGTCATTCGATTCACTTATGAGAAATCCATATCTCCCAGGAATGTTGCGTGTTCTACCTGATCTACGAAGATGTGGTATTTCAATAGGTCCAGCCGATTGCTCATCACTATGAGTTATCGGCTATTGTGCTTCACCAGGTATCTCATCAATGTCTATTTGAGTCTCTCGAGCCTCCTCAAGCTCGACGACACTCCCACTATTTTCTTGCTAGATAAACTCTTTCTCTATAAACACAACATGTCTTGAAACAAACACCTTTTGTTCAACAAGATGATAGAATTGGTAACCCCTTATTTCCTTAGGGTATCCAATAAATAGACATTTATCAGACTTAACATCCAATTTGTCTGATATAGTCCGCTTTACATAAGCAGGACAACCCCATATCATCAAGTAAGATACATGAGGTTTCTTACTATTCTATATCTCATATGGAGTAGTGGAGACTACCTTGGTTGACATTCTTTTTAACTAGTAAACAGCTGTCTGAAGTGCATAGCCCCAAAAGGACTTGGGAAGATTCGCATGATTCATCATTGACCTGACCATGTCCAACAAGGTCCGGTTATGCCTCTCAGATACACAATTATGTTGTGGTGTATATGGCGGAGTCCATTGAGACAATATACCATTGTCTCTTAGATAATCTAGAAACTCTTGACTTAAGTATTCACCACCTCGATTCGATCGAAGTATTTTAATACTATTGTCATGTTGTTTCTCTACTTCATTTTTGAACCCTTTGAACCCTTCAAAGGCTTCAGACTTGTGTTTCATCAAGAACACATACCCAAACCGTGAGTAATCATCGGTGAAGGTAATGAAGTAGCTATAGCCTCCTAAAGCTTGAGTTGACATTGGTCCACATACATCAGTATGTATTAGACCAAGCAACTCTCCTACTCGTTCACCTTTTTCAGTAAAAGGTAACTTAGTCATCTTGCCTTTCAAGCATGATTCACATGTATCATATGAATCTAATTCAAACGATTATAGAATTCCACATCGGTGTAATTCGGACATGCGTTTCTTGCTTGCATGGCCAAGATGACAATGCCACATGTAGGAGTCTAATTGATTATCCTTTCGAGCACTCTTGTTGCTCGCTTCGATATTGAAAATGTCACTGGATACGTCCAACGTATAAATACCATTGCTTAAAGTTTCAGTCCCATAAAGAACGTCATTCAAAGTTATATAACAACAATTGTCAATAAAAATTAAGTGGTACCCATTTCTATTCAAATAAGAAATAGAAATGATGTTCTTTATCAACAAAGGAACATAAAAGCAATTGTCCAGTTCTAAGACAAGTCCTATAGGGAGTTTCAATAAATATGTTCCGATGGCGAGTGCAGCAACCTTTGCTCCATTCCCAACACGTAAATTTGACTCTCCCTTGACGAGTCTTCTTCTATTCCTTAGCCCATGTATGTCATTACATATATGTGAGCCACACCCAGTATCCAATACCCAAGTGTTTGATGAAATAGAATGACAATCAATAATGAAGATATCTAAAGAAGATGGAGCTTCCGATGCCTTATCCTTCTTCACGGACTCAAGATAAATCTTGCAATTTCTTCGCCAATGGCCCTCCTTGCCATAATGATGGCAAGTGCCCTTTTGAGCTGGTTCTGCCTTTTTAGCCCTTTTCTTCCCCTTCTGATATTCCTCTGATTTCCTCTTAGAACCTTTCTTCGAGGAATCAACTAATAGAACCGTCCCCTGCTCATGCTTCTCAGAAGGCTCCACAGTCTTCAGCATGTTGAGTAGTACCACAGATGAACCCTCTTGCATCTTCGAGGTGAAGAGGAGCTTGGAGACTTCGAACCTTTCGAATCTCACTTACTCATCAAACAACTCATAAAGATGAAAGACTAAGGTATGAGCATCCATATGCTCATGCTGCTTCCACAGCTTGAGTACCATCGCTGCTAGCATTATGCAACTCACTAGTTCAGAATCAATCACATATTTATGATAGGCCAACAATTGGTCCGGAGTTGCATCGTCACTAGGACAGGCGGGAAGAGGCTCTTCGAGGACATTCGTAAGCTTTTCTGTCTTGAGAACAATTCTCAAGCTTCTAAGCTAGTCCAAGAAGATCGGCCAGTCAATTTATTTGAATTCAAAATAGAGCACAAATTCAAAGACATCACGATCAATCGATTAACTTAGAAATACAAAACGAGTATATATGGGAAAGATGATTTAAAATGCATCAATATACATTCATAAATCCCATTCATTTTTTGAATTTCTAAAACCCCAAAATCACTACGGGAGATCTTAGGTCCATCTTCGAATGGGCTGATATCCAACATAGATATGAACAACCTTGGAGAGAGTCCAACAAGCCATTCATAACTACGAAGGTAGGTATCAAATATACCGATCGCATATCACATATATGCAACTATCACAATGTGCTATCAACTAATTAAATGTTCACACATACATTGGGTTGTTAACACATTAACAAGTATGCATCATATGCATAGCACCCAACTTCACCTCCCTTCACATCGACTTTGGAGAGAGTCCAACAAACCAATGCTTCAGGTTAAAGCCAACCCATTAATCGAGAAATAGTTTTAATATGGTTAGAGTACATTCAACCAATTAGCCCGGCTTGGAGAGAGTCCAACAACCAAAGCTAACGATTGACCTCTAACTCTTACCATATTAGTATTAAACTATTTCATGGTTTGAACATGTTCGGGTTCGAGCCGGGCTTGGAGAGAGTCCAACAACTCAAACAAGAAACGGAACTCTGGTTCTAACCATATTAATGGAAGGTGTAGGCTTTAATATTGAATAAAGGTTTTTATGTCTCATCCTCTTTTGCATGCAAATAACTATTATCTACATGGCATGACATACACGGCATACATCTAAATGTCACGACATGCATGACATAATGATATGCATCTAATGCAATTACATGGCAAATAATTATGTCATGTACAAAGTTTCCTTATTTGTCATAACTATTTATGGAAATAAAATATGTTTAAGATTTGATTCTCCAAATCAAATCATGATTAAATTAGGAAACAAATTTCCAAATCTAATCACATATTTTATTTGTGGAAAGTGTTGATTAAGGAAATTCAATTTAGGAAACCAATTTCCTAAATCATCAAAACTACTTATGGAAATAAAATATTTTAAGATTTGATTTCCCAAATCAAATCATGATTAAATTAGGAAATAAATTTCCCAGTCTAATCAAATAATTTATTTATGGAAAATATTAATTTCCATAAATACTTTCAACTTTCCAAAAGTAGAAGATTTCCATAAATACTTCTAACTTTCCAAAAGTAGAAAATTTCTAGAAATATCATTATGACTATCGCAAAATAATTTTACGATTATGTCGAAACACAACCTAGGCTCTGATACCACTGTTAGTTTTCTGGCACCGCGGCGAGTGTGTGTTCGAACATGTTTCGTAAACATGTGCACAGCGGAAGGAATAAAATAATAAATCTAGTTTATTACAACACACACATCACACGCATGCATAGTACAACATGTGTAAACATAACCGTAAATTTCAATTTTGTAATAAAAGGAAATTTATCCTACGTATACCTGACGTATCACGTGTAGCGGGAAAGGCATCAACCGGAATGATCCTTGCTAGAATCGTCTCTATCCGTATCCACGCCGAGTATCATCAGGATGACTTCACCAAGTCATGAGCCTCGTCTTCGTACGGGTTACTAGCCTCATGTTGAAGACGATGTGATCGAGAGAAGATCACAATCCGAATCCAAATTTGGATCCAAAAATGAGTCCTCAAAACTCGCTTCTCCGGAAAAGTATTCGTCAACCGTTTAACGAATCCTTCGTCCTCCACCTATGAGGATTACCGGAGATCGAATCCCCGACAAGGCTACCGCTGTCGGAGCTCCAAATGTCGTCCAAATGATGCTCCGACGAGAGGGAAACAAGCTGTCCAGATAACTGGATAGCTTTAGTGGAGGAGTAGGGGCCGACCAAAAAGGGTAGGATGAAGCTAACCTTGAAGCCGAACCCAAAGGAGATCACCGGAGAGTTGCCGGAGGATCACCGGCCGAAGCTTGGACGCCGGCAACAATTTGGACGGTGGCACAAGGGGTGTGGGCAGCGGCAATGGATGTTGGCGCTGACTTCTTCAAGGGGAGGAGGTGGGCGGCAACTCTAGGTTAAGGGAATTGGATTAGGGCTTAACAAACCCTTATGCCCTCTTTTATAGAGAACTAATTCTCTTAATGGTTATCGGATCATAACCATAAGGCCCGTTAACCCGCTCCATTAATATAAGTTAAAATAAACACAACCATGATGGTTTATTTTAAGTTAAAATGAACCGAACCAACTTTGGTTCATTCGTTTAAAATAAACCAAACCCTTTGGTTTATTCTCCTCCATTGGATTAGAACCAAACCAATTTGGTTCATCCATCATGTCTTCATAAGACATGGCCCATCCATGCTTCCATTGCGACTGAAAGGATTTAATGCTCGCTCCATGTTTGGTCCAACCAAACCTAGTTTCTCTTTGTCTGAAAATCTCATTCTCAAGCTCATTTTAAATACTTCGGATTACGCTCATTGTGCGTGTGACCAAATAGGTTCTCGATTTATATTGGTCGTCTATAATTTACCATTAAATATATAACGATCATGAGTGGCACATAGTAGTACATCATGATACCCAATTAACCGAAAAGATCAACGGTTGATCCAGAACTATTTCTGAAACCCTTCAGCAGCTTGAATGAATCGTGCTCCATTCCCTTCACTCATCTTATACCCACTTGGTTCAGGACATGGTCTATAGTGTCAGTCCCCACTAGGTTGACTACGTCACACCTAGCCCAAGTATCATTTCCTCGTCCTACGGATTCTAGTTACTGCACAAGTATCGAAGAGTACCTTACTCTAAACTTGTAATGCTTTTGCCAAAGACTTTGGTAACAATCCGACGAGAGGCCATGGGTATACATCTCCTCGCAAGGAGTGGTGAATCCTTTATAGGCTATTCAAACACCTTCGATCACTTCGACTTATACCCAATCATCCCGGGTCAACATCTCCTCAGAGATGCTTGCTTAAGATGTCAAAGCATAAGTCTTCATGATCAAGATGACTTGAATACCTCAAATCAAAGTAACATCGCACTTAAGCTACAGAAAGAACTTCGTTGACATATCTATATATGCAAAGAACCATATGAAGTCTTACGGCTGGTCACTCCAATAAATTAGTTACCATAACTAGCATCCACGATTAACTTCGGACATCATAATGTCTCCAGCCAGTGAGAATCAGCTGCTTGGATACACCAAAGAGTATACCTCGTGCTAGTCTCGACAGAATTGATGGTGTCCAAATTCATAAATTCATCGACTAGGGATAATTCCGATACATCACAATTACACATGTAGAGATACTCACTAGTTGTGATCCAATCACAAATTCTCTCATGCTGTGAATCGTATCGTGGACATTCAGTAAATGAGTTTAAGATCTAATCAAATACATGAGAACATGTACACTCAAATAGTGAATCTTCATTTATTATATAAATGGTTCAAACATAAGGCAATTGCCTTAGGACATCTCTCATAATGGTATGCAACTCATTCTACTTTCTCTATATAACACGAGTTAAGTACTCAAAAGTACCTTCAAAGTTATACAACCCACCACAACCAACTCAGAGACCAAAATCCCTATGAAACACCATATACTACTCCTCTACTATCTGTATCAACAATAGTATACTCACCTTATCCATTACCCAACAGGTAATGATCTGACTAACATAGTTAATGGAAATCCTTAAGAATGTAATCTTTGATCTCCATAAGAAATTTGACAACCTGACCCTTGCCTTTCGACTCGGTATCAGTCGGCTCTCAAAGGTAATTCACCTTTTTGAATGCAGGTACTTGTCTAATAAACTCAACATGTCATTCCCGAGGTCAACTCAAACCACTGTTACGAATAATGACTAACACAATACATGTCATTCCCTATTATAAAAAACAAAATGTATAGACAACAAGAAGGATATGTGATAATAATTTGCATACCTTAAACCTTGTAGCTCGGAGATGTCCTGCTATAGCCAGATCCCATAACTCACAAAACCAAAATCGAGTAAAACAAAACTCAATATCAGAACGAAATAAAATCAGAAAGTGGACTTTGCAACCTAGGGCTCTGATACTTTGTCTCTTGACAGAATTTGATATAACACCCTCAATGTTCCATAAAGTCCTTCCGGAGTCGATGATATTGGCGGGAGGTTTGATGGAGGCAAGAAGCTAATTCTTATAAATTATCAGCATAAGTAACATGGTCTTGTTGAAAAATGGTGGACATCTCTACAAAATCATGGCATAAGGAAAGGGAGACATCTTTGATGGTTGCAGAGTGAGTCCTCAAGTGAGACGATTCTTGACTTACTTGTTGTAGAGAAGTTTTGTGTTGTTCTACCAGGGAAAGGGCTTAGCCCCTTTCTGTTCTACAGTAGGAACCCTGACAAATTTCTCTAGTAACTTGTCTTCTTAGAACCGATATTATCTCTTCATTCTACTTTTGTTGCTATTGTGCCTCCTCAAGTTAAGCCCGACATGTGCTTAGTTCTTGAAGAAAAGAATCCTCACATTGATGGATTGCCTCCAGAGTGACATGATGGGTTTGATTTAGACCACAGGACTATTGATGGACTGTAAGTTGATATTGCGAAAGGGAACAGTTCAACCCTTGATAATTGATCATAGTCTGCATTAATCTGAGTTAGAGAAAGGTGAAGTGTTGGACTATCTGAGTCACAAAAACCGCTTTTTGCGTTGCGGAAACCTCGGATGTCGGCCATGGATACATGCGAAGTTTAACAAAATAATACATCTACATGTCAAGAAACCTTAGATCTACCTTAGATCTACATGATAAAAGTGTTACCCTCGTAGTGATGCCCTTCGCGTATCCCACTCGTCCAAACGCTTTGTCGGATCTCGAAGAGTGTCAAGTGCACACTCCTCTACAAGTATCCACACGAACAATAGGTGGAGAAGACAACTTAGAGTGTGCTAGCACTCTTAGAAGTCCACGGCAAGAAGGATGAGGGAGAGAGAGCTTGAGAGGATAGGAGGAAGAAGATAAAGTTAATCCACTTTAATTCACCACTAACTCACCCATAATGTGGTCGGCCACTTCATGGAGGTTTAAACCATGTAATACCAAGAGCCATGGCTCTTGGTCTTCCTCATGAGGTGGCACCCCATGATGTGTCCATGATGATGTTGAACATCATCATTGGTCGGCCCTTGCCAAGTCATCATGATGTGGCATTTGGTCAAGTCAAACTTGACCATTCATCTTCCCTCTCAAGTCAAGTCACACTTGACCTCTTATCTACCATGGTTGATCAAATCCAACCATTTGATTCAAGTCACTTTAATTTAATGAATCTCTATTTATTTGTTTAAATTGACTCAATGAATCAAATCTAAATTAGACTCATTCAACACTTGAATCAAATTGAGACCAACTCAATCATTCTAATTCGGATTACTCTTAATCCAATTTGGTTCATCACATGAACCTAATCCTCATGGTCCATCATATGAACCTAATCTCCATATAATTTCCCTTTGTGTGTGACCCTATAGGTTCTTGTAATGTTGGCAATGCTCCTAAACCGATATAGAAACATAAGCAATGAGCGGTATCTAGAAACACATCATTGCTACCCAAGTTACAAGAATGTTGAGATCCAACATCATCTTTGTGACTACTAATTGTGACTCTCACAATTTGTAACAATGTCCCTCTATCCATGACATCTAGATTGACTAATTGAGGCATAGACCATGTCATCATCTGTACAATCTATATCTTGAACTCTAAGTAGACTCACTCTAATAAAATGAGCTCAATATCTCATATTAACTCATTTGGGAATGGACATGCACTTAGTGGTCTCACTCAATCAAGAATCATGATGTCACTCCCATCATATAGGAGGGATAGATCCAATCTACATCACTCACATCCCTCCCTATAATTTGTTACATATCTAGTAATCGCCTTTATAGTCCACCTATTTACGGGTGACGTTTGACGAAGCCAAAGTGTGCAACTCCTTATGTAGGGAACCATGGTGACTTCAGGTCCAAGGACTAATAGTCACATGAGAAAGTATATGACACTCATACAATGATCCATGATACTTTCTCATGGCGGGTCATTCAGTATACATTCTCCAATGTATACCCATGTGTCAACTTGATATCTCATATCCATGACTTGTGAGATCAAGTCATCGAGTTGACCTACATGCTAGTCTCTTCGCATTAACATTGTCCCTGAATGTTAATACTTGACTAGGAATGATTAAGAGTAGTATTCTCTATATCATTTCATTATCGATTCAACCAATCGATTGATATAGACAAGAACCTTCTACTCAAGGACGTTATTATATTTAGTTATTTGACACCAATACAAGTAAGTAAAATAACCATAAAGAAATGCCTTTATATATATAGGAATATGATAGAACAAGTCCATACAACAATCATCATATGATTGACTCTACGACTTTTACTAACAATCTCCCACTAGCACTAGTGTCAATCACTGTAGTATCTAATACCCAATGACCAAGTGTGACCATCATACTTTTTTTGTGCCAAAGCCTTGGTCAAGGGTTCTGCGACATTAGCCTCTGTGGGTACTCTGCAAATCTTCACATATCCTCTATCGATAATCTCTCGAATGAGATGGAAGCATCGTAGTATGTGTTTGGTCCGCTGGTGTGAGCGAGTTTCCATAGCCTACACAATCGCTCCATTGTTGTCACAATAGAGCTCTATAGGATCTGCTATGCTAGGAACCACCACAAGATCAGTAATAAACTTGTGGATCCAAACTGCCTCCTTTGCTGCCTCTGATGCAGCAATATACTCGACCTCTATTGTAGAATCAGCAACTGTGTCCTGCTTTGAACTCTTCCAGCTCACAGCACCACCATTCAAGCAAAACATGAACCCTAACTATGATCTATAATCATCCTGGTCAGTTTAGAATCTAGCATCGCTGTAACCCTTTACAGCTAGCTCCGCATTGCCTCCAAATATCAAGAAATATTCTTAACTGCTATCCAGTGACACTCACTTGGATTTGACTGGTATCTGCTCGTCATGCTAAAAGCATACTAGACATCAGGACGAGTACATAGCATGGCATACATGATAGATCCTATGGAAGATGCATAAGGGATCTTTGTAGGGGATCGATCGGCCGGCTAGAGGGGGCGGGTGAATAGCCCTCTTTCGTAGGATGATAGAATTTGCTCGTTCTCGTTGTGTTGCTTGTCTACGATTGTTGTTAGCGCAGCAGAATAACAATGATAATGATAACAATAATACAAGCACACAAAATACGCAAGTATATACGTGGTTCGGAACCTTAGGGTTCCTACTCCACGGGGCGAGCTCAACGAGCTCTAGAGATGCACACGGCAATACTCAAACTCCTTCTCAACTACACGTCGAAGGTGGAGAAACCTCTCACAAGCTATTACAACAAGTAATATATGAAATACAAGCAATACAAAGACAAATACGAAATACACGTAAAGAACACTTTACAACGCTTGCTTTGAACTCTTTGCTTGTAGCTTGCTTTAGATGGCTCTTGAAGGTCTGGAATGCAGCAGCAATTCCCCTCCAATAGCTTCACAAAAGTCTTGGCGAAATCCTCCCACTTGAGCTCCATTTATAATCAGCATCAAGCTGATTTCGTGCGCATCAATCGACTGATCATGACCATCAGTCGACTGGTCCTGTAGCTGTTGTCTCACAACGGCCAAATCCACGTTGGTTAAGTTCCAACAGATCACACATCAGTCGACTGATGGCACCCATCAGTCGACTGATCATCCATCAGTTGAGTGCTGGCGAGCTCGACTCCATTCTGTGCCCGTGCACAGTGTGATCGATCACTTCCGCGCGATTCCTTACGATCATGATCGCCCCCATCGGCCGATCACCAGACTTGGTTGATCGAACAACGGTCGAACCCATATGACCTAAGCGATGGTGACATCCATGCGATTGGTCGATGTCGGGCAAAACCTCAAACACTAAGTTGTTTGAGCATCCGACCGTCGAGTAAACCCTCAAAATGTAGGGAGTTGCTTCGGAGGCTCATTGGCTCCCATGTCCCCGGATTATAATTTTCACTAATGAAAGAATTAATCTGGATGGGATGAGTATCATTAGCACAACTAATTCGTCGTCGTGCTAAAAACTCGAGTGGTCGCTTGAACAAACTAGTTGTTCAAGCTACGCAACTCTTCTAGTTGGTTAGCCGCGGAAGAGACGACGGACGGATCGCCGATTTTTGTGTTTGTCTTCGGGGTCCATGATTATATAAACACATGCATGTGCTAACTAATATAATCATGCAAATAAAAGAACATGCTCATATCTGAAAATAAAGTTATAAAACTTTATACCTTATGATCTTCTACCGTATGTCCTATCCTTCTCGTGGACGACGTGTGGACGAAGATCCTCCACGAGTAGAAGCCTTCTAGATCGCGTTCTTCCCTTCCTTGTCCGCTGTGAACAAAGAGAAGAACCAACAAATCCCTATCCTTTCTAGAACCGGCCACCAAATTAGGGAATTTGGTGCAACCGCCGGCCAAGGAACAAGTGGATGAAGCGCCGACCGCCAAATGAAGGAGAGCCGCCGGCCACCTTGGAGAGTATGGAGATATGGACACCGGCCACCAATGGAAGGAGAGCCGCCGACCAAGGAATAAGAGAGTGGCCTATAAGATGAGCGCCGGCCAAGCCTTGATGGAAGAAGGTTGGGCGCCGGCAATTAGATGATGGAAGAAGGTTGCCGCCTAAGCCTCTAACTCCCAAACCCTAGCCGCCCACTTTCAGAAGAGCCAAACCCTAACTCCAATTCAATTAATTCATGCCGCCCAACCCTAAGCTTTCCTTTTATAGAGTTAGGATTAAGCCTCCTTTAATCTCCACCGTCGGATCTAGGGATTTAATCTCCACCGTCGGATCTAGGGTTTTATCCCAACTGTCGGATCTAGGGTTTCATCCCAACCGTCGGATCTAGGATTTCATGCCAACCGTCGGATCTAGGGTTTCATCCCAACCGTCGGATCTAGGGTTTCATCCCAACCGTCGGATCTAGGGATTTAATCCTAACCGTCGATTCTAGGGATTCATCCTAACCATCGGATCTAGGAATTTAATCCCAACCGTTGGTTTTAGGGTTTCATCCTAACCATCGGATCTAGGGATTTAATCCCAACTGTTGGTTCTAGGGTTTTGTTTTACATTCTTGGATCTAGACTTCATAAGGATTATATTAGGCTACGATAGGGACCATAAGGAGGAGTTGGATCTTGGCCACCCGATGGATCGGAACCACACAAACTTGATCCATCAATGATGTTCCATTCCACTAGAGGATCATCATTGAACTACCTCACCAACCCCCATAAATCAATATGGGCTCCATATATTATTTGTACACCCATCTCCCCGTGTTTAAGATATCGAATGTCCGTCAATTAATTGATTTACTGACCATCAATTAATTAACATCTAATTCCTCGAGTAGTACCACTCAACCTTATCATCATGTTGACTAAGTCAACCAGCTGGGTTTACATGATGAACCTTATGAGCTCCTTAAGGGGACATCATCAACCTAATATATAGGACACGGTTTCCTCCTATAATCAATGGCACACCATGTAAATAATATTATTTCCCAACTTACCGGGCATATTGATTTAATCCATCTAAATCTCACCCTCTGGTAAATCAAAGAAATAAATACTAAGTTCATGTGCCCGTTATTATATCAGGATTAAGAGCATGTACAATATAATATCCGAGGTCTGATTCAATTATGTAATCAGCACTAAATTGAATCACCTCTATGTCAGTCCTGCTCAATACACCTAAGTGTACTAGTGTAACTCTATGTTCAAGACAAAACAATACCAAGCTAGACTACAACCATGCCAATGGTTTGTCCAAAACCATCTTGGTTGTGAGCCTCTACTTATATTTTACAAGAGACTGATAACATGATCTTCTGTGCCACACCAAGCACCATGTTATCTACAACGTAAAATATTAGACAATATGCACACATATAATAAAAATATAAAGTGCAAACAATGATCATGTGATTCTTATTTCAAAATAAAAATATTCATACAAAAAGAGCTAGGCTTTCAGTATACATTCCAACACAAACATCAAGTTTGAGCCTCCGACACTCAGTCTTAGCCACTTGGCCAAGTCCACATCATCCCTCATGGAGTTCCCTACCGAAGCTCTCTTCCCTCGGCCTACGTCCCTCGGATGCGCCAAGCGCACGGCTTCGCAACGCCATCCTTCGCGTCTCATGCCCTCGAAGTATGCTTCCCCTTTGGGCTCACTCCATTCGCTCCCCGTCCGGCGGTCCCTCGGATGCACCAAGCGCACAACTTTGCAATGCCATCCTTCACCGACTCAAGGACCCCGAGCCTAGTGAACTTACCAAGTACTCAAGACTTCCCACATGCACCAAGAGCACGACTTCGCAATGCATTTCTCACCAAACACCAAACGCACGGCTTCGCAATGCTTTGGATTTCCCATGCCAAGCACCAAGCGCACGGCTTTGTAATACATTAGACTTTTCCATGCCAAGGCTTCCCCCTTGGACTTCCACACCAAGCTCCATGCTTGGATTTTCCCATGACAATCCCATGTTGGACTTTCCCACACCAAGCTCCATGCTTGGATTTTCCATGCCAACACCATGTTGGACTTTCCCATGACAATCCGATGTCATGAGTTTTGTCTATCATCAAAATACTATCAAGGTACTTCTCGAGTCAAACTCGAGTCAACCTGGGGCGATTGCACCAACAATCTCCCCCTTTTTTATGATTGACAAAACTACCATCTCAAGTCTACCAATTCTCCCATATTGGAAATTCTCATATCCCAATGAGAATTCCAACGAACCCTAATTGGTAACTTGGTAACTTCTCCCCCTTTTTGACATTACATCAAAAAGGTTCTCAAGGGTTTCAATGCCTCATATCTCAATGAGATCTTACAATCTTCCCCTTGGCATGCACTCAATCTTTCTAGTGATCCCATATCACTTAAGAGAGGCAACCCAATTTTCCTTCCATGAGGAAATACAAATCCATATTCTCATGATGGATACCTCCCCCTAGAGGCTTGCTCCCCCTTGACCAATGCACTAACAATGTCCTTGGAGATTCTCTAAGCCAATAGGAACATTAACCAAATCAAAATTAAAGCAAAGTTCAACAATGAACTCTCTTCCACCATAAAATTGATACTCACCTTCAACCCAACTCCTAATCCATGTCCAATGGATTTCCACCCGTTCTAATGCTCTCCCATGCATGTCCTAGGGTTAGGAGTGGTTAGGGGACCAAAACAGAGATGAACATGGGCCTAACCAACAAGGTTTACCCGAAATCAACATTGTCAGTCGTGTCGAAACCGATCGGTGACACCTCCATTAGTCAAGGCCTACAGCGGTCATCGATATACATTTGCAGTTTTCTGAATTTCAAAAATGACTTTCCGAAATTCATAAGTTAATATACTTAAGTTGATAAATCTTGAAATTTTGTATGTATATTACTTATCACAATCATTATGTGTGAAAAATATTAGAATTTATTTTACCCATTAAATTAGGAGATTGATACAAAGTCCAAAATTTAAGAAAAGCTTCAAAAAAGAGCCCTCTTTGTATCATCTCATTCATTGGTGATAGCTATCAAAAGATAGGCTTCACCAAGGTTTTTCAAAATGTTTTTGAGACCTTTAATTCCTTTTTCCTAAACATCTCACTTATGTCTAAAAGTGCAAAACACATACATGTCAAGTTTTTAGTGAGATGTGGGTTTTTGTTCTTTCAATGGTTTCATGCATATTTCTAGGCAATATTATTTGATTCCCATCAAAACATGCCATAGTCCTTAATTTCTTTTTATTTATATGCTTGATATGATTATGGCATAGATATGATATAAATGAGAGCATATGCCAAAATCATGATGTCATGGCATGTGAATGACATTTTAGCATACATGACATATAAAAATAAGTCTAAACATGATCATGACTTTTTTAGAGATAGATTGAAAATGATGTCATGACATGGCAAGGCAAATAAAGCATGACAAGTAAAATATACTAAGGTATAAAATACCTAAGTGTTAACTTCAATTTGCCATTTCTAGGGATTAAATTCATTTTGCCTTAAACCATTCATTCCCCTAGTGTGCCAAAAGGCAAAAATGGCACACCATGACCTCTATGACCTAATTGTGCCAATTTAAATCATTTTTAACTTCTCAAACACATTGGCACATCCTAATGTGTCAACTCACCATGACTAGGTTAACTACCCATCCACTTAGGGTTGACACACCCTAACCCATCTAGCGTGAGTCAATCACGCTCCTAGGAACCCAATACCTATTGGAGCTCCTTGGGTTAACAAGGTATTCTCTAGGAATAACTTTCCTAGATACCTTCCTAATGACCCTTTTAGGCTTTGAAGCCTTAGTCAAATGGGTCTTACTTGGGTCAACTCTAGAGGTGACTCCTCCATTGACCTTCTTAGTGGCTTTCTTGGTTTTCCTTAGGTCCTTATCCACTAAGCAAACACCATTGATAGACTTAGGGATAGCTTCCCTATTAGCTTTGGTTTTTCTAGACCTAGATGTGATCCCATAATTAAATGGAACATTATGGTAGGACATAGGTTTGTGGCCCAATCCTTTCTTGCCCTTAGACATTTCTTGTTTCCTAGGTCTTGACCTTTGTACGTTTGACCCCTTAACCGAATTTGATATTATTGCTAGGGTCTTTTCCAATTTTTCTAGCCGTGACCTCAAGGCTTGGTTTTCTAGCTCTAATTTTCCCAATTTTGAATTTTGATTTATCTTTTGGGAAATGTTCTTCTTCTTAGGCATATGTCTACCCTTCTTAGGGTTAATGCCTAGATGGTTTTCAACTCTCCTAATGGACTCTTTAGATAACGTAGGTCTAGTGTTTTGAGTCCTAGTTTTGTCCTCAGAGAAGCTAACATGCTTAGCACCTAAACACACATATTTATTTCTACTAGCATTCTTTTCATTAATGATTGCAAGAGAGCTAAAGTAATTCTTAGCATGCTTTTTGACTTTAGGAATTGAAGGTGCATTAAATGAATTTACCTTAGGGTTAGCTTTAGAAGCTCCCCCTACATGAATTACACCTTCTTGCCCTTTCTTCCTCTCCCTAGGGCATTGGCTTCGGTAGTGCCCCTTTTGATTCCATTTAAAGCACACAATGTGGTCTTTGCTTTTAGTTTTGGGAACATCGGCATCCCTTGACTTTGGGTTGACTTTTGGTGTCGATGCCTTTTCCTTAGCCAATTTAGGGCATTTGCTCTTGTAATGCCCTTTCTCCCTACACTCAAAGCATATTATGTGATTGTTATTTAAAATAATAACACTTGAGTTACCTAGGGAGGTGGTGGAGGCCTCTTCACTTCTTCCGGAGGTAGAAGCTTCATTTTGATCTTGCTCCGGAATGGAAACCCTTTCCTCCCCCTCAATGCTAGAGGTGGAGTTCTCAACCAAATCATCAACATCTTCAAATGTTGATGGTCTTTATTCCACAGCATCTTCCTCTACTTGTGCCGGTTGGGAGTTTTCTTGATATTTCATTATCTTCTCCCATAACCCCTTGGCATCCCAATAGTCACCCAATCTAGACCAAATATAGTTAGGTAACAAATCACTAAGTAATTTTATTACCTCGAGATTTGTCTTGAATTCCTTCATTTGGTGTTGGGTCCACCATGCCTTCTCAATGGGCTTGTTTTCTCTATCCGTAGGCATTTCAAAACCATTTTCTATAATTAACATGAAATCAAAGTTGGTTTCGAAATATACCTCCATCCTTTTCTTCCACCAAGAAAAGTCTTCATTGAATTTCCGTGGATGGATGAAGCCGACCATCTTATAGTGCTCTCGCGGCGGTTAGTCCTTGAAGAGCGACCTCAGCTCTTATACCACTTGTAGGGGATCAATCGGCCGACTAGAGGGGAGGGGGTGCATAGCCCTCTTTCGTTGGATGACGAAATTTGCTCATTCTCGTTGCGTTGCTTGTCTACGATTGTTATTAGCGCAGCGGAATAACAATGATAATGATAACAACAATACAAGCACATAAAATACGCAAGCATATACGTGGTTCGGAACCTTAGGGTTCCTACTCCACGGGGCGAGCTCAACGAGCTCTAGAGATGCACACGACAATACTCAAACTCCTTCTCGACTACACATCGGAGGTGGAGACACCTCTCACAAGCTATTACAATAAGTAATATATGAAATACAAGCAATACAAAGACAAATACAAAATACAGGTAAAGAACACTTTACAACGCTTGCTTTAAACCCTTTGCTTGTAGCTTGCTTTAGATGGCTCTAGAAGGTCTGGAATGCAGCAGCAATTCCCCTCCAATAGCTTTACAAAAGTCTTGGCGAAATCCTCCCACTTGAGCTCCATTTATAACCTGCATCAAGCTGATTTTGCGCGCATCAGTCGACTGATCATGACCATCAGTCGACTGGTCCTGTAGTCGTTGTCTCACAATGGCAAAATCCACGTTGGTTAAGTTCCAACATATCACACATCAGTCGAATGATCATCCATCAGTTGAGTGTTGGCGAGCACGACTCCATTCTGTGCCCGTGCACAGTGTGATCAGTCAACTGCTTCCCTTAAGCAGTCGCTGATGCTCCCAACAGTCGACAGATCAGCCAGACTTGGTTCAGTCAAACACTGGTCTAACCCATACGACCTAGAGCAGTCGACTGACATCCATGCCAGTCGACTGATGTTGGGCAAAACCTCAAATACTAAGTTGTTTGAGCATCTGACCATCGGGTAAACCCTCAAACATTAAGTTTGAGCCTCCGACACTCAGTCTTAGCCACTTGACAAAGTCCACATCATCCCTCATGGAGTTCCCCACCGAAGCTCTCTTCCCTCGGCCTACGGCCCTCGGATGCGCCCAGCGCACGGCTTCGCAACGCCATCCTTCGCGTCTCATGCCCTCGAAGTATGCTTCCCCTTTGGGCTCACTCCATTCGCTCCCCGTCCGGCGGTCCCTCGGATGCACCAAGCGCACGGCTTCGCAATGCCATCCTTCACCGACTCAAGGACCCCGAGCCTAGTGAACTTACCAAGTCCTCAAGACTTCCCACATGCACCAAGCGCACGGCTTCGCAATGCATTTCTCACCAAACACCAAGCGCACGGCTTCGCAATGCTTTGGATTTCCCATGCCAAGCACCATGCGCATGGCTTTGCAATGCTTTGGACTTTCCCATGCTAAGGCTTCCCCCTTGGACTTCCACACCAAGCTCCATGCTTGGATTTTCCCATGACAATCCCATGTTGGACTTTCCCACACCAAGCTCCAATGCTTGGATTTTCCATGCCAACACCATGTTGGACTTTCCCATGACAATCCCATGTCATGAGTTTTGTCTATCATCAAAATACTATCAAGGTACTGCTTGAGTCAAACTCGAGTCAACCTGGGGCGATTGCACTAACAATCTCACCCTTTTTGATGATTGACAAAACTACCATCTCAAGTCTACCAATTCTCCCATATTGGCAATTCTCATATCCCAATGAGAATTCCAACGAACCCTAATTGGTAACTTGGT
The DNA here is from genome assembly GCA_025175895.1 of Wurfbainia villosa. Taxonomy (NCBI): domain Eukaryota; kingdom Viridiplantae; phylum Streptophyta; class Magnoliopsida; order Zingiberales; family Zingiberaceae; genus Wurfbainia; species Wurfbainia villosa. Next base: position 7,664,731 of record CM046003.1, on the reverse strand, counting down.
AACTTCTCCCCCTTTTTGACATTACATCAAAAAGGTCCTCAAGGGTTTCAATGTCTCATATCCCAATGAGATCTTACAATCTTCCCCTTGGCATGCCCTCAATCTTTCTAGTGATCCCATATCACTTAAGAGAGGCAACCCAATTTTCCTCCCATGAGGAAATACACATCCATCTTCCCATGATGGATACCTCCCCCTAGAGGCTTGCTCCCCCTTGACCATTGCACCAACAATGTCCTTGGAGATTCCCTAAGCCAATAAAAACATTAACCAAATCAAAATTAAGGCAAAGTTCAACAATGAACTCTCTTCCACCTTAAAATTGATACTCACCCTCAACCCAACTCCTAATCCATGTCCAATGGATTTCCACCCGTTCTAATGCTCTCCCAAGCATGTCCTAGGGTTAGGAGTGGTTAGGGGACCAAAACAGAGCTGAACATGGGCCTAACCAACAAGGTTTACCCGAAATCAGCATTGCTACGATCCGTAAACCGATCGAAACCCTCATCGCAGATGGCCTACTGGCGGTCGATCGATAATCGTGATTTGTCAATTTCAGAAATGACTTTCCGAAATTCATAAGTAAATATACATAAGTTGATAAATCTTGAAATTTGGTATGTATATTACTTATCACAATCATTATGGGTGAAAAATATTAGAAATTTATTTTACCCATTAAATTAGGAGATTGATACAAAGTCCAAAATTTAAAAAAAGCTTCAATAAAGAGCCCTCTTTGTATCATCCCATTCAATGGTGATAGCTATCAAAAGATAGGCTTCACCAAGGTTTTTCAAAATGTTTTCAAAATTTTTTTGAGACCTTTAATTCCTTTTTCCTAAACATCTCACTTATGTCTAGATGTGCAAAACACATACAAGTCAAGTTTTTTGTGAGATGTGGGTTTTTGTTCTTTTAATGGTTTCATGCATATTTGTAGGCAATATTATTTGATTCCCATCAAAACATGCCATTGTCCTTAATTTTTTTTTATTTATATGCATGATATGATTATGGCATAGATATGATATAAATGAGAGCATATGCCAAAATCATGATGTCATGGCATGTGAATGACATTTTAGCATACATGACATATAAAAATAAGTCTAAACATGATCATGTCATTTTTAGAGATAGAATGAAAATGATGTCATGACATGGCAAGGCAAATAAAGCATGGCAAGTAAAATATACTAAGGTATAAAATACCTAAGTGTTAACTTCAATTTGCCATTTCTAGGGATTAAATTCATTTTGCCTTAAACCATTCATTCCCCTAGTGTGCCAAAAGGCCAAAATGGCACACCATGACCTCTATGACCTAATTGTACCAATTTAAATCATTTTTAACTTCTCAAACACATTGGCACATCCTAATGTGTCAACTCACCATGGCTAGGTTAACTACCCATCCACTTAAGGTTGACACACCCTAACCCATCTAGCGTGAGTCAATCACGCTCCTAGGAACCCAATACCTATTTGAGCTCCTTGAGTTAACAAGGTATTCTCTAGGAATAACTTTCCTAGATACCTTCCTAATGACCCTTTTAGGCTTTGAAGCCTTAGTCAAATGGGTCTTACTTGGGTCAACTCTAGAGGTGACTCCTCCATTGACCTTCTTAGTGGCTTTCTTGGTTTTCCTTAGGTCCTTAGCCACTAAGCAAACACCATGGCTAGACTTAGGGATAGCTTTCCTATTAGCCTTGGTTTTTCTAGACCTAGATGTGATCCAACAATTAAATGGAACATTATGGTACGACATAGGTTTGTGGCTCAAACCTTTCTTGCCCTTAGACATTTCTTGTTTCCTAGGTCTTGACCTTTGTACGTTTGACCCCTTAACCGAATTTAATATTATTGCTAGGGTCTTTTCCAATTTTTCTATCCTTGACCTCAAGGCTTGGTTTTCTAGCTCTAATTTTCCCAATTTTGAATTTTCATTTATCTTTTGGGAAATGTTCTTCTTCTTAGGCATATGTCTACCCTTCTTAGGGTTAATGCCTAGATGGTTTTCAACTCTAATAATGGACTCTTTAGATAACATATGTCTAGTGTTTTGTGTCCTAGGTTTGTCCTCAGAGAAGCTAACATGCTTAGCACCTAAACACACATATTTATTCCTACTAGCATGCTTTTCATCAATGATTGCAAGAGAGCTAAAGTAATTCTTAGCATGCTTTTTGACTTTAGGAATTTAAGGTGCATTAAATGAATTTACCTTAGGGTTAGCTTTAGAAGCTCCCCCTACATGAATTACACCTTCTTGCCCTTTCTTCCTCCCCCTAGGGCATTGACTTCGGTAGTGCCCCTTTTGATTCCATTTAAAGCACACAATGTGGTCTTTGCTTTTAGTTTTGGGAACACCGGCATCCCTTGACTTTGGGTTGACTTTTGGTGTCGATGCCTTTTCCTTAGCCAATTTAGGGCATTTGCTCTTGTAATGCCCTTTCTCCCTACACTCAAAGCATATTATGTGATTGTTATTTAAAATAATAACACTTGAGTTACCTAGGGAGGTGGTGGAGGCCTCTTCACTTCTTCCGGAGGTAGAAGCTTCATTTTGATCTTGCTCCGGAATGGAAACCCTTTCCTCCCCCTCAATGCTAGAGGTGGAGTTCTCAACAAAATCATCAACATCTTCAAATGTTGATGGTCTTTCTTCCACACCATCTTCCTCTACTTGTGTCGGTTGGGAGTTTTCTTGATATTTCATTATCTTCTCCCATAACCCCTTGGCATCCCAATAGTCACCCAATCTAGACCAAATATAGTTAGGTAACAAATCACTAAGTAATTTTATTACCTCGAGATTTGTCTTGAATTCCTTCATTTGGTGTTGGGTCCACCATGCCTTCTCAATGGGCTTGTTTTCTCTATCCTTAGGCATTTCAAAACCATTTTCTATAATTAACATGAAATCAAAGTTGGTTTCGAAATATACCTCCATCCTTTTCTTCCACCAAGAAACGGTGGATGGATGAAGTCGGCCATCTTATAGTGCTCTCGCGGCGGTTAGTCCTTGAAGAGCGACCTCTGCTCTGATACCACTTGTAGGGGATCAATCGGCCGACTAGAGGGGGGGTGCATAGCCCTCTTTCGTTGGATGACAGAATTTGCTCGTTCTCGTTGCGTTGCTTGTCTACGATTGTTATTAGCGCAGCGGAATAACAATGATAATGATAACAACAATACAAGCACATAAAATACGCAAGCATATACGTGGTTCGGAACCTTAGGGTTCCTACTCGACGGGGCGAGCTCAACGAGCTCTAGAGATGCACACGACAATACTTAAACTCCTTCTCGACTACACGTCGGAGGTGGAGAAACCTCTGACAAGCTATTACAACAATTAATATATGAAATACAAGCAATACAAAGACAAATACAAAATACAGGTAAAGAACACTTTACAACGCTTGCTTTGAACTCTTTGCTTGTAGCTTGCTTTAGTTGGCTCTTGAAGGTCTGGAATGCAGCAGTAATTCCCCTCCAATAGCTTCACAAAAGTCTTGGGGAAATCCTCCCACTTGAGCTCCATTTATAACCTGCATCAAGTTGATTTCGCACGCATCGATGATCGTGACCATCACGACTATCCTGAGCCGTCCAGATCCAAATCCACGCTGGTTAAGTTCCGGATCACATCATCACCGATCGATGGAATCGAATGATCATCCATCACGAGTGTTGGCGAGCTCGACTCCAATCGTCTGGGTGATCACCAACTACTTCCCTTTAAGCCGATCGAATGATGATCAACAATGCCTCCCATGGCGATCGATCAACTGACTTGGTTCACCAACACTAGTCAACCCATACGACCTAGAGCAATGATCGACATCCATGCCAGTCGATTGATGTCGGGTAAAACCTCAAACACTAAGTTGTTTGAGCATCCGACCATCGGGTAAACCCTCAAACATCAAGTTTGAGCCTCCGACACTCAGACTTAGCCACTTGACAAAGTCCACATCATCCCTCATGGAGTTCCCACCGGCTCTCTTCCTCGGCCTACGCCCTCGGATCGCGCGCTTCGCAACGCCATCCTTCGCGTCTCATGCCCTCGAAGTATGCTTCCCCTTTGGGCTCACTCCATTCGCTCCCCGTCCGGCGGTCCCTCGGATGCACCAAGCGCACAACTTTGCAATGCCATCCTTCACCGACTCAAGGACCCCGAGCCTAGTGAACTTACCAAGTCCTCAAGACTTCCCACATGCACCAAGCGCACGACTTCGCAATGTATTTCTCACTAAACACCAAGCGCACGACTTCGCAATGCTTTGGATTTCCCATGCCAAGCACCAAGCGCACGGCTTTGCATTACATTGGACTTTCCCATGCCAAGGCTTCCCCCTTGGACTTCCACACCAAGCTCCATGCTTGGATTTTCCCATGACAATCCCATGTTGGACTTTCCCACACCAAGCTCCTTGCTTGGATTTTCCATGCCAACACCATGTTGGACTTTCCCATGACAATCCGATGTCATGAGTTTTGTCTATCATCAAAATACTATCAAGGTACTTCTCGAGTCAAACTCAAGTCAACCTGGGGCGATTGCACCAACAATCTCCCCCTTTTTTATGATTGACAAAACTACCATCTCAAGTCTACCAATTCTCCCATATTGGCAATTCTCATATCCCAATGAGAATTCCAACGAACCTTAATTGGTAACTTGGTAACTTCTCCCCCTTTTTGACATTACATCAAAAAGGTTCTCAAGGGTTTCAATGCCTCATATCTCAATGAGATCTTACAATCTTCCCCTTGGCATGCCCTCAATCTTTCTAGTGATCCCATATCACTTAAGAGAGGCAACCCAATTTTCCTCCCATGAGGAAATACACATCCATCTTCCCATGATGGATACCTCCCCCTAGAGGCTTGCTCCCCCTTGACCATTGCACTAACAATGTCCTTGGAGATTCTCTAAGCCAATAGGAACATTAACCAAAACAAAATTAAGGCAAAGTTCAACAATGAACTCTCTTCCACCATAAAATTGATACTCACCCTCAACCCAACTCCTAATCCATGTCCAATGGATTTCCACCCGTTCTAATGCTCTCCCAAGCATGTCCTAGGGTTAGGAGTGGTTAGGGGACCAAAACAGAGATGAACATGGGCCTAACTAACAAGGTTTACCGAAATCTGCATTTGATCGTACGTAAACCACCGATCGACATCATCGACCGCCTACTGGCAACCGATCGATAATCAGATTTGCGCTTTTCTGAATTTCAAAAATGACTTTCCAAAATTCATAAGTAAATATACTTAAGTTGATAAATCTTGAAATTTTGTATGTATATTACTTATCACAATCATTATGTGTGAAAAATATTAGAAATTTATTTTACCCATTAAATTAGGAGATTGATACAAAGTCCAAAATTTAAGAAAAGCTTCAATAAAGAGCCCTCTTTGTATCATCTCATTCAATGGTGATAGCTATCAAAAGATAGGCTTCACCAAGGTTTTTCAAAATGTTTTTGAGACCTTTAATTCCTTTTTCCTAAACATATCACCTATGTCTAAAAGTGCAAAACACATACATGTCAAGTTTTTAGTGAGATGTGAGTTTTTGTTCTTTTAATGGTTTCATGCATATTTCTAGGCAATATTATTTGATTCCCATCAAAACATGCCATAGTCCTTAATTTCTTTTTATTTATATGCTTGATATGATTATGGCATAGATATGATATAAATGAGAGCATATGCCAAAATCATGATGTCATGGCATGTGAATGACATTTTAGCATACATGACATATAAAAATAAGTCTAAACATGATCATGACTTTTTTAGAGATAGATTGAAAATGATGTCATGACATGGCAAGACAAATAAAGCATGACAAGAAAAATATACTAAGGTATAAAATACCTAAGTGTTAACTTCAATTTTCCATTTCTAGGGATTAAATTCATTTTGCCTTAAACCATTCATTCCCCTAGTGTGCCAAAAGGCCAAAATGGCACACCATGACCTCTATGACCTAATTGTGCCAATTTAAATCATTTTTAACTTCTCAAACACATTGGCACATCCTAATGTGTCAACTCACCATGACTAGGTTAACTACCCATCCACATAGGGTTGACACACCCTAACCCATCTAGCGTGAGTCAATCACGCTCCTAGGAACCCAATACCTATTGGAGCTCCTTGGGTTAACAAGGTATTCTCTAGGAATAACTTTCCTAGATACCTTCCTAATGACCCTTTTAGGCTTTGAAGCCTTAGTCAAATGGGACATACTTGGGTCAACTCTAGAGGTGACTCCTCCATTGACCTTCTTAGTGGCTTTCTTGGTTTTCCTTAGGTCCTTATCCACTAAGCAAACACCATTGATAGACTTAGGGATAGCTTCCCTATTAGCTTTGGTTTTTCTAGACCTAGATGTGATCCCATAATTAAATGGAACATTATAGTAGGACATAGGTTTGTGGCCCAATCCTTTCTTGCCCTTAGACATTTCTTGTTTCCTAGGTCTTGACCTTTGTACGTTTGACCCCTTAACCGAATTTGATATTATTGCTAGGGTCTTTTCCAATTTTTCTAGCCTTGACCTCAAGGCTTGGTTTTCTAGCTCTAATTTTCCCAATTTTGAATTTTCATTTATCTTTTGGGAAATGTTCTTCCTTTTAGGCATATGTCTACCCTTCTTAGGGTTAATGCCTAGATGGTTTTCAACTCTCCTAATGGACTCTTTAGATAACGTAGGTCTAGTGTTTTGAGTCCTAGTTTTGTCCTCAGAGAAGCTAACATGCTTAGCACCTAAACACACATATTTATTTCTACTAGCATTCTTTTCATTAATGATTGCAAGAGAGCTAAAGTAATTCTTAGCATGCTTTTTGACTTTAGGAATTGAAGGTGCATTAAATGAATTTTCCTTAGGGTTAGCTTTAGAAGCTCCCCCTACATGAATTACACCTTCTTTCCCTTTCTTCCTCTCCCTAGGGCATTGGCTTCGGTAGTGCCCCTTTTGATTCCATTTAAAGCACACAATGTGATCTTTGCTTTTAGTTTTGGGAACATGGGCATCCCATTGACTTTGGGTTGACTTTTGGTGTCGATGCCTTTTCCTTAGCCAATTTAGGGCATTTGCTCTTGTAATGCCCTTTCTCCCTACACTCAAAGCATATTATGTGATTGTTATTTAAAATAATAACACTTGAGTTACCTAGGGAGGTGGTGGAGGCCTCTTCACTTCTTCCGGAGGTAGAAGCTTCATTTTGATCTTGCTCCGGAATGGAAACCCTTTCCTCCCCCTCAATGCTAGAGGTGGAGTTCTCAACCAAATCATCAACATCTTCAAATGTTGATGGTCTTTCTTCCACAGCATCTTCCTCTACTTGTGCCGGTTGGGAGTTTTCTTGATATTTCATTATCTTCTCCCATAACCCCTTGGCATCCCAATAGTCACCCAATCTAGACCAAATATAGTTAGGTAACAAATCACTAAGTAATTTTATTACCTCGAGATTTGTCTTGAATTCCTTCATTTGGTGTTGGGTCCACCATGCCTTCTCAATGGGCTTGTTTTCTCTATCCTTAGGCATTTCAAAACCATTTTCTATAAATAACATGAAATCAAAGTTGGTTTCGAAATATACCTCCATCCTTTTCTTCCACCAAGAAAAGTCTTCATTGAATTTAGGTGGATGGATGAAGCCGACCATCTTATAGTGCTCTCGCGACGGTTAGTCCTTGAAGAGCGACCTCAGCTCTTATACCACTTGTAGGGGATCAATCGGTCGACTAGAGGGGGGGGGGTGCATAGCCCTCTTTCGTTGGATGACGAAATTTGCTCATTCTCGTTGCGTTGCTTGTCTACGATTGTTATTAGCGCAGCGGAATAACAATGATAATGATAACAACAATACAAGCACACAAAATACGCAAGCATATACGTGGTTCGGAACCTTAGGGTTCCTACTCCATGGGGCGAGCTCAACGAACTCTAGAGATGCACATGACAATACTCAAACTCCTTCTCGACTACACGTCGGAGGTGGAGACACCTCTCACAAGCTTTTACAATAAGTAATATATGAAATACAAGCAATACAAAGACAAATACAAAATACAGGTAAAGAACACTTTACAACGCTTGCTTTAAACCCTTTGCTTGTAGCTTGCTTTAGATGGCTCTTGAAGGTCTGGAATGCAGCAGCAATTCCCCTCCAATAGCTTCACAAAAGTCTTGGTGAAATCCTCCCACTTGAGCTCCATTTATAACCTGCATCAAGCTGATTTCGTGCGCATCAGTCGACTGATCATGACCATCAGTCGACAAGTCCTGTAGCCGTTGTCTCACAATGGCCAAATCCACGTTGGTTAAGTTCCAACAGATCACACATCAGTCGACTGATGGAACCCATCAGTCGAATGATCATCCATCAGTTGAGTGTTGGCGAGCACGACTCCATTCTGTGCCCGTGCGATCAGCGATCACCAATCGCCTTAAGCTGATCGATGTTCCCAACAATGATCGATCCGCCAAACTTGGTTCAGTCAAACACTGGTCTAACCCATATGACCTAGAGCAGTCGACTGACATCCATGCCAGTCGATTGATGTCGGGCAAAACCTCAAACACTAAGTTGTTTGAGCATCCGACCATCGGGTAAACCCTCAAACATCAAGTTTGAGCCTCCGACACTCAGTCTTAGCCACTTGACAAAGTCCACATCATCCCTCATGGAGTTCCCCACCGAAGCTCTCTTCCCTCGGCCTACGGCCCTCGGATGCGCCCAGTGCACGGCTTCGCAATGCCATCCTTCGCGTCTCATGCCCTCGTAGTATGCTTCCCCTTTGGGCTCACTCCATTCGCTCCCCGTCCGACGGTCCCTCGGATGCACCAAGCGCACGGCTTCGCAATGCCATCCTTCACCGACTCAAGGACCCCGAGCCTAGTGAACTTACCAAGTCCTCAAGACTTCCCACATGCACCAAGCGCACGGCTTCGCAATGCATTTCTCACCAAACACCAAGCGCACGGCTTCGCAATGCTTTGGATTTCCCATGCCAAGCACCATGCGCATGGCTTTGCAATGCTTTGGACTTTCCCATGCTAAGGCTTCCCCCTTGGACTTCCACACCAAGCTCCATGCTTGGATTTTCCCATGACAATCCCATGTTGGACTTTCCCACACCAAGCTCCAATGCTTGGATTTTCCATGCCAACACCATGTTGGACTTTCCCATGACAATCCCATGTCATGAGTTTTGTCTATCATCAAAATACTATCAAGGTACTGCTTGAGTCAAACTCGAGTCAACCTGGGGTGATTGCACTAACAATCTCGCCCTTTTTGATGATTGACAAAACTACCATCTCAAGTCTACCAATTCTCCCATATTGGCAATTCTCATATCCCAATGAGAATTCCAACGAACCCTAATTGGTAACTTGGTAACTTCTCCCCCTTTTTGACATTACATCAAAAAGGTCCTCAAGGGTTTCAATGTCTCATATCCCAATGAGATCTTACAATCTTCCCCTTGGCATGCCCTCAATCTTTCTAGTGATCCCATATCACTTAAGAGAGGCAACCCAATTTTCCTCCCATGAGGAAATACACATCCATCTTCCCATGATGGATACCTCCCCCTAGAGGCTTGCTCCCCCTTGACCATTGCACCAACAATGTCCTTGGAGATTCCCTAAGCCAATAGGAACATTAACCAAATCAAAATTAAGGCAAAGTTCAACAATGAACTCTCTTCCACCTTAAAATTGATACTCACCCTCAACCCAACTCCTAATCCATGTCCAATGGATTTCCACCCGTTCTAATGCTCTCCCAAGCATGTCCTAGGGTTAGGAGTGGTTAACATGGGCCTAACCAACAAGGTTTACCCGAAACATTGTCACGATCATTGTAAACTACCAATGATCGATTGACCTCATCAGATCATCGCATCAGCGATCAGCAATATCGATCTCGATTTTAATTTCAGAAATGACTTTCCGAAATTCATAAGTAAATATACATAAGTTGATAAATCTTGAAATTTGGTAAGTATATTACTTATCACAATCATTATGCATGAAAAATATTAGAAATTTATTTTACCCATTAAATTAGGAGATTGATACAGAGCCCAAAATTTAAAAAAAGCTTCAATAAAGAGCTCTCTTTGTATCATCCCATTCAATAGTGATAGCTATCAAAAGATAGGCTTCACCAAGGTTTTTCAAAATGTTTTCAAAATTTTTTTGAGACCTTTAATTCCTTTTTCCTAAACATCTCACTTATGTCTAGATGTGCAAAACACATACAAGTCAAGTTTTCTGTGAGATGTGGGTTTTTGTTCTTTTAATGGTTTCATGGATATTTGTAGGCAATATTATTTGATTCCCATCAAAACATGCCATTGTCCTTAATTTTTTTTTATTTATATGCATGATATGATTATGGCATAGATATGATATAAATGAGAGCATATGCCAAAATCATGATGTCATGGCATGTGAATGACATTTTAGCATACATGACATATAAAAATAAGTCTAAACATGATCATGTCATTTTTAGAGATAGAATGAAAATGATGTCATGACATGGCAAGGAAAATAAACCATGGCAAGTAAAATATACTAAGGTATAAAATACCTAAGTGTTAACTTCAATTTGCCATTTCTAGGGATTAAATTCATTTTGCCTTAAACCATTCATTCCCCTAGTGTGCCAAAAGGCCAAAATGGCACACCATGACCTCTATGACCTAATTGTACCAATTTAAATCATTTTTAACTTCTCAAACACATTGGCACATCCTAATGTGTCAACTCACCATGGCTAGGTTAACTACCCATCCACTTAAGGTTGACACACCCTAACCCATCTAGCGTGAGTCAATCACGCTCCTAGGAACCCAATACCTATTTGAGCTCCTTGAGTTAACAAGGTATTCTAGAATAACTTTCCTAGATACCTTCCTAATGACCCTTTTAGGCTTTGAAGCCTTAGTCAAATGGGTCTTACTTGGGTCAACTCTAGAGGTGACTCCTCCATTGATCTTCTTAGTGGCTTTCTTGGTTTTCCTTAGGTCCTTAGCCACTAAGCAAACACCATGGCTAGACTTAGGGATAGCTTTCCTATTAGCCTTGGTTTTTCTAGACCTAGATGTGATCCAACAATTAAATGGAACATTATGGTACGACATAGGTTTGTGGCTCAAACCTTTCTTGCCCTTAGACATTTCTTGTTTCCTAGGTTTTGACCTTTGTACGTTTGACCCCTTAACCGAATTTAATATTATTGCTAGGGTCTTTTCCAATTTTTCTATCCTTGACCTCAAGGCTTGGTTTTCTAACTCTAATTTTCCCAATTTTGAATTTTCATTTATCTTTTGGGAAATGTTCTTCTTCTTAGGCATATGTCTACCCTTTCTTGGGATTAATGCCTAGATGGTTTTCAACTCCTAATGGACTCTTTAGATAACATATGTCTAGTGTTTTGTGTCCTAGGTTTGTCCTTAGAGAAGCTAACATGCTTAGCACCTAAACACACATATTTATTCCTACTAGCATGCTTTTCATCAATGATTGCAAGAGAACTAAAGTAATTTTAGCATGCTTTTGACTTTAGGAATTAAGGTGCATTAAATGAATTTTCCTTAGGGTTAGCTTTAGAAGCTCCCCCTACATGAATTACACCTTCTTTCCCTTTCTTCCTCTCCCTAGGGCATTGGCTTCGGTAGTGCCCCTTTTGATTCCATTTAAAGCACACAATGTGGTCTTTGCTTTTAGTTTTGGGAACACCGGCATCCCTTGACTTTGGGTTGACTTTTGGTGTCGATGCCTTTTCCTTAGCCAATTTAGGGCATTTGCTCTTGTAATGCCCTTTCTCCCTACACTCAAAGCATATTATGTGATTGTTATTTAAAATAATAACACTTGAGTTACCTAGGGAGGTGGTGGAGGCCTCTTCACTTCTTCCGGAGGTAGAAGCTTCATTTTGATCTTGCTCCGGAATGGAAACCCTTTCCTCCCCCTCAATGCTAGAGGTGGAGTTCTCAACAAAATCATCAACATCTTCAAATGTTGATGGTCTTTCTTCCACACCATCTTCCTCTACTTGTGTCGGTTGGGAGTTTTCTTGATATTTCATTATCTTCTCCCATAACCCCTTGGCATCCCAATAGTCACCCAATCTAGACCAAATATAGTTAGGTAACAAATCACTAAGTAATTTTATTACCTCGAGATTTGTCTTGAAGTTCTTCATTTGGTCTTGGGTCCACTATGACTTCTCAATGGGCTTGTTTTCTCTATCCTTAGGCATTTCAAAACCATTTTCTATAATTAACATGAAATCAAAGTTGGTTTCGAAATATACCTCCATCCTTTTCTTCCACCAAGAAAAGTCTTCATCGAATTTCGGTGGATGGATGAAGCCGGCCATCTTATAGTGCTCTCGCGGCGGTTAGTCCTTGAAGAGCGACCTCTTCTCTGATACCACTTGTAGGGGATCAATCGGCCGACTAGAGGGGGGGTGCATAGCCCTCTTCGCTGGATGTGGAATTTCATTCTCGCTATGCTTGTCTACGATTGTTAGCGCAGCTGGAAACAATAATAACAATGATAATGATAACAACAATACAAGCACACAAAATACGCAAGCATATACGTGGTTCGGAACCTTAGGGTTCCTACTCCATGGGGCGAGCTCAACGAGCTCTAGAGATGCACACGACAATACTCAAACTCCTTCTCGACTACACGTCGGAGGTGGAGAAACCTCTCACAAGCTATTACAACAAGTAATATATGAAATACAAGCAATACAAAGACAAATACAAAATACAGGTAAAGAACACTTTACAACGCTTGCTTTGAACCCTTTGCTTGTAGCTTGCTTTAGTTGGCTCTTGAAGGTCTGGAATGCAGCAGCAATTCCCCTCCAATAGCTTCACAAAAGTCTTGGCGAAATCCTCCCACTTGAGCTCCATTTATAACCTGCATCAAGCTGATTTCGCGCGCATCAGTCGACTGATCATGACCATCAGTCGACTAGTCCTGTAGCCGTTGTCTCACAATGGCCAAATCCACGTTGGTTAAGTTCCAACAGATCACACATCAGTCGACTGATGGAACCCATCAGTCGAATGATCATCCATCAGTTGAGTGTTGGCGAGCACGACTCCATTCTGTGCCCGTGCACAGTGTGATCAGTCAACTGCTTCCCTTAAGCAGTCGACTGATGCTCCCAACAGTCGACTGATCAGCCAGACTTGGTTCAGTCAAACACTGGTCTAACCCATATGACCTAGAGCAGTCGACTGACATCCATGCCAGTCGATTGATGTCGGGCAAAACCTCAAACACTAAGTTGTTTGAGCATCCGACCATCGGGTAAACCCTCAAACATCAAGTTTGAGCCTCCGACACTCAGTCTTAGCCACTTGACAAAGTCCACATCATCCCTCATGGAGTTCCCCACCGAAGCTCTCTTCCCTCGGCCTACGGCCCTCGGATGCGCCCAGCGCACGGCTTCGCAACGCCATCCTTCGCGTCTCATGCCCTCGAAGTATGCTTCCCCTTTGGGCTCACTCCATTCGCTCCCCGTCCGGCGGTCCCTCGGATGCACCAAGCGCACGGCTTCGCAATGCCATCCTTCACCGACTCAAGGACCCCGAGCCTAGTGAACTTACCAAGTCCTCAAGACTTCCCACATGCACCAAGCGCACGGCTTCGCAATGCATTTCTCACCAAACACCAAGCGCACGGCTTCGCAATGCTTTGGATTTCCCATGCCAAGCACCATGCGCATGGCTTTGCAATGCTTTGGACTTTCCCATGCTAAGGCACCATGTTACGCCCCTCAGATACACCATTATGCTGTGGTGTATATGGCGGAGTCCATTGAGACAATATGCCATTGTCTCTTAGATAATCAAGAAACTCTTGACTTAAGTATTCACCACCTCGATCCGATCGAAGTATACTCTTGTCATGTTGTTTCTCTACTTCATTTCTGAATTCTTTGAACCTTTCAAAGGCTTCAGACTTGTGTTTCATCAAGAACACATACCCAAACCGTGAGTGATCATCGGTGAAGGTAATGAAGTAGCTATAGCCTCCTAATGCTTGAGTTGAAATAGGTCCACATACATCAGTATGTACTAGACCTAGTAACTCTCCCACTCGTTCACCTTTTCCAGTAAAAGGTAACTTAGTCATCTTGCCTTTTAAGCATGATTCGCATGTATCGTATGAATCCAATTCAAACGATTCCAGAATTCCACATCGGTGTAATTCGGACATGCGTTTCTTGCTTACATGGCCAAGACGACAATGCCACATGTAGGAGTCTATTTGATTATCCTTTCGAGCACTCTTGTTGCTAGCTTCGATATTGCAAATGTCACTAGATACGTCCAATGTATAAACACCATTGCTTAAAGTTCCAGTCCCATAAAGAACCCCATTCAAAGTTATGTAACAACAATTGTTACTAAACGTCAAATGGAAACCATTTCTATTTAGACAATAAATAGAAATGATGTTCTTTATCAACGAAGGAACATAAAAGCAATTGTCCAGTTCTAAGACAAGTCCTGTAGGGAGTTTCAACAAATACATTCCGATGGTGCAAAGAACCTTTGCTTCATTCCCAACACGTAAATTTGACTCTCCTTGACGAGTCTTCTTCTATTCCTTAGCCCATGTATGTCATTACATATATGTGAGCCACACCCAAGATCCAATACCCAAGTGTCTAAGGAAATAGAATGACAATCAATAAAGAAGATTTTGAAGAAGATGGGGCATCCGATGCCTTATCCTTCTTCACGGACTCTTGATAAACCTTGCAATTTCTTCGATGACCCTCCTTGCCATAATGATGGCAAGTGCCCTTTGTTACGCCTTTTAGCCTTTTCTTCTTCTTCCTTCTATTGTTCCTTTGACTCCCTCTTAGAACCTTTCTTGAGGAATCAACTAACAACACTGTCCCCTACTCATGCTTCTCGAAGGCTCCACGGTCTTGGCATGTTGGCGATACCACGCAGATGAGCCTCCTCGCATCTCAGAGGTGAAGAGGAGCTTGGAGACTTCGAACCTTTCGAATCTCACTTGCTCATCAACCAACTCACAGAGATGAAGGACTACGATATGAGCATTCATATGCTCATGCTGCTTTCGTAGCTTGGGTTCCATCGCAGCTAGCATGATGCAACTCATTTGTTCAGAATCACTCACATGTTTCTGATAGGCCAACAATTGGTCCAAAGTTGCATCGTCACTAGGACGAGCGGGAAGAGGCGCTTCGAGGACATACACAAGCTTTTCACCTTGAGAACAATTCTCAAGTTTCTAAGCCAGTCCAAGAAGTTCGGCCCAGTCAATTTATTTGAATCCAAAATGGAACGCAAATTCAAAGACGTCATGATCAATTTATTGACCTAGAAATACAAAACGAGCATATATGAGAAAATGATTTTAAAATGCATCAATATACATTTATAAATCCCATTCATTTTTCGAATTTCAAAAAACCCCAAAATCACTTCGGGAGATTGTAGGTCCATCTCCGAATGGGCTGATATCCATCATAGTTATGAACAACCTTGGAGAGAGTCCAACAAGCCATTCATAACTACGACGGTAGGTATCATCTATACCGATTGCATATCCCGTATATGCAACTATCACAATGTGCTATCAACTAATTGAATGTTCACACATACATCGGGTTGTTAACACATTAACAAGTATGCATCATATGCATAGCACCCAACTTCACCTCCCTTTACATCGACCTTGGAGAGAGTCCAACAAACCGATGCTCCAGGTTAAAGCCAACCCATTAATCAGGACATAGTTTTAATATGGTTAGAGCGCATTCAACCAATTAGCCCAGCTTGGAGAGAGTCCAACAACCAAAGCTAACGATTGACCTCTGACTCTTACCATATTAGTATTAAACTATTCCATGGTTTGAACATATTTAGGTTCGAGCCGGGCTTGGAGAGAGTCCAACAACCCAAACAAGAAACAGAACTCTGGTTCTAACCATATTAATGGAAGGTGTAGGCTTTAATATTAATTAAGGGTTTTTATGTCTCATCCTCTTTGCATGCAAATAACTATTATCTACATGGCATGGCATACATGGCATACATCTACATGTCACGACACGCATGGCATAATGTTATGCATCTAATGCAATTACATGGCATACAATTATGTCATGTATATAATTTCCTTATATGTCATAACTATTTATGGAAATAAAATATGTTTAAGATTTGATTCTCCAAATCAAATCATTATTAAATTAGGAAACAAATTTCCAAATCTAATCACATATTTTATTCATGGAATTATTTGATTAAGGAAAATCTATTTAGGAAACCAATTTCCTAAATCTTTAAAACTACTTATGGAAATTAAATATTTTAAGATTTGATTTCCCAAATCAAATCATGATTAAATTAGGAAACAAATTTCCAGAATCTAATCAAATATTTTATTTATGGAAAATATAAATTTCCATAAATACTTCCAACTTTCCAAAAGTGGAAGATTTCCATAAATACTTCTAGACTTTCCAAAATTGAAAAATTTCCATAAATACTTCTAAATTTCCAAAATTTAGAAAACTTCCAGAAATACATTATGACTATCGCAAAACCATTTTTACGATTATGTCGAAACACAACCTGGCCTCTGATACCACTGTTGGGTTTCCGGCACCGCGGCGTGTGTGTGTTCGATCATGTTTCGTAAACATGAGCACAGCGGAAGCAATTAAAAATAATAAATCAATATTTATTACAACACACACAACACACGCATGCTATTACAACAAGTGTAGACATAACCGTAAATTAAAATTTACAATAAAAAAAAATTAAACTACGTTATACCTTCCGTATGACGTGTAGTGGGAACGGCATCAACCGGAACGATCCTCGTAAGAATCGTCTCTATCCGTATCCACGCCGAGCTCCTCGGGATGACTTCGCCAAGCCACGAGCTTCGTCTTTGTATGGGTTACTAGCCTCGTGTTGAAGACGACGTGATCGAGAGATGATCACGATCCGAATCCAAATTCGGACCTAAAATAAGTCCTCAAGACTCGCTTCTCCGGAGAGGTATTCGTCAACCGATTGACGAATCCTTCGTCCTCCACCTCAGAGGATTACCGGAGATCAAATCCCCGGTATGTTAGCCGCTGTCGGAGCACTAACCGTCGTCCAAACGACGCTCCGATGAGAGGAGAAGAAGCTGTCCAGAAAACTGGACAGCTTGGTGGAGGAGTAGGCGCCGGCCAAAACAAGGAGAGAAAAAGCTCACCTTGATGCCGAACCTATAGGAGATCACCGGAGGGTCGCCGGAGGTTCACCGGCTGGAGCTTGGACGCCGGCAAGGGTCTTGGACGGCGGCACAAAGCTGGGCGGCGGCAGCTTTAGGGTTGGCGCCGATTAACTCCTCCAAGGAGTGGGCGGCAACTCAAGGGGGGGCTAGGGTTTGGATTAGTTAGTTTTAACAATCCCTTAAGCCCACTTTTATAGAGAACTAATTCTCTTAATGGTTAATGGATCATATCCATAAAGCCCGTTAACCCGCTCCATTAAGATAAGTTAAAATAAACCAAACCATGATGGTTTATTTTAAGTTAAAACGAACGGAACCAACTTTTGGTTCATTCATTTAAAATAAACCAAACCCTTTGGTTTATTCTTATCCATTGGATTAGAACCAAACCATTTTGGTCCATCCATTATGTCTTCATAAGACGCAGCCCATCCACGCTTCCATTGCGACTGAAACGATTTCATGCTCGCTTTATGTTTGGTCCAACCAAACCTAGTTTCTCTCGGTCTGAGAATCCAATTCTCAAGCTCGTTTTAAATCCTTTGGATTACACTCGTTGTGCGTGTGACCAAATAGGTTCTCGGTTTATGTTGGCCGTCTATAATTAACCATTAATTATAGAACGATCATGAGTGGCACCTAGTAGTACATCATGATCCCCAATTAACCGAAAAGATCAACGGTTGATCCAGAACTATTTCTGAAACCCTTCAGTAGCTCGAATGAATCGTACCCCATTCCCTTCACTCATCTTATACCCACTTGGTTCAGGACATGGTCTATTGTGTCAGTCCCCACTAGGCTGACTACGTCACACCTAGCCCAAGTATCATTTCCTCGTCCTACGGATTCTAGTTACTCCACATGTATCGAAGAGTACCTTACTCTAAACATGTAATGCTTTGGCCAAAGACTTTAGTAACAATCCGACGAGAGGCCATGGGTATACATCTCCTCGCAAGGAGTGGTGAATCCTTTATAGGCTATTCAAACACCTTCGATCACTTCGACTTATACCCAATCATCCCGGGTCCACATCTCCTCAGAGATGTTTGCTTAAGATGTCAAAGCATAAGTCTCCATGATCAAGATGACTTGAATACCGCAAGTCAAAGGAACATCGCACTTAAGCCACAGTAAGAACTTCATTGACATATCTATATATGCAGAGAACCATATGAAGTCTTACTACCGGTCACTCCAATGAACTAGTTACCATAACTAGCATCCACGATTAACTCGACATCACAATGTCTCCAACAAGGAGAATCACCGCTTGGATACACCAAGGAATATACCTCGTGCTAGTCTCGACAGAATTGATGGTGTCCAAATCCATCAATTCGTCGACTAGGGATAATTCCGATACATCACAATTACACATGTAGAGATACTCACTAGTTGTGATCCAATCACAAATTCTCTCATGCTGTGAATCGTATCGTGGACATTCAGTAAATGAGTTTAAGATCCAATCAAATACATTAAACATGTATACTCAAATAGTGAATCTTCATTTATCATATAAATGGTTCATACATAAGGCGATTGCCTTAGGACATCTCTCATATATTACTAACAAGCCACTTGACAAAGTCCACATCATCCCTCATGGAGTTCCCCACCGAAGCTCTCTTCCCTCGGCCAACGGCCCTCGGATGTGCCCAGCGCACGGCTTCGCAACGCCATCCTTCGCGTCTCATGCCCTCGAAGTATGCTTCCCCTTTGGGCTCACTCCATTCGCTCCCCGTCCGGCGGTCCCTCGGATGCACCAAGCGCACAGTTTCGCAATGCCATCCTTCACCGACTGAAGGAACCAGAGCCTAGTGAACTTACCAAGTCCTCAAGACTTCCCACATGCACCAAGCGCACGGCTTCGCAATGCATTTCTCACCAAACACCCCGCAATGGGATTTTCCATCACCAAGCGCATGACGGCTTTGCAATGCTTTGGACTTTCCCATGCCAAGGCATCCCTTGGACTTCAACACCAAGCTCCATGCTTGGATTTTCCATGACAACCCCATGTTGGACTTTCCCACACCAAGCTCCATGCTTGGATTTTCCATGCCACCACCATGTTGGACTTTCCCATGACAATCCCATGTCATGAGTTTTGTCTATCATCAAATACTATCAAGGTATCGCTTGAGTCAAACTCGAGTCAACTCGGTGATTGCACCAACAATCTCCCCCTTTTTGATGATTGACAAAACTACTATCTCAAGTCTACCAATTCTCCCATATTGGCAATTCTCATATCCCAATGAGAATTCCAACGAACCCTAATTGGTAACTTGGTAACTTCTCCCCCTTTTTGACATTACATCAAAAAGGTACTCAAGGGTTTCAATGTCTCATATCCCATTGAGATCTTACAATCTCCCTTGAGGAACACATGCCTACAATCTTTCTAGTGATCCCATATCACTTAAAGAGAGGCAACCCAATTTTCCTCCCATGAGGAAATACACATCCATCTTCCCATGATGGATACCTCCCCCTAGAGGCTTGCTCCCCCTTGACCATTGCACCAACAATGTCCTTGGAGATTCCCTAAGCCAATAGGAACATTAACCAAATCAAAATTAAGGCAAAGTTCAACAATGAACTCTCTTCCACCTTAAAATTGATACTCACCCTCAACCCAACTCCTAATCCATGTCCAATGGATTTCCACCCGTTCTAATGCTCTCCCAAGCATGTCCTAGGGTTAGGAGTGGTTAGGGGACCAAAACAGAGCTGAACATGGGCCTAACCAACAAGGTTTACCCGAAATCAGCATTGTCATCGATCATTCGAAACAATGATTTACCCTCATCGACCGCCTACCTGAGCGGTTGATCGATAATCAGATTTGTTTTTCGATTTAAAATAACTTTCCGAAATTCATAAGTAAATATACATAAGTTGAAAAATCTTGAAATTTGGTATGTATATTACTTATCACAATCATTATGGGTGAAAAATATTAGAAATTTATTTTACCCATTAAATTAGGAGATTGATACAAAGTCCAAAATTTAAAAAAAGCTTCAATAAAGAGCCCTCTTTGTATCATCCCATTCAATGGTGATAGCTATCAAAAGATAGGCTTCACCAAGGTTTTTCAAAATGTTTTCAAAATGTTTTTGAGACCTTTAATTCCTTTTTCCTAAACATCTCACTTATGTCTAGATGTGCAAAACACATACAAGTCAAGTTTTTTGTGAGATGTGGGTTTTTGTTCTTTTAATGGTTTCATGCATATTTATAGGCAATATTATTTGATTCCCATCAAAACATGCCATTATCCTTAATTTTTTTTTATTTATATGCATGATATGATTATGGCATAGATATGATATAAATGAGAGCATATGCCAAAATCATGAAGTCATGGCATGTGAATGACATTTTAGCATACATGACATATAAAAATAAGTCTAAACATGATCATGTCATTTTTAGAGATAGAATGAAAATGATGTCATGACATGGCAAGGCAAATAAACCATGGCAAGTAAAATATACTAAGGTATAAAATACCTAAGTGTTAAAACTTCAATTTGCCATTTCTAGGATTAAATTCATTTTGCCTTAAACCATTCATTCCCTAGTGTGCCAAAAACCCAAAATGGCACACCATGACCTCTATGACCTAATTGTGCCAATTTAAATCATTTTTAACTTCTCAAACACATCATTGGCATCCTAATGTGTCAACTCACATGGCTTAGGTTAACTACCCATCCACTTAGGTTGACACACCCTAACCCATCTAGCGTGAATCAATCACGCTCCTTTAGGAACCCAATACCTATTTGAGCTCCTTGGGTTAACAAGGTATTCCCTAGGATAACTTCCTAGATACCTTCCTAATGACCCTTTTAGGCTTTGAAGCCTTAGTCAAATGGGTCTTACTTGGGTCAACTCTAGAGGTGACTCCTCCATTGACCTTCTTAGTGGCTTTCTTGGTTTCCTTAGGTCCTTAGCCACTAAACACACACCATGGCTAGACTTAGGATAACTTCCTATTAGCCTTGGTTTTCTAGACCTAGATGTGATCCAACAATTAAATGGAACATTATGATAAGTCTTCGACATAGGTTTGTGACCCAAACCTTCTTGCCCTTAGACATTTCTTGAACCTAGGTCTTGACTTTGGGCATTTGACCCCTTAAATTGAATTTAATATTATTGCTAGGGTCTTTCCAATTTTTCTAAGTCCTTGACCTCAAGGCTTGGTTTTCTAGCTCTAATTTTCCCAATTTTGAATTTTCATTTATCTTTTGGGAAATGTTCTTCTTCTTAGGCATATGTCTAGATTCTTGGGATTAATGCCTAGATTTTCTTCAACTCTAATAATGGACTCTTTAGATAACATATGTCTAGTGTTTTGAGTCCTAGGTTTGTCCTTAGAGAAGCTAACATGCTTAGCACCTAAACACACATATTTATTCCTACTAGCATGCTTTTCATCAATGATTGCAGCAAGAGAGCTAAAATAATTCTTAGCATGCTTTTTGACTTTAGGAATTAAAGGTGCATTAAATGTATTTACCTTAGGTTAGCTTTAGAGCTCCCCTACATGAATTGCACCTTCTTGCCCTTTCTTCCTCCCCTAGGGCATTGACTTCGGTAGTGCCCCTTTTGATTCCATTTAAAGCACACAATGTGGTCTTTGCTTTTAGTTTTGGGAACACCGGCATCCCTTGACTTTGGGTTGACTTTTGGTGTCGATGCCTTTTCCTTAGCCAATTTAGGGCATTTGCTCTTGTAATGCCCTTTCTCCCTACACTCAAAGCATATTATGTGATTGTTATTTAAAATAATAACACTTGAGTTACCTAGGGAGGTGGTGGAGGCCTCTTCACTTCTTCCGGAGGTAGAAGCTTCATTTTGATCTTGCTCCGGAATGGAAACCCTTTCCTCCCCCTCAATGCTAGAGGTGGAGTTCTCAACAAAATCATCAACATCTTCAAATGTTGATGGTCTTTCTTCCACACCATCTTCCTCTACTTGTGTCGGTTGGGAGTTTTCTTGATATTTCATTATCTTCTCCCATAACCCCTTGGCAACCCAATAGTCACCCAATCTAGACCAAATATAGTTAGGTAACAAATCACTAAGTAATTTTATTACCTCGAGATTTGTCTTGAATTCCTTCATTTGGTGTTGGGTCCACCATGCCTTCTCAATGGGCTTGTTTTCTCTATCCTTAGGCATTTCAAAACCATTTTCTATAATTAACATGAAATCAAAGTTGGTTTCGAAATATACCTCCATCCTTTTCTTCCACCAAGAAAAGTCTTCATCGAATTTCGGTGGATGGATGAAGCCGGCCATCTTATAGTGCTCTCGCGGCGGTTAGTCCTTGAAGAGCGACCTCTTCTCTGATACCACTTGTAGGGGATCAATCGGCCGACTAGAGGGGGGGTGCATAGCCCTCTTTCGTTGGATGATGGAATTTGCTCGTTCTCGTTGCGTTGCTTGTCTACGATTGTTATTAGCGCAGCGGAATAACAATGATAATGATAACAACAATACAAGCACACAAAATACGCAAGCATATACGTGGTTCGGAACCTTAGGGTTCCTACTCCACGGGGCGAGCTCAACGAGCTCTAGAGATGCACACGACAATACTCAAACTCCTTCTCGACTACACGTCGGAGGTGGAGAAACCTCTCACAAGCTATTACAACAAGTAATATATGAAATACAAGCAATACAAAGACAAATACAAAATACAGGTAAAGAACACTTTACAACGCTTGCTTTGAACCCTTTGCTTGTAGCTTGCTTTAGTTGGCTCTTGAAGGTCTGGAATGCAGCAGCAATTCCCCTCCAATAGCTTCACAAAAGTCTTGGCGAAATCCTCCCACTTGAGCTCCATTTATAACCTGCATCAAGTTGATTTCGCACGCATCAGTCGACTGATCGTGACCATCAGTCGACTAGTCCTGTAGCCGTTGTCACACAACGGCCAGATCCACGTTGGTTAAGTTCCAACAGATCACACATCAGTCGACTGATGGCACCCATCAGTCGACTGATCATCCATCAGTCGAGTGCTGGGGAGCTCGACACCAATCTGTGCTCGTGCACAGTGTGATCAGTCGACTGCTTCCTTTAAGTAGTCGAATGATGCTCCCAACAGTCGACTGCCCTCCCATGGCAGTCGACTGATCAGCCAGGCTTGGTTCAGTCGAACACTAGTCGAACCCATACGACCTAGAGCAGTCGATTGACATCCATGCCAGTCGACTGATATCGGGCAAAACCTCAAACACCAAGTTGTTTGAGCATCCGACCATCGGGTAAACCCTCAAACATCAAGTTTGAGCCTCCGACACTCAGTCTTAGCCACTTAGCCAAGTCCACATCATCCCTCATGGAGTTCCCCACCGAAACTCTCTTCCCTCGGCCTATGTCCCTCGGATGCGCCAAGCGCACGACTTCGCAATGCCATCCTTCACGTCTCATGCCCTCGAAGTATTCTTCCCCTTTGGGCTCACTCCATTCGCTCCCCGTCCGGCGGTCCCTCGGATTCACCAAGCGCACGGCTTCGCAATGTCATCCTTCACCGACTCAAGGACCCCGAGCCTAGTGAACTTACCAAGTCCTCAAGACTTCCCACATGCACCAAGCACACGGCTTCACAATGCATTTCTCACCAAGCACCAAGCGCACGGCTTCACAATGCTTTGGATTTCCCATGCCAAGCACCAAGGGCACGACTTCGCAATGCTTTGGACTTTCCCATGCCAAGGCTTCCCCCTTGGACTTCCACACCAAGCTCCATGCTTGGATTTTACCATGACAATCCCATGTTGGACTTTCACAGACCAAGCTCCATGCTTGGATTTTCCATGCCAACACCTTGTTGGACTTTCCCATGACAATCCCATGTCATGAGTTTTGTCTATCATCAAAATATTATCAAGGTACTGCTCGAGTCAAACTTGAGTCAACCTGGGCCGATTGCACCAACAATCTTGTCCATGCGGTCTCTCTTTTCTCTAGAAGAGGGAATTTGAGTCTTCGAAAGACTCACTCCATGTGACATTGGTAGAAGTCCCTTCTTGGAATTCTGCATGGCAAACCATAGTAATACCGTGTCATTATATGTACTCTGACTTAGGCCAAGCAATCTCTTAGATCTTTCTCTATAGATCTTGATGCCTAGAATACAGACTGCTTCACCTAAGTCCTTCATGGAGAAACACTTCCCCAGGCATGTCTTCACAGACTGTAGCGAAGGGATGTCATTCCCAATGAGCAGTATGTTATCCACATGCAATACAAGGAAGACAATTATGTTCCCATTAACCCTCTTGTAGACACAGGGTTCATCTTCATTCTTGATGAAACCAAACTATTTGATCGCATCATCGAATCGAAGATTCCAACTCCGAGAAGCTTGCTTTAGCCCATAAATAGACCTTTGCAGCTTGCATACTTTGCTAGTATGTTGTGGATCTACAAAACCCTCAGGTTGTGTCATGTACACATCCTCGAGCAAGTTTCCATTCAGAAACACAGTTTTGACATGCATTTGCCAGATCTCATAATCGTGGTACGCTGCAATAGAAAGCATGATCCGAATGGACTTAAACATTGCAACTGGGGAAAAGGTTTCATCATAGTCAATACAATGAATTTGCTTGAAACCTTTAGCTACCAATCGTCCCTTATAGGTATGCGTAAGTCCATCCATGTCAGTCTTTCTCTTAAAGACCCACTTACACTCAATGGGTTTGACGCCTTCAGGTGGATCAACCAAAGTCCATACTTGGTTGGTGTACATGGATTCCATCTCGGATCTCATGGCCTCTAGCCATTTCTCAGAATCTGGGCTCATCACAGCTTCCTGATAGGAGGTAGGCGCATTCTCAATGAGCATAACGTCATCATGGTCAGACAAGAGAAATGAGTATCTCTTAGGCTGACAACGTACCCTATCAAACCTGCGAAGAGGTAGGTCTACCAGAATAGGTTGTTGTTCCATAACTCTTTGTGCAACAATCTCATCACCCACAACACTTTGTGGTTCCTGTTCAACCTTCATCAAGGCCTTAGTGCTATGGTCCTTATCTTGAATTTCTTCAAGATCGAATGTACTCCCACTAGTTTTTCTAGAAACAAAGTCCCTTTCTAGAAATACCCCAGTCTTTGCCACAAACACTTTGTGCTGACTGCGAATGTAGAAGTAATATCCCTTCATTTCCTTGGGATATCCAATAAAATAGCACTTATCGGATTTGGGTCCCAGTTTGTCTGAGACATGACGTCGAACGTAAGCCTCATAACCCCAAATCCTCATGAAAGATATCTTGGGATTTTTCCCTATCCATATCGTATATGGTGTCTTTTTCACGACATTGGATGGAACACGGTTAAGTGTGAAGGTTGCTGTGTCTAGAGCATATCCCCAAAAGGATATAGGAAGATTTGTGTGACTCATCATAGATCGTACCATATATAATAGGATACAATTCCTCCTTTCAAATACACCATTCCACGGTGGTGTTCCAGGAGGAGTGAGTTGGGATAGAATCTCACACTCAGCTAGATTGTCACGAAACTCATGGCAAAGGTATTCACCACCTCGATCTGATCGAAGTATCTTAATACTCTTGCCAAGCTGGTTTTGTACTTCATTCTTGAATTCTTTGAACTTTTCAAAGGATTCTGACTTATGTGTCATCAGATACACATAACCATATCTACTGAAGTCATCAGTAAATATAATGAAGTACCTATAACCACCTCTAGTAGCAACATTGAAAGGGCCACATACATCACTATGTATAAGTCCTAACAAGTCTGTTGCTCTCTCGCTGTGTCCACTAAAGGGAGTCTTGGTCATCTTGCCAATAAGGCAAGACTCGCATGTCTCATATTATTCAAAATCAAATGAGTCCAGCAACCCATCCTTATGGAGTTAGGATAAACGACTCTCATTTATGTGACCTAAGTGACAATGCTAGAGATTGGTTTGGTTCAACTCATTTGACTTGAACCTTTTGGTAGTTATGTTATAGATGGGGTTCTCTAAGTCTAGAATGTAGAGTCCGTTCATCAGCGGTGCACTACAATAGAACATATCATTTAAATAAACTGAACAACATTTGTTCTTTATTATAAATGAAAAGCCTTTCTTGTCTAAACAAGAAACTGAAATTATGTTCTTCGTAAGAGCAGGCACATAACAAAATTCATCTAATTCTAGTACAAGCCCAGAGGGCAGAGATAAAAAATAAGTTCCTATAGTAACAGTAGCAACCCTTGCTCCATTGCTTTCTCGTAGCTCTACCTCGCCCTTCGTCAATGGCTTGCTATTTTTCAGCACCAGCACATTAGTACAAATGTGAGAAGCACATCCGGTATCAAATACCCATGATGAAGAAATAGATAGATTGACTTCTATAACATATATACCTGAAGTAGAAGTCTCACTTCTCTTCTTCTTAAGATCTTCTAGGTATGCTTTGTAGTTACGCTTCCAGTGTCTAGCTTCCTTACAGTGGAAGCAAGTCCCTTCCTTGGCCACCCCTCCTTTCGGTTTCAGTGCCTTGCCTTTGCCCTTGGCGTGGGACTTTCCCTTACCTTTAGGCTTGCCCTTGCCTTTCTTCTTTTGCGCCATCAAAATGGAGGCAGGTTTTCCCTTCTTAAGGTTGAGCTCAGCAGTTCTCAACATGCTAAGCATCTCAGGCTGTGGCTTATCAATTTCATTCTTGTTGTACTTCATGACAAATTGATTATAGCTTTCTGGCAAAGATTGTAAGATCAAGTCAGTGGCCAGTTCTTAGCCAAGTGAGAATCCCAACCTTTGTATGTTCTCTATGTACCGAAGCATCTTGAGTACATATGGACCTACGGGAATCCCATCTTGCATCTTGCACTGAAACAGTGCCTTGGAGATCTCATATCTCTCATACTTTGTTTGTCCTTGATACAGTTGACGAAGATGTTCAACCATATCAAAAGCATTCATGAACTCGTGTTGCTTCTGAAGATCAGAGTTCATGGTCACGAGAATGAGGCATGACACATCTAATGCATCATTTTGATGCTTCTTGTAAGCATCTCGGTCAGCTCATGAGGCAGTGGCAGGAGGTGCTTCCGGAATGGGCTGCTCCAGGACATACAATTTTCTTTCTTGAGTGAGAACAATTCTCATATTCCTATACCAATCAGGGAAATTAGCTCCATTGAGCTCCTTCTCAAGGACAAAACACAG
Source organism: Wurfbainia villosa (assembly GCA_025175895.1). NCBI lineage: Eukaryota > Viridiplantae > Streptophyta > Magnoliopsida > Zingiberales > Zingiberaceae > Wurfbainia > Wurfbainia villosa. Next base: position 7,637,141 of record CM046003.1, on the reverse strand, counting down.
GGAGAGAGTGTTCATGTTTGACGATATGGCAATCTACAACATAAATAATGCAGAAATTAAATATCATATTCCATTTATCATTTAATTAGGCCTTTAATCAAATGATGCTCCCACTGAATAATAGGACTCTTATAGAATCGAGTCATGGATGTGGTCAAACCACACTACTAGATTCATACAAACTAGCTATAATTCTAGCAGGACAAGATCCACATCATACTACGCCTTGAGTTAGCTTTGGCTAAATCGCCCAAGACTTAGTATGATCGGTAGGTAACAAATTACTGATTACATCTCTATGCAACTCTTGTTTATAGGATCAAGATCCACATTTACAAAAGAACTCGAGTTAACTTTGGATAAATCACCCAAGATTTAGTGTAAATGTGATCTTATCCTATCTTTCCAACCATCGGAATATGCCTATAGTTTTACTCGATCCAATTGAGTTAACTAGTTTCACTCAATCTAATTGAGCTTATTCTTACCCAAGCTGTGATAGGCGGAACCAAGATTGTCCCTCTGCACCCTACCAAGATAATATGCGTTGCTTTGTTTTGGCAGATTCAACAACAACAAATGATCGAGGTAGTGATGGGTATCAAAACTTGGTAGGCATTTCGAGTTGATTCGATTAAGATCTAATCTAATCGTGAATGTGTATCATATACACATTAAGGCCTTAATTACCCTATACTAGCATGCATCACATACATACAAGCAAAAATACTAGCATGCATCATAAACATACAAGCAAAATATACTAGCATGCATCACATAAATACAAGCAAAATATACTAGCATGCATCACATACATACAAGCAAAACAAATATATATATATATATATATATATATATATATATATATATATATATATATATATATATATATATATATATATATATATAATAATAATAATAATTAAATTGTGATGAGGTCATGGCCCTGCTACGATCTTCTCAAGCCAATGAGAAGATCAGACAGTCAACCTATGGTTAGTAGCTTCTCCAAGCGCCTCCTTTGACCGCCATGTATCGTCGGCACCCTCCTCGTAACTCTGTCTACTAGTGGACCTTCCACCGCTTCATTTTGTACATTACAAACATGAAACTCGAGTTACATTCGAGTTTAAAAACTATTTACAATAGGAATAAAAAAGAAGAGGCACGACGTGCAGGTCGCATACCATATACAACATGCACAATACAAAAACGGCGCGCAAGCCGTATTATAAATTACAACATAATTTATCCTATCACATTGGTGTTCTTGGGCCATGACCATCATAGTATAATACATAATTCTAAATTATGTATTATATATATATTTATATAATTTTCCTATGTTTTTTTTTAATTTTATGAGTCACATCTCCGCAACAATCCTACTAAGCGATTTTCGGGCGTGATCGCGAGACAATGCCCCTTGTGGGGTTAGAGGTAGCTCCCCTTCTCACAAAAAGAATCTTGCGAGTGTCCCATCTTGATCTTACAGTGCCTTAAGTCGTTGTCCCAAAAGACTAAAGCTAGACTTCACTGTTTCGGAGAGTTTTTCTCGGTGGTTGAAGCCTACAAGTGTCCAAACACTTGTTGCTTCGACTCTACGAGAAAAATACTCACAAAATCTATAAAATTAGGAAAATTACAGAAACTTATAGATCTATAATTTTTCATATGTAATACAAAAATTACAAAACTAAGCACGTACATGCTTCACACGTGGCTCTGATACAACTTTTGGACTATGCGAACCACAAAAACTGCTTTTTGCGTTGCGAAAACCTCAGAAGTCTTCCACGGATCCGTGTGAAGCTTAACAAAATAATACATGTACGTGTCAAGAAAACTTAGATCTACCTTAGATCTACATGATAAGAGCGTTACTCTAGTAGCGATGCCCTTCGCATATCCCGCTCGTCCAAACGCTTTGTTGGATCTCGAAGAGTGTCAAGTGCACACTCCTCTACAAGTATCCACACGAACAATAGGTGGAGAAGACTACATAGAGTGTGCTAGCACTCTTAGAAGTCCATGGAAAGAAGAATGAGGGAGAGAGAGCTTGAGAGGATATGAGGAAGAAGATGAAGTTAATCCACTTCAATTCACCACTAACTCACCCATAATGTGGCCGGCCACTTCATGGAGGTTTAAACCATGTAATACCAAGAGCCATGGATCATGGTATTCCTCATGAGGTGGCACCCCATGATGTGTCCATGATGATGTGGAACATCATCATCGGCCGCCCCATGCCAAGTCATCATGACGTGGAATTTGTTCAAGTCAAACTTGACCATTCATCTTCCCTCTCAAGTCAAGTCAAACTTGACCTCTTATCTCCCATGGTTGATCAAATCCAACCATTTGATTCAAGTCACTTTAATTTAATGAATCTCTATTCATTAGTTTAAATTGACTCAATGAACCAAATCTAAATTAAACTCATTTAACACTTGAATCAAATTGAGTCCAACTCAATCAATCTAATTCAGATTACTCTTAATCCAATTTGGTTCATCACATGAACCTAATCCTCATGGTCCATCATATGAACCTAATCTTCATATAATTGCCCTTTGTGTGTGACTCTATAGGTTCTTGTAACGTTGGAATGCTCCTAAACCGATTTAGAAACATAAGCAATGAGCGGTATCTAGCAACACATCATTGCTACACATGTTACAAGAATGTTGAGATCCAACATCACCTTTGTGACTCTCACAATATGTGACAATGTCCCTCTATCCATGACATCTAGATTGACTAATTGAGGCATAGACCGTGTCATCCTTTGTACAATCTATATCTTGAACTCTAAGTATACTCACTCTAATAAAATGAGCTCAACATCTCATATTGACTCATTTGGGCATGGCCATGCATTTAGTGGTCTCACTCTATCAAGAATCATGATGTCACTCCCGTCATATAGGAGAGATAGATCTCATCTACATCACTCACATCCCTCCATATAATTTATTACATACCCAGTAATTGCCTTTATAGTCCACCTATTTACAGGTGGCGTTTGACGAAGCCAAAGTGTGCAACTCCTTATGTAGGGAACCATGGTGACTTCAGGTCCAAGGACTAATAGTCACATGAGAAAGTATATGACACTCATACAATGATCCATGATACTTTCTCATGGCGGGTAATTCAGTATACATTCTCCAATGTATACCCATGTGTCAACTTGATATCTCATATCCATGACTTGTGAGATCAAGTCATCGAGTTGACCTACATGCTAGTCTCTTCGCATTAACATTGTCCCTGAATGTTAATACTTGACTAGGAATAATTAATAGTAGTATTCTCTATATCATCTTACTATCGATTCAACCAATCAATTGATATAGATAATAACCTTCTACTCAAGGACGTTATTATACTTGGTTATTTGGCACAAATACAAGTAATTATAACAACCATAAAGAAATGCCTTTATATATATAGGAATATGTTACAACAAGTCCATACAACAATTATCACATGATTGACTCTAGGGCTTTCACTAACAGGAAGTGGGTGCGAAATTAAGAAATAAGTTCAGAGAATTTACCAATTCCAAAGCTCGTCGTGTACTCTCCGATTGGGGTATCAACTCTTCTTGATGGAAGATACGTTCTTCTTGTGAAGTTAGAGAGGTAGAAGAGGAAAGAAGGGGAGATAAAATTAATTCACATTCATGTGAAGGGGCTGGAGATGCTGTGTCACTATAGCGATAGCTTCGGTGGAAAGTGAAAGAAAAACCTTAGAGGTTGGTAGAGGATGATGGGTGAGTTGCGGAATGGAGGAGGTGTTTTGTGATATCCCATCTGATAGAGAAACGGGTAGTAGCTAGGATAACTCTAGAGTAAGTGAAGGAGGGTTTATAGAATGGGGAGCGACTTCTACATGAAAAGAGATGCGAGGGAAGGAGAAATTAAGACCTAGAATATAAGAGGGGATGCTTATCCCCTTTGAAGATGGGGAAAGATAAGAAATGATAGGACACTTGGTCGGAGATGCCGGCGGGGAAGAAGGGGAGGCTGTGGAGAAGAGGGGAGAGATAGAGGGATGGAGGTTAATCGTGGTAGAAATGGTTTCCCCTAAAAGAGGAAGTGAAAAAGAAGGGATATTAGGGTTTTGTGATACCAAAAGAAGAGTGTGCTCTTCAGTTGGCCTGGTGGAAGCAATAGCAGGAGAATTGGTTGGAACTGAAAGGGATGTTGAGAGAGGTATGAGGGGTGCAGGAGCAGGAGGAGAGATGATGGGTGGATTAATATCAATAATTGGAGAAGATGGGGAGGAAGACTGATAACTATCATTTTGTCGTGTTATTTTGGTCCTTAATCTCACTATTTTTATTCTCTTTAGTGATTAATTATCAATTAGTTGTATGTTTTATGAGTTGGATATATTTTTTGACCTTACTATAAATTCTCCTGAATTTTGGACTTACATGTGAATCTTATCTTTGTTTGTAGGAGATCAAGATGAGCCACTAGATTAGAGTCGAGTTATATCAAATATGGCTTCATCTAGGGCTAGAAAGATATTTTAAGCTGGATTAATCTGGACCATTCATCATGATCGAGGGTAATTTAAACAAGAGATCAGATCTGCGCGATATGGACCGTACGATGAAAGCGACTTGATTCTGAGCCATCTACCCAGATATGGGGAGATTCGGTCCGTACATTTAGATCTGGACATCTTAGGCCTTCATCCAGATTCGATCGATCGTGATTATCCCTTCTGATTTATCAGATCCGTCCATACGAGATCGAAACAATTCTAGCCGTTGGATGCACATCCTTGATTAATCACAACATTTAACAAATTAGACCCTAGATATATTGGAAGACTGAGATTGAAAGGGGCTTGGATCGGATGGTGGAGAAAATCCACTTAATTCTTTAATCGCCCGACATAGAGATCCATCCGGCAATTTCTTCTTCCCGACCGCGATTTCACCGACGATCGACCACCACCGCGCTCTCTGCTTCCTCGCCGGTCATCTGATTTGGAAGGGGGTCCCCTCCAATCTCTGATGACCGATGGTTTCCTCCACCATCAGCAGCCACCACATCTCCACCTACTGCAACTCTGCCAGCCGTCTCCTTTGTGAGCTCTGTTGCCACCTTCAGCAGCTCCGATCAGTCCGGCCAGCCCTGTGCCAACCACCACCTTCGGCCAACGACCTTCATAGCTTCATCTTCACAGCACCTCTAGAAATTTCTAGTCGCCAGTAGCTCCATTGAAGCACATCTCCAACCAACAGCAATTCCACATTTCCAGCAAATTTTATTTAGTTCCAATCAGCATATTTTTTTCCAGCATCTCTGTGTTTTGATTGTTTGGTTGTTTAATTGTTTGTGAAGGGTTTAGCTTTTCGAGTTCGTGAGGGGAAACTTTGCTTCCCACTTCACCTCGGTTGCTTGTTCATGGCGATCCCATCGATGTCCCCGGATTAAAAAAAAATTTAAACCTAGACAAAAGGGATTGCCCAAACAACCAAGTCATCGTCGTGCTATTCGTTTAGAGAGGTCACTTGAACAAACTCGTTGTTCAAGCGACCAACCTCTATTCTACGAGTTGCCGCAGAATAGACGATGTACGAATTGCCGGCTTTTGTGTTTATGTTCGGGATCCAAGTATTATTTAGCTATAAACAGAATATATCATGCTCATAATTGAAAAAACAAATACAAGCAAGTTACAAAAGAGATTAGAGAATCGATATACCTCTCGATCTTCTAATGTATGACCTTCCTCCTTTCGAACATCGTGTGGGCGACGATCTACCAAAAGTTGAAGCTCCTAGATCGCTAATCTTCCTTCCTTGCTCATTCCGAGCAAGAGGAAGAATAGAAACAAAGCTTTATTCCTTCTTTCAATCAACCAACAACCTCTAAGGATAGAGCTTGCCGCCTGCCAAGAAGGAGGAGGAGATTAAAGTGGAAACCGGCCAAGACACCAAGGGAAAGCCCTAAATCTTGTTTCCACCACCCAAGGAGAAGGAGAAGAGGGAGTTTGGATGCTGGCCAAGGGCTAGAAGGGCTTCAATGGGCGCCGGTAGCTTGAGGAAGAAGAAAAACAAGGAAGTCCTTTCCTTATTTGGTGCCGCTAATGCTCCAAACCCTAGCCCCTTTTCTTGCCGCCAACTCCAAAACCCTAACTCCTCTTGATTGCCTCCACGCCAACTCTAAGCCTCCTTTTATAGAGTTTAGGGATAAGCCATGGTTTAATCTCCACCATTGGTTCTAGGGATTTAATCTCAATTGTCGGATCTAGAGATTTAATCTCAACCGTTGGATCTTAGAGATTTAATCTCTACCTTTGGATCTAGAATTTTGTTTCTATCCATTGGATCTAAGCTTCATGAGGTGTTAATAGGCTACAATAGGGACCATGAGGAGGAGTTGGATCTTGGCCAACAATGGATCAAGCCCACATAAAGTCCGATCCATTAATGATAATCCAATCCACTAAAGGATTATCGTTGATCTACCTCACCAACCCCCAAAAGATAATATGGGCTCCATATATTTTTTGTACATTTTCTCCCCGTGTTTAAGATCTCGAATGTCCGTCGATTAATTAATTTACTGACCATTAATTAATCAACATCTAACTCTATGAGTAGTACCACTCAACCTTTTCATCATGTCGGACCAAGTCCACCTGTAGGGTTTACATGATGAACCTTATAAGCTCCTCAAGGGGACATCATCATACTAATATATAGGACACGATTTCCTCTTATAATCAACGACACACCATATACATAATATCATTTCCCAACTATCCGAGCCTATCGATTTAATCTATAAATCTCGCCCATTGGTAAATCAAAGAAATGAATATTAAGTATATGTGCCCATTATTATATCGGGATTAAGAGCATGTACAATATAATATCCGCGGTCCGATTTGATTATGTAGTCAGCAATAAATCGAATCACCTCTAAGTCGGTCCTGCTCAATACACACAAAGTGCACTAGTGTGATTCTATGGTCAAGACAAACCAATACCAAATCACACTACAACCATTCCGATGGTTTGTCCAAAGTCATCTCGGTTGTGAGCCTTTACTTATACTTTACAAGGATTCGATAACATGATCTCCCTGTGACACCACACACCATGTTATCTACAATGTAAAGTATTAGACAATATTGCATAACCATAAAAATATGCTAACAATGATTATGTGATTCTTATTTCAAAAATAAAGATGTTCATACAAAAGATAGACTTTTCAGTATACATCCCAACAATCTCCCACTTATACTAAAAGACTATGCTGTCCTCTTACTTCCATACATCTGATTCCCATTCCCTCCACATGCCTATCAGAAGCTCTTGCTAAAGAAGGCCTTAGTGAAAAGATCTACTAGGGTATCCTCTGATGCAATCTAGGCGACAACACCTTCTACCTCCTTTACGATTTCTCGTATCAGGTGGTACTTGCGCTCTATGTATTTACTTGCCCTATGGGCTCGTGGTTCCTTCGAGTTTGCAACTGTACCATTATTATCACAATAAATTGTGATAGTTCTGGGCAAACCAGGAATCACATCCAAGTCCATCAGGAAGTTCCTGAGCCACACAACTTCTTTGGTTGCCTCAGAGGCCGCCACATACTCAGCTTCCATGGTAGAGTCTACCACGAATTTCTGCTTGACACTCCTGCATACAATGGCTCCACCTCCCAAAGTAAACACAAAACCTGAGGTAGACTTATTGTTATCCCTATCTGATTGAAAGTCGAAATCTGTGTAACCCATAGGGAGTAATTGGTCTGCCTGGTAAACTAGTATATAATCCCTAGTCCTTCTCAGGTACTTCAATATATGTTTTATCGCAGTCCAATGTCCCTGTCTTGGATTACTCTGATATCTATTGACCATGCCCATGATAAAGCAGATATTTGGTCTCATACAAAGTATCACATACATGAGGCTTTCTACTGACGAAGCATAAGAAACCACCTTCATCTCCTCTATCTCCTCAGATGTTCTAGGACACATCTCCTAAGATAAAGAAACTCCATGCCTGAAAGGTAGAAAACCCTTCTTGGAGTTCTGCATGCTAAAACGCTCCATAATCGTGTCTATGTATGAAGCTTGGGATAAGCACAACATCCTTTTCCTGCGATCCCTTATAACCTTGATCCCAAGGATGTGTCCCACTTCTCCCAAGTCCTTCATATCAAACTGTTTGGACAACCATACCCTTATGTCCGATAACACCTTGATATTGTTGCCATTCAACAAAATGTCATCTACGTATAGTACAAGAAATACCACTACATTTCCATCACATCTCTTGTATACACAAGACTCATCCGGACTTTGAATAAATCTATAAGACTGGATTACCTCATCAAAGTGGATGTTCCAAGACCTCAAAGCTTGTTTCAATCCATAAATGGACCGATTAAGCTTACACACAAGATGCTCTTTTCCTTTAGCAATGAATCCCTCTGGTTGCTTCATATAGATGTTTTCCTCAAGACTTCAATTAAGGAATGTTGTCTTGACATCCATCTGCCACACCTCATAATCCATATGAGCTGCTATGCATAAGAGAATCTGGATAGATTTAAGCATGGCTATCGGCGAAAAGGTCTCCTCATAATCGATACCCTCTTTCTTAGTATACCCCTTCGCAACAAGCCTTGCTTTGAAGGTCTCAACCTTCCCATCTATTCCTCTCTTTTTTTTGTAGATCCACTTGCATCCAATGGTTTTTACACCATCGGGTGGCTCTACTAGCTCCAAGACCTGATTCGAATCCATAGAGTCAATCTCAGCATTCATTGCACTTTGCCAAGATACTGTATCTTTATATTGGATTGCCTCATCATATGTCCAGGGATCAGGTTCATGTTCGCCAGGGACCAAATCAGAAGATTCTCCCAAGAACATGAATCTATCAGGCTGTCTCACGACCCTCCCACTACGATGAGGTATCACTTGTGTATCCTCTGTGACACGCGGTATAGTGACTTGTTGTATATCCTCTTGTACTAGTGGTACTGAAGAAGTGACTTCCCCTTTTAATTCCTCTAGAACAATTATACTCTTGGCCATGTGGCTCATCACATAGTCTTCCTCTAGAAATCTGGCGTTCGTGCTAACAATCACCCTCTGATCTCTTAAGACTATAAAACAAACCACCCTTCGCTCCTCTAGGATAGCCAATGAACATGCGTACTTCAGTACGAGGTTCCAACTTACCAGCATCTTGTTAGTGAAAGCCCTAGAGCCAATCATGTGATGATTGTTGTATGGACTTTATTGTATCATATTCCTATTTATAAAGGCATGGTTATTATATTTACTTGTATTGGTACCAAATAACTAAATATAATAATGTCCTTGAGTAGTAGGTTCTTATCTATATCAATCGATTGGTTGAATCGATAATGAGATGATATAGAGAACACTACTCTTAATCATTCCTAGTCGAGTATTAACATTCAAGGACAATGTTAATGCATAGAGACTAGCATGTAGGTCAACATGATGACTTGATCTCACAAGTCATGGATATGAGATATCAAGTTGACACATGGGTATGCATTGGAGAATGTATACTGAATGACCCGCCATGAGAAAGTATCATGGATCATTATATGAGTGTCATATACTTTCTCATGTGGCTATTAGTATGACTATTAGTCCTTAGATCTGAAGTCACCATGGTTTCCTACATAAGGAGTTGCATACTTTGTCTTCGTCAAACGTCACCCGTAAATGGGTGGACTATAAAGGCGATTACTGGGTATGTAACGAATTATGCGGAGGGATGTGAGTGATGTAGATGGGATCTATCCCTCCTATATGACGGGGGTGACATCGATATTCTTGATAGAGTGAGACCATGAAGTGCATGGCCATGCCCAAATGAGTCAATATGAGATATTGAGCTCATTTGATAAGAGTGAGTCTACTTGGAGTTCAAGATTTAGATTGTACCGAGGATGACACGGTCTATGCCTCGATTGGTCAATCTAGATGTCAAGGATAGAGGGACATTGTCACATATTGTGAGAGTCACAATTAGTAGTCACAAAGGTGATGTTGGAGCTCAACATTCTTGTAACTTGGGTAGCAATGATGTGTTGCTAAATACCGCTCATTGCTTATGTTCCTAAATCGGTTTAGGGACATTGCCAACGTTACAAGAACCTATAGGGTCACACACATAAGAGCAATTAGATGGAGATTAGGTTCATATGATGAACCATGAGGATTAGGTTCATTGGATGAACCAAATATGATTAAGAGTAATCCAAATTAGACTAATTGAGTTAGACTTAAGTTGATTCAAGTGTTGAATGAGTCTAATTTTGATTTGATTCATCAAATCAATTTAAATTAATGAATAAAGATTCATTAAATTAAATTGACTTGAGTCAAGTGGTTAGATTTGATCAACCATGGGAGATTAGAGGTCAAGTTTGACTTGACTTGAGAGGGAAGATGAAAGGTCAAGTTTGACTTGACCAAATGCCATGTCATGATGATGACTTGGCATGGCCGGCCAATGATGGTGCTCCACATCATCATTGACTTGGTCAATTGGTGCCACATCATGAGGGAGACCAAGGGTCATGGGAGTTACATGCATGCATGTAACCCCCCCTCCATGAAGTGGCCGGCCACTTTGGGGTTATATGTGGATGAATTCATTTTGGAGAGTTACTCCCAATTACTTCATCTTCAACCTTGGAACTTTTTCTCTCAAGCTCTCCCTCTCCCATTCCTCTCTTTGGCCGAACCAACCAAGGAGTGATAGCACACTCAAGGTTGAGTTTTCTCCACCTATTGCTTGTGTGGATACCATAGAGGAGTGTGCACTTGACACTCTCGAGTTCCGGCGGACTTTTGGACGAGCGGGATAAGCGAAGGGCGTCACTACGAGGGTAACGTTCTAACCTCTTAGATCTAAGGTAGATCTAGGAATTTTTTGTAAGAACATACATGTAATTATATTTTTTATACATCGCACGGATCCGTGGCCGGGGCTTCCGAGGTTTCCGCAACGCAAAAAGCGGTTTTTGCGGCTCGGAAAAACCCAACAGTGGTATCAGAGCCACGTGCGAAGCATGTATGTGTTTCGTTTTTGTAGTTTTTATATTAGATATAAAAATTACAGATTTATATGTTTCTGTAAATTTTCTTATTTTATAGAATTTTTGGGTATTTTTCTCGTAGAGTCGAAGCAACGAGTGTTGGGACACTCGTAGGCTTCAACCGTCAAGAAAAACTCTCCGAATCGGCAAGTTCTCGCTTTAGGTTTTTGGGACAGCGACTTAAGTCACTGTAAGATCATTGTAGGGACACTCGCGAAGTTTATTTTGCGAGTAGGGGCACTGCACCTATCCCCGAAAGGGGCCATGTCCCGCGATCGCGCCCGGAAACCGCTTAGCGGGACCATTTCGGAGAGGTGACTCATAAATTCAAAATAAATTAGGAAAAATTATAGAAATTTTCTGTAAAAATACATAATTTATAATTATGTATAATTCTGTCATTGTCATGGCCCAATAACCCAATTGGATTGGATTATATGTGTTGTAATTCATAATACGGCCTGCGTGCCATTTTTTGTGTTCTGCGTGTTGTATAGTGTATGCGACCTGTGCGTCGTACCTCTTCTTTTGATATTCTAGTTGTAATTAGTTTTTAGACTCGAATGTAACTCGAGTTTCATATTTGTAATGTACAAAATGGAGCGGTGGAAAGTCCACTCGAATACGAGATTACGAGAAGGGTGACGACGACACATGGCAGTCAAAGGAAGCGCTTGGAGAAGCCACTAGCCTTAGGTAGACCGTCCGATCTTCTCATTGGCTTGAGAAGATCGTAGTAGGGCCATGACTATATCACATTTAATTATATATATATATGCTGATATATATATATATATATATATATATATATATATTTAATTGATTTTTGCTTGTATGTATGTGATGCATGCTAGTAGAAAAAAAAATGTTTGTATGTATATGATGCATGCTAGGTTAATTTTCTTGTATGTATATGATGCATGCTAGAATAATTAATGTATGTATATGATGCATGCTAATATAGGATAATAAAGGCCTAAATGCATATAAGATACACATTACGATTAGATTAGATCATAATCGAATCAACTCGAAAATGCCTACCGAGCCTTGATACCCATCACTACCTCGATCATTTATCGTTGTTGAATGCGCAGCAGAGCAACACATATTATCTTGGTAGGGTGTGGAGGGACAATCTTGGTCCCGCCTATCACGACTCGGGTTAGAGTAAGCTCAATTAGATTGAGCAAAACTAGTTAACTCAATTGGATCGAGTAGAACTATAGGCATATTCCAATCGTTGGAAAGATAGGTTAAGATCGCATTTACACTAAATCTTGGGCGATTTAGCCAAAGCTAACTCAAGGTCTTTTGTAAATGTGGGTCTTAATCCTATAAACAAGAGTTGCATAGAGATGTAATCGGTAATGTGTTACCACCGATCGTACTAAGTCTTGGCGATTTGCAAAGCTAACTCAAGGCTTAGTATGATGTGGATCTTGTCCCGCAAGAATTATAGCTTGTTTGTATGAATCTAGTAATGTGGTTTGACCACATCCATAACTCGATTCTACAAAATTCCTATAATTCGGTGGGAGCATCATTTGATTAAAGGCCTAATTAAATGATAACAGGACTAGGATATTAATCCTCGGCATTGTATGTTGTAGATTCCAATGTCAACAAACACGCACACTCTCTCTCGGCGATCTGTCCTTGAGAAGGACAAGCTCAGTAGGCAAATTTCCGGATCGATACAGAACCCGAATTGTTCTCACCCAAGAAAGGAAGTCAGACGCCCCGGAGCCATTCCGGAGGCACCTCCCGCCATCGCTTTGCCTGGTGATAAAGATGCTTACAAGAAGCATCAAGATGATGCATTAGATGTGTCATGTCTAATGCTCGCGACCATGAACTCTGAGCTTCAGAAGCAACATGAGTTCATGAATGCTTATGATATGGTTGGACATCTTCATCAACTATATCAAGGACAAGCTAGGCATGAGAGATATGAAGTCTCTAAGGAATTATTTGGGTCCAAAATGCAAGAAGGGACTCCCGTAGGTACATATGTACTCAAGATGATTGGGTACGTAGAAAACCTACAAAGGCTGGGATTCCCACTTGGCCAAGAGCTGGCCACTGACCTAATCTTGCAATCTTTACCAAGAGCCTTCGATCAATTTGTCATGAATTATAACATGAATGAAATTGATAAGCCACTGCCTGAAATGCTCAGCATGTTGAGAACTGTAAAGCTTAACCTTAAGAAGGGTAAATCTGACACCATTTTGATGGTGCAGAAGAAGAAAGGCAAGGGCAATCCTAAAGGTAAGGGAAAGTCCCAAGCCAAGGGCAAAGGCAAAGAACTTAAACCCAAAGGAGGGGTAGCCAAGGAAGGGGCTTGCTTCTTCTGCAAGGAAGCAGGACACTGGAAGCGTAACTGCAAGGCATACCTGGAAGATCTTAAGAAGAAGAGAAGTGAGACTTCTACTTCAGGTATAAATGTTATAGAAGTCAATCTATCTATTTCTTCATCATGGGTATTAGATATCGGATGTGCATCTCACATTTGTACCAATGTGCAGGGGCTGAGAAATAGCAGGGCATTGACAAAGGGCGAGGTGGACCTACGAGTAGGCAATGGAGCAAGGGTTGCTGCTATTGCTGTAGGAACTTATGATCTATCTCTGCCCTCTGGGCTTGTACTAGAATTAGATGAATGTTGTTATGTGCCTGCCTTAACTAAGAACATCATTTCAGTTTCTTGTTTGGACAAGAAAGGTTTTTCATTTATAATAAAGAACAAATGTTGTTCAGTTTATTTAAATGATATGTTCTATTGAAGTGCACCTCTAATGAACGAACTCTACTTTCTAGACTTAGAGAGCCCTATCTATAACATAAGTACCAAGAGGTTCAAATCAAATGAGTTGAACCAAACCTATCTCTGGCATTGTCGCTTAGGTCACATAAATGAGAGTCGCTTATCTCAGCTCCATAAGGATGGGCTACTAGACTCATTTGATTTTGAATCATATGAGACATGCGAGTCTTGCCTTTTAGGCAAGATGACCAAGACTCCCTTTAGTGGACATAGCGAAAGAGCAATAGATTTGTTAGGACTTATACATAGTGATGTATGTGGTCCTTTCAATATTGCTGCTAGAGGTGGTTACAGGTACTTCATTACATTTACTGATGACTTCAGTAGATATGGTTATGTGTATCTCATGACACATAAATCAGAATCCTTTGAAAAGTTCAAAGAATTCAAGAATGAAGTACAAAACCAGCTTGGCAAAAGTATTAAGATACTTCGATCAGATCGAGGTGGTGAATACCTTAGCCATGAATTTCGTGACTATCTAGCTGATTGTGGAATTCTATCCCAACTCACTCCTCCTGGAACACCACAGTGGAATGGTGTATCCGAAAGGAGGAATCATACCCTATTGGATATGGTATGATCTATGATGAATCACACAGATCTTCCTATATCCTTTTGGGGATATGCTCTGGACACAGCAGCCTTTACCCTTAACCGTGTACCATCCAAGGCTGTGGTAAAGACACCATATACGATATGGACAGGGAAAAATCCCAAGATGTCTTTTATGAGGATTTGGGGTTGTGAGGCTTACGTTCGACGTCAAGTCTCGCATAAACCGACCCAAATCTGATAGGTGCTATTTTGTTGGATATCCCAAGGATACAAAGGGATATTACTTCTACATTCCTAGTCAGCACAAAGTGTTTGTGGCAAAGACTGGGGTTTTTCTAGAAAGGGATTTTGTTTCTAGAAAAACTAGTGGGAGTACCTTCGATCTTGAAGAAATTCAAGATAAGGACCATAGCACTGAGGCCTTGATGGAGGTTGAACAGAACCACAAAGTGTTGTGGGTGATGAGGTTGTTGCACAAAGAGTTGTGGAACAACCACCTGTTCAAGTAGACCTACCTCTTCGCAGGTCTGATAGGGTACGTCGTCAGCCTGAGAGATACTCATTTCTCTTGTCTGACCATGATGACGTTATGCTCATTGAGAAGGAGCCTACCTCCTATCAGGAAGCTGTGATGAGCCCAGATTCTGAGAAATGGCTAGACGCCATGAGATCCGAGATGGAATCCATGTACACTAACCAAGTATGGACTTTGGTTGATCCACCTGAAGGGGTCAAACCCATTGGGTGTAAGTGGGTCTTTAGGAGAAAGACTGACATGGATGGACTTACGCATACCTATAAGGGCCGATTGGTGGCTAAAGGTTTCAAGCAAATTCATGGTATTGACTATGATGAAACCTTTTCTCCAGTGGCGATGTTTAAGTCCATTCGATCTTGCTTGCTATTGCAAAGATACCACGATTATGAGATCCGCAGATGGATGTTAAAACCGCGCTTTCGAATGGAAACTTACTCGAGGATGTGTACATGACACAACCCGAGGGTTTTGTAGATCCACAAAGATACCGGGAAAGGTATGCAAGCTGCAAAGGTCCATTTATGGGCTAAAGCAAGCTTCTCGGAGCTGGAATCTTCGATTCGATGATGCGATCAAACAGTTTGGTTTCATCAAGAATGAAGATGAACCCTGTGTCTAAAAGAGGGTTAATGTGTTGGGTTTCCGGCACCGCGGCGTGTGTGTGTTCGATCATGTTTCGCAAACATGAGCACAGCGGAAGCAATTAAAAATAATAAATCTACATTTATTACAACACACACAACACACGCATGCATATTACAACAAGTGTAGACATAACCGTAAATTAAAATTTGCAATAAAAGGAAATTTATCTACGTTATACCTTTCGATGACGTGTAGCGGAACGACATCAACCGAACGATCCTCGTAAGAATCGCCTCTATCCAGATCCACGCCGAGTTCCTCGATGACTTCTAAGCCACGAGCTTCGCTTCAGACGGGTTACTAGCCTCGTGTTGAAGACGACGGATCGAGAGATGATCACGATCCGAATCCAAATTCGATCCTAAAACGAGTCCTCAAAACTCGCTTCTCCGAGAGGTATTCGCCAACCAATTGACGAATCCTTCGCCCTCCACTCAGAGGATTACCGAGATCAAATCTCGTAAGTTAGCCGCTGTCGAGCTCCAACCGCCGCCCAAACGACGCCCGACGAGAGGAGAAGCAAGCTGTCCAGAAAACTGGACAGCTTGGTGGAGGATAGGCGCGCCAAAACAAGGGAGATAGAGCTCACCTTGATGCCAAAACCTAAGGAGATCACCGAGGGTCACTAACCGGCAGCAGCTTGACGCCGTAGGGGGAAGGAATCAGCCTTCTAGACGCGTTGAGCCTCAAGGTGGGCGGCAAGGAGGACGAGAGTTGGCGCCAACTCCAAGGAGAGGTGGGCGGCAACTTAGGGTTTGGATTAGGGTTAATTATCCATTAAGCCCTTTTATAGAGAACTAATTCTCTTAATGGTTAATGGATCATATCCATAAAGCCCGTTAACCCGCCTCCATTAAGATAAGTTAAAATAAACCAAACCATGATGGTTTATTTTAAGTTAAAACGAACCAACCAACTTTGGTTCATTCGCTTAAAATAAACCAAACCCTTTGGTTTATTCTCATCCATTGATTAGAACCAAACCATTTTGGTCCATCCATTACGTCCTTCATAAGACACGCCCATCCACGCCTCCATTGCGATCAAACAATTTCATGCTCGCTTATGTTTGGTCCAACCAAACATAGTTTCTCCTGGCCCGAGAATCCCATTCTCAAGCTCGCTTTTAAATCCTTTGGATTACACTCCAGCGTGGTGACCAAATAGGTTCTCGGCTTATGTTGGCCGCCTATAATTAACCATTAATTATAGAACGATCATGAGTGGCACCTAGTAGTACATCATGATCCCCAATTAACCAAAAGATCAACGCTGATCCGTAACTATTTCAAACCCTTCAAGAGCTCGAATGAATCGTGCCCCATTCCCTTCACTCATCTTATACCCACTTGGTTCAGACATGGTCTATTGTGTCGGGCCTCACTAGGTCGACTACGCCACACCTAGCCCAAGTATCATTTCCTCGCCCTACGGATTCTAGTTACTCCACATGTATCAAGAGTACTTTACTCTAAACATGTAATGCTTTGGCCAAAGACTTTAGTAATAATCCGACGAGAGGCCATGGGTATACATCTCCTCGCAAGGAGTGGTGAATCCTTTATAGGCTATTCAAACACCTTCGATCACTTCGACTTATACCCAATCATCCCGGGTCCACATCTCCTCAGAGATGTTTGCTTAAGATGTCAAAGCATAAGTCTCCATGATCAAGATGACTTGAATACCGCAAGTCAAAGGAACATCGCACTTAAGCCACAGTAAGAACTTCATTGACATATCTATATATGCAAGAGAACTATATGAAGTCTTACTTCACCAATGAACTAGTTACTTAGATGATAGCAATAATGTAACTGAACGAACACAATGTCTCGGCCCGGTGAGAATCACCGCTTGGATACACCAAGGAGTATACCTCGTGCTAGTCTCGGCGAAATTGATGGTGTCCAAATCCATCAATTCATCGACTAGGATAATTCGATACATCACAATTACACATGTAGAGATACTCACTAGTTGTGATCCAATCACAAATTCTCTCATCTGAATCGTATCGTGGACATTCAGTAAATGAGTTTAAGATCCAATCAAATACATTAAACATGTATACTCAAATAGTGAATCTTCATTTATCATATAAATGGTTCATACATAAGGCGATTGCCTTAGGACATCCCTCATATATTACTAATAGACTCCCACTTGGCCTAATGCCAATCGCTACGGTATCCAATACCATAAGCACCAACATGACCCTCAAACTTACTTTGAGGTAATGTTTTAGTCAAAGGATCCGCTAAGTTCCTTTCAGTGGGAATTTTTTCGATTTGTATTTCGTTCCTACTGATGATAGCGGCGAAGCACATGTTTGGATCATTGATGAGACCACATCAAGTTGATAGATGAACTACTGGATCCAAACCGCTTCCTTTGCTGCTTCCAAAGCTGCAACGTATTCTGCCTTAGTGGCAGAATCCGCTATAGTGTCAAGCTTGGAACATTTCCAACTTATTGCGCCTCCATTCTAGGTGAATACATACCCAGACTAAGACATGGAATCATCCTTGTCTGTCTGGATCTGGCATCCGTATACCCACGTATCACCATGTACCCTTCTCCATATATTAGGAACACATCCTTAGTTCTTCTCAAGTACTTAAGGATCGTCTTAACAGCCGCCCAATGATCCATTCCTGGATCGGACTGGTATCTACTCGTGACACTCAGAGCATATGATACATCGGGCCTCGTACATAACATAGCATACATGATAGATCCTATTGCGGATGCATAGGGAATCTTACTCATGCAAATCCTCTCGTCTTCTGTGCGCGGACACATAGACTTCGAAAGGTGTACCCCATGCTTGATGGGCAGATAACCTTTCTTGGATTCCGACATGCTAAACCTCTTTAGCACTCGGTCTATATATGTAGACTGCGAAAGACCAAGCAACCGTTTCGATCTATCTCTATAGATCTTAATCCCAAGGATGTAGGTTTCTTCTCCCAGGTCTTTCATGGAGAATGTCTTGGATAACCAAACCTTAACTGACTGTAAGATTGACACATCGTTTCCTATAAGTAATATGTCATCGACATACAATACTAGGAACACGACTGCACTCCCACTAACCTTCTTGTACACACAAGGTTCGTCTGGATTTTGTGAGAAATCAAACTTTTTGATCGTCTCATCAAAACGGATATTCCAGCTCCTGGATGCTTGCTTCAATCCATAAATGGATCGTCGCAATTTGCATACCTTGGTTTTATCAACCGATGTGAAACCCTCAGTTGTATCATATACACGCCCTCGGTGTTTCCATTAAGGAAAGCTGTTTTCACATCCATCTGTCATATCTCATAATCATAATGAGCCGCTATGGCCAGGAGCATCCGAATGGATTTAAGCATAGCTACAGGCGAATAGTTTCGTCATAATCAACACCTTGCTTTTGACGATATCCTTTCGCCACCAATCTAGCCTTATAGGTAATCACATTACCATCCATGTCGGTTTTCTTCTTGAAAACCCACTTGCACCCTATAGGCTTTATGCCTTCAGGTGGGTCAACCAAGTTCCAAACTTGGTTTTCATACATGGAATCCATTTCCGACTTCATGGCATCAAGCCACTTATCCCTTTCTGAACTTGTCAGCACTTCTTCATAACTTGTAGGCTCCTCATCATCAATGAATAACACGTCGTTCGATTCACTTACGAGAAATCCATATCTCTCAGGAATGTTGCGTGTTCTACCAGATCTACGAAGATGTGGTGTTACAATAGGTCCAGCCGATTGCTCATCACTATGAGTTGTCGGCTGTTGTGCTTCACCAGGTATCTCATCAATGTCTATTTGAGTCTCTCGAGCCTCCTCAAGCTCGACGACACTCCCACTGTTTCTTGCAAGAGAAACTCTTTCTCTAGAAACACAGCATGCCTTGAAACAAACACCTTTTGTTCCACAGGATGATAGAATTGGTTACCCCTAGTTTCCTTAGGGTATCCAATAAATAGACATTTATCAGACTTAGCATCCAATTTGTCTGATACAGTCCGCTTCACATAAGCAGGACAACCCCATATCTTCAAGTAAGATACATGAGGTTTCTTACTATTCCATATCTCATACGGAGTAGTTGAGACTACCTTGGTAGGCATTCTGTTTAACAAGTAAACAGCTGTCTGAAGTGCATAGCCCCAAAAGGACTTGGGAAGAGTTGCATGATTCATCATTGACCTGACCATGTCCAACAAGGTCCGGTTACGCCTCTCAGATACACCATTATGCTGTGGTGTATAGGGCGGAGTCCATTGAGACAATATAGCATTGTCTCTTAGATAATCAAGAAACTCTTGACTCAAGTATTCACCACCTCGATCCGATCGAAGTATTTTAATACTCTTGTCATGTTGTTCCTCTACTTCATTTCTGAATTCTTTGAACCTTTCAAAGGCTTCAGACTTGTGTTTCATCAAGAACACATACCCAAACCGTGAGTGATCATCGGTGAAGGTAATGAAGTAGCTATAGCCTCCTAATGCTTGAGTTGACATAGGTCCACATACATCAGTATGTACCAAACCTAGTAACTCTCCCACTCGTTCACCTTTTCCAGTAAAAGGTAACTTAGTCATCTTGCCTTTTAAGCATGATTCGCATGTATCGTATGAATCCAATTCAAACGATTCCAGAATTCCACATCGGTGTAATTCGACATGCGCTTTCTTGCTTATATGGCCAAGACGACAATGCCACATATAGGAGTCTATTTGATTATCCTTTCGAGCACGCGTGTTGCTCGCCGATATTGAAAATGTCACCGGATACGCCCAGCGTATAAACACCATTGCTTAAAGTTCCGTCCATAAAGAACTCCATTCAAAGTTATGTAACAACAATTGTTACTAAACGTCAATGGAAACCATTTCTATTTAAACAAGAAATAGAAATGATGTTCTTTATCAACAAAAGGAATATAAAAGCAATTGTCGTTCTAAGACAAGTCTGCAGGAGTTTCAACAAATACGTTCGATGGCGAGTGCAAAGAACCTTTGCTTCATTCCCAACACGTAAATTTGACTCTCCTTGACGAGTCTTCTTCTATTCCTTAGCCCATGTATGTCATTACATATATATGAGCCACACCGGTATCAAATACCCAAGTGTCGAGGAAATAGAATGACAATCAATAAAGAAGATTTCAAGAAGATGTGGCATCCGATGCCTTATCCTTCTTCACGGACTCAAGATAAATCTTGCACTTTCTTCGCAAATGGCTCTCCTTGCCATAATGATGGCAAGTTTCCTTTTGTGCTAGTTCTACCTTCTTAGCCCTTCTCTTCTTTCCCTTCTGCTGTTCCTTTGACTTCCTCTTAGAACCTTTCTTCGAGGAATCAACTAACAAAGACCGCCCCTCTCATGCTTCTCGAAAGACTCCACGGTCTTCAAAGATATTGAAGCGACCACAGATGAACCTCCTAGCATCTCAGAGGTGAAGAGGAGCTTTGAGACTTCGAACCTTTCGAATCTCACTTGCTCATCAACCAACTCACAAAGATGAAGGACTACGATATGAGCATCCATATGCTCATGCTGCTTTCGTAGCTTGGGTTCCATCGTGGCTAGCATGATGCAACTCGCCAGCTCAGAATCTGCCACATGTTTCTGATAGACCAACATTTGGTCTGGAGTTGCATCGTCCTTAGGACGGTCAGGAAGAGGCTCTTCAAGGACATATGCAAGCTTTTCCGCCTTGAGAACAATTCTCAGGTTTCTAAGCCAGTCCAGGAAGTTAGGCCCAGTCAGTTTGTTCGAATCCAAAATAGTGCGCAAATTCAAAGACGTCATGATCAATTTATTGACCTAGAAATACAAAACGAGTATATATGAGAAAGATGATTTTAAAATGCATCAATATACATTTATAAATCTCATTCATTTTTCGAATTCAAAAACCCCAAAATCACTTCGGGAGATCGTAGGTCCATCTCCGAATGGGCTGATATCCATCATAGATAAGAACAACCTTGGAGTGAGTCCAACAAGCCATTCTTAGCTATGATGGTGGGTATCAAGTATACCGATTACATATCATGTATATGTAACTATCACAATGTGCTATCAACTAATTGAATGTTTACACATACATTGGGTTGTTAACACATTAACAAGTATGCATCATATGCATAGCACCCAACTGCACCTCCCTTCACATCGACCTTGGAGTGAGTCCAACAAATCGATGCTCCAAGTTAAAGCCGACCCATTAATCGCGAAATAGTTTTAATATGGTTAGAGCGCATTCAACCAATTAGCCAGGCTTGAGTGAGTCCAACAACCCAAACTAACGATTGACCTCGACTCTTACCATATTAGAGTTAAACTATTCCAATGATTTGAACATGTTCGAGTTGTAGGGCTTGGAGTGAGTCCAACAACCCAAACAAGAAACAGAACTCTGGTTCTAACCATATTAATGGAAGGTGTAGGCTTTAATATTGAGTTAGGGTTTTATGTCTCATCCTCTTTGCATGCAAATAACTATTATCTACATGGAATGGCATACATGGCATACATCTACATGTCACGACACGCATGGCATAATGTTATGCATCTAATGCAATTACATGGCATACAATTATGTCATGTATATATTTCCTTATATGTCATAACTATTTATGGAAATAAAATATGTTTAAGATTTGATTCTCCAAATCAAATCATAATTAAATTATGAAACAAATTTTCAAATCTAATCACATATTTTATTCATGGAATTATTTGATTAAGGAAAATCTATTTAGGAAACCAATTTCCTAAATCATTAAACTACTTATGGAAATAAAATATTTTAAGATTTGATTTCCCAAATCAAATCATGATTAAATTAGGAAATAAATTTCCAGAATCTAATCAAATATTTTATTTATGAAAAATATCAATTTCCATAAATACTTCCAACTTTCCAAAAGTGGAAGATTTCCATAAATACTTCTAGACTTTCCAAAATTGAAAAATTTCCATAAATACTTCTAAATTTCCAAAATTTAGAAAACTTCCAGAAATACATTATGACTATCGCAAAACCATTTTTACGATTATGTCGAAACACAACCTGGGCTCTGATACCTTTGGGTTTCCGCATCATGGCGTGTGTGTTCGATCATGTTTAGAAACATGAGCAAATGAAGCAATTAAAAATAATAAATCTACATTTATTACAACACACACAACACACGCATGCATATTACAACAAGTGTAGACATAACCGTAAATTAAAATTTGCAATAAAAGGAAATTTATCTACGTTATACCTTTCGTATGACGTGTAGCGGGAACGACATCAACCGGAATGATCCTCGCTAGAATCGTCTCTATCCGTATCCACGCCGAGTTCCTCGGGATGACTTCGCTAAGCCACGAGCTTCGTCTTCGTACGGGTTACTAGCCTCGTGTTGAAGACGACGTGATCGAGAGATGATCACGATCCGAATCCAAATTCGGATCCTAATACGAGTTCTCAAAACTCGCTTCTCCGGAGAGGTATTCGTCAACCAATTGACGAATCCTTCGTCCTCCACCTCAGAGGATTACCGGAGATCGAATCCCCGGTAAGTTAGCCGCTGTCGGAGCTCTAACCGTCGTCCAAACGACGCTCCGACGAGAGGAGAACAAGCTGTCCAGAAAACTGGATAGCTTTGGTGGAGGTGATAGGTGTCGGCCAACCAAGGGAGATAGAGCTCACCTTGATGCCAAACTTGAAGGAGATCACCGGAGCACTAACCGGCAGCAGCTCGACGCCTGCGAGGGGGAAGGAATCAGCCTTCTAGACGCCGGTTGGAGCCTCAAGGTGGGCGGCGGCAAGGAGGACGAGAGTTAGCTCCGAATTTCTCCAAGGAGAGGTGGGAGGCAACTTAGGGTTGTGGATTAGGGCTTAATTATCCATTAAGCCCTCTTTTATAGAGAACTAATTCTCTTAATGGTTAATGGATCATATCCATAAAGCCCGTTAACCCGCTCCATTAAGATAAGTTAAAATAAACCAAACCATGATGGTTTATTTTAAGTTAAAACAAACCGAACCAACTTTTGGTTCATTCGTTTAAAATAAACCAAACCCTTTGGTTTATTCTTATCCATTGGATTAGAACCAAACCATTTTGGTCCATCCATTACGTCTTCATAAGACACAGCCCATCCACGCTTCCATTGCGACTGAAACAATTTCATGCTCGCTTTATGTTTGGTCCAACCAAACATAGTTTCTCTCGGTCTGAGAATCTCATTCTCAAGCTCGTTTTAAATCCTTTGGATTACACTCGTTGTGCGTGTGACCAAATAGGTTCTCGGTTTATGTTGGCTGTCTATAATTAACCATTAATTATAGAACGATCATGAGTGGCACCTAGTAGTACATCATGATCCCCAATTAACCGAAAAGATCAACGGTTGATCCAGAACTATTTCTGAAACCCTTCAGTAGCTTGAATGAATCGTGCCCCATTCCCTTCACTCATCTTATACCCACTTGGTTCAGGACATGGTCTATTGTGTCAGTCCCCACTAGGCTGACTACGTCACACCTAGCCCAAGTATCATTTCATCGTCCTACGGATTCTAGTTACTGCACATGTATCGAAGAGTACTTTACTCTAAACATGTAATGATTTGGCCAAAGACTTTAGTAACAATCCGACGAGAGGCCATGGGTATACATCTCCTCGCAAGGAGTGGTGAATCCTTTATAGGCTATTCAAACACCTTCGATCATTTCGACTTATACCCAATCATCCCGGGTCCACATCTCCTCGGAGATGTTTGCTTAAGATGTCAAAGCATAAGTCTCCATGATCAAGATGACTTGAATACCGTAAGTCAAAGGAACATCGCACTTAAGCCATAGTAAGAACTTCATTGACATATCTATATATGCAGAGAACCATATGAAGTCTTACGGCTGGTCACTCCAATGAACTAGTTACCATAACTAGCATCCACGATTAACTCCGGACATCACAATGTCTCCACCAAAGGAGAATCACCGCTTGATACACCAAGGAGTATACCTCGTTAGTCTCGGCATGAATTGATGGTGTCCAAATCCATCAATTCATCGACTAGGGATAATTCCGATACATCACAATTACACATGTAGAGATACTCACTAGTTGTGATCCAATCACAAATTCTCTCATGCTGTGAATCGTATCGTGGACATTCAGTAAATGAGTTTAAGATCCAATCAAATACATTAAACATGTATACTCAAATAGTGAATCTTCATTTATCATATAAATGGTTCATACATAAGGCGATTGCCTTAGGACATCCCTCATATATTACTAATATAATGGGAACACAGTTGTCTTCCTTGTATTATATGTGGATGACATACTGCTCATTGGGAATGACATCTCTTCGCTACAGTCTGTGAAGACTTGGCTCGGGACGTGCTTCTCAATGAAAGACTTAGGTGAAGCAGCCTGTATTCTAGGCATCAAGATCTATAGAGATAGACCTAAGAGATTGCTTGGCCTAAGTCAGAGTACATACATTGACACGGTATTACTTCGGTTTGCCATGCAGAATTCCAAGAAAGGACTTCTGCTGATGTCACATGGTGTGAGTCTTTCGAAGACTCAAAGTCCCTCTTCTAGAGAGGAGAGAGACCGCATGGATAAGATCCCTTATGCATCTGCTATAGGATCTATCATGTACGTCATGCTATGTACTCGTCCTGATGTCTCGTATGCTTTGAGCATGACGAGTAGATACTAGTCAGATCCAGGTGAGCATCACTGGATAGCAGTCAAGAATATTCTTAAGTACTTGAGAAGGACAAAAGAATATTTCTTGATATTTGGAGGCGATGAGGAGCTAGCTGTAAAGGGTTACAGCGATGCCAGCTTCCAAACTGACCAGGATGATTATAGATCGCAGTCAGGGTTCGTGTTTTGTTTGAATGGTGGTGCTGTGAGTACCCACAGAGGCTAACATCGTAGATCCCTTGACCAAGGCTTTGGCACAGAAAAAGCATTATGGTCACACTAGGTCATTGGGTATTAGATACTACGGTGATTGGCACTAGTGCTAGTGGGAGATTGTTAGTGAAAGCCCTAGAGTCAATCATGTGATGATTGTTGTATGGACTTTATTGTATCATATTCCTATTTATAAAGGCATGGTTATTATATTTACTTGTATTGGTGCCAAATAACTAAATATAATAATGTCCTTGAGTAGTAGGTTCTTATCTATATCAATCGATTGGTTGAATCGATAATGAGATGATATAGAGAACACTACTCTTAATCATTCCTAGTCGAGTATTAACATTCAAGGACAATGTTAATGCATAGAGACTAGCATGTAGGTCAACATGATGACTTGATCTCACAAGTCATGGATATGAGATTTCAAGTTGACACATGGGTATGCATTGGAGAATGTATACTGAATGACCCGCCATGAGAAAGTATCATGGATCGTTATATGAGTGTCATATACTTTCTCATGTGGCTATTAGTATGACTATTAGTCCTTAGACCTGAAGTCACCATGGTTCCCTACATAAGGAGTTGCATACTTTGGCTTCGTCAAATGTCACCCGTAAATGGGTGGACTATAAAGGCGATTACTGGGTATGTAACGAATTATGCGGAGGGATGTGAGTGATGTAGATGGGATCTATCCTTCCTATATGACGGGGGTGACATCGATATTCTTGATAGAGTGAGACCACGAAGTGCATGGCCATGCCCAAATGAGTCAATATGAGATATTGAGCTCATTTGATAAGAGTGAGTCTACTTGGAGTTCAAGATTTAGATTGTACCGAGGATGACACGGTCTATGCCTCGATTGGTCAATCTAGATGTCAAGGATAGAGAGACATTGTCACATATTGTGAGAGTCACAATTAGTAGTCACAAAGGTGATGTTGGAGCTCAACATTCTTGTAACTTGGGTAGCAATGATGTGTTGCTAGATACCGCTCATTGCTTATGTTCCTAAATCGGTTTAGGGACATTGCCAACGTTACAAGAACCTATAGGGTCACACACATAAGAGCAATTAGATGGAGATTAGGTTCATATGATGAACCATGAGGATTAGGTTCATTGGATGAACCAAATTGGATTAAGAGTAATCCAAATTAGACTAATTGAGTTAGACTCAAGTTGATTCAAGTGTTGAATGAGTCTAATTTTGATTTGATTCATCAAATCAATTTAAATTAATGAATAAAGATTCATTAAATTAAATTGACTTGAGTCAAGTGGTTAGATTTGATCAACCATGGGAGATTAGAGGTCAAGTTTGACTTGACTTGAGAGGGAAGATGAAAGGTCAAGTTTGACTTGACCAAATGCCATGTCATGATGATGACTTGGCATGGCCGGCCAATGATGGTGCTCCACATCATCATTGACTTGGTCAATTGGTGCCACATCATGAGGGAGACCAAGGGTCATGGGAGTTACATGCATGCATGTAACCCCCCCCCCCCCCCTCCATGAAGTGGCTGGCCACTTTGGGGTTATATGTGGATGAATTCATTTTGGAGAGTTACTCCCAATTACTTCATCTTCAACCTTGGAACTTTTTCTCTCAAGCTCTCCCTCTCCCATTCCTCTCTTTGGCCGAACCAACCAAGGAGTGCTAGCACACTCAAGGTTGAGTTTTCTCTACCTATTGCTTGTGTGGATACCATAGAGGAGTGTGCACTTGACACTCTCGAGTTCCGGCGGACTTTTGGACGAGCGGGATAAGCGAAGGGCGTCGCTACGAGGGTAACGTTCTAACCTCTTAAATCTAAGGTAGATCTAGGAATTTTTTGTAAGCAAATACATGTAATTATATTTTTTATACTTCGCACGGATCCGTGGCCGGGGCTTCCGAGGTTTCCGCAACGCAAAAAGCGGTTTTTGCGGCTCGGAAAAACCCAACACATCTGCCTTCAGCACATGTGTTGGACTCCCCCATATCTAAATATGTCTTAGACTAGGCTTTCGCCCAGTCCACAATTCTGTGGGAGTAGAAGGCACTGATTTAGATGGAACCAAGTTCAGAATGTACACCTCAATATCTAGAGCATATCCCCAGAACAAATCTGGCAACTCAGAATAACTCATCATCGATCTAACCATCTCCATAAGAGTCTTATTCCTTCGCTCTGCTACACCATTCTGCTGGGGTGTGCCAGGTGCAGACAATTGGGATTGAACCCTAGTCTCCGATAAGTAATTCCTAAACTCTCCCAAGAGGTACTCACCACCACGATCTGATCGTAGTGTCATCCATATCTTGAATAATCATCTATGAAAAAGATGAAATATTCAAAATCACCTCTTGCCTGGATAGACATAGGACCATACAAATCAGAATGAACAAATTCTAACTCATCTTTGGCTCTATACCCCTTGGCCTTAAAAGGCCTCTTGGTCATTTTACCCTCCAAGCAAGATTCGTAGGTTGGGAAATCTTCTACCACTAATGAACCTAGAGGTCCATCAGCTATCAACCTTTGAATTCTGCTTAGGTTAATATGACCAAGCCTAAGATGCCAAAGATATGTTTGGTTCATCTTCGAAGGTTCTTTTCTCTTATTGGAATTAGAAGATGAGTTATTAACTTCTATTTGCATCGTGGGAGCTTTTGGTTCAAGTGTGTACAAATTGCCTACCAACGTACCAGAACAGATAATGTCCCTATTCCTTTTTATAACAACTCTATCATTAAAAGAAGTAGATTATCTATCCATAATTAATTTAGAAATCGAAATCAAATTCTTTCTAAATAAAGGTATATAAAGGCAATTCTTAAGAACCAAAACTTTATTTTTCTCAAAAGATAAATAAATATCTCCCACTGCAACAGTCGGCACCTTTGTGGCATTGCCCAAGTAAACGGTAATCTACCCTTCAGCTAGTCGTCGGGTTTCCTGGAACCCTTGCAAAGTATTGAAGGGTTTTGCTTATCAAGTCTATGAGGGGAAACTTCGCTTCCCACTTCACCTCGGTAGCTTAACCATGGCGTTCCCTTTGATGTCCCCGGATTAAAAAAATTTAATCCTAGACAAAAGGGATTGGCCAAACCACCAAGTCATCGTCGTGCTATTCGTTTAGAGAGGTCACCTGAACAAACAAGTTGTTCAAGTGACCAACCTCTATTCTACGAGTAGCCGCGGAATAGACGATGTCCGGATCGCCATTTTTTTTTTGTTGTTGCTCGGGATCCAAGTATTATTTAGCCATTTACAGAAATATAACATGCTTATATTTGAAAAACAAAAACAAGCAACAAACAAAAGAAGAAAGTATAATAGGTATACCTCTTGGTCTTCTAATGTATGACCTTCCTCCTTTTGAACGTTGTGTGGGTGACGATCCACCAAAAGTCGAAGCTCCTACATCTCAAATCTTCCTTCCTTGCTTTTCCCAAGCAAGAGGAAGAATAGAAACAAAGCTCATCTCCTTCCTATAGTCAACCAACAAGCAACAAGGAAAGTGCTTGCCGCCGGCCAACAAGGAGAAGGAGATAATGGTGGAAACCGGCCAACAAGGGGTCTTTGGATGCTGCCCAAGGGCTGGGATAGAGCTGTGGGCACCGGCCACCAAAAGATGAAGAAGAAAGAAAACTTTCCATATTTGGTGCCACACAAGCCACCTAAACCCTAAGCTTCCAGACCCTAATCCTAGCTCTCCTTATGGCCGGCCATTGAAGAGGGGAAGAAGAATAGGATGAGCTCATGCTAAGGTAGAGAGGAGAAGAATAGGGGATGGCCAACCTTTGGAAGAAGAAGCAACATCTCCTTGAGTTGCCGCCCACCCTTAACTCCCAAAACCCTAACCCTAGCCTCCATTCCCAATCCTAATCCAATTAGGATTGGTTGTCGCCCACCCTTAGCTCCTTATCCATCATCTAAAGATGGAAAGGAGAAGCTTAGGTACCGGCCAAAACCAAGGGGAGAAGAAGAAAAAAGGGTTTTGGCCACCAAAGGAAGAAGAAGAAACAAACTTTCCTTATTTGTGGCCACCCAAAACCCTAACCCTAATCCTCCACTCCCAATCCTAATCCAATTAGGATTGGTTGCCGCCCACCCTTAGCTCCTTATCCATCATCTAAAGATGGAAAGGAGAAGCTTAGGTACCGGCCAAAACCAAGGGGAGAAGAAGAAGAAAGGGTTTTGGCCACCAAAGGAAGAAGAAGAAACAAACTTTCCTTATTTGTGGCCACCCAAAACCCTAACCCTAATCCTAGCACAACTAGGATTCCTCTCCCTTATCTTGCCGCCCAAGCCTAGCTCTATTCCCTTGTTCTCCACGCCAACTTCCCATGCCATCCTTTTATAGAGTTAGGCATAAGTCATGAATTAATCTCCTCCATTGGTTCTAGGGATTTAATCTCAACCGTCGGATCTAGAGATTTAATCTCAACCGTCGGATCTTAGAGATTTAATCTCTTCCTATGGATCTTAGAGTTTTGTTTCTATCCTTTGGATCTAAGCATCATGAGGTTTTAATAAGCTACATTAGGGACCATGAGGAGGAGTTGGGTCTTGGCCACCCATGGATCAAGCCCACATAAAGTCCGATCCACTAATGATGATCCAATCCACTAAAGGTTCATCATTGATCTACCTCACCAACCCCCATATGATAATATGGACTCCATATATTATTTGTACATTTTCTCCCCGTGTTTAAGATCTCGAATATCCGTCGATTAATTAATTTACTGACCATTAATTAATCAACATCTAACTCCATGAGTAGTACCACTCAACCTTTTCATCATGCCGGACCAAATCCACCTGCATGGTTTACATGATGAACCTTATGAGCTCCTCAAGGGGACATCATCATCCTAATATATAGGACACGGTTTCCTCCTATAATCAACGGCACACCATATAAATAATATCATCTCCCAACTTACCGAGCCTATCGATTTAATCTATAAATCTTGCCCATTGGTAAATCAAAGAGATGACTACTAAGTATATGTGCCCATTATTATATCGGGATTAAGAGCATGTACTAAATTATATCTGAGGTTCAATTCGATTATGTAGTCAGCAATAAATCGAATCACCTCTAAGTCGGTCCTGCTCAATACACACAAAGTGCACTAGTGTGATTCTATGGTCAAGACAAACCAACACCAAATCACACTACAACCATTCTGATGGTTTGTCCAAAGTCATCTCGATTGTGAGCCTTTACTTATACTTTTCAAGGAGCCGATAACATGATCTCCCGTGTGACACCACACACCATGTTATCTACAATGTAAAGTATTAGACAATATGCATAATAATGCAAACAATGATCATGTGATTCTTATTTCAAAAATGAAGATGTTCATACAAAAGATAGACATTTCAGTATACATCCCTACAAGTATTGCTGACATGATCAGAGGCTCCCGTATCTACACACCAGGTGTCGGTAGATAACACCGCTAACCATGTTTCAACCACTAGACTAAAGGATATACCTTTGTTCTGCGTCGGATTGGGATAGTCCTTCTTCCAATGTCCATCCTGTTAGTAAGTGAAGCACTTGCCTTATGGCTTCTTTACTTGTCCCTGAGTTTCTCCCACCACCTTTGCTCCACCTTATTTCTTCTTTTTCTTGCCTTTCGGCTTAGAAGTAGAAACATTTTGGGCAACCATGGCCTGAGCCTGAGCAAGCCTTTCTGTCAACTAGAGAATGATATCGACCTGGGTTTCCCCATCGATCTCAGCTCCAAGGACTTCAAGCTCATTCGTAGGCTTAGGAGGACACTCTTCGAAGAGTACATACTTGTACTCCTCGACAGTTAAGACAATATCTAGATCCCTTTTTTTCCAATCAACATAATTATGTACAGTAAGTTTTATTTTCCTTTAGTATCACAGCAAGTGGACAGAAAGTCATTTTTCAAAATCCTAAGAATTACATAGATCATTACTTAAGATTTAAAAAAATTATTGATTCCTCAAACAATAAAATTTTGAAATCAACCAACACCTCAAAACATCGAGAATATCGTATGCCACAATCGTGTGGACGTATACGAATTCTACATTTGTAAGAGGAGGTTTTACCCATTAATTTTACTATCATGTTAACCTAACTTTTTGACAAATAAAATTAATAGTTGGTTTCTCTTCGGCCCTACAAATAAAAGCAGTGACTCCGATGGGGAGGATACTTATATTTGTATCTAAGTGTTCACCATTACTCAGTACCAAGGTAATTATCTCGGGTTATATGCCTTCCGATGGGGAAGTACACACGCTCCTTGATAATTCCCTATAACCATATCTGACCCTGTGATCAGCAAACAAACTCATCCGATGGGGAGGAAGGCACTTAGAGCCGACATGCAAGTTTTCTTGCATCACATGTCAAATCGTAATGGAGGCCGTGGGAATTTATAAAAAATATCCCTCTCCCACATAGCAATTTAAAATGAGGAATTTTCTAGCCTACGACATGCATATCAAACAATAAGCAATAAAAATGAAAAATAAAAATTTTCCAACTATTATGGCTTTTGTCTTCAATATGTCTCCCGTCGCATTGCAATCTCATCCGCTCCTCCTACACCATGTACAAGCCATCCGGAGATCCGAGCCGAGACTAAAATCTATTTTAATTTACATCCATCGATCCTATACTCCACGAGGGAGTGTACATGAAATCTAGATCGAAAGTAAACTAAAATAAAACGTGTGGCTAAACAATACCGTATCTAATTTACAAAAAATCAAATACTAGCCTCGTCAACCCCGAGGATTCAACAAAATATATTTTTACACACATACAATCACATACACACATATGGCCATAATAGTCGGATCTTATGCCGTCAACCAAAGAGTTAAACTACGCATATCCTACTATTATCCGACACATATAATATATGAAAAATGTATAAGAGTAATCAAATCCTTAAACACACAAAACTGGAAACCTTGGCTCTGATACCAAGTGAAGGGTTTAGCTTTTCGAGTCTGTGAGGGGAAACTTTGCTTCCCACTTCACCTCGGTTGCTTGTTCATGGCGATCCCATCGATGTCCCCGGATTAAAAAAAATTTAATCCTAGAAAAAAGGTATTGCCCAAACAACCAAGTCATCGTCGTGCAATTCATTTAGAGAGGTCACTTGAACAAACTCGTTGTTCAAGCGACCAACCTCTATTCTACGAGTAGCTGCGGAATAGACGATGTATGGATCACCGACTTTTGTGTTTATGTTCGGGATCCAAGTATTATTTAGCCATAAACAGAATATATCATGCTCATAATTGAAAAAACAAATACAAGCAAGTTACGAAAGAGATTAGAGAATCGATATACCTCTCGATCTTCTAATGTATGACCTTCCTCGTTTCGGACGTCATGTGGGCGACGATCTACCAAAAGTTGAAGCTCCTAGATCACCTATCTTCATTCCTTGCTCATTTCGAGCAAGAGGAAGAATAGAAACAAAGCTCTATTCCTTCTTTCAACCAACCAACAACCTCCAAGGATGGAGCATGCCGCCGACCAAGAAGGTGGAGGATATTAAGGTGGAAACCGACCAAGACACCAAGAGAAAGCCCTAAATCTTGTTTCCACCACCCAAGGAGAAGGAGAAGAGGGAGTTTGGATGCCGGCCAAGGGCTGGAAGGGCTTCAATGGGCACCGACAGCTTGAGGAAGATGAAAAACAAGGAAGTTCTTTCCTTATTTGGTGCCGCCAATGCTCCAAACCCTAGCCCCTCTTCTTGCCGCCAACTCTAAAACCCTAGCTCCTCTTGATTGCCTCCACACCAACTCTAAGCCTTCTTTTATAGAGTTTAGGGATAATCCATGGTTTAATCTCCACCATTGGTTCTAGGGATTTAATCTCAACCGTCGGATCTAGAGATTTAATCTCAACCGTCGGATCTTAGAGATTTAATCTCTACCTTTGGATCTAGAGTTTTGTTTCTATCCATTGGATCTATTCTTCATGAGGTGTTAATAGGCTACAATAGGGACCATGAGGAGGAGTTGGGTCTTGGCCACCCATGGATCAAGCCCACATAAAGTCCGATCCACTAATGATGATCCAATCCACTAAAGAATTATCATTGATCTACCTCACCAACCCCCATAAGATAATATGGGCTCCATATATTATTTGTACATTTTCTCCCCGTGTTTAAGATCTCGAGTGTCCATCTATTAATTAATTTACTGACCATTAATTAATCCACATCTAACTCCATGAGTAGTACCACTCAACCTTTTCATCATGCCGGACCAAGTCCACCTACTTAGTTTACATGATGAACCTTATGAGCTCCTGAAGGGGAAATCATCATCCTAATATATAGGACATGGTTTCCTCCTATAATCAATGGCACTCCATATAAATAATATCATTTCCCAACTTACCGAGCCTATCGATTTAATCTATAAATCTCGCCCATTGGTAAATCAAATAAATGAATATTAAGTATATGTGCCCATTATTATATCGGGATTAAGAGTATGTACATTATAATATCCGAGGTCCGATTTGATTATGTAGTTAGCAATAAATTGAATCACCTCTAAGTCGGTCCTGCTCAATACACACACAGTGTCCTAGTGTGATTCTATGGTCAAGACAAACTAATACCAAATCACACTACAACCATTCCGATGGTATGTCCAAAGTCATCTCGGTTGTGAGCCTTTACTTATACTTTACAAAGAGCCGATAACATGATCTCCCGTGTGACACCACACACCATGTTATCTACAATGTAAAGTATTAGACAATATTGCATAACCATAAAAATATGAACACAATGATCATGTGATTCTTATTTAAAAAATAAAGATGTTCATACAAAATATAGACTTTTCAATATACAACCCAACAGGTTGAACATTTGTAATCACATTTCCCTTCCATGTTTAGACTGCACGTATCCAATTTATTTTGTTTCATGCCTTGTTGGTGTTCGGTTAAATGTCTCTTTGGATAATTAGTTTCTCTTTGGATAATTAGGTTGTAGTTAGTTAGGTTAGATCTAATTTCATGCTTTACTTTAATTTCTCTCTTTTAATCATGTTTATGCAGTAGTTTTCGTTAATGCATTGCTTATTTCTTTTAGTTGTTAGTTAAATATGTTCTTCCCTTGAGCCTTAGCAGCCATCTCCACCTTGCTTCCACCCACTTTCAGTCATGGATTCGAGGAGGAAACGCTTCATCGAGAGTTTTCAGTGACGTCCTCCATCTCCACAGATCATCCACCTTCTCTTTCGAATTCGAGGAGGAGTTCCACCCCGACAACACTTCTTCGAGCTCAATCGGATCTGCGAGAGTTCAGAGTATCCATCAAACTACTAGATTCATGAGTTTTCACCATCCCACATCCATTGCCATTTGCGGAGTCTCGATCGAGCTTCGTTGGACTTAGCCGGAGGAACTTGGTAATTCATCGGGCCTATCTTGGGTTGATCAATTATTTCCTTTTCCAGTTTTTATTCCTTTAATTCCTGCATTGTCTTTTCGTTCAGTAGGATTAGTCTTTTAAATCCAAATCTCCAACTTCAATAGAAAATCCAAAGCAATAATTAGAAATCCTAAATTTACTATTTTGTCGATTACACTCATTGGGAAACGATCCGGGCCATTCACTATACTATATTAGTGTAAAGGGGGTTCGGTAATTAATTTGAAACGGTACCATGACACAAATACTGTGCATATCAAATTTTGGCATCATTGCCGGGGAGTGTAATGATGCTTGGTAGACTTAGGATTGCTTACCCATTTTTCTAAAAAAAAAAATTCAAAAAAAAATCAAAAACTTTTGTTTAGGGCTGCATTCTTTTATTTCTTGCATATCCATGTACTTGATCATATCTATTTCCTATGACTTTTGATTGTGTTTGTTAGTTTTTCAGGAAAGACTAGGAATCTCTTTGCAACATGGATCCATATTATCAGCCATTTGGAGATCCCAGTGATGCTTACTATTCAGGCACTGCACAACAAGTGTATTATCTGTACCATCCTCAATATCATCAACCTGATCCTCAGCATTCTCAATATCATCAACCGTCTCAGCAGGATAGGTATAATTCAGTTTCTGGTATATCTTTTCATAATTTTGATTTAGATTTCAGGTATGGACACACACCACTCTATGTTCTTGAGCAGTCTCAGTGCTATCCTCCCCCACAATCTATCGATATGTACATGCCCAGATGGGGTGATCAATCAAGTAACAGTTATGGAGAAGAAGCACATCAGGAAGAGGCTCAGAATTTTTCAGCTTATCAGAGTCCATTGGGAATTCAAGATGACATAGTTTGTGATGGAATACAACCATTCCAACAAGCTGAGTCAACTACAAAGACACTAGAAAAGCTTTTACAGCTAGGATCATTGATGCAGTAGCATATGCAACAGATGCAACAACAAATGCATCAACAAATTAGTGTTAGACATCAACAATAGCAATAGCGGATACATAACATGAAAATCCAGCTGGATCTAATTGCATCATCCATTAGCCAAATACAAGCACAAGAGTTCATTCAGCCTCCGTCAGAGACCATTTATATGGATATCGTTTCTCTTAGGGAGATGGATTGTGGAGTGAGTGACAAGGATGTCTATGATGCAGCTACTCCACAGGACTCCTATGACTCTTCATGCTGTGATGCTATTGTGGATATTGTTGGATGTTGATTTGTAGATGATGTTACTATTATGACAGATGATGTGGAAGAAGATACTAGCGGCTTAGATTTACTCTGTGATGTTATTTGTGCCCCGGATTATACTGAAGAAATGGAGCAGCTTCCATATGCCAGTGCCCAGACTTGCCAGCCAGACCAGAAGGCAAGTGAGACAGTGGCAGCAAGCAATTCTGACGAGCTGATTGTTGGTTATAGCCCTAAGAACCAATCATGTGATGGTTGAATAGGGAACATTTTGTATCATATTCTATAAAGGCAAAGGATTGGTTATTATATTTACGTCTTGCTTGTGCCAACTAAATTAAATATAATAATGCCCTAGAAAAGTAGGTTCTTATCTACAACACATCAATTGGCAAAACTGATTATGAGAGGCTGTAGAGAACACTTTCCTAAATGTTCCCAGTCAAGTATTAATATGCAAGGGCAATATTAATACATAAAGACTAGCATGTAAGTCAATTGATGACTTGATCTCACAAGTCATGGATATATGATATCAAGTTGACACATGGGTATATATTAGAGAATATATACTGAACTGACCCGCCATTAGAAAGTTTCATGGATCGTTATATGAGTGTCATAAACTTTCTCATGTGACTATTGGTATGAATAGTCCTCAAACCTGATGTCACTATGGTTCCCTACATAAGGAGTTATGTACTTTGGTATCGTCAAACGTCACCCGTAACAGGGTGGACCATTAAGGCGATTACTGGGTATATAACAAATTATGCGGAGGGATGTGAGTGATGTAGATGCGATCTATCCCTCTCATATGATGAGAGTGATATCGGTGGGCCCCTTGATTGAGTAGAACTACTAAAACGCATGGCCATGCTCGAATGAGTCAATATGAGATATTGAGCTCATTTGTTTGAGTTAGTTTACTCAGGGATCAAGAAACACATAGATTGATCGAGGATGACACGGTCTATGCCTCATTGGTCAATCTGATATCAAGGATCGAAGGACACGGTCATACATTATAGTAGTCACGGAAAGGTTAGTCGGATCTTGACTTATTTCGTAACTTGGGTACCAATGATGTATTGCTAGATGCCGCTCATTGCTTGTGTATCTAAAAGAGTTTAGGTCCACTGCCAATGTTATGAGAGCCTATAGGGTCACACACAAAGAGCATGATGATTAGAAGAATTAGTGCATTCTAGTTTGACTAGAATAATTTGGGAATAAGCTTAAGTACAAAATGGTTTTTTGGACTTTAAGCTTAATGAGAATTTTAGCTTATTGATTTAATGAGATTAATTCAATATGTTACCTTATTGATTTAATGAGATTAATTCAATATGATAACATAAGCTTATTGAATTAATAAGATTAATTCAACATGCATGAATGCCACACAAGCATGCCACATAAGCATGCCACCTAAGCTAGATAAGGTGGGCTTATTGAATTAATAAGATTAATTCAACATGCATGAATGCCACACAAGCATACCACATAAGCATGCCACCTAAGCTAGATAAGGTGGAAGGAGACAAAGTGGTTTTTGTCTCCTTAAGTGACCGGCCAAACAAGGTGTCTCAATGCAATGGATTGCATTGAATGGTAGGAGGTGAAAGGGTTTCTCCAACCCTATAAAAGACTCCATGGAGTGGCGGCCATATGGGATTGTGGTGGTGAAGCTTGAGAACTTGGTGGAAGCTTTGGTTGTGTGGTTTTGTGAGTGTAGGCTAGCAAGAAGAGTAGTCTTCTTCTTCCTTTCTATTTTTCCCTAGCTTCCTCTCCTTTAGGGACTTCTCTAGCAAGAAGTAAAGGAGAGCTCTTCTAGTTTTTCTTTTGTGAGACAAGAGCTTGCTCGTGTGGATATTTGAACGTGCTAAAGATCTAACAAACCAAAAGGAAAAGCGGGATTAACAAGGGCACACAACAAAGGTAATCCTCTCCTATAAGATAGGTTTGGTTTTAGAGAAATTTATTTTGTACGAGGTTTTCTTTCGCAAGGATCACTAGGAAGGGATCCTAATTTTTCCGTTGCGCATATGCTATTTGGCATAAAGAATTCCCTACAGTGGTATCAGAGCCACTTGCGAAAGATCGTATAAAATAGTTTTTCTCTATTTTATATATGATATAGAAGTAGGATAAATTTATTATGAGTTGATAATTGCATTAGCAATTTTTCAAACATAATAAAATATCCGATGTCTTTTAAAAGTTAAAATTGACATGGTGCATGGTTATGGCCTAGTCCCAAAATGTTTGTGATTGTGTGTTGTAATTCTTAATACGGCCTGCGTGTCGTGCCTTTCTCCCAAAAATTCTTGTTGTAAAATTAGTTTTAGACTCGAATGTAACTCGAGTATTTCTCCTTTTGTAATATACAAAACAAAGATGGAGAGTCCATGGGAAGATGAGGTTACAAGGAGGAAGTCAACACACAAGACAACCAAAAGGAAGCACTTGGGAGAAGATGCTATCCCTAGGTTGACCAATCAATCTTTTCATTGGCTTGAGAAGATTGTAGAATAAGGGCCATAACCATGACACTCTTAGTTTAATATGTATGTGATGCATGTTAATTTAGCTTATATGTGATGCATGTTAATTTAGCTTATATGTGATGTATGCTAATATGTATGTGATGCATGTTTAAGTTTATATCTTAATAAGTCAAAAACGATATGCCTACCAAAGTTTGGTACTCACTACTTCCTCGATCATTTGTTATTGAGTTTGCCAAAGCAAAGCAATGCATTTTATCTTGGAAGAGTGCGAGTGGACAATCGTGATGTCCCGCTATCAAACTTGGTTAAGACTTAATTAAGTTTTTCTTAATTGGTTAAGAAAGTAGAGGCATATATTAGCTTTGAACATAAGTTTTAAAATTAGTTTTGTGTGATTTCCGAACATCAGCTTTGTCTTAGAAGTGGTCGTTGCTCCGATATCCAAGAAGGCCTCGCTCGCCACTACCGAAGCTGGTTTAGGAATAAGCACTAAACTAATCTAAACTTAACCAAAGCTATTAAAGAGTTACATCAGATGTAATTGGCAAAAGATTGCCTACCTAATCATACTACGTCTTGGGCGATTAGCCAAAGCTAACTCAAGATGAATTATGATGTGGATCTTTATCCCATATAAATTTATAGCTAAATAGTAGCTAATGATGTAAGCAAAATGTGTTTGCCTACATCAATGATTAGCTCATATCAAAGCTATGAGAATTTAGTGGGAGCCTCATTTAATTAAAGGCCTAATTAAATGACTTAGGTATGATACTTAATTTTGCATTTTATTGTTGTAGATCACCATGTCATCTAACACGACACACCCCCTGAACTTGCGATCTGTCCTTGAGAAAGACAAGCTCAATGGAACTAACTTTCTAGACTGGTATAGGAACTTGAGGATTATCCGCAAGCAAGAACGTAAACTGTATGTCCTAGAGCAGTCTACCCCTGAAACACCCGCCCATGCGGCCACTCGTGCTGAAAAGGATGCTTATAAGAAGCATCAAGATGACGCATTAGATGTGTCATGTCTTATGCTTGCCACCATGAACTCTGAGCTTCAGAAGCAACATGAGAACATGGATGCCTATGATATGGTTGAGCATTTGAAACAACTATATCAAGGACAAGCTAGGCACGAGCGTTTTGAAGTGTCTAAGGCTCTTTTTGCATGCAAGATGCAAGAAGGAACACCTGTAGGAACTCACGTACTTAAAATGATTGGGTACGTTGAGAACCTTGAAAGACTAGGTTTTCCACTGAGCCAAGAATTGGCAACCGATGTTATCCTGCAATCGTTGCCGGAAGCATATAATCAATTCGTCATGAATTATAACATGAATGAAATTGATAAGCCTTTGCCTGAGATTCTCAGCATGTTAAGAACTGCTGAACCAAATCTCAAGAAGAAAGTTAGTAACGTACTAATGGTCAAGAAGGGCAAAGGTAAGCGCAAAGGCAAGGGTAAGACCCAAGCCAAAGGCAAGGCCAATTCATCCACTTCAAAGGGTAAAGGTAAAGTACCTAAGGAAGGGGATTGTTTCCATTGCGGTGAGACTGGACACTGGAAGCGGAACTGCAAAGTCTACCTTGAGGAAGTAAAGAAGAAAGGAAGTGGGACTTCTGCCTCAGGTATACACGTTATAGAAGTTAATCTATCTATTTCTTCTACATGGGTATTAGATACCGGATGTGCATCTCACATTTGTACTAATGTGCAGGGACTGAGAAATAGTAGACTAATGGCAAAGGGCCAAGTGGACCTACGAGTAGGCAATGGCGCAAAAGTTGCTGCTGCAGTTGTAGGAACATATTCTTTGTCTTTGCCCACTGGGCTTATCTTAGAACTAGAGGAGTGCTTATATGTACCTGCATTAACAAAGAACATAATTTCTGTGTCTTGTTTAGACAAGAGAAACTTTTCTTTTATAATAAAGGACAAATGTTGTTCCATT
This sequence comes from Wurfbainia villosa, assembly GCA_025175895.1. Taxonomy (NCBI): domain Eukaryota; kingdom Viridiplantae; phylum Streptophyta; class Magnoliopsida; order Zingiberales; family Zingiberaceae; genus Wurfbainia; species Wurfbainia villosa. Next base: position 7,596,304 of record CM046003.1, on the reverse strand, counting down.
TATTTGAATGAAATGTTCTATTGCAATGCACCACTTATGAATGGTCTCTATGTTCTAGATTTAGAAAACCCAATTTATAACGTAAATACCAAACGGTTCAAATCGAATGATTTGAACCAAACATATCTCTGGCACTGTCGCCTAGGTCACATAAATGAAAAACGCATATCCCAACTCCATAAAGATGGATTATTGGACTCATTTGATTTTGAATCATATGAGGTATGCGAATCTTGTCTTTTAGGAAAGATGACTAAAACTCCATTTAGTGGACATGGCGAAAGAGCGACGGACTTATTAGGACTCATACATACTGATGTATGTGGCCCTTTCAATGTCGAAGCCAGAGGAGGCTATAAGTACTTTATTACTTTCACTGATGATATGAGTAGATTTGGCTACTTATATTTGATGAGACATAAGTCAGAATCCTTTGAAAAGTTCAAAGCATTCAAGAATGAAGTACAAAACCAACTTGGTAAGTGTATTAAGCTACTTCGATCAGATCGAGGTGGTGAATACCTTAGTCAAGAGTTTCGTGATCACCTGGCTGAGTGTGGGATAATATCCCAACTCACTCCACCTGGAACACCACAATGGAATGGTGTATCTAAGAGGAGAAATCGTACTCTATTAGATATGGTACGATCAATGATGAGCCAGACTGATCTACCTACTTCCTTTTGGGGTTTAGCTCTAGAGACAGCCGTTTTCACACTTAATCGCGTCCCATCAAAAGCCGTAGAAAAGACACCATATACGTTATGGACTGGGAAGAGTCCCAAAATGTCTTTTATAAAGATTTGGGGTTGTGAAGCTTATGTTAGACGTCAAGTCTCAGATAAACTAGGACCCAAATCTGATAAGTGTTATTTTGTAGGATATGTCAAGGAAACTAAGGGATATTACTTTTACAATCCCACACATGGCAAGGTGTTTGTTGCCAGAAATGTTGTCTTTCTAGAAAGAGAATTTATTTCTAGAAAAACTAGTGGGAGTAAAATTCATCTTGAAGAAATTCAAGATGAAGATAACACTAAGGCTTCGATGGAAAATGAACATGCACCACAAAATATTGTGGATGAGGAAATTGTTGCCCAAAGAGTTGTGGAGCAAACACCTGTTCAAGTAGACTAACCTCTTCGTAGATCTAATAGGATCCGTCGTCAACCCGAGAGATATTCTTTTCTCTTGGTACAGCGGTGAGGTATTGCTTGTCGATCTTGACGAGCCTACATCCTATCAAGAAGCTATGATGAGCCCAGATTCTGAGAAATGGCTAGAGGCCATGAGATCCGAAATGGAATCCATGTACACTAACCAAGTATGGACTTTGGTTGATCCACCTGAAGGGGTAAAACGCATTGGGTGTAAGTGGGTCTTTAAAGTAAAGACTGACATGGATGGTAATAAGCATACCTATAAAGGTAGATTGGTGGCTAAAGGATTCAAACAAATTCATGGTATTGACTATGATGAAACCTTTTCACCAGTTGCGATGCTTAAATCCATTCGGATCATACTTGCTATTGCAGCCTACCACGATTATGAGATCTGGCAGATGGATGTCAAAACCGCTTTTCTGAATGGAAAGCTACTCGACGATGTGTACATGACACAACCTGAGGGTTTTGAAGATCCAAAGCATCCTGGAAAGGTCCATTTATGGACTAAAGCAAGCCTCTCAAAGCTGGAATCTTCGATTCGATGATGCAATCAAGGAGTTTGGTTTCATCAAGAATGAAGATGAACCTTGTGTCTACAAGAGAAATAGTGGGAGCACAGTTGTATTTCTTGTCTTGTATGTAGATGACATACTTCTCATCGGAAATAATATTCCCTCACTCCAGTCTGTGAAGATGTGGTTAGGGAATTGTTTCTCGATGAAAGACTTAGTGTGCCTATATTCTAGGCATCAAGATCTATAGAGATAGATCTAAAAGATTACTTGGCCTAAGTCAGAGTACATACATTGATAAAGTGCTAGATCGTTTTGCTATGCAAAATTCCAAGAAAGGATTTCTGCCTTTATCACATGGTGTAAGTCTTTCGAAGACTCAATGTCCCTCTTCTAAGGAGGAGAGAGATCGCATGGATAAGATCCCTTATGCATCTGCTATAGGGTCTATCATGTACGTCATGCTTTGTACTGGCTCTGCGTCTCGTATGCTTTGAGCATGCAGTAGATACCATCGGATCGGTGAAAGTCCTTTGGATAGCAGTCAAAAATATTCTTAAATACTTACGAAGAACGAAAGAATATTTCCTAATATTTGGAGGCAATGAGGAGCTAACTGTAAAGGGTTACAGTGATGCAAGCTTCCAAACAGACAAGGATGACTATAGATCGCAATCGGGGTACGTGTTTTGCCTGAATGGTGGAGCTGTGAGCTGGAAGAGTTCAAAGCAGGACACCGCGATTCTTGATTTTCCAATGATAAGTATATTGCGCATCGATGCAAGGAGATGTTTGGCTCCGCAAGTTCATCAGTGAACTTGGGGTAGTTCCTAGCATTGCAGATCCAATAGACCTCTATTGTGACAACAATGGGGTTATTGCACAGGCTAAGGAACCTCGATCACATCAGCGGACCAAACACATACTGCGGCGCTTCCATCTCATTCGAGAGATCATCGATAGAGGAGATGTGAGGATATGCAGAGTACCGACAGAAGCTAACATCGCAGATCCATTGACCAAGGCTTTGGCACAGAGGAAGCATGATGGTCACACTAGGTCACTAGGTATTAGATATCATAGTGATTGGTACTAGTGCTAGTGGGAGATTGTTAGTTATAGCCCTAAGAACCAATCATGTGATGGTTGAATAGGGAACATTTTGTATCATATTCTATAAAGGCAAAGGATTGGTTATTATATTTACTTCTTGCTTGTGCCAGCTAAATTAAATATAATAATGCCCTAGAAAAGTAGGTTCTTATCTACAGCACATCAATGGGCAGAATTGATTATGAGAGGCTGTTGAGAACACTTTCCTAAATGTTCCTAGTCAAGTATTAATATGCAAGGGCAATATTAATACATAAAGACTAGCATGTAGGCCAATTGATGACTTGATCTCACAAGTCATGGATATATGATATCAAGTTGACACATGGGTATATATTAGAGAATATATACTGAACTGACCCGCCATGAGAAAGTTTCATGGATCGTTATATGAGTGTCATAAACTTTCTCATGTGACTATTGGTATGAATAGTCCTCAAACCTGATGTCACTACGGTTCCCTACATAAGGAGTTATGTACTTTGGTATCGTCAAACGTCACCCGTAACAGGGTGGACCATAAAGGCGATTACTGGGTATATAACAAATTATGCGGAGGGATGTGAGTGATGTAGATGGGATCTATCCCTCTCATATGACGAGAGTGATATCGGTGGGCCCCTTGATTGAGTAGAACTACTAAAACGCATGGTCATGCTCGAATGAGTCAATATGAGATATTGAGCTCATTTGTTTGAGTTAGTTTACTCAGGGATCAAGAAACACATAGATTGATCGAGGATGACACGGTCTATGCCTCATTGGTCAATCTGATATCAAGGATAGAAGGACACGGTCATACATTATAGTAGTCACGGAAAGGTTAGTCGGATCTTGACTTATTTCGTAACTTGGGTAGCAATGATGTATTGATAGATGCCGCTCATTTCTTGTGTATCTAAAAGAGTTTAGGTCCACTTCCAATGTTATGAGAGCCTATAGGGTCACACACAAAGAGCATGATGATTAGAAGAATTAGTGCATTCTAGTTTGACTAGAATAATTTGGGAATAAGCTTAAGTACAAAATGGTTTTTTGGACTTTAAGCTTAATGAGAATTTTAGCTTATTGATTTAATGAGATTAATTAAATATGTTACCTTATTGATTTAATGAGATTAATTCAATATGATAACATAAGCTTATTGAATTAATAAGATTAATTCAACATGCATGAATGCCACACAAGCATGCCACATAAGCATGCCACCTAAGCTAGATAAGGTGGGCTTATTGAATTAATAAGATTAATTCAACATGCATGAATGCCACACATGAATGCCACATAAGCATGCCACCTATGCTAGATAAGGTGGAAGGAGACAAAGTGGTTTTTGTCTCCTTAAGTGGCCGGCCAAACAAGGTGTCTCAATGCAATGGATTGCATTGAATGGTAGGAGGTGAAAGGGTTTCTCCAACCCTATAAAAGACTCCATGGAGTGGCCGGCCATATGGGATTGTGGTGGTGAAGCTTGAGAGCTTGGTGGAAGCTTTGGTTGTGTGGTTTTGTGAGTGTAGGCTAGCAAGAAGAGTAGTCTTCTTCTTCCTTTCTCTTTTTCCCTAGCTTCCTCTCCTTTAGGGACTTCTCTAGCAAGAAGTAAAGGAGAGCTCTTCTAGTTTTTCTTTTGTGAGACAAGAGCTTGCTCGTGTGGATACATATAGAGGCACGGACATTTGAACGTGCTAAAGATCCAACAAACCAAAAGGAAAAGCAGGATTAACAAGGGTACGCAACAAAGGTAATCCTCTCCTATAAGATAGGTTTGGTTTTAGAAAAATTTATTTTGTACGAGGTTTTCTTTCGCAAGGATCACTAGGAAGGGATCCTAATTTTTCCGTTGCGCATATGCTATTTGGCATAAAGAATTCCCTACAGGATAGCTGGAGGCCCCTAGACTGGACACTTCCATCTCAGCCAGAGTCTCCAAGAATTTTGCTGATGAAAGCCCTGACAACAAATGCAATAATCCAGCCCCAAGGCTGGACACTTTTCCTGAATCGCCTCCGACCACCAGAGAAAACATATAAGAAGGTGATCCTATTGGAGGGAGTAGCACAGTACTATCATTATCACACCATGAAGGTGCTCACCCCCATTCAGTCCATCCCGATCTCGGCATTGATGTTAAAGTTGAATCTTCTTCAACCACTGGGATGGGATTTCTTTAGGAGCACTCCATGGCCTGCGTGGCTTCGTCTACTGAACCTTCTTCAACCACCAGGACCCCAGGGGAGTTTGCTCCATCTTATCTCTTTTCTTTTTCCTTGTATATATGTCTCTTTTACTTCATTTGTTTTTGTTTTAGTTGTTATGTTTTGTTTGTTGAGTTTTTATTTTGTTGGGATTTCCAAATAAATTTTCTATGCATTCCTTTATGTCATCTTAGAAGTCGTGAAAACTAGTTAAATCTTATTGTTGAGCTTTGGGGATTTATTGTTATGAATGAATTATTTGGTTGCATGTGGTTATTGCTTGGTGATGGATTCTATGTTGATAGACCGAGTTGATTATTTTTGTTTACCTAGTGAGGATTGAGCCTATTTTTATTGCTTGTGTGTTTTGCACTTATGGTTATTGTAACTCTAGAACTTGCTTTAATTCTTTCAAGACCACACAACCATAGGTTTGCATGATTACTTTGAAGGCAATCTCACATGTTTCCCTTTACTTCTTTTATCATCACATGATTATTGAATAACATTCTAGTCATTCATCCTTACATTTTTCTTTCCTTACTTTCTTCTCCATTTCTATTTCTGGATGTGGAATACTTGGAGGTTTCATGATGAGTGTTTTGCCCAGGATGGATAAAAGTTTAAGTGTGGGGGAGAGAGTAGCTCAGGATATTTAGTGTAAGCATAGGCAAGTCGTGCTTGATCACCATGATCTAGCCTTGCTCTTTATCTTTTTAGCTGAGCTGGATGTTGGAGCATAGGGAAGTGCACTACATGTTGAAAAAAAAAGTGAAAAAAAGCTGAAAAAAAGATGAAAAAAAAATAAATTGGGTACCCATTAAATAAAAAAAAAGTATTGTGAAAATTTTGACATGTGGTACCATTCATTTTTATTTATGTGTGATAGTATTTTTGTTAATAACATCCCATGTTTAGTTATTGAGTGATTTATTGTATATCATGAGTAGTTTTGTATTGAAGAATGTGATAAGGGTTGTTTACATGTTTATTGGGTTGGAAGAAAAATTTTAGGGCAATGCTTTCTTTTACTCATCTATGTAGCATTCCAGTATTTCCATATCTTCTTCTTGCATTTCTTTAGCTATTTCATTTCTTATCTTTCTTTCCTTTCATACATATTGTCATTTTTCTTGTATTCATGTTTCCCTTACATTCTTAATAAGCCTTTAGTGATTGTGCATTCTTATATGTATATAGTGGTGAAGGTAGAAGAAAAGCAATCATATGGTAGTTCATAAACCATGAGTAGCTTGAGTGAACTCCACTATTACATGTTTATGAGAGCGAGAGAAACCACCACTTACCTTGTGAGGCTTAATTATTCTTAGTCTATTCATGATGGATTGAAGTCACCATGTTTGTTAACCTGTGTAAGATTTGAGTCCATAATTGCTTGAGTTTCTGAGAATTGACAATCCAAGGTAACTTTCTTTCACGATCTTCTATGTATGCTTCGAAATTGCTAGGGAAATATACTTTCAGTTTATTTATAATTTTATTTACTTGGTCGGGACGTGCAAGAATAAGTGTGAGGAAATTGATAACTATCATTTTGTTGTATTATTTTAGTCCTTAATCTCACTGTTTTTATCCTCTCTAGTGATTAATTATCGATTATTTACATGTTTTATGAGTTGGATATATTTTTGGACCTTACTATAAATTCTCCTAAAATTTGAACTTATATGCGAATCTTATCTTTGTTTGTAGGAGATCAAGATGAGCCACTGGATTAGACTCGAGTTAGATAAAATATGGCTTCATCTAGGGCTTGAAGGATATTTTAAGCTGGATCAATCTGGACCATTCATCATGATCGAGGGCAATTTAATCAAGAGATCAGATCTGTGCCATATGGACCGTCCGATGAAAGTGGCTTGATTCTGAGCCATCTACCAAGATCTGGAGAGATCTGGTCCGTATATTTAGATCTGGACATCTTAGGCCTTCATCCAGATTCGTTCGATCGTGATTATCCCTTCAGATTTATTAAATCCGTCCATACGAGATCGAAATAATTCTAGCCGTTGGATGTACAACCTTGATTAATCACAACATTTAAGCAATTAAACCCTAGACCTATTAGACAGCTGAGATTGAAAGGGGCTTGGATCGGACGGTGGAGAAAATCCACTTAATTCTTTCATCGCCCGACATAGAGATCCAGCCGGCTATTTCTTCTTCCCGCACGCGATTTCGCCGATGCTCGACCATCGCCGCACTCTCTGCTTCCTCGCAGGTCGTCGGAGTTGGAAGGGGATCCCCTCCAATCTCCAGTGACCTTCTCCTCCACCATCAGTAGCCACCACATCTCCACCGACTACAGCTCCGCTAGCCGTCTCCTTTGTGAGCTCTGTCGCCGCCTTCAGCAGCTCCGATCAGTTCGGCCAGCTATATGCCAACCACCACCTCTGGCCAACGACCTTCACAGCACCTCCAGAAATTTCCAGCCGCCGACAGCTCCATTGTAGCACATCTCCGACCAGCAGCAATTCCACATTTCCAGCAGATTTTATTCAGTTCCAATCAGCATATTTTTTTCCAGCATCTATGTGTTTTGATTGTTTGGTTGTTTAATTGGTTTAACATTTGTAATCACATTTCCCTTCCATGTTTAGACTACACGTATCCATTTTATTTTGTTTCATGCCTTTTTGGTGTTCGGTTAATGTCTCTTTGGATAATTAGGTTCTCTTTGGTTAATTATATTGTAGTTAGTTAGGTTAGATCTAATTTCATGCTTACTTTAATTGCTCTCTTTTAATCATGTTTATGCAGTAGATTTCCTTAATGCATTGCTTATTTCTTTTAGTTGTTGGTTAAATATATTCTTCCCTTGAGCCTTAGCAGCCGTCTCCACCTTGCTTCCACCCACTTTCCTCGATGGATTCGAGGAGGAACCGCTTCATCGAGAGATTTCAGTGACGTCCTTCATCTCCATAGATCATCCACTTTCTCTTTCAAATTCGAGGAGGAGTTCCACCCCGACAACACTTCTTCGAGCTCAACTAGATCCACGAGAGTTCAAAGTATCCATCAAACTACTGGATTCAGGAGTTTGCACCATCCCACATCCACTGCCGTTTGCGGAGTCTCGATCGAGCTTCGTTGGACTTGGCCGGAGGAACTTGGTTATTCATCGGGCCTATCTTTGGTTGATTAGATTATTTCCTTTTCCAGTTTTTATTGCTTTAATTCCTGCATTGTCTTTTCATTCAGTAGGATTAGTCTTTTAAATCCAAACCTCCAGCTTCAATAGAAAACCCAAAGCAATAACCAAAAATCCTAAATTTACTATTCTGTCGATTACACTCATTGGGAAACAATCCGGGCCATTCACTATACTATATTAGTGTAGAGGGGGTTCGATAATTAATTTGAAATGGTACGATGACACAAATACCATGCATATCAAAGACAGAATGACGGATACCTCAGGATTTTTGGCCCATTTCTTTTGAATCCATTTGCGAATGGCTTTCAGCATACCTGCATGCATCTTCATATGGAAATGGAATAATGACTATGTTGAAGGAGGAGGAATAGAGGCACTAGTGGAACTAGCGGAGGTGAATTATAACAGGTTGCAGAAGAAGTACACAACAACCCTATAACTGGTACAAGGAAGAAAAAGAAAAGGTTTGTAGGTAAACTCTCGAAGGTCCATGTCATAAGCAAATTGTGGGTTGGAGGATGGGTCGGTAGTGAATAAGGCCTTAGGTTCAAAACAATATAGTTATTGAGAATGGTGGAGTATTCCTACGATCGGCTGAGGTGGTTTGTAAGTCCTCAAGTCAGGTTTATATTCTACATAGCTCGGTGATCAGCCAAAGCTACGATCCCCCTGCAGTGGTGGATTGAAGGAGTTGGGTTTAGGTAAGAATTTATTCAAGGAAGAATGGCGGAGTATTCTGATGCCCGCGAACGCGACCTCAAATCTCGTGATGGAGACCATCGAGGACTCGAAGCACCTGCTCACGCTCAACGCCCGCAAGTACATGGGTGTCATCAAGTAATAAAGATTTATTGATCCCACAGGGACTGAGATTCGAGTACCAATCTATTCGGTGGACGTTATTATTCAAAAATCGATTCTAATGGTTGTTGTTTAGAGGGTTGTCGGCGGTCCTAACTCTAGTATGGTGTCACACGGAGGAAGAGAAGGGACGCTACGAGTCTTTGGATGGATTATAGGATTTCGGTTTCATTTGTGTGTCGCAGAACACGTTGTTAATTGGGTTTTGTCTAGGTTTCTAGCTGCGATTTTGTGGAAAGGACATAATACACTCCCTAGATGAGCCTTCGCATCTATCGGAAGCAACCTCTGCCATACCAAGTCAACCCCTGGCTTTAGGATGGGATTGTCGGTATGAGGATTCCGAATTGATCCCTATGACAAGTCGAAAATGAGATGCATTTCCTACTCTATCGCATCCTTCTACCCACAATTACCAGCGATGAGGACAACCCCAAGGTTGCTCTTTAAATTCCCCTAAATCTTTGATATGAGGGTTGTCACCCCTCGTATCGGCTAAGCACATTGACTAGAAAACCAAAACAATAGCTATAGATCTAAACCAAACACAAATTGCAAATATAGATTCAAGAACGAAAAGATATTTGAACCAACATGTTCTAACTCAACACAAACTACTCCCTAGTCCTAGAATAAGAGAATCTACTCCATGAATGCGAGAAAAGAATCACAAGGCATTGTTGAATTCATATATACAAGATAAAGTATGGAAAGAATATAGATTACAATGCATTGAGGTGCATAACATGGATCTCGAGCGGCTTTCTCCCATTGCGAGTTTCTGAAGCTTTTTAGGGCTTCGGAGTGTTGTCCTGGCCGTCGTGCTTCCCCTGGAGTTTGGGCATGGCTTTCTTTATATAGACATTAGATCAGCTCTTCACGAAATTCGAAAAAAGACCTAATCACGCCAAAATACTGGGCCGCCACACAACAGTGTGTTTTCACATGGCCAAGCCATGTGTGGCCCTGTGGTGGCCAATCTCAAGCTTCGGACATGGTCGTGTGTAGCCACACGCTCTGGCCGTGTGTAGCCACACGCTCTAGCCGTGTGTCCTACTGCATCCAGCTGCCAAATGCTCTTTTTCGCTCCAAAAGTGCATCGTTTTCTCCATGAATTGCTATCCTACACAGTACAAAGAGCAAATCTCCAAACTAGAAAATAGGAAATGCATGCAAAATAAAGTAAAATATGCATGAAATAAACATAAAATGAAATGAGAAATGAGCGAAAACTACTCCTAATACCCTATATGTTTTGCTCACATCAATTTTCCCATACTTAGATCTTTGCTTGTCCTCAGGCAAACCTCAGTGCCATAAATTTTTAAAAAGATATCGTTTCATACTTAGCATGTTAACTAGATTTATCATGTAGTATTTTCAATCAAAGCAAAATAGATGTGTTCTAAAAATTCACTAAGTTAGCTCCTCGTGCACATGCCAAGCGAATTTTCTTAGGGGATACTCGTTCCATGATAAGTTAAGTCGTCATCCTATAGCTTTCATAAGGTCTCCGATTCTTAGGCACTTACCTACCTAAAGCGAGGGTCGTTCCCTAGATCTAGTACAAAGTCTCAAAGGTGTGCTCGGTATTGAGAGAAATAAGTAGGTGTTTCCCCAGTAACCTAACTCGGTCTCAAAGGGGCACCTAACCATTTCCACCCACGACAACTATTTTTTTATCCCTCATAATCTTTTTTTTTCAATTTTTTTTCTTACTCTCTTTTTCTTTCTTTTTGTCTTTTCTTATTCCATTTTTTTTCTTTCTTTCTTTTCACTCTCTCTTGGGATTTTGATTTTTTCGAATGGGCTTCCACAATCCGAGCATCTCTAGTAACTAAAATGCTAAATCTAGAGTCACCTATGGATTCCAAAGTACTAGACTACTGAGATGAATCATAACTAGGTATGTACTAGATTTTCCCTTTCAGAATGTTCGTCATGTGTCGGTGTAAAAATAAAAGTTAACCAGTGTAAGTCTAGAACATTCATTAGAGAAAATAAAATAAAATACCACGAGGTAAATGAAGTTAAGCTACCCAAGGAAACAACTCATGAACAAACTTTAGAAATACTACTGAGGCAACATTATAGATAACAAAAATTAAGTGTTGAAAGCAACTAAACAACTTATGCATGAACAAATAAATGCTAACTATAATACAGATATCAGGAAAGAAACTACTATTAGAAACAAAATAAATCAAAACTTGGGGTCCCCCCCCAGACTTAAGTGAAGCATACCTCTAGTATGGTGGATGAGGTGGATGTTGGGTTTCCGGCACCGCGGCGAGTGTGTGTTCGAACATGTTTCGTAAACATGTGCACAGCGAAAGAAATAAAATTAATAAATCAACATTTATTACAACACACACATCACACGCATGCATAGTACAACATGTGTAGACATAACCGTAAATTTAAATTTGCAATAAAAGGATATTTAACTACGTTATACCTTTCGTATTACGTGTAGCGGGAACGGCATCAACCGGAACGATCCTCGCTAGAATCGTCTCTATCCGTATCCACGCCGAGTATCCTTAGGTTGACTTCGCTAAGCCACGAGCTTCATCTTCGTACGGGTTACTAGCCTTGTGTTGAAGACGACGTGATCGAGAGATGATCACGATCCGAATCAAAATTCGGATCCAAAACCGAGTCCTCAAAACTCGCTTCTCCGGAGAGGTATTCGTCAACCGTTTGACGAATCCTTCGTCCTCCACCTCAGAGGATTACCGGAGATCGAATCCCGGGTAAGTTAGGCGTTGTCGGAGCTCTAACCATCGTCCAAACGACGCTCCAACGAGAAGGAAACAAGCTGTCCAGAAAACTGGACAGCTTTGGTGGAGGAATTAGGGCCGACCAAAAAGGGGAGGATGAAGCTCACCTTGATGCCAAACCCAAAGGAGATCACCGGAGCAACAACCGGCAGCAGCTCGACGCCGGCGAAGGGAAAGGATAGCTCCTTCTAGACGCCGGTTGGAAGAGATGGGCGGCGGCAATGGAGTTGGCGCCGACTCCTTCAATGGGGTGGGCGGCAACTCTAGCTAGGGTTTTTGGATTAGGGCTTAACAATCCCTTAAGCCCTCTTTTATAGAGAACCAATTCTCATAATGGTTATTGGATCATATCCATAAGGCCCGTTAACCCACTCCATTAATATAAGTTAAAATAAACCAAACCATGATTGTTTATTTTAAGTTAAAACGAACCGAACCAACTTTTGGTTCATTCGTTTAAAATAAACCAAACCCTTTGGTTTATTCTCCTCCATTGGATTAGAACCAAACCATTTTGGTTCATCCATTATGTCTTCACAAGACACGGCCCATCCACGCTTCCATTGCGACTCAAACGATTTCATGCTCGCTATATGTTTGGTCCAACCAAACCTAGTTTCTCTCGGTCTGAGAATCCCATTCTCAAGCTCGTTTTAAATCCTTCGGATTACACTCGTTGTGCATGTGACCAAATAGGTTCTCGGTTTATGTTGGCCGTCTATAATTAACCATTAATTATAGAACAATCATGAGTGGCACCTAGTAGTACATCATGATCCCCAATTAATCGAAAAAATCAACGGTTGATCCAGAACTATTTTTGAAACCCTTCAGCAGCTCGAATGAATCGTGCCCCATTCCCTTCACTCATCTTATACCCACTTGGTTCAGGACATGGTCTATAGTGTCAGTCCCCACTAGGCTGACTACGTCACACCTAGCCCAAGTATCATTTCCTCGTCCTACGGATTCTAGTTACTGCACATGTATCGAAGAGTACCTTACTCTAAACATGTAATGCTTTGGCCAAAGACTTTAGTAACAATCCGATGAGAGGCCATGGGTATACATCTCCTCGCAAGGAGTGGTGAATCCTTTATAGGCTATTCAAACACGTTCGATCACTTCGACTTATACCCAATCATCTCGGGTCCACATCTCCTCTGAGATGCTTGCTTAAGATGTCAAAGCATAAGTCTTCATGATCAAGATGACTTGAATACCGCAAGTCAAAGGAACATCGCACTTAAGCTACAGTAAGAACTTCATTGACATATCTATATATGTAGAGAACCATATGAAGTCTTACGGCTGGTCACTCCAATGAACTAGTTACCATAACTAGCATCCACGATTAACTCCGGACATCACAATGTCACCAACCAGTGAGAATCGGCTGCTTGGATACACCAAGGAGTATACCTCGTGCTAGTCTCGACAGAATTGATGGTGTCCAAATCCATCAATTCATCGACTAGGGATAATTCTGATACATCACAATTACACATGTAGAGATACTCACTAGTTGTGATCCAATCACAGATTCTCTCATGCTGTGAATCGTATCGTGGACATTCAGTAAATGAGTTTAAAATCCAATCAAATACATAAAATAGGTATACTCAAATAGTGAATCTTCATTTATCATATAAATGGTTCATACATAAGGCGATTGCCTTAGGACATCTCTCATATATTACTAACAGTGGAAAGTTAGTAGCCTCGGCATCTCGGGATCCTGGGAGAATATGGTGTTGAGCCGCTGATGCCACATGTACATGTGGTCGATCTGAGAGCTGGTGGATGCAGCAGCTGCTCTCTGCTCCTCCTCCCTAGCCCATTGTGCCTGTTGGGCACGCATGTGCTACCTGTCCTTTTGATGGCAATGGGCAGCCTTCTCTTGGAATTATATACGGGCCTCGTCGTAGAACTCCTCGGCCCGATGGAAGCGCTCCTGTAATCCATGAAACTCCGCTTGTGTTTAAGCGCTCTGCTCCTCCCCTCACTGCCTCTGGGTCTACTGCTCGGTGTATATGTCCTCGAGGCGTGATTGGAACTTGGAGAAATCGTAGGTGGATGTACCTGCATCCTGCTCAAAAGTAGAAAAAATGGTAGCGCAGGTGTAGGCTCTCTATGTGGACTAGGTGGGCTCAAAACGATTTTTGCTTCTACCTAGCAAGTTCTTCCTAATCCTAAACTATTTAAAAAAAACATAAATGACCATAAATCAAAGTCTAAATCATACACGTGAATGCAAAAAGATTAAAAACATGTAAAATTAAACTTGGGTTGCCTCCCAAGAAGCGCTTTGTTTAAGGTATTTTAGCTCGATCCTACTCCTTTGCTTCAACTTGGCTCGGGAGGCTCCGTGAACCTCCATGCATTCGTCTCAGCGCCTCGGTCCTCTTTTTGTGGGGTGGTCTTTACCCTGCATGAAGTGTACCTGTCTAAAAAGGGAGTTTTACACTTCCAGAGGTTGAAGATGATGATCTCGCCATCTACCTCCAAGGAGATCTTGTGTTCCTTCACATATATGCATGTTCCTGCAGTCGCTAGAAAGGGCCTTCCAAAAATGATGGGGTTCTGAGGGTTTGGTCCTATGTCAAGTATGATAAAATCCATGAGTATCACGAAATTCTCAATGACCACAGGCACATGTGCTGGCATGCCAATGGGTTCCTTGACAGAGTCGTCAGCCATGCGAATACAAAGGTCCACTGGTTGGATGCCACTCAATCCCATCTTCAGATAGAGTGCGTAGGGCATCACACTGACTGATGACTCTATGTCGCATAGTGCTTCATCGAAGCTCTCGCCATAGATCAGGCAGGGTATAACAAATTTGCCTGGGTCCACAAGCTGTTGTGGAATTTTGTCTTCTATTTCAGCTTGGTTGGGTAGGGTGGAAATCATGGCTGCACCCCCCTAGAAAATCTACTATTCTGACCTACTCCCTTATTGTATACTCCTTCTCCTTTGATATGATTTTCCTCGACTGGCGGTGGAGGGTATCCATGGTCTACGACACGGTTTGGGCTATTTGAGCCACCTATGTCTCCAATATCTTTGTGTGACTTGCAAGGCCGTCAACAGTGGCCTTCAAGGCTCTAAGTGCCTCTTCAGATTTTTGATGTTGGCGTCAAAATTCTGCATTAGCCTTAGTTTGGGTAGCAATGAAGTCTTCCATCATTAGTTCCAGTCTAGACTTCTGTGGGTGTTGCTGCCCATTGTCCTATTATTTCACATACCCTCCTGATGGTTGGAAGTTCCCCGAGTTATTCTAATAGGAAAGATTAGGGTGATTCTTCAATCCGGGATTGTAAGTACCGGAGTATGGTTTGTTGACCCTTTGATTATAATCCCCAACCACATCAACATGTTCTATCTGCTCTTCTAAGGTGTCCTGCCCTCCATAGTAATCTTCATGATATGCTACAACTCCTTCCCCAAAGGTATTGGCCGCACAAGTAGAGACAAGATTTAAAGAGTTGAACTGTCTACTAAGTCCGTCCATCCTCGCCGATATGTGGTCAATCGAGTTGACAATGTATCTATCTGCTGCAGGAGATGGGTGACTACTTTGGAAGCCCATTGATGGTGGTTCTGGGCCACCTCTTCTATCAGCTCCTCTGCTTCCTCGATAGTCTTGTTCATAAGCGCTCTTCCTACTGTAGAATCGAGGGACACTTTTGTGACGTACGTGATCCCATTATAGAATATGTGGATCACCAGCCACCTCTCTAATCCATGATGGAGGCATTGGTAGAGTAGCCCCTTGTAGTGATCCCAAGCTTCAAATAGGGACTCCCCTTCCTTCTAACAGAAGCTCGTGATTAGATGGCGCATGTGAACAGTCTTTCTTGGCGGGAAGTACTTGTTCAAAAATTGTTGCTCACACTACTCCCATGTAGTAATGCTTCTTGATGGCAGGGAGTGAAGCCATGCCTTAGCCTTATCCCGCAATGAGAAAGGGAATAGGCTTAGGTCGATCATGTCGGCAGGGACTCCATTAATCTTCATTGTTGAGCAGATTTACAAAAATATCTCCAGGTGCCGGTTTGGGTCTTCAGTCGCAGCTCCCCCGAATTGACTCTGCTAGACCATGTGTATGAGTGCCAGTTTCAACTCAAAGTTGTTTGTCGAAATGGACAGTCTAGCTATACACGGTCTAAATCCTCTAGCACTAGGGGTTGTGTACTCCCGCAAAGTTCGGCTACCTACGTTTACCACGGATGCAGCTTGGTCCTCCATCCTCTTCTGTTCAGCTCTCCGGCGATGGTAGGTTTGTTGGATTTCTAGATCGATTGGAATCAGTCCTTCCGATCATAGGCATCTAAGAAAACAAAGAACAGAGTCACAAAATTAGGAGTATTGCCTAATGCTCAAAAACCTGAAATAAACTAATCTAGCTAACTAAATCAAATAAATAAGAGATAAAAAGAAAACGTAGAACTACTGCTAAAATAAAAACTAATTCTAGATATGGAAAATCTAAAACTGAATTAAATACAGTAAAATAAATAAATAAATAAAAATAACTAAAAGTAGACCAAGTAAATAAATCTAACCTAAGTCTGAACTAATTATTCACTTCTTGATTCGATATAGAATCAATCAGTCCCAGGCAACGGTGCCAAAAACTTGATGCACGCGAACGCAACCTCAAATCTAGCGAAAGACACCGTTGAGAACTCGAAGCGTGTGCTGCACTCAATGCCCGCTAGTGCATGGGTGTCATCAAGTAATAAAGATTTATTGATCCCACAGGGACTGAGATTCGAGTATCGATCTATTCGGTGGAAGTTATTGTTCAGAAATCGATTCTAATGGTTGTGGTTCAGAGGGTTGTCGGTGGGCCTAACTCTAGTACGGTGTCACATGGAGGAAGAGAAGGGACGCTACCAGTCTTTGGATGGATTCTAGGATTTCGATTTCATTTGTGTGTCACAGACCACGTTGTCAATTGGGTTTTGTCTATGTTTCTAGCTACGGTTTTGTTGAAAGGACATCATACACTCCCCCATTGAGACTTCACATCTATCGAAAGCTACCTCTACCATACCAAGTCAACCCCTGGCTTTAGGATGGGTTAGTTGGTACAAGGATGCCGAATCGATCCCTACGACGAGTCAAAAACGGGGTGCATTTCCTACTCTATCGCATCCTTCTTCCCACAATTACCGACAATGAGGACAACCCCTAGGTTCCTCTTTAAATTCCCCAAAATCTTTTATACGAGGGTTGTCACCCCTCTTATCAACTAAGCACAGTGACTAGAAAACCAAAACAATAGCTATAGATCTAAACCAAACACCAATTGCAAATATAGATTCAAGAACGAAAAGATATTTGAACCAACATGTTCTAACTCAATACAAACTACTCCCTAGTCCTAGAATGAGAGAATCTACTCCATGAATGTGAGAAAAGAATCACAAGGCATTGTCAAATTCATATATACAAGATAAAGTATTGAAATAATATAGATTACAATGCGTTGAGGCTCTTTTTCCTAGCATTGAGGTGCAAAACTTGGATCTCGAGCAGCTTTCTTCCTCCCCATTGCGAGTTTTCGAAGCTCTTTAGGGCTGCGAAGTGTTGTCCCGGCCGTCGTGCCTCACTGCATCTAGCTGCCAAATGCTCTATTTCACTCTGGAAGTGCGTCATTTTCCCTAAGAAATGCTATTCTGCATATAAAAGTACAAATAGTAAATCTCCGAACCATAAAAAAGAAAATGCATGCAAAACATAGTAAAATATGCATGAAACAAACATGAAATGAAATGAGATTTGAGCGAAAACTACTCCTAAAAGCCTATATGTTTTGCTCACATCAACCATGCACCGCACTATCACTACACAATACAATGGTTAAACAATTTTGATTAAGGGACATGACCATGAACTGCACTGTCACAATGCGATACAATGTTCAAATATTAACTGCAATTCAACCATGCACCGCACTGTCACTATACGATACAATGATCAAATATTAACTGAAAACAAAACAAAAGAAACTTAAACAATTCAACTAAGCACCGCACTATCACTATACGATACAATGATCAAATATAAATGAAAACTAAACAAAACAAACTTAAACAATTCAACCAAGCACCGCACTGTCACTATACGATACAATGATCAAATCTCAACTTAAAATTAAACAAACAAACTTAAATAATTCAACCAAGCACTGCAGTATCACTATATGGCACAATGGCCAAATATCAATGGAAAACTAAACAAACAAACTTAAACAATTCAACCAAGCACCGCACTGTCACTATACGACACAATGGTCAAACATCAACTGAAAACGAACCAAACAAACTTAAACAATTCAACCAAGCATTGCACTGTCACTATATGACACAATGGTCAAACATCAACTGAAAACTAAACAAACAAACTTAAACAATTCAACCAAACACTGCACTATCACTATACGACACAATGTTCAAACATTAACTGAAAACTGGAAAGAACAATTAACATTGTAGGAAATAAACCTAACCACCAAGTAAACAAAGTAAATGATCAACAACACGAACTAAACTCTCAACACAAATTACCATATGCAACATTAAATGAACACAAACAACAAACAAACAAACAAACATAACCAAACACAACACAAATTAAAACACAAGAATAAAAATTAATCGACGATCATCCACAACTCCCAGAAAGGAACCACCCTCTCCGATGACCCACGACAGTGCTGGACAACTCCTAACGACTTCAATGGCATGGATCTCTCGTCAAAATATCCCTCCGACAAAAGTTGGAATTGATGGACATGGATCACTGCTCCGGCGATGACCTTCGGGGCTGCCGAATCACAGCAGCTAATGGATGGATCTGCGGAGGCGAAGCAACACGAATCATGTTGGTGCAATCGGCCCAAGTTGACTCGAGTTTGGCTCGAGCAGTATTTTGATGATAGACAAAATTTATGACATGGGATTGTCATAGGAAAGTCCAACATGGAGTTGGTATGGAAAATCCAAGCATGGAGTTTGGTGTGGAAAAGTCCAAAGCATTGCGAAGTCGTGCGCTTGGTGCTTGGTGAGAAATGCATTGCGAAGCCGTGTGCTTGGTGCATGTGGGAAGTCTTGAGGACTTGGCAAGTTCACTAGGCTCGGGATCCTTGAGTCGGTGAAGGATGGCATTGCGAAGCCGTGCACTTGGTACATCCAAGGGACCACTGGACGGGGAGTGAATGGAGTGAGACCAAAGGGAAGCATACTTCAAGGGCATGAGATGCGAAGGATGGCATAACGAAGTGGTGCACTTTGCGCATCCGAGGGACGTAGGCCGAGGGAAGAGAGCTTCGGTGGGGAACTTCATGAGGGATGAGGTGGACTTGGCTAAGTGGCTAAGACTGAGTGTCGGATGCTCAAACAGCTTGATTTTTGAGATTTTACCCGACATCAGTTGACTGGCATAGGTGCCAGTCGACTGCTCTAGGTCGAATGGTTCGACCAATGTTCGACTTACCAGAATCTGGCTAACCAGTCGACTGTTGAAGGAGGGCAGTCGACTGCCGACGCCATCAGTCGAATGATGATGGGCATCAGTTGATTGATCGGGGCGATTTCAGCCACAGAAGGGTTTCCAGTTGAGTGCTCGCGCCTGCACTCGACTGATGCGATGATCAGTCGACTGATGGGTATCATCAGTCGACTGATAGGTGATCCGTTGGAACTTGACCGATGTGGATCTTGCCATTGTGAGACAACGGCTACAGGACCAGTCGACTGATGGTCACGATCAGTCGACTGATGGGCACGAAATCATCTTGATGCAGGTTATAAATGGAGCTTGAGAGGGAGGATATCACCAAGACTTTAAGGGTGACATTGGAGGGGAATTGTTGTTGCATTCCAGACCTTCAAGAGCCAACCAAAGCAAGCAACAAACAAGCGATCAAAAGCAATCGGTGAAAAGTGTTCTTTGTATTGTATTTGTATTCTTGTTTGTATTTCATATTACTTGTTGTAATAGCTTGTACAAGGTTTCTCCACCTCCGACATGTTTTCGAGAAGGAGTGTTTTAGTTAGTGTCGTGCGTATAACTAGAGCTCGGTGAGCTCGCCCGTGGAGTAGGAACCATTCGGTTCTGAACCACGTATATTGTCGTGTCTTGTGTGTGATTGTTTATTGTTGTTATTTCTATTGTTATTCCGCTGCGTATATTAATGACTATTGTAGACAAGAAACGCAAGAATGAACGAATTCCACCATACGACGATTGAGGGCTATTCACCCCCTCTAGCCGACCAACATCGACCCTACAAATCACAACCACAGAAATGGAAGGAACCAGAGCTATGACCGTCTACAGATCTTCACCAATGCTTGAATTTTGTCGCTGCCACCGGAATTGGAAGAATTGTACGGCTACTGGAACTGGATAAAGGTGCTGCCAAATCACGACAGTAGAAGATAACCCCAACCTTCTGAATCACGTCCAACTGGGTCATCTTAGATCCGATCGCAAGGCATGAGAGGAGCACCGATGAAGATGCTCGAGACCCAGGCCTCTCCGGTGAAGCTGTCGTCTGCCCAACTTCAGAAAACGGCTATGCCAGACCAATGAAAGGAACTTCCGATGTATGGAGATGAAGGGGACGCCGCTGGATTTGCAAGAACACTACCACTTGAATCTCTGTGGATGAATCGCCGCTCGCCGTGCATTAGAGGAGAAGAAGGTTGCACTGCTTTGTGTCGTTGTTCTCGCAAAAGGGAAAATGTTTGATTTTAAGGTGATTTTCCTTTGTCATCCGATCGAAGCCCTTTCATCTCGGCCACCCACTTAGATCTAGGGTTTAATGAATCCAATTAATCCTCTCCCTAGGTAGGCTGATCAATCAAATCTGATGGTTGCGATCGATTTGATCCGGATCGACGACTGTGATTGCTCCATTTAGGCCCTCTTTCTTGTTTCCTATAAAATCACATGCAATTTATGAAAAATACTGAAATTATAGGAATTAATGCAATTAATCGCAAATAGGCTCAATATAAAAAAACATACTGAATAACAATGATTATCCCATCAAAGAGCCTAAAATATCTAATCGGTAAGTAAAAATAGCACAATAAAAATACAACTATCAAATTCCCCCACACTTATTTTTTCACGTCCCGAGCAATAATAAAGACAAAGAAACACCGACTCCCTAAGTCATTCCCCAAACAATACCCCAATCAATAATTCAAAGATAGAAAAACTAATTTACTTAGGATCACCAAATTGATTCGGATCCCAGGTAGTCAAAAGATCCGACTCCTACAACAGTCAACATGTATGATGATTTTCAATCAAATCAAATAGACCAAGCCTGATACGAAATCTCCCAAAATGGATAAATGCATTGATGCTCACAAAATAAAGGTAGGAGTGGGGCACCCTCAAAACAACATGTAATCCTGCACTACCATATGCTTGCTTATCATCTACTTTTCTACTGCTATCTACATCTCATATATAAATCAAAAGGATTTATCAAGAATCAGAATGAGATCAAAAGTAGATCACAGATAAAGTATACAAAGAGAAGTACAAGACAAAGGTACAATGAATAGGAAACAATAGAAGAATTGGAGAAATAAACCTGATGAGTTGCTCTTTGAGAATGCTCTGTGACACTAACAATATGGGGTGAGGCTAGAACATTTGGAAACTTAAGAATTAAATTTTCAGGATCAAATGACTCTATCAAGACATTGCAAATTCCATTTCCCTACATTACAATTGAACAATTTTTTTCTCTTTTTTTTTAATATGCAATGTCGTCATGTTTTTTTTGTGTGCAGAAAATCAAGTACTAATCACAGGCAAATACATCTCAAGGCAAATGATCTATGAAAACTATGCCTTCCATATCATGTTTCCAACAAAACAATATAGATCCTCCCCCACACTTAAAAATTTTGTCCGTCTTGGACAATACAACCCATCAAACTATTCATCCAACATGGAAAATAATAGATATGAAAAAGATAATCCACAAAGATACAAAGACAATGGATAGTAAATGAAGAGATAAGACAAGTAAGACATGGAATATGGAAGCATCAAGTGGATTAGACAATCAAGCCAAGTAAGGAAAAGAATCAAGAATGAAATCCTTCATCATATTCATTCAAGTAAATGTTACTGCAATTTTGAAAAGACTCAAAGCAAGTTTTAGAGTAACAAGTATCACATGTGTTATCACACAAAAGTGGGTAAATCATAAGAATGGCTTCCAACCTCACTAGGTGAATAAAACATCAAGCTTAGTCTACCAATAAAAAAGTTCACCATCATAACAAGTGACTGCATGCAGGTGAAGTCTCCTATCATACACAAAAATCCACAATTTGATGATCAACCTTAACTAATTTTTACCCCCTTTGAAATGATACTAAGGCATGCATAGGGAATATTTTTTAAACTCAAGAACAACAACTAAACCTAGGTAAACATGCAAAAAAACAAACAATCATAACAACTTATTTTGAATATGAAAGGAAGGAACTAATTGTTGGGATGTATACTAAAAGCCTAGCCTTTGTATGAACATCTTCATTTTGAAATAAGAATTACATGATCATTGTTTGCATTTTTATAATTATGCATACTGTCTGATACGTTACATTGTAGATAACATGATGTGTGGTGTAGCATAGAAGATCATCTTATCAGTTTCTTGTAGAGTATAAGTAGAGGCTCACAACCAAGATGATTTTGGACAAACCATAGGCATGGTTGTAGTGTGATTTGGTATTGGTTTATCTTGACCATAGAATTACACTAGTACACTTTGTGTGTATTAAGCAAGACCGATTTAGAGGTGATTCAATTTATACTGACTATATAATTGAATTGAACCTCATATATTATAGTGTACATGCTCTTAATCCTGATATAATAATGGACACATCTACTTAATATTTATCTCTTTGATTTACCAATGGCGAGATTTATGTGTTAAATCGATAGGCCTGGTAAGTTGGGAAATAATATTAGTTACATGGTGTGTCATTGATTATAGGAGGAAACCGTGTCCTATATACTAGGATGATGATGTCCCCTTGAGGAGCTCATAAGGTTCATCATGTAAATCCTACAAGTGGACTTGGTCCAACATGATGATAAGGATGAGTGGTACTTCTCATGGAGTTAGATATTAATTAATTAAATTATCAGTAATTTAATTAATTAATGGACATTCTATATCTTAAACACGGGGAGATATTTTGTACAAATAATATATAGAGTCTATATTTAATTATGAGGGTTGGTGAGGTAGATCAATGATGATCCTCTAGTGGAATGGATCGTCATTAATGGATCAGGTTTTATGTGGGTTGGATCCATTGGGTGGCCAAGATCCAACTCCTCCTCATGGTCCCTATTGTAGCCTATTATAAATACCTCATGAAGCCAAGATCTATAAAAGGGAGGGAAGAGGCTTGGGCGAGAGAGAAGAACCTAGGGTTTGGAGTTGGCATGGAGTTTTTGGGCGGCAAGAAAAAGGAGTGGTGCTAGGGTTTGCTTCCCTAAGGGTCAACGACAAGAGTAAGAGGGATTAGGGTTTTTTCCTTTCTTTCCTCAAGCTTTGGTTGGCGCCCCTCTCCTTCTCTTGGTCTAGTGCCTCCTTCTCCTTCTCATGGTCGGCGCCTCTCCTCTTCCTAACCTAGGGTCGGCGACAATAAGAGAGCTCTCTTGGCTGGCACTCCTTTCCTCCCCTTAGGGTCGGTGGACAGCAACCTTGGTGATTGGTGGTCAACACAAGCAAGGAGAAGAAGGGAGCTTTTGTTCTTCCCTTGTTCTGAGCGAGCAAGGAAGGGAAGACGTGATCTTGGAGGCTTTGACTTTTAGAAGATCGTTGCCCACACGACGTCCAAGAGGTGGATAGGAATACAATAGAAGATCAAGAGGTAAAACAAGAGGTATAATCTTGTTTAGTTTTGATTCTAGTTCTTTTGTATTTTGTATGTTATTGATTAACATGGACCCCAATGATAAATACAAAAACCGGCAATCCATTCATCATCTATTCCGTGGCTAATCGAGGAAAAGAGTTAGGTTGCTTGAACAATAAGTTTGTTCAAGTGACCATTCAAATTGAATAGCACGATGATGAATCGATTCCTTGAGCAATCCATCTTCGTCCGAATTAATTTTTTTTATCCAAAGACGTATGATAGAATCGCCATGCACAAGCGACTGAAGAGAGAAGCAATTCCCTTCAAGTGGTATCAGAGCTATGATTTTAGGTTTAGTGTGTTTTGGATTCAGTTACTTTCATGCATTTATCATATATTATTTATGCCGAATAATAGTAGGATGTTTGTAGGCTAACTTTTTGCTTGCAAGTATTAGATCCAACTATTATGGCTATGTGATTGTATGTGATTGTGTGTGTGTGATTGTAATTATATTTGAATCCTCGGGGTTGATGAGGCTAATTAGTATTTAATTTTTGTAATTAAATACGACATTGTTTAGCCACTCATTTTAATTTACTTTTGATCTAGATATGTTGTACACTCCTTCATGGAGTATAGGATTGATGGATGTAAATTAAAATAGTTTATCTCGACTCGAATCCCCTTATGGCTAGAGCATGGTAAAGGGAGGAGCGGACGAGGTGGCAACGCGACGGGAAGCATATTGGAAAACAAAAGCCATAATAATTGGAAATATTTTTTTCATATTTATTTCTTATTGTTTGATATGCATGTTGTGTGTTTGAGAAAATTCCTCAATTTTAAATTACTAAGTGGGAAAGAGATATTTTTAATTACCGAGCCTCTATTACAATTTGACATGTGATGCGAACAAACTTGTGCGTTGACTCTGAGTGCCTTCCTCCATATCGGATGAGTTTATTTTGCAGATCACATGGTCAAATATGGTTATAGGTGTTGGAGTATTGGGAATACAATCAAAGTCCTACATTGGCAAGACATGAAAAAGATCATGTGCTTATAAGATGAAAAGATATCTTCATTGGTACGAGGCCTTTTGGGTAGAGCCCAAAAACAAAAACATTGAGGGCTTAGGCCCAAAGTGGACAATATCATGCCATTGTGGAGATATGTGAATCTTATAAACACGTACAATTGGTATCAGAGTCATAGTCCATGTCAAGCCATGAACCTCAAACGAAGGAAGTTGAGCTCCAATGTCCGGATCAAGAGAACCAGACACCAGGCAGGAAGTCCAGTTGGGTTAGGAGGACCAAATAACTAGCAGGAAGTCCAGCTGGGTCAGGAGGACCAGATAGTTGGCAGGAAGTCCTGATGGGTTGAGGATCGGACATCAAGTAGAGGATGTCCTTCGACAACGGATAGGCTTAAGGGGGGGTCAATGTGGTCCTTCGTTTGAGGGGGAGGGATTGTTGGAGTATTGGGAATACAATCAAAGTCCCACATTGGTAAGACATGGAAAAGATCATGTGCTTATAATATGAAAAGATATATTCATTGGTATGAGGCCTTTTGGGTAGAGCCCAAAAACAAAAACCATGAGGGCTTAGGCCCAAAGTGGACAAAATCATGCCATTGTGGAGATATGTGAATCTTATAAGCACTAACAATAGGAAATTATTTAGGAGTGTGTGTACTTCCCCATCGAAAGGCACATAATCTGAGGTAATTGCCTTAGTACCGGATAATGGTAAACACTTAGATGTAAATAAAAGTATCCTCCCCATCGGAGTCACTGCTTTTATTTGTAGGGCCAAAGAGGAACCAACTATTAATTTTATTTGTCAAAAAGTAAGGTGAACAAGATAATAAAATTAATGGGTAAAACCTCCTCTTACAAATGTGGAATTTGTATACGTCCACACTATCGTGGCATACGATATTCTCGGTGTTTTGAGGTGTTGGTTGATTTTAAAATTTTATTGTTTAAGGAATCAATAAATTTTTTAAATCTAATGTTTTGATTTATGTGATTCTTAGGTTTTTCAAAATGACTTTCAACCCACTTGCTGTGATTCTGAAAGAAAACAAACTTACTGGACCTAACTATGTTGATTGGAAAAGGAATCTAGACTTTGTCTTAACTGCTGAGAAGTACAAATATGTACTCTTCATAGAGTGTCCTCCAAAGCCTACAGATGGTTCTGGTGAAAAGAAGAAAGAGAGTTATAGGAAGTGGATCAAGGCTGATGAAATGGCGCAGTGTTACATTTTGGCTTCTATGTCAAATGTATTGCAACATCAGCATAAGGCCATGACTACTGCCTATGACATGATGCTCAATCTCAAGAAACTTTTCGGACACCAGAATCGGGATGCTAGGCAGGAATCTATGAGGAACTTGATGACGACCACCATGGTTGAGGGAACACCCGTGAGGGATCATGTTCTCAAGATCATGGCTCATTTAAATAAGTTGGAAGTCCTTGGAGCGGAGATCGATGGGGAAACCCAGGTTGATATCATTCTCCAATCTCTACCTAGGAGTTTTGAGTAGTTTCGCTTGAACTACATTATGAATAAGAGGTTGTATTCATTGACGGAGCTTCTGACAGAACTCCAGGCGGCAAAGGGGTTTTTTCGTCAGAGTATTCAGGCCATGGTTGCTCAAAAGGTTTCTAATTCTATGTTGAAAGGCAAGAAGAAGAAGAAACAAGGTGTAGCAAAGGTAGCGGGAGGATCTCAGGGAGGAGTGAAGAAGCCGAGAGGCAAGTGCTTCACTTGCAAGCAGATTGGACATTGGAAGGCAGACTGCCCTAACTGGAAGCAGAACAAAGGTATATCTTTTGGTCTAGTCTTTGAAACATGTTTAGCGGTGTTATCTACCGGTACCTGGTGTGTAGATACGAGAGTCACTAATCATGTCTGAAATTCTTTGCAAGGGTTCTAGGAAACCAGACGACTAGCTGAGGGAGAGATTACTATCTACATGGGCAATGCTACGAAGGTGGGAGCTATTGCAGTGGGAGATTTTTATTTATCTGTTGATCGGAATAAAACTTTGGTTTTGAGAAATTGCCTTTATGTACTTTCATTTAGAAAGAATTTAATTTCAGTTTCTAAATTGTTTTTGGATGGATATTCTATTTCTTTTAATGACAGAGTTGTTATAAAAAGGAATAGGCAGATTATCTGTTTTGGTACGTTGGTAGGAAAGTTATATACTCTTGAACCAAAGGCTCCCACGATGCAAATAGAAGTAAATAACTCATCTTCTAAATCTAATAAGAGAAAAGAACCTTCTGTAGGATCGAAGTGGTGGCCGGCTAGAGGGGGGTGAGTATCCCTCGTCGTCGTACGGTGGAATACGATCGTTCTCGTGTGCTTGTATACAATTGTCATTAATATACGCAGCGGAATAACAATAGAAATAACAATAATACACAAGACATGGCAATATACGTGGTTCGGAACCAAATGGTTCCTACTCCACGGGGTGAGCTCAAAGAGCTCGTGTTATGCGCACGACACTAACAACACTCCTTATCGAGTACACGTCGGAGGTGGAGAAACCTCTCACAAGCTATTGCAACAAGTAATATGAAATACAAGAAGAAATACAAAGACAATATAAAAGAGAACTTTTACACAATTGCTTTGATCACTTTCTTGTTGCTTGCTTTTGCATGCTCTTGAAGGTCTGGAATGCTACAACAATTCCCCTCCAAAGTCACCTCAAAAGCCTTGGCGAAATCCCCCATCTTGAGCTCCATTTATAACATGCATCAAGCTGATTTCGCGCGCATCAGTTGACTGATCGTGACTATCAACCGACGGGTCCTGTAGCCGTTGTCTCACAACGGCCAGATCCACGTTGGTTAAATTCCAACGGATCACACATCAGTCGACTGATGGCACCCATCAGTCGACTGGTACCCATCAGTCGAGTGTTGGCGAGCTCGACTAGCTTCTGTGCCCGTGCACAGTGCGATCAGTCGACTGCTTCCCTTAAGCAGTCGACTGATGTTGTCAACAGTCGACTGCCCTCCAATGGCAGTCGACTGATCAGCCAGACTCTGTTCAGTCGAACACTGGTCAAACCCATACGGCCTAGAGCAGTCGACTGGTACCTATGCCAGTCGACTGATGTCGGTTAAAACCTCAAACACCAAGCTGTTTGAGCATCCGACAACCAGTCTTAGCCACTTGGCCATGTCCACATCATCCCTCATGGAGTTCCCCACCGAAGCTCTCTTCCCATGGCCTACGTCCCTCGGATGCGCCAAGCACACGACTTCGCAATGCCATCCTTCGCGTCTCATGCCCTCGAAGTATGCTTCCCTTGGGCCTCACTCCATTCGCTCCCCGTCCGGCGGTCCATCGGATGCACCAAGCGCACGGCTTCGCAATGCCATCCTTCACCGACTCAAAGACCCGAGCCTAGTGAACATACCAAGTCCTCAAGACTTCCCACATGAACCAAGCGCACGCCTTGACAATGTTGGTATTGCTTCGGGAAGCTTATTGGCTCCAATATCCCCGGATTAAAATTTTCACTAATGAAAACTAATCCGGATGGGATGAGTTTCCTAAGCACAACCAATTCGTCGTCGTGCTAACGACTCAAGCGATCGCTTGAACAAACTAGTTGTTCAAGCAACCAACTCTCCTAGTCAGTTAGCTGCGGAAGAGACGACGGACGGATCGTCGGTTTTTGTGTTTATTATCGGGGTCCATGATTATACAAATACATACAAATGTAAACTAGTATAATCAACATATACATAAAGTAAACATCCACATAATAATAGAAACATGCAAAGATCATAAATAAAAGTTATAAAACTTTTATACCTCTTGATCTTCTATCGTATGTCCTAACCTCCTTGTAGACTTCGTGTGGGCGAAGATCCTCCACAAGTTGAAGCTTCCTAGATCTTCTTCAAACCAAAGAAAGAAGAACTCTCTTTCCCTTCTTGCTTGAGCCAACCACCAATCCACAAAGGATTGATGCCGCCGGCCCCAAGAATAGAGAGAACATAATGGAAACAACCAAGGAACCGAACTAGGGACAAACCCTAGCTCCTAGTGCCGCCGGCCAAGAGGAAAAGAAGAGGAGAAGAGGAATAGGTTGGGCACCGCCAAAGGTATAGGAAAAAGGATAGGAACCGGCCAACACCCTAGGAAGAAGAAGAGCACTTCTCCTATAGTTGCCACCCACCTTACCTTCCAAACCCTAGCCGCCCAACCTAGCTTCCTTTGTATTTCTTGCTGCCCAAGGTAGAGGAAGAAGGTAGTGGCCGGCCAACCCTTAGAAGGAAGAAGATGAGCCCTTCCCCTATAGTTGCCGCCCAACCATAACATCCAAACCTAGCCGCCCAATCCAAAGAGCCAAACCCTAATCTAATTAGGGTTTCCTCCATAGGTTTCTTGCCGCCCAACGTAGAGGAAGAAGCTAGAGACCGGCCATGCCTTTGGAAGATGAAGAAGCTCCTCTTCCATGTGTTGCCGCCCAACCAAAAGGAGGCAAACCCTAATTAGGGTTTCCTCCTTAGGGTTACTTGCCGCCCAAGCAAAGCTAGGCAAAACCCTATTCTCCTTAGCATCCATCCTCCATCATCCAACTTAGTTGCCGCCCAACCCTAAGCCACCCTTTTATAGAGTTAGGGTTAGGCCTTGGTTTAATCTCCACCGTCGGATCTAGGGTTTCATCCCAACCATCGGATCTAGGGTTTTATCCCAACCGTCGGATCTAGGGTTTCATCCCATCCGTCGGATCGAGAGATTTAATCTCTACCATCGGTTCTAGAGATTTAATCTCAACCGTCGGTCCTAGAGATTTAATCTCAACCGTCGGTTCTAGGGATTTAATCCCAACCATCGGATCTTAGAGATTTATTCTCAACCGTCGGTTCTAGAGATTTTAATCTCAACCGTCGGTTCTAGGGATTTAATCCCAACCGTCGGATCTTAGAGATTTAATCTCAACCGTCGATTCTAGAGATTTGTTTTCCATCATTTGATCTAAACTTCATGAGGTTTATAATAGGCTACGATAGGGACCATGAGGAGGAGTTGGGTCTTGGCCACCCGATGGATCGGAACCACACAAACTCGATCCATCAATGATGTTCCATTCCACTAGAGGATCATCATTGAACTACCTCACCAACCCCCATAAATCAATATGGGCTCCATATATTATTTGTATATCTATCTCCCCATGTTTAAGATATCGAATGTCCGTCAATTAATTGATTTACTGACCATCAATTAATTAACATCTAACTCCTCGAGTAGTACCACTCAACCTTATCATCATGTTGACTAAGTCAACCTGCAGGGTTTACATGATGAACCTTATGAGCTCCTCAAGGGGACATCATCAACCTAATACATAGGACACGGTTTCCTCCTATAATCAACGGCACACCATGTAAATAATATCATTTCCCAACTTACCGGGCATATTGATTTAATCCATAGAAATCTCACTCTCTGGTAAATCAAAGAAATAAATACTAAGTACATGTGCCCGTTATTATATCGGGATTAAGAGCATGTACAACATAATATCCGAGGTTCGATTCAATTATGTAGTCAGTAATAAATTGAATCACCTCTATGTCGGTCCTGCTCAATACACCTAAGTGTACTAGTGTAACAATATGTTCAAGACAAAACAATAACAATCTACACTACAACCATGCCAATGGTTTGTCCAAAACCATCTTGGTTGTGAGCCTCTACTTATACTTTACAAGGAACTGATAACATGATCTTCTGTGCCATCACCCAAGCACCATGTTATCTACAATGTAAAGTATTAGACAATATGCACACATATAATAAATATAAAGTGCAAACAATGATCATGTGATTCTTATTTCAAAATAAAGATGTTCTTACAAAAGAGCTAGGCTTTCAGTATACATCCCAACAATCTCCCACTTATACTAAAAGACTATGCTGTCATCATATTGCCATACATCTGATTCCCCTTCCCTCCACATGCCTATCAAAGCTCTCGCCAGAAGGGCCTTAGTGAAAGGTCTACCAGGTCATCCTCTGATGCAATCTAGGCGACAGTAACTTCTACCTCCTTTACGATTTCTCGTATCAGGTGGTACTTGCGCTCAATGTGTTTACTAGCCTTATGGGCTTGTGGTTCCTTCGTGTTTGCAACTGCACCATTATTATCACAATAAATTGTGATAGTTCTGGGCAAACTAGGAATCACATCCAAGTCCATCATGAAGTTCCTGAACCACACAGCTTCTTTTGGCCGCCACAGGGGCTGCTACATACCCAGCTTCCATGGTAGAGTCCGCCACGCATTTCTGCTTGACACTCTTCCATACTATGGCTCCACCTACAAAAGTAAACACAAAACCTGAGGTAGACTTACTGTTATCCCTATATGATTGGAAATCAGAATCCGTGTAACCCACAGAGAGTAATTGGTCTGCCCGGTAAACTAGTATATAATCCCTAGTCCTTCTCAGGCACTACAATATATGCTTTACCGCAGTCCAATATCCCTGTCATGGATTACTCTGATATCTGCTGACCATGCCCACGGCAAAGAAGATATCTGGTCTCGTACAGAGCATCGCATACATGAGGCTTCCTACTGCCGAAGCATAAGGAACCGCCTTCATCTCCTCTATCTCCTCAGATGATCTAGGACACATCTCCTTAGATAAAGGAACTCCATGCCTGAAAAGTAGAAAACCCTTCTTGGAGTTTTGCATGCTAAAATGCTCCATAGTCGTGTCTATGCATGAAGCTTGGGATAAGCACAACATCCTTTTCCAGCGATCCCTTGATCCCAAGGATGTGTCTCACCTCTCCCAAGTCCTTCATATCAAACCAATTGGACAACCATACCCTTACGTCCGATAACACTTCGATGTTGTCGCCAACCACCAAAATGTCATCTACGTATAGTACAAGAAATACCACTACGTTTCCGTCACATCTCTTGTATACACAAGACTCATCCGGACTTTGAATAAATCCATAGGACTGATTTACCTCCTCAAAGCGGATGTTCCAAGACCTCGAAGCTTGCTTCAATCCATAAATGGACCGATTAAGCTTACATTCAAGATGCTCTTTGCCCTTAGCAATGAATCCCTCTGATTTCTCCATATAGATGGTTTCCTTAAGACTTCCATTAAGGAAAGTTGTCTTGACATCAATATGCCACACCTCATAATCCACATGAGCTGCCATGCATAAGAGCTCTCAGACCTGACTTGAATTCATAGATTCAATCTCAGTATTCATTGCACTTTGCCAAGATACTGCATCTTTATCTTGGATTGCCTCGTCATTTGTCCAGGGATCAGGTTCATGTTCGCCAGGGACCAAATCAGAAGATTATCCCAAGAACATGAATCTATCAGGCTGTCTAACAACCCTCCCACTACGACCAGGTATCACCTATGTATCCTCTGTGACACGCAGTGCAGTGACATGTGGTATATCCTCTTGTACCGGTGGTACTAAAGAAGTGACTTCCCTTTTTAACTCCTCCAGAACAATTTTACTCTTGGGCTTGTGGCTTATCACATAGTCTTCCTCTAGAAATATGGTGTTCGTGCTAACAATCACCCTCTGATCTCTAGGACTATAAAACAATCCACCCTTCGCCTGGATAGCCAATCTAACATGCATACTGCATTTAGGTTCCAACTTACCAAAGATTCGCCAAAGACATGTGCTGAACTCCCCATATCCGAATATGTCTTAGACTAGGCTTTCGCCCAGTCCACAACTCCATGGGAGTAGAAGGCACTGATTTAGATGGAACCAAGTTCAGAATGTATACCGTCGTATCTAGAGAATATCCCCAAAATGAATCTGGCAAGTCAGAATAACTCATCATCAATCTAACCATCTCCATAAGAGTCCTATTCCTTCGGTCTACACCGTTCTGCTGGGGTGTGCCAGGTGTAGTCAATTGGGATTGAATCCCAACCTCTGATAGGTAATTCCTAAACTCTCCCAAGAGGTACTCGCCACCACGATCAGATCGTAGTGCCATCCATATTTTGAACAATCATCTATGAAAAAGATGAAATGTTCAAAACTTCCTCTTGCCTGGATAGACATTGGACTATACGAATCAGAATGAACCAATTCCAACACATCTTTGGATCTATACCCCTTGGCCTTGAAAAGGCCTCTTGGTCATCTTACCCTCCAAGCAAGATTCGCAGGTTGGGAGACGCTCCACCACTAATGAACCCAAAGGTCCATCAGCTATCAACCTTTGAATTCTGCTTAGGTTAATATGACCAAGCCTAAGATCCCAAAGATATGTTTGGTTCATCTTCGAAGGTTCTTTTCTCTTATTAGACTTAGAAGATGAGTTAATAACTTCTATTTGCATCGTGGGAGCTTGTGGTTCAAGTTATAAATTTCCTATCTATGTACCTGAATAGATAATGTCCCTATTCCTTTTATAACAAATCTGTCATGAAAAGAAATAGATTATCCATCCTTAATTTAGAAACCGAAATCAATTCTTTCTAAATAAATGTACATAAAGAAAATTCTTAAGAACCAAAACATTTAATTTTCTCAAAAGATAAATAAAACATCTCCCACTGTAATAGCCGCCACCTTCATGGCATTGCCCAAGTAAATGGTAATCTCCCCTTTAGCTAGTCGTCGGGTTTCCTGGAACCCCTACAAAGTATTGCAGACATGATTAGAGGCTCCCGTATCTACCCACCAGGTGCCGGTAGATAACACCGCTAATCATGTTTCAATGACTAGACCAAAGGATATACCTTTGTTCTGTTTTGGATTGGGACAGTCCTTCTTCCTATGTCCATCCTGCTTATAAGTGAAGTACTTGCCTTTCGGCTTCTTCACTCCTCCCTGAGATCCTCCCACCACATTTGCTCTACCTTATTTCTCCTTCTTCTTGCCTTTCGGCTTAGAAGTAGAAACCTTTTTGACCAACCATGGCTTGAGGACACTCTTCGAAGAGTTCATACTTGTATTCCTTAGCAGATAAGACAATATCCGGATTCTTTTCCAATCAACATAATCTAGGTACAGTAAGTTTATTTCCTTTAGTATTACAACAAGTGGACTGAAAGTCATTTTGAAAATCCTAAGAATCACATAGATCATTACTTTAGATTTCAAATATTATTGATTCTTCAAAACAATAAAATTCCAAAATCAACCAACACCTCAAAACACCGAGAATATCGCATGCCACGATAGTGTGGACGTATACGAATTCTACAATTGTAAGAGTAGGTTTAACCCTTTATTTTTATTATCTTGTCAACCTTACTTTTTGACAAATAAAATTAATACTTGGTTCCTCTTTGGCCCTACAAATAAAAGCAGTGACTCCGATGGGGAGGATACTTTTTATTTGCATCTAAGTGTGCACCATTACACGATACTAAGGGAATTATCTCGGATTATGTGCCTTACCGATGGGGAAGTACACACGCTCCTAAATAATTTCCTATAACCATTATTAGACCTAGTGATCCACAAACAAACTCATCCGATGGGGAGG
Source organism: Wurfbainia villosa (assembly GCA_025175895.1). NCBI lineage: Eukaryota > Viridiplantae > Streptophyta > Magnoliopsida > Zingiberales > Zingiberaceae > Wurfbainia > Wurfbainia villosa. Next base: position 7,562,011 of record CM046003.1, on the reverse strand, counting down.
AAGACACTCAGAGCCGACACGCAAGTTTGTTGCATCACACGTCAAATTGTAATGGAGGCTGCGAGAATTAATTAAAATATCCCTCTCCCACTTAGTAAATTGAAAATGAGGAATTTTCAAGCACACACAACATGCATATAAAACAAATCAGCAAAAAATATGGAAAAATCAGAATTTTTCCAACTATTATGACATTGTTCTTGTTAGTAATATATGAGAGATGTCCTAAGGCAATCGCCTTATGGTAGTACCATTTATTTGATAAATGAAAATTCACTATTTGAGTGTACATGTTTTCATGTATTTGATTGGATCTTAAACTTATTTACTGAATGTCCATGATACGACTCACAACATGAGAGAATTTGTGATTGGATCACAACTAGTGAGTATCTCTACATGTGTAATTGTGATGTATCGAAATTATCCCTAGTAGATGAATTGATGAATTTGGACACCATCAATTCTGTCGAGACTAGCACGAGGTATACTCTTTGGTGTATCCAAGCAGCCGATTCTCACTGGCTGGAGACATTGTGATGTCCGGAGTTAATCGTGGATGCTAGTTATGGTAACTAGTTCATTGGAGTGACCAGCCGTAAGACTTCATATGGTTCTCTGCATATATAGATATGTCAATGAAGTTCTTATGTGGCTTAAGTGCGATGTTCCTTTGACTTGCGGTATTCAAGTCATCTTGATCATGGAGACTTATGCTTTGACATCTTAAGCAAACATCTCTAAGGAGATGTGGACCCGGATGATTGGGTATAAGTCGAAGTGATCGAAGGTGTTTGAATAGCCTATAAAGGATTCACCACTCCTTGCAGGAGATGTATACCCATGGCCTCTCGTCGGATTGTTACTAAAGTCTTTGGCCAAAGCATTACATGTTTAGAGTAAGGTACTCTTCGATACATGTGGAGTAACTAGAACTGTGAGGACGAGGAAATGATACTTGCTAGGTGTGACGTAGTCACTTAGTGGGGACACTATAGACCATGTCCCGAACCAAGTGGGTATAAGATGAGTGAAGGGAATGGGGCACGATTCATTCGAGCCATCAAGGGTTTCGTAAATAGTTCGATCAACCGCTGATCTTTTCTGCTAAATTGGGGATCATGATGTACTACTAGGTGCCACTCATGATCGCTTCTATAATCAATGGTTAATTATAGACACCAACATAAACCGAGAACCTATTTGGTCACACGACAACGAGCGTAATCCAAAGGATTTAAACGAGCTTGAGAATGGGATTCTCGCATCGAGAAACTAAGTTTGGGACCAAACATAAAGCGAGCATGAAATCGCTTCACCGCAATGGAAGCGTGGATGGGCCGTGTCTTATGAAGACATAATGGATGGACCAAAATGGTTTGGTTCTAATCCAATGGAGGAGAATAAACCAAAGGGTTTGGTTTATTTTAAACGAATGAACCAAAAGTTGGTTCGGTTCGTTTTAACTTAAAATAAACCATCATGGTGTGGTTTATTTTAACTTATCTTAATGGAGCGGGTTAACGGGCCTAATGGTTATGATCCAATAACCATTAAGAGAATTAGTTCTCTATAACTAATCCAAAACCCTAGCCTCAGTTGCCGCCTCAACTAGTTGTGCCGCCAACCTCCATTGCCGCCAGCCTTGTTGTGCCGCTGCCAGCTCCTTGCCGCCCAAGCTTCAGCCGGTGATCCTCCGCGACCCTCCGTGATCTTCCTAGGCTTCGTGAAAAGGTGAGCACTTGGCTTCCTTTTTGGCCGGGCGCTTACTTCCTTCCACCAAGCTGTCCAGTTTTCTGGACAGCTTTTTCTTCCGCCGAGCGCCGCTTGACGACGGTTAGAGCTCCGACAGCGCTAACTTACCGGGATTCGATCTCCGTAATCCTCTGAGGTGGAGGATGAAGGATTCGCCAATCGTTGACGAATACCTTCTCCGGAGAAGCGAAGTTTTGAGGACTCGCTTTAGATCCGAATTTGATTCGATCGTGATCATCTCTCGATCACGCCGCCTTCAACACGAGGCTAGTAACCCGCATTTAAGACGGCTCGTGGTTTAGCGGTCATCCCGAGGAACTCGGCGTGATACGGATAGAGACGATTCTACGAGGATCGCTGCTGATGCCGTTCCCGCTACACGTCATACGAAAGGTATAACGTAGATAAATTTCCTTTTATTGCAAATTTAAATTTACGGTTATGTCTACACTTGTTGTAATATGCATGTGTGTGTTGTGTGTGTTGTAATAAATAGGAGTATTTATTATTTTTATTGCTTCCGCTGTGTTCATGTTTACGAAACATGATCGAATACACACACGCCGCGGTGCCGGAAACCCAACAGTGGTATCAGAGCCCAGGTTGTGTTTCGACATAATTGTAAAAATGGTTTTGCGATAGTCATAATGTTATTTCTGGAAATTTTCTAATTTTAGAAATTAGAAGTATTTATGGAAATTTTTCAATTTTGGAAAGTCTAGAAGTATTTATGGAAATCTTCGACTTTTGGAAAGTTGGAAGTATTTATGGAAATTGATATTTTCCATAAATAAAATATTTGATTAGATTCTGGAAATTTGTTTCCTAATTTAATCATGATTTGATTTGGGAAATCAAATCTTAAAATATTTTATGTCCATAAGTAGTTTTAATGATTTAGGAAATTGGTTTCCTAAATAGATTTTCCTTAATCAAATAATTCCATGAATAAAATATGTGATTAGATTTGGAAATTTGTTTCCTAATTTAATCATGATTTGATTTGGAGAATCAAATCTTAAACATATTTTATTTCCATAAATAGTTATGACATTTAAGGAAATATTGTACATGACATAATAGTATGCTATGTAATTGCATTAGATGCATATCATAATGCCATGCATGTCGTGACATGTAGATGTATTCCATGTATGTCATGCCATGTAGATAATAGTTATTTGCATGCAAAGAGGATGAGACATAAAAACCTTTAAACAATATTAAAGCCTACACCTTCCATTAATATGGTTTGAACCAGAGTTCCGTTTCTTGTTTGGGTTGTTGGACTCTCTCCAAGCCCGGCTCGAACGCGAACATGTTCAAACCATGGAATAGTTTAATACTAATATGGAAAGAGTCAGAGGTCAATCGTTAGCTTCGGTTGTTGGACTCTCTCCAAGCTGGGCTAATTGGTTGAATGCTCTCTAACCATATTAAAACTATTTCTCGATTAATGGGTTGGCATTAACCTGGAGCATCGGTTTGTTGGACTCTCTCCAAGGTCGATGTAAAGGGAGGTGAAGTTGGGTGCTATGCATATGATGCATACTTGTTAATGTGTTAACAACCCGATGTATGTGTGAACATTCAATTAGTTGATAGCACATTGTGATAGTTGCATATACGTGATATGCAATCAGTATAGTTGATACCTACCGTCATAGTTATGAATGGCTTGTTGGACTCTCTCCAAGGTTGTTCATATCTAAGATGGATATCAACCCATTCGAAGATGAACCTACGATCTCCCGAAGTGATTTTGAGGTTTTTGAAATTCGAAAAATGAATGGGATTTATAAATGTATATCGATGCATTTTAAAATCATTTTCTCATATATGCTCGTTTTGTATTTCTAAGATTGATCATGATGTCTTTAATTTATGTCCATTTTGGATCTGAATAAATCGATCACAAACTTTTGGACTATTAGAAACTAGAATTATTCTCAGTGGTGGAAAGCTTGTGTATGTCCTCGAAGAGCCTCTTCCCGCCCGTCTAGTGATAACGCAACTCTAGACCAATTGTTGGCTTATCGAAACATGTGAGTGATTGTGAGTTTATCATGCTAGCCATGATGGTACCCGAGCTGTGGAAGCAGCATGAGCATATGGATGCTCATACCTTAGTCTTTCATCTTTATGAGTTGTTTGTGGAGTAAGTGAGATTCGAAAGGTTCGAAGTCTCTAAGCTCCTCTTCACCTCTAAGATGCAAGAGGGTTCATCTGTGGTACTGCTCAACATGCTGAAGATTATGGAGCCTTCTGAGAAGCATGAGCAGGGGGCGGTGCTGTTAGGTGATTCCTCGAAGAAATGTTCTAAGAGGAAGTCAAAGGAACAGTAGAAGGGGAAGAAAAAGGCTAAAAGGGCAGAACCAGCTCAAAAGGGCACTTGCCATTATTATGGCAAGGATGGCCATTGGCGAAGAAATTGCAAGATTTATCTTGAGTCCGTGAAGAAGGATAAGGCATCGGATGCCCCATCTTCTTCAGATATCTTCGTTATTGAATGTCATTCTATTTCCTCATACACTTAGGTATTGGATACTGGGTGTGGCTCACATATATGTAATGACATACATGGGCTAATGAATAGAAGAAGACTCGTCAAGGGAGAGTCAAATTTACGTGTTGGGAATGGAGCAAAGGTTGCTGCACTCGCCATCAGAACGTATTTATTGAAACTCCCTATAGGACTTGTCTTAGAACTGGACAATTGCTTTTATGTTCCTTCGTTGATAAAGAACATTATTTCTATTTCTTGTTTAAATAGAAATGGGTACCATTTGACTTTTAGTAACAATTGTTGTTACATAACTTTTAATGGAGTTCTTTATGAGACTGGAACTTTAAGCAATGGTGTTTATACGTTGGACGTATCCAGTGACATTTTCAATATCGAAGCGAGCAACATCCGTGATCGAAAGGATAATCAATTAGACTCCTATATGTGGCATTGTCGTCTTGGCCATGTAAGCAAGAAACGCATGTCCGAATTACACCGATGTGGAATTCTGGAATCGTTTGAATTGGATTCATACGATACATGGGAATCATGCTTAAAAGGCAAGATGACTAAGTTACCTTTTACTGGAAAAGGTGAACGAGTGTGAGAGTTACTAGGTCTAATACATACTGATGTATGTGGACCTATGTCAACTCAAGCTTTAGGAGGCTATAGCTACTTCATTACCTTCATCGATGATCACTCACGGTTTGGGTATGTGTTCTTGATGAAACACAAGTCTGAAGCCTTTGAAAGGTTCAAAGAATTCAGAAATGAAGTAGAGAAACAACATGACAAGAGTATTAAAATACTTCGATCGGATCGAGGTGGTGAATACTTAAGTCAAGAGTTTCTTGATTATCTAAGAGACAATGGTATATTGTCTCAATGGACTCCGCCCTATACACCACAGCATAATGGTGTATCTGAGAGGCGTAACTGGACCTTGTTGGACATGGTCAGGTCAATGATGAATCATGCGACTCTTCCCAAGTCCTTTTGGGGCTATGCACTTCAGACAGCTGTTTACTTGTTAAACAGAATGCCTACCAAGGTAGTCTCAACTACTCCATATGAGATATGGAATGGTAAGAAACCTCATGTATCTTACTTGAAGATATGGGGTTGTCCTGCTTATGTGAAGCGGACTGTATCAGACAAACTGGATGCTAAGTCTGATAAATGTCTATTTATTGGATACCCTAAGGAAACAAGGGGTTACCAATTCTATCATCTTGTGGAACAAAAGGTGTTTGTTTCAAGGCATGCTGTGTTTCTAGAGAAAGAGTTTCTCTTGCAAGAAAACAGTGGGAGTGTCGTCGAGCTTGAGGAGGCTCGAGAGACTCAAATAGACATTGATGAGATACACAGTGAAAGCCTGTGAACTCATAGTGATGAGCAATCGGCTGGACCTACTGTAACACCACATCTTCGTAGATCTGGTAGAACACGCAACATTCCTGAGAGATATGGATTTATCGTAAGTGAATCGAACGACGTGTTACTCATTGATGATGAGGAGCCTACCAGTTATGAAGAAGTGCTGACAAGTTCAGAAAGGGATAAGTGGCTTGATGCCATGAAGTCGGAAATGGATTCCATGTATGAAAACCAAGTTTGGAACTTGGTTGACCCACCTGAAGGCATCAAGCCTATAGGGTGCAAGTGGGTTTTCAAGAGGAAAACCGACATGGATGGTAATGTGATTACCTATAAAGCTAGATTAGTGGTGAAAGGATATCTTCAAAAACAAGGTGTTGATTATGACGAAACCTATTCACCTGTAGCTATGCTTAAATCCATTCGGATGCTCCTGACCATAGCGGCTCATTATGATTATGAGATATGGCAGATGGATGTGAAAATAGCTTTCCTTAATGGAAACCTCCTCGAGGACGTGTATATGATACAGCCTGAGGGTTTCACATCGGTTGAAAAAACCAAGGTATGCAAATTGCGACGGTCCATATATGGATTGAAGCAAGCATCCAGGAGCTGGAATATCCGTTTTGATGAGACTATCAAAAAGTTTGATTTCTCACAAAATCCAGACGAACCTTGTGTGTACAAGAAGGTTAGTGGGAGTGCAGTCGTGTTCCTAGTATTGTATGTCGATGACATATTACTTATAGGAAATGATGTTTCAATCTTACAGTCAGTTATGGTTTGGTTATCCAAGACATTCTCCATGAAAGACCTGGGAGAAGCAACCTACATCCTTAGGATTAAGATCTATAGAGATAGATCGAAACGGTTGCTTGGTCTTTCGCAGTCTACATATATAGACCGAGTGCTAAAGAGGTTTAGCATGTCGGAATCCAAGAAAGGTTTCCTACCCATCAGGCATGGGGTACACCTTTCAAGTCTATGTGTCGCGCCGAAGACGAGAGGATTTGCATGAGTAAGATTCCCTATGCATCCGCAATAGGATCTATCATGTATGCTATGTTATGTACGAGGCCCGATGTATCGTATGCTCTGAGTGTCCCGAGCAGATACCAATCTGATCCAGGAATGGATCATTGGGTGGCTGTTAAGACGATCCTTAAGTACTTAAGAAGAACTAAGGATGTGTTCCTAATATATGGAGAAGGGTACATGGTGATACGGGGTATACGGATGCCAGCTCCAGACAGACAAGGATGATTCCATGTCTCGATCTGGGTATGTATTCACCTGGAATGGAGGCGCAATAAGTTGGAAAGGTTCCAAGCTTGACACTATAGCGGATTCTGCCACTAAGGCAGAATACATTACAGCTTTGGAAGCAGCAAAGAAAGTGGTTTGGATCAAGAAGTTCATCTCTGAACATGATGCGGTCTCATCAATGATCCAAACATGTGCTTCGCCGCTATCATCTGATCAGAGAGATCATTAGTAGGAAGGAAATACAAATCGAGAAAAACCCCACTGAAAGGAACTTAGCGGATCCTTTGACTAAAGCATTACCTCAAAGTAAGTTTGAGGGTCATGTTAGAGACTATGGTATTGGATACCGTAGCGATTGGCATTAGGCCAAGTGGGAGTTTGTTAGTAATATATGAGAGATGTCCTAAGGCAATCGCCTTATGTATGAACCATTTATATGATAAATGAAGATTCACTATTTGAGTATACATGTTTTATGTATTTGATTGGATCTTAAACTCATTTCTTGAATGTCACGATCGATTCACAGCATGAGAGAATTTGTGATTGGATCACAACTAGTGAGTATCTCTACATGTGTAATTGTGATGTATCGGAATTATCCCTAGTCGATGAATTGATGGATTTGGACACCATCAATTCTGTCGAGACTAGCACGAGGTATACTCCTTGGTGTATCCAAGCAGCTGATTCTCACTGGCTGGAGACATTGTGATGTCCGGAGTTAATCGTGGATGCTAGTTATGGTAACTAGTTCATTGGAGTGACCAGCCGTAAGACTTCATATGGTTCTCTGCATATATAGATATGTCAATGAAGTTCTTACTGTGGCTTAAGTGCGATGTTCCTTTGACTTGCGGTATTCAAGTCATCTTGATCATGGAGACTTATGCTTTGACATCTTAAGCAAACATCTCTAAGGAGATGTGGACCCGGGATGATTGGGTATAAGTCGAAGTGATCGAAGGTGTTTGAATAGCCTATAAAGGATTCACCACTCCTTGCGAGGAGATGTATACTCATGGCCTCTCGTCGGATTGTTACTAAAGTCTTTGGCCAAAGCATTACATGTTTAGAGTAAGGTACTCTTCGATACATGTGGAGTAACTAGAATCCGTAGGACGAGGAAATGATACTTGGGCTAGGTGTGACGTAGTCAGTCTAGTGGGGACTGACACTATAGACCATATCCTAAACCAAGTGGGTATAAGATGAGTGAAGGGAATGGGGCACGATTCATTCGAGCTACTGAAGGGTTTCAGAAATAGTTCGGGATCAACCGTTGATCTTTTTGATTAATTGGGGATCATGATGTACTACTAGGTGCCACTCATGATCGTTCTATAATTAATGGTTAATTATAGACGGCCAACATAAACCAAGAACCTATTTGGTCACACGCACAACGAGCGTAATCCAAAGGATTTAAAACGAGCTTGAGAATGGGATTCTCAGACCGAGAGAAACTAAGTTTGGTTGGACCAAACATGGAGCGAGCATGAAATCGCTTCAGTCGCAATGGAAGCGTGGATGGGCCGTGTCTTATGAAGACATAATGGATGGACTAAAATGGTTTGGTTCTAATCCAATGGATGAGAATAAACCAAATGGTTTGGTTTATATTAAACGAATGAACCAAAGGTTGGTTCGGTTCGTTTTAACTTAAAATAAACCATCATGGTTTGGTTTATTTTAACTTATCTTAATGGAGCGGGTTAACGGGCTTTATGGATATGATCCATTAACCATTAAGAGAATTAGTTCTCTATAAAAGAGGGCTTAAGGGATTGTTAAGCCGTAACTAATCCAAAACCCTAGCCTCCTAAGGAGTTGCCGCCCAACCTGGTTGTGCCGCCCAACCTCCATTGCCGCCCATCTTGTTGTGCTGCCGTCTAGCTCCTTGCCGGCGTCCAAGCTTCAGCCGGTGATCCTCCGGCGACCCTCCGGTGATCTTCCTAGGCTTCGGTGAAAAGGTGAGCACTTGGCTTCCTTTTTTTGGCCGGCGCTTACTCCTCCACCAAGCTGTCCAGTTTTCTGGACAGCTTCTTCTCCTCTCGTCGGAGCGTCGTTTGGACGACGGTTAGATCTCCGACAGCGGCTAACTTACCGGGGATTCGATCTCCGCTAATCCTCTGAGGTGGAGGACGAAGGATTCGTCAATCGGTTGACGAATACCTCTCCGGAGAAGCGAGTTTTTGAGGACTCGTCTTTGGATCCGAATTTGGATTCGGATCGTGATCATCTCTCGATCACGTCGTCTTCAACACGAGACTAGTAACCCGTACGAAGACGAAGCTCGTGGCTTAGCGAAGTCATCCCGAGGAACTCGGCGTGGATACGGATAGAGATGATTCTAGCGAGGATCGTTCCAGTTGATGCCGTTCCCGCTACACGTCATACGAAAGGTATAACGTAGATAAATTTCCTTTTATTGTAAATTTTAATTTACGGTTATGTCTACACTTGTTGTAATATGCATGCGTGTGATGTGTGTGTTGTAATAAATATAGATTTATTATTTTTAATTGCTTCCGCTGTGTTCATGTTTACAAAACATGATCGAACACACACACGCCGCGGTGCCGGAAACCCAACAGTTCTCCAATATGCGTCCCGTCGTGTCGCCATCTCGTCCGCTCCTCCTACGCCATGTACGAGCTATCCGGAGATCCGAGCCGAGAATAAAACCTATTTTATTTTACATCCATCAATCCTATACTCCACGAGGGAGTGTACATGAAATCTAGATCGAAAGTAAAATAAAATAAAGCGTGGCTAAACAATGTCGTATTTAATTACAAAAATTAAATACTAATCTAGCCTCGTCAACCCCGAGGATTCAAATAATATACAATCACACACATGCAATCACATACACACATATATAGCCATAATAGTTGGATCTTATGCCTGCAACCAAAAAGTTAGCCTACGCACATCCTACTATTATCCGGCATACACAATATATGATAAGTGCATGAAAGTAACCGAATCCAAAACACACAAAATCGGAAACCGATGCTCTGATACCACTTGTTGGTATTGCTTCGGGAAGCTCATTGGCTCCCATATCCCCGGATTAAAATTTTCACTAATGAAAACTAATCCGGATGGGATGAGTTTCCTAAGCACAACCAATTCGTCGTTGTGCTAACGACTCGAGCGATCGCTTGAACAAACTGTTGGTATTGCCGAGAAGCTCATTGACTCCCATGTCCCCGGATTAAAATTTTCACTAATGAAAACTAATCCTGATGGGATGAGTTTCCTAAGCACAACCAATTCGTCGTCGTGCTAACAACTCAGCGATCGCTTGAACAAACTTGTTGTTCAAGCAATCAACTCTTCTAGTCGGTTAGCCGCGGAAGAGACGACGGACGGATCGCCGGTTTTTGTGTTTCTTATCGGGGTCCATGATTATACAAATACATATGAATATAGACATGTATAATCAACACATACATAAAGTAAGCATCCACATAAAAATAAAAACATGCAAAGATCATAAATAAAAGTTATAAAACTTTTATACCTCTTGATCTTCTATCGTATGTCCTAACCTCCTTGTAGACTTCGTGTGGGCGAAGATCCTCCACAAGTTGAAGCTTCTTAGATCATCTTCAATCCAAAGAAAGAAGAACTCTCTTTCCCTTCTTGCTTGAGCCAACCATCAATCCACAAAGGATTGATGCCGCCGGCCCCAAGAATAGAGAGAACAAAATGGAAACAAAACTCATCTCTTATCTACGACCAACCATCAAGCTCCAAGCATGATGTTTGCCGCCGATCCAAAGAGAACAATAAGAGGATGAGAGGAATGGGTTGAGCGCCGACCAAGGTAGAGGGAAAAGATCTAGGAGCCGGCAACCCCCTAGGAAGAAGAATGAGATATCCTCTCCTATAGTTGCCGCCCACTTTCCCCTCCATAACCTAGCCGCCCAACCTAGGAAAAAGAAAACTCTAGGGTTTCTTGCCGCCCACTAATGGAAGAGCAAACCCTAATTTCCCAAACCAACCTAATCCATAGAAAAGAAGGGTGAAGCTTGGGCGCCGGCCAAACCAAGGAGAAAGGAGGAAGAAGGGTTGCCGCCCACTCTCATGGACCAAACCCTAACCCTAGCCTATTCCTTTTTCTTGCCGCCCAACCAAGGTGGAAGGAGGAGATATAGAACCGGCCACTTACCCTAGGAAGAAGAAGAACTCTCTTCCACAAGTTGCCGCCCAATCTCCTTCAAAACCTTGGCCGCCCAATCCAAAGAGCCAAACCCTAATTAGGGTTTCCTCCTTAGGTTGCTTGCCGCCAAAGCAAAGAGAGCCTAACCCTAATTTCCATCATCCAATTCCAACCTTAGTTGCCGCCCAACCTAGAGTTAGGTTTAGGCCTTGGTTTAATCTCCACCGTCGGTTCTAGGGTTTTAATCTCAACTGTCGGATCTAGAGATTTAATCTCAACCATTGGCTCTAGGATTTTAATCCAACCGTCGGATCTAGAGATTTAATCTCCACCGTCGGTTCTAGGATTTAATCCCAACCGTCGGACCTAGAGATTTAATCTCAACTGTCGGTTCTAGGATTTTAATCCAACCGTCGGATCTAGAGATTTAATCTCCACCGTCGGTTCTAGGATTTAATCCCAACTGTCGGATCTAGAGATTTAATCTCAACCGTCGGTTCTAGGGATTTAATCTCAAACGTCGGTTCTAGAGATTTGTTTTCCATCATTTGATCTAGACTTCATGAGGTTTATATTAGGCTACGATAGGGACCATGAGGAGGAGTTGGGTCTTGGCCACCCGATGGATCGGAACCACATAAACTTGATCCATCAATGATGTTCCATTCCACTAGAGGATCATCATCGAACTATCTCACCAACCCCCATAAATCAATACGGGCTCCATATATTATTTGTACATCAATCTCCCCGTGTTTAAGATATCGAATGTCCGTCAATTAATTGATTTACTGACCATCAATTAATTAACATCTAACTCCTCGAGTAGTACCACTCAACCTTATCATCATGTTGACTAAGTCAACCTGCAGGGTTTACATGATGAACCTTATGAGCTCCTCAAGGGGACATCATCAACCTAATATGTAGGACACGGTTTCCTCCTATAATTAACGGCACACCATGTAAATAATATCATTTCCCAACTTACCGGGCATATTGATTTAATCCATCTAAATCTCACCCTCTGGTAAATCAAAGAAATAAATATTAAGTACATGTGCCCGTTATTATATCGGGGTTAAGAGCATGTACAACATAATATCCGAGGTCAGATTCAATTATGTAGTCAGCAATAAATTGAATCACCTCTATGTCGGTCCTGCTCAATAAAGCTAAGTTTACTAGTGTAACTCTATGTTCAAGACAAAACAACACCAAGCTACACTACAACCATGCCAATGGTTTGTCCAAAACCATCTTGGTTGTGAGCCTCTACTTATACTCTACAAGGGACTGATAACATGATCTTCTGTGCCATCACCCAAGCACCATGTTATCTACAATATAAAGTATTAGACAATATGCACATATAAATATGCAAACAATGATCATGTGATTCTTATTTCAAAATAAAGATGTTCATACAAAAGAGCTAGGCTTTCAGTATACATCCCAACACAAACTAGTTGTTCAAGCAACCAACTCTCCTAGTCGGTTAGCCGCGGAAGAGACGACGGACGGATTGCCGGTTTTTGTGTTTATTATCGGGGTCCATGATTATACAAATACATACAAATGTAAACTAGTATAATCAACATATACATAAAGTAAACATCCACATAATAATAGAAACATGCAAAGATCATAAATAAAAGTTATAAAACTTTTATACCTCTTGATCTTCTATCGTATGTCCTAACCTCCTTGTAGACTTCGTGTGGGCGAAGATCCTCCACAAGTTGAAGCTTCCTAGATCTTCTTCAAACCAAAGAAAGAAGAACTCTCTTTCCCTTCTTGCTTGAGCCAACCACCAATCCACAAAGGATTGATGCCGCCGGCCCCAAGAATAGAGAGAACATAATGGAAACAACCAAGGAACCGAACTAGGGACAAACCCTAGCTCCTAGTGCCGCCGACCAAGAGGAAAAGAAGAGGAGAAGAGGAATAGGTTGGGCACCGCCAAAGGTATAGGAAAAAGGATAGGAACCGGCCAACACCCTAGGAAGAAGAAGAGCACTTCCCCTATAGTTGCCACCCACCTTACCTTCCAAACCCTAGCCGCCCAACCTAGCTTCCTTTGGATTTCTTGCCGCCCAAGGTAGAGGAAGAAGGTAGTGGCCGACCAACCCTTAGAAGGAAGAAGATGAGCCCTTCCCCTATAGTTGCCGCCCAACCATAACATCCAAACCTAGCCGCCCAATCCAAAGAGCCAAACCCTAATCTAATTAGGGTTTCCTCCATAGGTTTCTTGCCGCCCAAGGTAGAGGAAGAAGCTAGAGACCGGCCATGCCTTAGGAAGATGAAGAAGCTCCTCTTCCATGTGTTGCCGCCCACCTTCTCTCCCAAACCATTGCCGCCCAACCAAAAGGAGCCAAACCCTAATTAGGGTTTCCTCCTTAGGGTTACTTGCCGCCCAAGCAAAGCTAGGCAAAACCCTAATCTCCTTAGCATCCATCCTCCATCATCCAACTTAGTTGCCGCCCAACCCTAAGCCACCCTTTTATAGAGTTAGGGTTAGGCCTTGGTTTAATCTCCATCGTCGGATCTAGGGTTTCATCCCAACCGTCAGATCTAGGGTTTTATCCCAACCGTCGGATCTAGGGTTTCATCCCATCCGTCGGATCTAGAGATTTAATCTCTACCATCGGTTCTAGAGATTTAATCTCAACCGTCGGTCCTAGAGATTTAATCTCAACTGTCGGTTCTAGGGATTTAATCCCAACCGTCGGATCTTAGAGATTTAATCTCAACCGTGGGTTCTAGAGATTTTAATCTCAACCGTCAGTTCTAGGGATTTAATCCCAACTGTCAGATCTTAGAGATTTAATCTCAACCGTCGATTCTAGAGATTTATTTTCCATCATTTGATCTATACTTCATGAGGTTTATATTAGGCTACGATAGGGACCATGAGGAGGAGTTGAGTCTTGGCCACCCGATGGATCGGAACCACACAAACTCGATCCATCAATGATGTTCCATTCCACTAGAGGATCATCATTGAACTACCTCACCAACCCCCATAAATCAATATGGGCTCCATATATTATTTGTACATCTATCTCCCTGTGTTTAAGATATCGAATGTCCGTCAATTAATTGATTTACTGACCATCAATTAATTAACATCTAACTCCTCGAGTAGTACCACTCAACCTTATCATCATGTTGACTAAGTCAACCTGCAAGGTTTACATGATGAACCTTATGAGCTCCTCAAGGGGACATCATCAACCTAATACATAGGATACGGTTTCCTCCTATAATCAACGGCACACCATGTAAATAATATCATTTCCCAACTTACCGGGCATATTGATTTAATCCATAGAAATCTCACCCTCTGGTAAATCAAAGAAATAAATACTAAGTACATGTGCCCGTTATTATATCGGGATTAAGAACATGTACAACATAATATCCGAGGTCCGATACAATTATGTAGTCAGCAATAAATTGAATCACCTCTATGTCGGTCCTGCTCAATACACCTATGTGTACTAGTGTAACTCTATGTTCAAGACAAAACAATAACAAGCTACACTACAACCATGCCAATGGTTTGTCCAAAACCATCTTGGTTGTGAGCCTCTACTTATACTTTACAAGGACCTGATAACATGATCTTCTGTGCCATCACCCAAGCACTATGTTATCTACAATGTAAAGTATTAGACAATATGCACACATATAATAAATATAAAGTGCAAACAATGATCATGTGATTCTTATTTCAAAATAAAGATGTTCATACAAAAGAGCTAGGCTTTCAGTATACATCTCAACACACAATACATTTCTCACCAAGCACCAAGCACACGATTTCGCAATGCATTGGACTTTTCCCAGACCAAGCTCCATGCTTGGATTTTCCATGACAACACCATGTTGGACTTTCCAATGACACAATCTCATGTCATGAGTTTTGTCTATCATCAAAATACTATCAAGGTACTACTCGAGTCAAACTCGAGTCAACTTGGGCCGATTGCACCACCAATCTCCCCCTTTTTGATGATTGACAAAACCACCATCTCAAGTCTACCAATTCTCCCATATTGGCAATTCTCATATCCCAATGAGAATTCCAACGAACCCTAATTGATAACTTGGTAACTTCTCCCCCTTTTTGACATTACATCAAAAAGGTCCTCCCCAAGGGTATGAATGTCTCATATCCCAATGAGATCTTACAATCTCTCCCTTGGAGGAACACATGCCTACAATCTTTCTAGTGATCCCATATCACTTAAGAGAGGCAACCCAATTTTCCTCCCATGAGGAAATACACATCCATCTTTCCATGATGGATACCTTCCCCTAGAGGCTTGCTCCCTCTTAACCATAGCACAAACAATGTCCTTGGAGAGTCCCTAAGCCAATTGGAACATTAACAAAATCAAAATTAAGGCAAAGTTCAACAATGAACTCTCATCCACCTTAAAATTGATATTCTCCCTAAACACTTCTCCTAATCCATATCCAATGGATTTTCACCCTTTCTAATGCTCTCCCAAGCATGTCCTACAGTTAGGAGTGGTTAGGGGACCAAAACACAGCTGAACATGGGCCTAACCACCAAGGTTTACCCGAAATCAGCCTGTGTCAATCGACCCTGTCAGATACTTGTAGACTGGACTTGTCATCAGTCGACTGGTCCTCATGCCAGTTGACTGATAACTGCATTTGCAATTTGCTAAATTTCAGAAATGAATTTTTAAAATTCGTAAGTAAATATACATAAGTTGATAAATCTTGAAATTTGGTATGTATATTACTTATCACAATCATTATCGGTGAAAAATATTTGAAAATTATTTTACCCACTAAATTAAGAGATTGATACAAAGTCCAAAAGTTAAGAAAAGCTTCAATATTGAGCCTTCTTTGTATCATCTCATTCAATGGTGATAACTATCAAAAGATAGACTTCACCAAGGTTTTTCAAAATGTTTTCAAAATGTCTTTGAAGCCTTTAATTTATTTTCCTTAAACATCTCACTTATATCTAGATGTGTAAAACACATACAAGTCAAGTTTTTAGTGAGATGTGGGTTTTTTGTTTTCTTTAGGTTCTCATGCATATTTCTAGGCAACATAATTTGATTCCCTTGAAATCGTGCCATAGTCCTTAATTTCATTTTATTTTATACATGATATGATTATGGCATAGATATGATATAAATAAGAGCATATGCCAAAATCATGATGTCATGGCATGTGAATGAAACTTTAGCATACATGACATATAAAAATTAGTCTAAACATGATCATGACATTTTTAGAGATAAAAGTGAAAATGATGTCATAACATGGCAAGGCAAATAAATCATGGCAAGTAAAATGTACTAAGGTATAAAATACCTAAGTGTTGAATCCAAATTGCCATTTTTAGGGTTAAGTCCATTTTTCCTTAAAGCCATTTAACCCCCTAGTGTGCCAAAAACCCAAAATGGCACACCTATACCTCTAAGACATAATTGTGTCAATTTAATCATTTTTCAACTTCTTAAGCATATTGGAACATCCTAATGTGTCAACTCACCATGGCTAGGCTAACTACCCCTCCACTTAGGGTTGACACACCCTAACCCATCTAGCGTGAATCGATCATGCTCCTAGGAACCCAATACCTATTGGAGCTCCTTGGGTTAACAAGGTATTCAGTAGGGATAACTTCCCTAGATACCTTCCTAATGACCCTTTTTGGCTTTGAAGCCATAGTCTTTTGGGTCTTTCCTAGGTCAACTCTAGAGGCAACTTTCCCAATGACCTTCCTAGTGGCTTTCTTAGATTTTCTTAAGTCCTTACCCACTAAGCAAACACCATGGCTAGACTTAGGGATAGCTTCCCTATTAGCCTTGATTTTTTTAGACCTAGATGTTGTTCCATAATTAAATGGAACATTATGATAGGACACAGATTTGTGACCCAAACCCTTGAAGGGTTTTGCTTATCGAGTCCGTGAGGGGAAACTTCGCTTCCCACTTCGCCTCGGTTGCTTGATCATGGCAATCCCTTCGTTGTCTATGGATTAAAAAAATTTAATCCTAGACAAAAGGGATTGCCCAAACAACCAAGTCATCGTCGTGCTATTCGTTTAGAGAGGACACTTGAACAAACTCGTTGTTCAAGCGATCAACCTCTATTCTACGAGTAGCCACGGAATAGATGATGTCTGGATCGCCGATTTTTGTGTTTATGTTCGGGATCCAAGTATTATTTAGCCACAAACAGATTTACATCATGCTCATAATTGGAAAAATAAATACAAGCAAGTAATAAAAGAGAATAGAGAATAGATATATCTCTCGATCTTCTAATGTATGACCTTCCTCCTTTCGGACGTCGTGTGGGCGACGATCTACAAAAAGTTGAAGCTCCTAGTGATTGGAATCGGCTCGGAGGCTCATTGGCTCCCATGTCCCCGGATTAAAATTTTCACTAATGAAAAAACTAATCCGGATGGGATGAGTTTCCTTCGCACAACCCATTCGTCGTCGTGCTAACAACTTGAGCGATTACTTAAACAAAACTAGTTGTTCAAGCAACACAACTCTTCTAGTTGGTTAGCCGCGGAAGAGATGATGGATGGATCGCTGGTTTTTGTGTTTGTCTTCGGGGTCCATGATTATACAAAATACATACAAATGCAAGCTTGTAAAATCAACACATAAAGAACATGCTAAGATCAGAAAAAGAAAGTTGTAAAACTTTTATATCTCTTAATCTTCTACCGTATGTCCTATCCTCCTCGTGGACGTCGTGTGGGTAAAGATCCTCCACGAGTAGAAGTCTTCTAGATCACGTTCTTCTTTTCCTTGCTCGCTCCGAACAAAAAGAAGAACCAAACAAAACTCCTTCTCCTAGAAGATGAGTTGCCGCCGGCCACCAAGGAGATAGAAAGAGGGCGCCGGCCAAGAGCTCCAAGGATAAAACCTAGCCCTTGTTTCCACCGGCCAAGAAGAAAAGGAAGAAGGGAAGATCGCCGACAATGGTTGAGAGGAGGAAGAGGGGCGCCGGCCAAAACCCTAGGGAGAACAAAATCCTTGCCGCCCACTTCTAGCCGCCCAACTTCTCAAAAACCCTAGCCACCCAAAACCCTAATTCCCTTGCATTAAGTTGCCGCCCAAGCCTTAGCCCTCTATATATAGAGTTGGGCTTAAGCCTCCTTTAATCTTCACCGTCGGATCTAGGGATTTAATTTCCACTGTCGGATCTAGGGTTTCATCCCTACCGTCGGATCTAGGGTTTCATCCCAACCGTCGGATCTAGGGTTTCATCCCAACCGTCAAATCTAGAGATTTAATCTCAACCGTCGGTTCTAGAGTTTTGTTTTTGGATCTACACTTCAAGAGGATTATATTAGGCTACGATAGGGACCATGAGGAGGAGTTGGATCTTGGCCACCCGATAGATCGGAACCACACAAACTTGATCCATCAATGATGTTCCATTCCACTAGAGGATCATCATTGAATTCCCTCACCAACCCCCATAAATTAATATGGGCTCCATATATTATTTGTACATCCATCTCCCCGTCTTTAAGATATCGAATGTCTGTTAATTAATTGATTTACTGACCATCAATCAATTAACATCTAACTCCTCGAGTAGTACCACTCAACCTTATCATCATGTTGACTAAGTCAACCAGCTGGGTTTACATGATGAACCTTATGAGCTCCTCAAGGGGACATCATCAACCTAATACATAGGACACGGTTTCCTTCTATAATCAACGACACACCATGTAAATAATATCATTTCCCAACTTACCGGGCATATTGATTTAATCCATCTAAATCTCAGCCTTTTGTAAATCAAAGAAATAAATACTAAGTACATGTGCCCGTTATTATATCAGGATTAAGAGCATGTACAACATAATATCCGAGGTCCGATTCAATTATGTAGTCAACACTAAATTGAATAACCTCTATGTCGGTCCTGCTCAATACACCTAAGTGCACTAGTGTAACTCTATATTCAAGACAAAATAATACCAAGCTACACTACAACCATGCCAATGGTTTGTCCAAAACCATCTTGGTTGTGAGCCTCTACTTACATTCTACAAGGGACTGATAACATGATCGTCTGTGCCACACCAAGCACCATGTTATCTACAATGTAAAATATTAGACAATATCCACACATATAATAAATATATAAAGTGCAAACAATGATTATGTGATTCTTATTTCCAAATAAATTATTCATACAAAAAGAGCTAGGCTTTCAGTATACATCCCAACAATCTCCCACTTATACTAAAAGACTATGCTGTCATCACACTGCCATACATCTGATCCCCATGTCCTCCGCATGCCTATTAAACGCTTTCTCTGGAAGGGCCTTAGTGAATGGATCCGCCAGGTTATCCTCTGATGAAATCTTGGCGACAACTACTTCTCCTCGCTTTATGATCTCTCGTATCAGGTGGTACTTGCGCTCTATGTGTTTACTCGCCTTATGGGCTCGTGGTTCCTTTGAGTTTGCAACTGCACCATTATTATCACAATAAATTGTGATAGTTCTGGGCAAACTAGGAATCACATCCAAGTCCAACAAGAAGTTCCTGTGCCATACAGCTTCCTTGGCCGCCTCAGAGGCTGCCATATACTCAGCTTCCATGGTAGAGTCCGCCATGCATTTCTGCTTAACACTCCTCCATACTATGGCTCCACCTCCAAAAGTAGACACAAATCCCGAGGTAGACTTACTGTTATGCCTATTTGATTGGAAATCCGAATTCGTGTAACCCACAGGGACTAATTGATCTAGATAAACCGCATATAATCCTAGTCCTTCTCGGTACTTGATATATGCTTTCTGGCGATCAATGTCCTTTCGGGATTACTCGATGTCTGCTAACCATGCCCACAGCGGATATCGGTCTCATACATAGCATAGCATACATGAGGCTTCCCTCTGTAGAAGCATAAGGAACCGCCTTCATATCCTCTATCTCCTTTGATGTTTTGGGACACATCTCTTTAGATAAAGGTAGAAAACCTTTCTTGGAGTTCTGCATGCTAAAACGAGCAAGGATAGTGTCAATGTATGAAGCTTGAGATAAGCACAACATCTTTTTCTTGCGATCCCTTATTACCTTGATCCCAAGGATGTGTCCCACTTCTCCCAAGTCCTTCATGTCAAACTGTTTGGACAACCATACCCTTACGTCTAATAACACTCTGATATTGTTGCCAACTAACAAAATGTCATCTACGTATAGTACAAGAAATACCACTATATTTCCATCACATCTCTTGTATACACAAGGCTCATCCGAACTTTGAATAAATTCATAAGACTGGATTACCTCATCAAAGCGGATGTTCCAAGATCTAGAAGTTTGCTTCAATCCATAAATGGATCGATTAATCTTACACACAAGATGCTCTTTGCCCTTTGCAATGAATCCCTCTGGTTGCTTCATATAGATGTTTTCCTCAAGACTTCCATTAAGGAAAGCTGTCTTGACATCCATCTGCCAAATCTCATAATCCATATGAGCAGCTATAGACAAGAGAATCCGGATAGACTTAAGCATAACTATCGGCGAAAAGGTCTCCTCATAATCAATACCCTCTTTCTGTGTATACCCTTTCGCAACAAGCCTAACTTTGAAGGTCTCAACCTTCCCGTCTACTCCTCACTTTCTCTTGTAGATCCACTTGCATCCAATGGCTTTCACACCATCGGGTGGTTCTACTAGCTCCCAGACATGATTAGAATCCATAGATTCTATCTCTGAATTCATCGCTCTTTGCCAAGATACTGCATCTCTATCTTGGAGTGCCTCGTCATATGTCCAGGGATCAGGTTCATGTTCATGTTCACCAGGGACTAAGTCCGAAGACTCTCCCATGAACATGAATCTCTCGGGTTGTCTAACAACCCTCTCACTACGACGAGGTGCCTCCTGTGTATGCTCTGTGACACTCGGTGCAGTGACTTGTGGTATCTCCTATTGTACCGATGGTACTGAAGTCGGGACTTCCCCTGTCAACTCCTCAAGAACAATCCTGCTCGTGGGCTTGTGGTTCATCACATAGTCCTCCTCTAGAAATATGGCATTCGTACTCATGATCACCTTCTGATCTCTAGGACTATAGAACAAACCACCCTTCGTTCCCTTAGGGTAGCCAACAAACAAGCGTACTTCTGTACGAGATTCTAACTTACCAGCATCTCCCTTCAGCACATGTGTTGGACTACCCCAAATCCGAATATGTCTTAGACTAGGCTTTCGCCCAGTCCACAATTCTGTGGGAGTAGAGGGTACTGACTTAGATGGAACCAAGTTCAGAATGTATGCTGCCGTTTCTAGAGCAAACCCCCAGAACGAATCAGGTAACTCAGAATAACTCATCATCGATCTAACCATCTCCATAAGAGTCCTATTCCTTCGTTCCGCCACACCATTCTGCTGGGGTGTGCCAGGTGCAGACAATTGGGATTGAATCCCAGCCTCTGATAAGTAACTCCTAAACTCTCCCAAGAGGTACTCGCCACCACGATCAGATCGTAGTGTCTTGATACTCTTACCTTGACGGTTCTCCACATTAGCCTTGAATTCTTTAAACTTGTCAAAGCATTCAGACTTGCGGTGCATCAAGTAAATGTATCCATACCTTTAATAATCGTCTATAAAAGAGACGAAGTATTCAAAGCCACCTCTAGCCTAGATAGACATAGGACCGCACAGATCCGAATGAACCAATTCCAACACATCTTTGGCTCTATTCCCCTTGGCCTTGAAAGGCCTCTTGGTCATTTTACCTTCCAAGCATGATTCGCAGGTTGGGAGATCCTCCACCACTAATGAACTCAAAGGTCCATCAGCTATCAACCTTGGAATTCTACTCAAGTTAATATGACCAAGTCTTAGATGCCAAAGATATGTCTGGTTCATTTTCGAAGGTTCTTTTCTCTTATTAGACTTAGAAGATGAGTTATTTACTTCTATATGCATCGTGGGAGTTTTCGGTTCAAAGTGTACAAATTGCCAACCAATGTACCAGAACAGATAATCTCCCTATTCCTTTTTATAACCACTTTGTTATTAAAAGAAACAGAATATCCATCCATAAACAATTTAGAAACTGAAATTAGATTCTTTCTAAAAGTAGGTACATAAAGACAATTTCTCAAAACCAAAACTTTATTCCTATCAAAAGATAAATAAACGTCTCCCACTGCAATAGCCGCCACCTTTGAAGGATTGCCCATGAAGACGGTAATCACTCCCTCAACTAATCATCGGGTTTCCTGGAACCCCTGCAAAGTATTACAGACATGATCAGTGGCTCCTGTATCTACACACCAGGCACTGGTAGATAACACCGCTAAACATGTTTCAACAACTAAACAAGAAGATATACCTTTGTTCTTTGGTGAGGGCGGTCAGCCTTCCAATGTCGATCTGCTTGCAAGTGAAGCACTTGCCTTTCGGCTTCTTCACTCCTGCCTGAGGTCCTACTGCCACTTTCTTTGCTCCACCTTGCTTCTTCTTCTTCTTACTTTTCGGTTTAGAAGAAGAAACCTTCTGAGCAACCATGACTTTATCTCTTTGTGAAAAAGCCCTCTGCTGCTTTGGAGTTACATCGGAAGCTCCGCCAGCAGAATACAACCTCTTGTTCATGTTGTAGTTGAGGCGGAACTGCTCAAAACTCCTAGGCAGAGACTGGAGAATGATATCGACCTGGGTTTCCCCATCGATCTCAGCTCCGAGGACTTCCATCTCATTAAGATGAGCCATCATCTTGAGAACATGATCCCTAACGGGTGTTCCCTCGACCATGGTGGTCGTCATCAAGTTTCTCATAGCCTCCTGTCTAGCCGCCCTACTCTGATGTCTGAAAAGTTCCTTGAGATTGAACATCATGTCATAAGCTGTGGCCATGGCCTGATGCTGATGTTGCAGCACATTTGACATAGATGCCAAAATGTAACACCGCGCCATCTCATCTGCCTTGATCCATTTCTTATAACTTTCTTTCTCCTTTTCATCAGAGTCATCGGTAGGCTTAGGAGGATAGACCTCGAAGAGTACAAATTTGTACTCCTCTGCAGTTAAGACAATATCCAAGTTTCTTTTCCAATCAATATAGTTTGTTCCAGTAAGTTTATTTTCTTTTAATATCACAGCAAGTGGGTTGAAAGCCATTTGAAAAACCTAAGAATCACAATGATCAAAATATTAGATTTCAAATATTATTGATTCCTCAAAACAATAAAATTCCGAAATCAACCAACACCTCAAAACAGAGAATATCGCATGCCACGATAGTGTGGTATTATCTGAATTCTACATTTGTAAGAGGAGGTTTTACCCATTAATTTTATTATCTTGTCAACCTTACTTTTTGACAAATAAAATTAATAGTTGATTCCTCTTTGGCCCTACAAATAAAAGCAGTGACTCCGATGGGAGGATACTTTTATTTGCATCTAAGTGTGCACCATTACACGATACTAAGGGAATTATTTTGGATTATGTGCCTTAGAGTACACACGCTCCTAAATAATTTTCTATAACCATTATTTGACCTAGTGATCCGCAAACAAACCCATCCGATGGGGAGGAAGGCACTCAGAGCCAACGCGCAAGTTTGTTGCATCACACGTCAAATTGTAATGGAGGCCGCGGGAATTAATTAAAATGTCCCTCTCCCACTTAGTAAATTGACAATGAGGAATTTTCAAGCATACACAACATGCATATAAAACAAATCAGCAATAAATATGGAAAAAACAAAATTTTCTCAACTATTATGGCATTGTTCTCCAATACGCATCCCGTCGTGTCGCCACCTCGTCCTCTCCATCTTTTCCCATGCGCAAGTCACCAAAGAGATTCGAGCCGAAATAAACTATTTTAATTTACATCCATCGATCCTATACTCCAAAAAGGAGTCTACGAATAATCTAGATCGAAAGTAAACTAAAATGAGCGGCTAAACAATGTCGTATTTAATTACAAAAAATTAAATACTAATCTAGCCTTGTCAACCTCGAGGATTCAAATAATATACATACAATCACACACAAAACAATCACATACACACAAATAGCCATAATAGTTGGATCTTATGCCTGCAACCAAAAAGTTAGCCTACACACATCCTACTATTATCCGGCATACTCAATATATGATATGTGCATGAAAGTAACCAAATCAAAAACACACAAAACCAGAAACCGTGGCTTTTATACCAATTGATGGGAATCGGCTCGGAGGCTCATTGGCTCCCATGTCCCCGGATTAAAATTTTCACTAATGAAAAAACTAATCCGGATGGGATGAGTTTCCTTCTCACAACCCATTCGTCGTCGTGCTAACAACTTGAGCGATCGCTTGAACAAACTAGTTGTTCAGGCAACACAACTCTTCTAGTTGGTTAGCCGCGGAGGAGACGACGGACGGATCGTCGGTTTTTGTGTTTGTCTTCGGGGTCCATGATTATACAAAATACATACAAATGCAAGCTTGTACAATCAACACATAAAGAACATGCTAAGATCAGAAAAAGAAAGTTGTAAAACTTTTATACCTCTTGATCTTCTACCGTATGTCCTATCCTCCTCGTGGACGTCGTGTGGGCGAAGATCCTCCACGAGTAGAAGCCTTCTAGATCACGTTCGTCTTTTCCTTGCTCGCTCCGAACAAAAAGAAGAACCAAACAAAACTCCTTCTCCTAGAAGATGAGTTGCCACCAAGGAGATAGCAAGAGGGCGCCGACCAAGAGCTCCAAGGATAAAACCTAGCCCTTGTTTCCACCGGCCAAGGAGAAAAGGAAGAAGGGAAGATCGCCAGCAATGGTTGAGAGGAGGAAGAGGGGCGCCGGCCAAAACCCTAGGGAGAACAAAATCCTTGCCGCCCACTTCTAGCCGCCCAACTTCTCCAAAACCCTAGCCACCCAAAACCCTAATTCCCTTGCATTAAGTTGCCGCCCAAGCCTTAGCCCTCTATATATAGAGTTGGGATTAAGCCTCCTTTAATCTCCACCGTCGGATCTAGGGATTTAATCTCCACCGTCGGATCTAGGGTTTCATCCCTACCGTCGGATCTAGGGTTTCTTCCCAACCGTCGGATCTAGGATTTCATCCCAACCGTCGAATCTAGAGATTTAATCTCAACCGTCGATTCTAGAGTTTTGTTTTGGATCTGCACTTCAAGAGGATTATATTAGGCTACGATAGGGACCATGAGGAGGAGTTGGATCTTGGCCACCCGATGGATCGGAACCACACAAACTTGATACATCAATGATGTTCCATTCCACTAGAGGATCATCATTGAATTACCTCACCAACCCCCATAAATTAATATGGGCTCCACATATTATTTGTACATCCATCTCCCCATGTTTAAGATATCGAATGTCCGTTAATTAATTGATTTACTGACCATCAATCAATTAACATCTAACTCCTCGAGTAGTACCACTCAACCTTATCATCATGTTGACTAAGTCAACCAGTTGGGTTTACATGATGAACCTTATGAGCTCCTCAAGGGGACATCATCAACCTAATACATAGAACACGGTTTCCTTCTATAATCAACGACACATCATGTAAATAATATCATTTCCCAACTTACCGGGCATATTGATTTAATCCATCTAAATCTCACCCTTTGGTAAATTAAAGAAATAAATACTAAGTACATGTGCCCATTATTATATCGGGATTAAGAGCATGTACAACATAATATCCGAGGTCTGATTCAATTATGTAGTCAGCACTAAATTGAATCACCGCTATGTCGGTCCTGCTCAATACACCTAAGTGCACTAGTGTAATTCTATGTTCAAGACAAAACAATACCAAGCTACACTACAACCATGCCAATGGTTTGTCCAAAACCATCTTGGGTGTGAGCCTCTACTTACATTCTACAAGGGACTGATAACATGATCTTCTGTGCCACACTAAGCACCATGTTATGTACAATGTAAAATATTAGATAATATGCACACATATAATAAATATATAAAGTGCAAACAAAGATCATGTGATTCTTATTTCCAAATAAAAAGTGCATACAAAAAGAGCTTGACTTTCAGTATACATCCCAACACCTAGATCGCAAATCATCCTTCCTTGCTCTTCCAAAGCAAGAGGAAGAATAGAAACAAGGCACTTCTCCTTCCTATAGCCAACCAACAAGCAACACGGGGAATCCTTGTCGCCGGCCAACTAAGAAGAGGAGATGATGATGGAAACCGACCAAGACACTAAGGGAAAGCCATAAGTCTTGTTTCCACCACTCAAGGAGAAGGAGAAGAGAGGTTTGGACCCCAGACAATGGCTGGAAAAAGTCAGAAAAACCTGTTGGATGCCGGCCACCTTGAAGGAAGAAGAAGAAAGGAATTACCTTCCTTATTTGGTGCCGCCAACCCCTAAACCCTAGCTTCCAAGCCTTGCCGCCCAAAACCCAAGCTCCTCTTGGATTATTCTCTATGCCAACCCCTTGCTCTCCTTTTATAGAGTTAGGGATAAGCCTCATTTTAATCTCCACCATTGGTTCTAGGGATTTAATCTCAACTGTCGGATCTAGAGATTTAATCTCAACCATCGGATCTTAGAGATTTAATCTCTACCTTTGGATCTTGAGTTTTGTTTCTATCCATTGGATCTAAGCTTCATGAGGTGTTAATAGGCTACATTAGGGAGCATGAGGAGGAGTTGGATCTTGGCCACCCATGGATCAAGCCCACATAAAGACCGATCCATTAATGACAATCCAATCCACTAAAGGATTATCATTGATCTACCTCACCAACCCCCATAAGTTATTATGGGCTCCATATATTATTTGTACATTTTCTCCTCGTGTTTAAGATCTCGAATGTCCTTCGATTAATTAATTTACTGACCATTAATTAATCAACATCTAACTCCATGAGTAGTACCACTCAACCTTTTCATCATGCCGGAACAAGTCCACCTGCAGGGGTTTACATGATGAACCTTATGAGCTCCTCAAGGGGACATCATCATCCTAATTATAGGACACGGTTTCCTCCTATAATCAACGACACACCATATAAATAATATCATTTCTCAACTTACCGAGCCTATCGATTTAATCTATAAATCTCGCCCATTGGAAAATCAAAGAAATGAATATTAAGTATATGTGTCCGTTATTATATCGGGATTAAGAGCATGTACAATATAATATCCGAGGACCGATTTGTTTATGTAGTCAGCAATAAATCGAATCACCTCTAAGTCGGTCCTGCTCAATACACACAAAGTGCACTCGTGTGATTTTATGGTCAAGACAAATCAATACTAAATCACACTACAACCATTCTGATGGTTTGTCCAAATCCATCTCAGTTGTGAGCCTCTACTTATACTTTTCAAGGAGCAAATAATATGATCTCCTCTGTGACACCACACACCATGTTATCTACAATATAAAGTATTGGACAATATTGATAATCATAAAATATACAAACAATGATCATGTGATTCTTATTTCAAAATAAAGATGTTCATTCAAAAGATAGACTTTTTAGTATACATCCCTACAATCTCCCACTTATACTAAAAGCCTATGCTATCTTCAAACTGCCATACATCTGATCCCCATTCCCTCCACATGTCTATCAAAAGCTCTCGCCAGAAGGGCCTTAGCGAAAGGATCTGCCAGGTTATCCTCCGATGCAATCTTGGCCACAACAACTTCTCCTCTCTTTACGATTTCTCATATCAGGTGCTACTTGCGCTCTTTACGATTTCTCGAGTTTGCAACTGCACCACTATTATCACAATAAATTGTGATAGTTCTGGGTAATCCAGGAATCACATCCAAGTCCATCAGGAAGTTCCTGAGCCAGACAGCTTCTTTGGCCGCCTTAGAGGCCGCCACATACTCAGCTTCCATGGTAGAGTCCGCCACGCATTTCTGCTTGACACTCCTCCATACAATGGCTCCACCTCCCAAACTAAACACAAAACCTGAAGTAGACTTAATGTTATCCCTATCAGATTGGAAGTCGGAATTCATGTAACCCATAGGGAGTAATTGGTCTTCCCGAAAAACCAGCATATAATCCCTAGTCCTTCTCAGGTACTTCAATATATACTTTATCGCCGTCCAATGTCACTGTCCTGGATTACTCTGATATCTGCTGACCATGCCCACGGCAAAGTAGATATCTGGTCTCGTACATAGCATCGCATACATGAGGCTTCCTATTGCTGAAGCATAAGGAACCTCCTTCATCTCCTCTATCTCCTCAGATGATCTAGGACACATCTCCTTAGATAATGTGTAACGCCCGTAAAATTCCTAGCAATTTTACAGGAATTTTTGGCTTGATGATAATGGGCTTTATGTGGGCCTTTTTCAAAATAAAAGAAAAATAAGCCAAAAAGAGATGCAAGACCTAGGAATTGAACCCCAAACCTCTAGAGATAGCCAAGCCCTATAGATGCACCCACTAACTAGAAGCCCAATAGGATTATATGATTAAGGAAGAGGGGGAAACTATAGATAAGTGGGGTTAAGGGTAAATGAAGAGGCATAGAAAAGAAAAGAGGAACTTCTCTTCCTCCCCTTTATAAAGAAGAGGGAAGATTGAAATTGGTCACTTCCTCTCTTCTTTCCTTCTTCTCACCGAAATCCTAGAGCTCTCCCTCTCCTTTCCACCCCTTGGCTGAACCCCATCCAAGCAAGAGAAGGCTAGGTTTTGGTCTTCCTTAGGTCATCTTCCCCACCCAAAGCAAAGAGAAGGATGTAAGTATCCCTCACCTGCATACGAGTAGTTTCGATTGAATGTTTGAACAACCTATATGTTATATCTGGCCAAGCATGTTTTGGTTTATCAATGAAGTTGAAATCTATGTTTAGGAAGTATATGATGATGCTAAGATGGGAAAAGAGGTTTGGTTAAAAAGCTAGACCTAATGGCCACCAAGATCTATTCGGCCAAGCTAGGATTAGGGTTTTCCATGAAGTCAAATGCCATGTTTTATTCACTATATGATGTAGTTAGGATTTAAAATGGATTAGGACCAAAAGCTAACCCTAGTTGAGCCCTTATGTGTTTCGGCCACCCTAGGTAATTAGGGTTAGGGTTGCATGAAAATGTCCTTAATGATGCTATGCTAGGTTATAATGCTCATGAATGAATGTTTGGGTAACAAGAACCCTAGTTGAGCCCCTTATGTGTTTCGGCCACCCTAGGTAATTAGGGTTAGGGTTGCATGAAAATGTCCTTAATGATGCTATGCTAGGTTATAATGCTCATGAATGAATGTTTGGGTAACAAGAACCCTAGTTGAGCCCTTATGTGTTTCGGCCACCCTAGGTAATTAGGGTTAGGGTTGCATGAAAATGTCCTTAATGATGCTATGCTAGGTTATAATGCTCATGAATGAATGTTTGGGTAACAAGAACCCTAGTTGAGCCCCTTATGTGTTTCGGCCACCCTAGGGAATTAGGGTTAGGGTTGCATGAAAATGTCCTTAATGATGCTATGCTAGTTTATAATGCTCATGAATGAATGTTTGGGTAACAAGAACCCTAGTTGAGCCCCTTATGTGTTTCGGCCACCCTAGGGAATTAGGGTGAGGGTTGCATGAAAATGTCCCTAATGATGCTATGCTAGGTTATAATGCCCATGAATGAATAGGTGACAAGAACCCTAAGAAGCCTATAAGGGCCATTCGGCCACCCTTGGTTGTTCTTTTGGGTTTCAATGAAGTTTACACCATGAAGTGTATGCATATGTATGTTAATTGAATTAGTTAAAAGTCTAATCCCTAAAAAGCCTATAAGGGCCATTTGGCCACCCTTGGTTATTATGTTTCAATGAAGTTTCATACCATGATAGGTATGCATATAATGTTGTTTAGTATGTAAATAAATTAGGTTAAAGATTAACCCTAAAAACCCTACATGGACCATTCGGCCAACCTATGTTTTGGGGAATTGATGATGTTTTAATTCAAACTTTATGTGCTTATGAAGTTGTTGCCATGCTAAATGAATTAGGTTAACATGTGCTTTGTGTTTGAATGAATTTATGATGACTGGTGATCTTAAATAATGCTAGGTGAAGATACCATGCCTTAGTTAGTATTTACTTACTCTTGATGCCATGTCTTATGCCATGCCTATGTGTATGTGATATCTAATATTAAGAAATGGAATACGATAAGACTATGGAATGAAACAAAATGATATGTTCACAAAATGAATATGATATGATGAAACGAAGTATGATAAGTTATGAAATGAAGTATGGAATGTTATGAAATGAAAGAAGATATGTTCATGAAATGAAGCATGATGTGTTATGAAATGAAGTATGCTATGCTATGTTTGCCAAGAAATGAAATAAGCTATGTTATAAATTAAGCATATAAGTATTTTACCTTCTGCATGGCTTGTACCAAGACCTTAACAAGGTCCAAGAAGGGATGGGCTCTAAGATGCCTAGGTCGATGGAATAAGACTCGGGCCTAGGATGGGCTTCTATGTATGATTTCCCTAGGTCGATGGAATAAGACTCGGGCCTAGTATGCGGGATGGGCTCCAAGATGCCTTAGGTCGATGGAGTAAGACTCGGGCCTAGGATGGGCTTCTACGCTATGAGCGGATTGCCCTAGGTCGATGGAATAAGACTCGGGCCTAGAAACCTATTAGGTTCGAGACTTGCTACCTCGGGCCTATTTAGGGATGCGCGCTATGATAATGAAGAAGTGGTACAATGTCGGGCCCAAATATGTTGAGATTTATATTTACGTACCTAACATATATGTTTTCAAAAGCATCTTGCATATGTTTACCTGTTGATTGTTATGTTTATATGCTATGATAAATATACGTTACATGTTAGGTTTGATGATATGCCATGATGTTAAGTTTGCATGTTATGTTGGATGATATGTCATAATGTTAAGTTACATGTTATGTTTGATGATATGCTATGATGTTAAGTTGCATGTTATGTTCGATGATATGTCATAATGTTTAAGTTATATGTTATGTTAGATGATATGCCATAATGTTAAGTTACATGTTATGTTGAATGATATGTCATGAGGTATACGTTACATGTTATGTTCGATGGTACGCTATGATGTTTATGTTACTAAGTTACATATGATGCATGTTATGCTGATTAAGTATATATTCATGTTATGCTATTAAGTTAGGGATGATCCATGCTATATTCACTTATGTTACTTATGCTACATGTTAAGTTGATGACACCATGTATGTTACATGTTATATTGATTATATGTTATAAATGCTACAAGCCATGATTAATGATGATGTATGGTTTTGTGAGTAGGACAGGATCTTACTAAGCCTATGTGCTTATAGTTTATCTTTCCCTCGTACTGCAGATAAGGGTAAGGGATGGATAAACTAAAGGGAGAAGCGGCTAAGCACTAAGTATCTATATATATGATGCATGATGTATGTTGATAAGAAGAAGTAAAGAAGAAGTAAGAAGAAGTATCTATGCATGCTATGAAGCATACTCTATGTTAAGAATAAGAAGTATATATATATATATAGGTATATATGTGTTAATGCATGTTTATGTTTAAAAGAAAAAAAAAGTATTTAGGTCTAAAGTCTTCCGCTGTAAGAACTAAGAAGTATGTATAAAGTCTTCCGCTGTATGTAATGTATGTACTGTCAGTCACATGCCGCCTCCTGACGCGTTTAGGGTCCCAAAAAGGGCGGGCGTGACAGGTTGGTATCAGAGCGGATCTGCCTTTCCACTACACACACATCAAGCTCCAAGTCCTGCCGCTCCAAGTAAGAATTCTATGTTTACTCTAATTTAGCTTATTTTATGCATGCAAGATATGAAATGTATTTATCTTATTTTATTCATGAATGATAGGAAATGTTCTAGCTTAAATTATGCATGAGAACATGATTGATGCCTTAAGCTTAAAACGACTTTATGCTAGCTTTAGTCTAATTATGCGTAGGTCAACGAACAAAAACTTATACTAGCTTTATTTTAATATATGAAGATAAACATGTGGAAGGCGCGATAGTAGAAGCGATGAGCTAGCACCCCGCATGACCTTACACATGTAGTCACAGACCTCCAGCAACAAGTCACAGAACAACAACAAGTGATAAATACCCTAATGAATCAGCGAGGAAACCCTACTGCCCCACCAACGGGCCCGGGCCCGATGGTTCGATAGGAAGCTTACCTGATTCAGTGGCAGAGACTAAAGCCGGAAAATTTCTCTGGTACTGGTGAGCCATGGGATACCCAGGCCTGGTTCAAGACGGTGGAAAGCATCGTGGAGCTACTGGACTGGCCCGAATGCGAGAAGATTAAGTGTGTATCATTACGCGCTTTGGAGATGCTCGGATGTGGTGGGAAGCGGGTTAAAACCAAGAGACAAATGTCGGATGAGATGGACAGATTTGAGTACGAAGTTCTTGAAGAATTCTTCCACATGAGGGTGACCAACAAGCATTTACGATGAGTTCAGCGGTTCGACAAGGTGACCTGTCGGTCGTGAAGCCGTGAAGAGATTCAACCAGGCTACTTGCGCTTTGTGCGGAGTTGGTACGGAAAGAGAAAGGGGCAGACTCATGCTGAAGATGCTCCGACCAGAAATAACTTGGAATGTGGCGGTGGACTTCATAGACCATGACCGCGGAGGAGCTGCATTGATAGTGCCTTAATTACAGAGCATTACGAACAACATCAATCGACAAAAGAAAGCGAGTGAAGGCGGGGTCAGGCCCGGTCGGGTCGGAGGAACCAGTGTAATTGGAAAGGGAATGCCCCAGGAAAGAGAAGACAATGGAGGATCCTAAAGGTGGTCCGTGACAAAGCGGCCCAGATCCCTCTGTGCTACTGCGGAAAGATACATCCGGAGTATGCTACCAAGGCACAAATCGATGTTACAAGCTGTGGGCCGGATAGGGCATAGAATCAGGGCTGTCCTATCGAGTTCAGTCCCTCCTCGGTAGTATGCCCGGCCGAGTGCTCCTCCTGATTACATCAGATCTGAGCCGCAATCGAAGGAACCCCAATCCACCAAGGAGACTAGAAGCCCCACGGCTATGGCGGATGCTAGGGTATTCTCTCTCACCCAAGAAGATGTGGCGACGCCTCTCATGTCACAGTCGATAATTATTTTTTGTCGGCATCTGCATTATTGACATCGAGGCAACACATTCGTTTGTTTCTACACACTTCACTAGAGGGATAGACATACCACCACAAGCTCTAGATCGTAAGTTCTTAACCACTCTGCCCTCGGGAGAAGTGATGCCCTCCACTCATATCTTTGCGAGCCGCACCCATCGAGTGCGGACGAGAGAACTCTCTGCGATCGATAGTGCTCGACATGCGAGGATTATGACATTATATTGGGCATGGATTTCCTTAAGCAAGTCTCGATTGCTTGATCGAGTGCGAAAAAGGAAAGTGGTATTCGGTAGGAGGTGGAGCCTAAGTTGAATTTATCGGAGAGCAGGAGAAGAGCCAATAAGATTTTATCATCCCTCTGAGCACGTAAGATGTTAGGCGGTGGGTGCTGGGTTTTGGCACATAGTTGATACAAGTCAAGATGAGGATCGAAGCTAGAGAATGTCGAGTTGTATGCAACTACCCGGTATTCGGATGAACTACGAGGTTAGCCCGGATAGAAGTAGAATTTGAGATCGAGTTGATTCACTGGTACTAACCCGATCTCTAAAGCACCTTACCGTATGGCCGTGAATTAAAGGAACTTGAGGGGCGCTACAGGAGTTACTCGACAAGGGACTTATTCACCCAAGTCGCTCTCCATGGGAGCTCGATCTTTGTTGGTGAAGAAGAAAGATGGGTCTATGCGAATGTGCATAGACTCTGAAGCGTGAACAATGTGACGATCAAGAACCGGTATCCTTTACGCGGATTGATGACTGTTCGACCAACTAAAAGGTGCCGCCGTCTTCTCTAAGATTGACACGAGGTCGGCTATCATCAAGTAAAAGTAAAACCGGATGATATACCAAAGGCGGCCTTAGGACAAGGTATGGACATTACGAGTTCGTAGTTATGCCCTTGAGATGACAAATGCACACCCTATTCATGGATTTGATGAATCGGGTATTCTCGGCATTCCTCGACAAGTTTGTGATCGTCTTCATAGGCGACATACTAATATATTCGAGAACCCCGAGGAGCATGCGAGACACAGAATGTGGTATTGCAGTTCTTGGAAAAATAGCTATTATCGCAAAATTCTCCAAATGTGAGTTCCGCTCGAACAAGTATCATTTGGGTCACGTGATATCCAAGCACGGAGTATGGTGGACCCAATAAAGATTGAAGCCGTGAGTAATCGGAACCGACCAAAGAATGCCCGAGATCGTAAGCTTTCTTGGCCAGCTACTACCGGAAGTTTGTAGAGAACTTCTCCAGGACTGTCGCCCCTATGACAGTCCTCACCAGAAAGGACAAGAAATATGACTGGACGGATGCCTGTGAGAGGAGTTTCACAGAATTGAAAAGGAGACTGACCAGCGCCCCAATCCTTGCTCTTCCGGACAGTAATGAAGGCTTCAACATGTACAGTGACGCTTCCAAGTTGGGACTCGGAGCTATACTTATGCAGAATGGCAAGGTCATTGCCTACGCCTCTAGGCAACTCAAGGAACATGAAAGGAATTATCCCACCCATGATTTAGAGCTAGCGGCCGTGGTCTTTGCTCTCAAAACATGGAGGCATTACCTATATGGAGCTCAGTGTAGGATTTATACCACAGTAGTCCGAAATATTTCTTCACACGTATGACTGAATATGAGACAGCGCAGATGGCTCGAGCTCGTCAAGGATTATGACTGCGAGATTCTCTACCATCCGGGGAAAGCTAACAAGGTGGCTGATGCACTCAGCAGGAAGTCCTGCGCCACCTTGATGTCCCTATCAGTGCTATCTCCGCCCTTAGAAAGAGAGATTGTACGTTACGGGGTGGAAATCATTTCCGAACAACTCTCGACCATGACGATAGCACCGACGATGTTCGATGATATACTGGAAAAGCAAGCCCGTGACCCAAGCCTTCAGAGGATCAAGCAAGAGGTCTTAGAAGGAAAGGACGACGGGTTTCGGATCTCTGATAGTGGAGTACTCTATCGCAGGGATCGCTTATGTATTCCCGACAATCCAGAATTACGGAAGGAGATATTTGAGGAAGCTCACAGAACTCCTTATGCGATGCATCCTGGAACCACCAAGATGTAACAAGACCTGAAACAAAAGTTCTGGTGGTTCGGAATGAAGAGAGATGTGGCTCAAGATGTCAAGATTACCGACTGCCAGAGGGTTAAGGCGAGAACACGAGACCGGAGGAACACCGCAATGATCCAGATTCCAGAATGGAAATGGGAGGACATTTCCATGGATTTCATCTCAGGATTGCCCAAGACGACAAACGGTTATGATGCTATATGGGTAATTATGGACATATTGACGAAGTCCGCCCATTTCTTAGCAATCAAGATGACTTATTCGACGGAGCAACTGGCTCAGCTATATGCTAGGAAAATTATCAGACTACATGGAATTCCTAAGACCATCATTTCTGACACGGATGGTCGCTTTATTTCCCACTTCTAGGAAGGTGTTCAGAAAGCCCTAGGCACGAAGCTATTGTTCAAGATCGCTTCCATCCCTAGAGACTGATGATAAAGAGTAAATCAAGGCATCGGAGGATATGTTACGAGCCTGCGCCCTGGATTTCAAGGGTATCTGGTGCCGATACTTATGTTTGCTAGAATTCGCCTACAACAATAGCTATCATGCTACTATTGGAATGGCACCCTACGAGGCTCTATACGGGAGGAAGTGTAGATCTCCCATATGCTGGTACGAGGGTGGTGAAAAGAAGAGGATGGGACTCCAGACGGATTTCATCAATGACACCACCAGAGCTATATGGAACATCCGTCAGAGAATTGAAACTGCACAGAGCCGACAAAAGAGCTATGCGGATATGCGGCGTAGACCGTTAGAATTCGAAGATGGGGACCTAGTATTCCTCAAAGTGGCTCCCATGAAGGGAGTGATGAGATTCGGAAGGAAGGGTAAATTGAGTCCACGTTACGTGGGACCGTATCCGATATTGCAGAGGATTGGCAAGGTAGCATACAAGCTAGAGCTGCCTCAAGAGATGTCGGCTATTCACAACGTGTTCCATGTCTCTGTGCTCAAGAAATGCATTTCCAGTACGGACCAAGTGATCGAGCCACAAACCGTACAAGTTCAAGAGGACCTGAGTATCCAAAGTCGGCCTATCCAGATATTAGACCGAGAAGTCAAGAGGCTAAGGAACAAAGAGGTGCCCTTAGTAAAGGTCCTGTGGCAGAATCAACGGTACGAGGAAGCCACCTGGGAACGCGAGGAGGACATGAAACAGAAGTACCCGGAATTGTTCTAAGTTTCGAGGACGAAACTTTTTTAAGGATGAAGGATTGTAACGCCCGTAAAATTCCTAGCAATTTTACAGGAATTTTTGGCTTGATGATAATGGGCTTTATGTGGGCCTTTTTCAAAATAAAAGAAAAATAAGTCAAAAAGAGATGCAAGACCTAGGAATTGAACCCCAAACCTCTAGAGATAGCGAAGCCCTACAGATGCACCCACTAACCAGAAGCCCAATAGGATTATATGATTAAGGAAGAGGGGGAAACTATAGATAAGTGGGGTTAAGGGTAAATGAAGAGGCATAGAAAAGAAAAGAGGAACTTCTCTTCCTCCCCTTTATAAAGAAGAGGGAAGATTTAAATTGGTCACTTCCTCTCTTCTTTCCTTCTTCTCACCGAAATCCTAGAGCTCTCCCTCTCCTTTCCACCCCTTGGCCGAACCCCATCCAAGCAAGAGAAGGCTAGGTTTTGGTCTTCCTTATGTCATCTTCCCCACCCAAAGCAAAGCGAAGGATGTAAGTATCCCTCACCTGCATACGAGTAGTTTCGATTGAATGTTTGAACAACCTATATGTTATATCCGGCCAAGCATGTTTTGGTTTATCAATGAAGTTGAAATCTATGTTTAGGAAGTATATGATGATGCTAAGATGGGAAAAGAGGTTTGGTTAAAAAGCTAGCCCTAATGGCCACCAAGATCTATTCGGCCAAGCTAGGATTAGGGTTTTCCATGAAGTCACATGCCATGTTTTATTCACTATATGATGTAGTTAGGATTTAAAATGGATTAGGACCAAAAGCTAACCCTAGTTGAGCCCTTATGTGTTTCGGCCACCCTAGGTAATTAGGGTTAGGGTTGCATGAAAATGTCCTTAATGATGCTATGCTAGGTTATAATGCTCATGAATGAATGTTTGGGTAACAAGAACCCTAGTTGAGCCCCTTATGTGTTTCGGCCACCCTAGGTAATTAGGGTTAGGGTTGCATGAAAATGTCCTTAATGATGCTATGCTAGGTTATAATGCTCATGAATGAATGTTTGGGTAACAAGAACCTCATGAATGAATAGGTGACAAGAACCCTAAGAAGCCTATAAGGGCCATTCGGCCACCCTTGGTTGTTCTTTTGGGTTTCAATGAAGTTTACACCATGAAGTGTATGCATATGTATGTTAATTGAATTAGTTAAAAGTCTAATCCCTAAAAAGCCTATAAGGGCCATTTGGCCACCCTTGGTTATTATGTTTCAATGAAGTTTCATACCATGATAGGTATGCATATAATGTTGTTTAGTATGTAAATAAATTAGGTTAAAGATTAACCCTAAAAACCCTACAAGGACAATTCGGCCAACCTATGTTTTGGGGAATAGATGAAGTTTTAATTCAAACTTTATGTGCTTATGAAGTTGTTGCCATGCTAAATGAATTAGGTTAACATGTGCTTTGTGTTTGAATGAATTTATGATGACTGGTGATCTTAAATAATGCTAGGTGAAGATACCATGCCTTAGTTAGTATTTACTTACTCTTGATGCCATGTCTTATGCCATGCCTATATGTATGTGATATCTAATATTAAGAAATGGAATACGATAAGACTATGGAATGAAACAAAATGATATGTTCACAAAATGAATATGATATGATGAAACGAAGTATGATAAGTTATGAAATGAAGTATGGAATGTTATGAAATGAAAGAAGATATGTTCATGAAATGAAGCATGATGTGTTATGAAATGAAGTATGCTATGCTATGTTTGCCAAGAAATGAAATAAGCTATGTTATAAATTAAGCATATAAGTATTTTACCTTCTGCATGGCTTGTACCAAGACCTTAACAAGGTCCAAGAAGGGATGGGCTCCTAAGATGCCCTAGGTCGATGGAATAAGACTCGGGCCTAGGATGGGCTTCTATGTATGATTGCCCCTAGGTCGATGGAATAAGACTCGGGCCTAGTACGGGATGGGCTCCAAGATGCCTTAGGTCGATGGAGTAAGACTCGGGCCTAGGATGGGCTTCTACGCTATGACGATTGCCCCTAGGTCGATGGAATAAGACTCGGGACTAGAAACCTATTAGGTTTGAGACTTGCTACCTCGGGCCTATTTAGGGATGCACACTATGATAATGAAGAAGTGGTACAATGTCGGGCCCAAATAAGTTGAGATTTATATTTACGTACCTAACATATATGTTTTCAAAAGCATCTTGCATATGTTTACCTGTTGATTGTTATGTTTATATGCTATGATAAATATACGTTACATGTTAGGTTTGATGATATGCCATGATGTTAAGTTTGAATGTTATGTTGGATGATATGTCATAATGTTAAGTTACATGTTATGTTTGATGATATGCTATGATGTTAAGTTGCATGTTATGTTCGATGATATGTCATAATGTTTAAGTTACATGTTATGTTAGATGATATGCCATAATGTTAAGTTACATGTTATGTTGAATGATATGTCATGAGGTATACGTTACATGTTATGTTCGATGGTACGCTATGATGTTTATGTTACTAAGTTACATATGATGCATGTTATGCTGATTAAGTATATATTCATGTTATGCTATTAAGTTAGGGATGATCCATGCTATATTCACTTATGTTACTTATGCTACATGTTAAGTTGATGACACCATGTATGTTACATGTTATATTGATTATATGTTATAAATGCTACAAGCCATGATTAATGATGATGTATGGTTTTGTGAGTAGGACAGGATCTTACTAAGCCTATGTGCTTATAGTTTATCTTTCCCTCGTACTGCAGATAAGGGTAAGGGATGGATAAACTAAAGGGAGCAGCAGGAGGGGCCAATGTGTGTGGTAGTGGCATGGTGGAGAAGATCCGTTAAGTCTATTTATACATGTTTACCTATGATGATGATGTCTATGGATGTCTATACTTATGTCTCCCTATGACGATGATGTTATGAACCTACTAAGCACTAAGTATCTATATATATGATGCATGATGTATGTCGATAAGAAGAAGTAAGAAGAAGTATCTATGCATGCTATGAAGCATACTCTATGTTAAGAAGAAGAAGTATATATATATATATATATATATATATATATATATATATATATATATATATATATATATATATATATATATATATATATATATATATATATATGTGTGTGTGTGTGTGTGTGTGTGTGTTAATGCATGTTTATGTTTAAAAGAAAAAAAAAGTATTTAGGTCTAAAGTCTTCCGCTGTAAGAACTAAGAAGTATGTATAAAGTCTTCCGGTGTATGTAATGTATGTACGGTCGCGTCACGCGCCGCCTCTCCGGACGTTTAGGGTCCCAAAAAGGGCAGGTGTGACATAATGGAACTCCATGCCTGAAAGGTAGAAAACCCTTCTTGGAGTTCTGCATGCTAAAACGATCTATAATCGTGTCTATGTATGAAGCTTGGGATAAGCACAACATCCTTTTCTTGCGATCCCTTATAACCTTAATCCCAAGGATGTGTCCCACTTCTCCCAAGTCCTTCATATCAAACTGTTTGGACAACCATACCCTCATGTCCGATAACACCTTGATATTGTTGCCAATCAACAAAATGTCATCTACGTATAGTACAAGAAATACCACTACGTTTCCGTCACATCTCTTGTATACACAAGATTCATCCAGACTTTGAATAAATCCATAAGACTGGATTACCTCATCAAAGCGGATGTTCCAAGACCTCGAAGCTTGTTTCAATCCATAAATGGACCGATTAAGCTTACATACAAGATGCTCTTTGCCTTTAGCAATGAATCCCTCTGGTTGCTTCATATAGATGTTTTCCTCAAGACTTCCATTAAGGATAGCTGCCTTGACATCAATCTGCCACACCTCATAATCCATATGAGCTGCTATGCATAAGAGAATCTGGATAGACTTCAGCATGGCTACCGGTGAAAAGGTCTCCTCATAATCGATACCCTCTTTCTGAGTATACCCCTTCGCAACAAGCCTTGCTTTGAAGGTATCAACCTTCCCATCTATTCCTCTCTTTCTCTTGTAGATCCACTTGCATCCAATGGATTTTACACCATTGGGTGGTTCTACTAGCTCCTAGACCTGATTTGAATCCATAGATTCAATCTCAACATTCATTGCACTTTGCTAAGATACTGCATCTTTATCTTGGATTGCCTCTTCATATGTCCAGGGATCAGGTTCATGTTCGCCAGGGACTAAATCAGAAGATTTTCCCAAGAACATGAATCTATCAGGCTGTCTCACAAACCTCCCACTACGACGAGGTATCACTTGTGTATCCTCTGTGACACGCGGTGCAGTGACATGTGATATATCCTCTTGTACCGGTGGTACTTAAGAAGTGACTTCCCCTTTTAATTCCTCCAGAACAATTTTACTCTTGGGCTTGTGGCTCATCACATAGTCTTCCTCTAGAAATCTGGCGTTCGTGCTAACGATCACCCTCTGATCTCTAGGACTATAAAACAAACCACCCTTCGTTCCTCTAGGATAGCCAACGAACATGTGTACTTCTGTACGTGGTTCCAACTTACCAGCATCTACCTTCAGCACATGTGCTGGACTCCCCCAAATCCGAATATGTCTTAGACTAGGATTTCGCCCAGTCCACAATTCTGTAGGAGTAGAAGGCACTGATTTAGATGGAACCAAGTTTAGAATGTACACCGCCATATCTAGAGCATATCCCCAGAATGAATCTAGCAACTCAGAATAACTCATCATCGATCTAACCATCTCCATAAGAGTCCTATTCCTTCGCTCTGCTACACCATTCTGCGGGGGTGTACCAGGTGGAGTCAATTGGGATTGAATCCCAGCCTCTGATAAGTAATTCCTAAACTATCCCAAGAGGTACTTGCTACCACGATCAGATCGTAGTGTCTTAATACTTTTACCTTGACATTTCTCCACATCAGCCTTGAATTTTTTGAACTTGTCAAAGCATTCAGACTTGCGGCGCATCAGGTAAATGTATCCATATCTTGAGTAATCGTC
The DNA here is from genome assembly GCA_025175895.1 of Wurfbainia villosa. Taxonomy (NCBI): domain Eukaryota; kingdom Viridiplantae; phylum Streptophyta; class Magnoliopsida; order Zingiberales; family Zingiberaceae; genus Wurfbainia; species Wurfbainia villosa. Next base: position 7,520,452 of record CM046003.1, on the reverse strand, counting down.
TATAAAAGAGAAGAAATACTCAAAACCACCTCTAGCCTGGATAGACATTGGACCACACAAATCAGAATGAACCAATTCTAACACATCTTTGGCTCTATACCCCTTGGCCTTAAAAGGCCTCTTGGTCATCTTACCCTCCAAGCAAGATTCGCAGGTTGGGAGATCCTCCACCACTAATGAACCCAAAGGTCCATCAGCTATCAACCTTTGAATTCTGCTTAGGTTAATGTGACCAAGCCTAAGATGCCAAAAATATGTTTAGTTCATCTTCGAAGGTTCTTTTCTCTTATTGGAATTAGAAGATGAGTTATTAATTTCAATATGCATCGTGGAAGCTTTTGGTTCAAGTGTTTACAATTTTCCTATTAATGCATCCGAACAGATAATGTCCCTATTCCTTCTTATAACAACTCTATCATTAAAAGAAATAGAATATCCATCCATAAACAATTTAGAAACTGAAATTAAATTCTTTCTAAATAAGGGTACATAAAGGCAATTCTTAAGAACCAAAAGTTTATTTTTCTCAAAAGATAAATGAACATCTCCCACTGCAATAGCCGCCACCTTCGTGGCATCACGCAAGTACAAGGTAATCTCCCCTCAGCTAGTTGTCTTGTTTCCTTGAACCCCTACAAAGTATTGCAGACATGATCAGAGTCTCCCATATCTACACACCAGGTGCTAGTAGATAACACCGCTAAACATATTTCAATGACTAGACCAAAAGATATACCTTTGTTCTGCTTGCGGTTGGGGTAGTCCTTCTTCCAGTGTCTAGTCTGCTTACAAGTGAAGCACTTGCCTTTCGGCTTCTTCACTCCTCCCTGAGTACCTCCCACCGCCTTCGGCCCAGTTTATTTCTTCTTCTTCTTGCCTTTCGGCTTAGAAGTAGAAACCTTTTTGGTCACCACGGCATGCGCCTAAGCATTCTGACAAAATAGCCCCTCTATCGCCTGGAGTTCTGTTAGAAGTTCTGCCAATGAATACAACCTCTTGTTCATGTTGTAGTTCAGGCGAAACTGCTCAAAACTCCTAGGTAGAGACTAGAGAATGATATCAACCTGGGTTTCCCCATCGATCTCAGCTCCAAGGACCTCCAACTCATTCAAATGAGCCATCATCTTAAGAACATGATCCTTCATGGGTGTTCCCTCGATCATGGTGATCGTCATCAAGGTTCTCATGGCTTCTTGCCTAGCAGCCCGATTCTGGTGTCTGAAAAGCTCCTTGAGATTGAGCGTCATATCATAAGCAGTGGGCATGGCTTGATGCTGTAGGGATGTATAATTAAAAGTTTATCTTTTGTATGAACATCTTTATTTTGAAATAAGAATCACATGATCATTTTTTGCATATTTTTATGGTTATGCAAAATTGTCTAATACTTTACATTGTAGATAACATGGTGTGTGGTGTCACACGGAAGATCATGTTATCGACCCCTTGAAAAGTATAAGTAAAGGCTCACAACCAAGATGGCTTTGGACAAACCATCGGAATGGTTGTAGTGTGATTTGGTGTTGGTTTGTCTTGACCATAGAATCACACTAGTGCACTTTGTGTGTATTGAGTAGGACCGACTTAGAGGTGATTCAATTTATTACTGACTACATAATCAAATCAGACCTCGGATATTATATTGTACATACTCTTTATCCCGATATAATAATGGGCACATATACTTAGTACTCATCTCTTTGATTTACCAATGGGCGAGATTTATAGATTAAATCGATAGGCTCGGTAAGTTGGGAGATGATATTATTTATATGGTGTGTCGTTGATTATAGGAGGAAACCGTGTCCTATATATTAGGATGATGATGTCTCCTTGAGGAGCTCATAAGGTTCATCATGTAAACCCTGTAGGTGGACTTGGTCCGGCATGATGAAAAGGTTGAGTGGTACTACTCATGGAGTTAGATGTTGATTAATTAATGGTCAGTAAATTAATTAATCGACGGACATTCAAGATCTTAAACAATGGAATAAAATGTACAAATAATATATGGAGCCCATATTATCATATGGGGGTTGGTGAGGTAGATCAATGATGATCCTTTAGTGGATTGGATCATCATTAGTGGATCGAACTTTATGTGGGCTTGATCAATGGGTGGCCAAGATCCAACACCTCCTCATGGTCCCTAATGTAGCCTATTAACACCTCATGATGCTTAGATCCTATGGATAGAAACAAAACTCAATGATCCATAGGTAGAGATTAAATCTCTAAGATCCGATGGTTGAGATTAAATCTCTAGATCCGACGGTTGAGATTAAATCCATAGAACCAATGGAGGAGATTAATTCATGACTTATCCCTAACTCTATAAAAGGGTGTCAAGGGAGTTGGCGTGGAATAATTGATGAGAGCTAGGGTTTTTGGGCGGCAAGGAAGAGGAATCTTAGTTGTGATAGGATTAGGATTAGGGTTTGGAGGCAAGGGTGGCACCAAATAAGGAAGGTATTCTTCTCTTCTTCTTCCTATTTTGGCCAACGTCTAGCACCTCTCCAACCTCTTTTCCAGCCTTGGCTGGCACCCAAAAGCTCCCTTCTCCTTCTCCTTAGGTGGTGGAAACAAGATATAGGGCTTCCCTTGGTGTCTTGGTTGTTTTCCATCATCTTCCCCTCCTTCTAGTTGGCTGGCGGCAAGGGTTTGGTGTGATCCTTGTTGGTTGGTTTTTGGTAGGAGAAAAACATTGTTTCTATTCTTCCTCTTGCTTGGGAAAAGCAAAGAAGGAAGATTTGTGATCTTGGAGCTTCGACTTTTGGTAGATTGTCGCCCACACGATGTCCAAAAGGAGGAAGGTCATACATTAGAAGATCAAGAGGTATAACTATTCTTCTTTCTCTTTTATTTCTTGCTTGTTTTTGTTTTGCAAATATAAGCATGTTATATTTCTGTAAATGGATAAATAATACTTGGATCCCGAGTATAAATACGAAAACCGGCGATCCGGACATCATCTATTCCGCGGCTACTCGTAGAATAGAGGTTGGTCACTTGAACAACGTGTTTGTTCAAGTGACCTCTCTAAACGAATAGCACGACGATGACTTGGTCATTTGGGCAATCCCTTTTGTCTAGGATTAATTTTTTTTTAATCTGGGGACATCGATGGGATCGCCATGAACAAACGACCGAGGTGTAGTGGGAAGCGAAGTTTCCCCTCACGGACTCGATAAGCAAAACCCTTCAATTGGTATCAGAGCCAAGGTTTCCGATTTTATGTGTTTAGGATTCGGTTAATTTTTATGCACTTTTCATATATTATATGTGCCGGATAATAGTAGGATATGCGTAGTTTAACTCTTTGGTTGCAGGCATAAGAACCGACTATTATGGTCATATGTGTGTATGTGATTGTATGTGTGTAAATATTTATTTTGTTGAATCCTTGGGGTTGACGAGGCTAGTATTTAGTTTTTGTAAATTAAATACGACATTGTTTAGCCACTTTTTATTTTATTTTACTTTCGATCTAGATTTCATGTACACTCCCTCATGGAATATAGGATCGATGGATGTAAATTAAAATAGATTTTAGTCTCGGCTTGGATCTCCGAATGGCTTGTACATGGCGTAGGAGGAGCGGACGAGATGGTGATGCGACGGGGGACATATTGAAGACAAAAGTCATAATAGTTGGAAAATATTATTTTTTATATTTATTGCTTTTTGTTTGATATGCATGTCGTAGGCTAGGAAAATTCCTCATTTTCAAATTACTAAGTGGGAGAGGGAAATTTTATTATTTCCCATGGCCTCCATTACGATTTGACAAGTGATGCAAGCAAACTTGCGCGTTGGCTCTGAGTGCCTTCCTCCATATCAGATGGGTTTGTTTGCGGATCACAAGGTCAAATATGGTTATAGGGAATTGTCAAGAAGCGTGTGTACTTTCCCATCGGAAGGCACATAACCCGAGATAATTACCTTGGTACCGAGTAATGGTGAACACTTAGATACAAATATAAGTATCCTCCCCATCGGAGTCACTGCTTTTATTTGTAGGGCCTATTAATTTTACTTGTCAAAAAGTTAGGTTGACAAGATAGTAAAATTAATGGGTAAAACCTCCTCTTACAAATGTAGAATTCGTATACGTCCATACTATCGTGGCATACGATATTCTTGGTGTTTAGAGGTGTTGATTGATTTTAAAATTTTTTTTGTTTGAGGAATCAATAATTTTTTGAAATCTAATGTTTTGATTTAAGTGATTCTTAGGTTTTCTTTCAAAATGACTTTCAACCCACTTGCTGTGATATTGAAAGAGAACAAACTTACTGGACTCAACTATGTAGATTGGAAGAGGAATCTAGATATTGTCTTGACTGCTGAGGAATACAAATATATACTCCTCGAAGAGTGCCCTCCCAAGCCTGCAGATGATTCTAGGGAAAAGGAGAGAGAGAGCTATAGGAAGTGGATCAAGGCGGATGAGATGGTGCGGTGTTACATTTTGGCATCTATGTCAAATGTACTCCAACATCAGCATCAAGCCATGCTCACTGCCTATGACATGATGCTCAATCTCAAGGAGCTTTTTGGACACCAGAATCGGGCTGCGAGGCAAGAAGCCATGAGAAACTTGATGACGACCACCATTATCGAGGGAACACCCATGAGGGATCATGTTCTCAAGATGATGGCTCATTTGAATGAGCTGGAGGTCCTTGGAGCTGAGATTGATGGGGAAACCCAAGTCGATATCATACTCCAGTCTCTACCTAGGAGTTTTGAGAAGTTTCGCCTCAACTACAACATGAACAAGAGGTTGTATTCGTTGGCGGAGATTCTGATAGAACTCCAGGTGACAGAGGGGCTATTTCATCAGAGTGCTCAGGCACATGCCGTGGTGACCCAAAAGGTTTCTAATTCTAAGTTGAAAGGCAAGAAGAAGAAGAAACAAAATGGGGCAAAGGCGGTGGGAGGTACTCAGGGAGGAGTGAAGAAGCCGAAAGGCAAGTACTTCACTTGCAAGTAGGATGGACATTGGAAGAAGGAATGTCCCAGTCCGAAACAGAACAAAGGTATATCCTTTGGTCTAGTTGTTGAAACACGGTTAGCGGTGTTATCTACCAGCACCTGGTGTGTAGATATAGGAGCCTCTGATCATATCTGCAATACTTTGCAGGGGTTTCAGGAAACCTGAAGATGAGCTAAAAGGGAGATTACCATTTACTTGGGCAATGCCATGAAGATGGCGGCTATTGCAGTGGGAGAAGTTTTATTTATCTCTTGAGAAAAATAAAACTTAGGTTCTGGAAAATTCCCTTTATGTACCTTTATTTAGAAAGAATTTAATTTCAGTTTCTAAATTGTTTATGAATGGATATTCTATTTCTTTTAATGACAAAGTTGTTATAAAAAGGAATAAGGAGAATATCTGTTCAGGTACATCGATAGGAAATTTGTATACACTTGAACGAAAACCTCCCACGATGCAAATTGAAGTTCATAACTCATCTTCTAATTCCAATAAGAGAAAAGAACCTTCGAACATGAACCAAACATATCTTTGGCATCTTTAGCTTAGTCATTTTAACCTAAGCAGAATTCAAAGGTTGATAGCTGATGGACCTCTGAGTTCATTAGTGGTGGAAGATTTCCCAACCTGTGAATCTTGCTTGGAAGGTAAAATGACCAAGAGGCCTTTTAAGGCCAAGGGGTAAAGAGCCAAAGATATGTTTGAAATGATTCATTCTGATTTGTGTGGTCCTATGACTATCTAGGCAAGAGGTGGCCTTGAATATTTCATCTCTTTCATAGACGATTATTCAAGATATGGATGACACTACGATCTGATCGTGGTGGTGAGTACCTCTTGGGAGAGTTTAGGAACTACTTATCAGAGGCTGAGATTCAATCCAAATTGACTGCACCTGGCACACCTAAGCAGAATGGTATAGCAGAGCGAAGGAATAGGACTCTTATAGAGATGGTTAGATCGATGATGAGTTATTCTGAGTTGCCAGATTCGTTCTGGGGATATGCTCTAGATACGATAGTGTACATTCTGAACTTGGTTCCATCTAAATCAGTGCCTTTTACTCCCACAGAATTGTGGACTGGGCGAAAGCCTAGTCTAAGACATATTTGGATATGGGGGAGTCCAGCACATGTGCTGAAGGCAGATGCTGGTAAGTTGGAACCTCGTACAGAAGTATGCATGTTCGTTGGCTATCCCAGGGGAACGAAGGGTAGTTTATTTTATAGTCCTAGAGATCAGAGGGTGATCGTTAGCACGAATGCCAGATTTCTAGAGGAAGACCATGTGATAAATCACAAGCCCAAGAGTAAAATTATTCTGAAGGAGTTAAAAGGGGAAGTCACTTCTTTAGTACCACCGGTACAAGAGGATATACCACATGTCACTGCACCGCGTGTCACAGAGGATACACAAGTGATTCGTCGTCGTAGTGGGAGGGTTGTGAGACAGCCTGATTGATTCATGTTCTTAGGAGAATCTTCTGATTTGGTCTCTTGCGAACATGAACCTGATCCCTGGACATATGACGAGGCGATCCAAGATAAAGATGCAGTATCTTGGCAAAGTGCAATGAATACTGAGATTGAATCTATGAATTCAAATCAGGTCTGGGAGCTAGTAGAACCACCCGATGGTGTTAAAACCATTGGATTCAAGTGGATCTACAAGAGAAAGAGAGGAATAGATGGGAAGGTTGAGACCTTCAAAGCAAGGCTTGTTGCGAAAGGGTATACTCGGAAAGAGGGTATCGATTATGAGGAGACCTTTTTCCCGGTAGCCATGCTTAAGTCTATCCGGATTCTCTTAGGCATAGCAGCTCATATGGATTATGAGGTGTGGCGGATGGATGTTAAGACAACTTTCTTTAATAGAAGTCTTGAGGAAAACATCTATATGAAGCAACCAGAGGGATTCATTGCTAAAGGCAAAGAGCATCTTGTGTGTAAGCTTAATCGGTCCATTTATGGATTGAAGCAAGCTTCGAGATCTTGGAACATCCGCTTTGATGAGGTAATCCAGTCTTATGGATTTATTCAAAGTCCGGATGAGTCTTGTGTATACAAGAGATGTGACGGAAACGTAGTGGTATTTCTTATACTATACGTAGATGACATTTTGTTGATTGACAACAATATCAAGGTTTATCAGACGTAAGGGTATGGTTGTCCAAACAGTTTGATATAAAAGACTTGGGAGAAGTGGGACACATCCTTGGGATCAAGGTTATAAGGGATCACAAGAAAAGGATGTTGTGCTTATCCCAAGCTTCATACATAGACATGATTATGGAGCATTTTAGAATGAAGAACTCTAAGAAGGATTTTCTACCTTTCAGGCATGGAGTACCTCTATCTAAAAAGATGTGTCCTAGATCATCTGAGGAGATAGAGGAGATGAAGGCGGTTCCTTATGCTTCGGCACTAGGAACCCTCATGTATGTGATGCTCTGTACGAGATCAGATATCTGTTTTGCTGTGGGCATGGTCAGCAGATATCAAAGTAATCTAGGACAGGGACATTGGACTACAGTAAAGCATATATTGAAGTACCTGAGAAGGACTAGGGATTATATGCTAGTTTACCGGGCAAACGAATTACTCCCTGTGGGTTACACAAATTCCGACTTTCAATCTAATAGGGATAACAGTAAGTCTACCTCAGGTTTTGTGTTTACTTTGGGAGGAGGAGCCATTGTATCGAGGAGTGTCAAGCAGAAGTGCGTGGCGGTCTCCACCATGGAAGCTGAGTATGTGGCAGCCTCTGAGGCGGCCAAAGAAGCTGTATAGCTCAGGAACTTCCTGATGGACTTGGATGTGATTCCTGGTTTGCCTAGAACTATCACAATTTATTGTGATAATAGTGGTGCAGTTGCAAACTCGAAGGAACCACGAGCCCATAAGGCTAGTAAACACATAGAGTGCAAGTACCACCTGATACGAGAGATCGTAAAGAGAGGAGAAGTTGTTGTGGCCAAGATTGCATCGGAGGATAACCTGGCAGATCCTTTCACTAAGGCCCTTCCGGCGAGAGCTTTTGATAGGCATGTGGAGGGAATAGGGATCAGATGTATGGCATTTTGAGGACATCATAGTATTTTAGTATAAGTGGGAGATTGTAGGGATGTATACTTAAAAGTCTATCTTTTGTATGAACATCTTTATTTTGAAATAAGAATCACATGATCATTGTTTGCATATTTTTATGGTTATACAATATTGTCTAATACTTTACATTGTAGATAACATGGTGTGTGGTGTCACACGGGAGATCATGTTATCGGCCCCATGAAAAGTATAAGTAAAGGCTCACAACCGAGATGACTTTGGACAAACCATCGGAATGGTTGTAGTGTGATTTGGTGTTGGTTTGTCTTGACCATAGAATCACACTAGTGCACTTTGTGTGTATTGAGCAGGACCGACATAGAGGTGATTCGATTTATTGCTGACTACATAATCGAATCAGACCTCGGATATTATATTGTACATACTCTTAATCCCGATATAATAACGGGCACATATACTTACTACTCATCTCTTTGATTTACCAATGGGCGAGATTTATAGATTAAATCGATAGGCTCGGTAACTTGGGAGATGATATTATTTATATGGTGTGTCGTTGATTAAAGGAGGAAACTGTGTCCTATATATTGGGATGATGATGTCCCCTTGAGGAGCTCATAAGGTTCATCATGTAAACCCTGCAGGGGGACTTGGTCCGGCATGATGAAAAGGTTGTGTGATACTACTCATGGAGTTAGACGTTGATTAATTAATGGTCAGTAAATTAATTAATCGATGGGCATTCGAGATCTTAAACACGGGGAGAAAATATACAAATAATATATGGAGCCCATATTATCATTTGGGGGTTGGTGAGGTAGATCAATGATGATCCTTTAGTGGATTGGATCATCATTAGTGGATCTGACTTTATGTGGGCTTGATCCATGGGTGGCCAAGATCCAACTCCTCCTCATGGTCCCTAATGTATCCTATTAACACCTCATGATACTTAGATCCAATGGATAGAAACAAAACTCAAAGATCCATAGGTAGAGATTAAATCTCTAAGATCCGACGGTTGAGATTAAATCTCTAGATCCGACGGTTGAGATTAAATCTCTAGAACCAATGGAGGAGATTAATTCATGACTTATCCCTAACTCTATAAAAGGGTGTCAAGGGAGTTGGCATGGAATAATTGATGAGAGCTAGGGTTTTTGGGCGGCAAGGAAGAGGAATCCTAGTTGTGATAGGATTAGGATTAGGGTTTAGAGGCAAGGGTGGCACCAAATAAGGAAGGTATTCTTCTCTTCTTCTTCCTCTTTTTGCCAACATCCAGCACCTCTCCACCCTTTTTTTCCAGCCTTGGCCGGCACCCAAAAGCTCGCTTCTCCTTCTCCTTAGGTGGTGGAAATGATACATAGGGCTTCCCTTGGTGTATTGGTTGTTTTCCACCATCTGCCCCTCCTTCTAGTTGGCCGGCGGCAAGGGTTTGGTGTGATCCTTGTTGGTTGGTTTTCGGAAGGAGAAAAACATTGTTTCTATTCTTCCTCTTGCTTGGGAAAAGCAAGGAAGGAAGATTTGTGATCTTGGAGCTTCGACTTTTGGTAGATCGTCGCCCACACGATGTCCAAAAGGTGGAAGGTCATACATTAGAATACAAGAGGTATACCTATTCTTCTTTCTCTTTTATTTCTTGCTTGTTTTTGTTTTGAAAATATAAGCATGTTATATTTCTTTAAATGGCTAAATAATACTTGGATCCCGAGTATAAACACGAAAATTGGCGATCCGGACATCGTCTATTCCGTGGCTACTCGTAGAATAGAGGTTGGTCGCTTGAACAACGAGTTTGTTCAAGTGACCTCTCTAAACGAATAGCACGACGTTGGCTTGGTCGTTTGGGCAATCCCTTGTGTCTAGGATTATTTTTTTTTTAATCTGGGGACATCGATGGGATCGCCATGAACAAACGACCGAGGTGTAGTGGGAAGCCAAGTTTCCCCTCACGGACTTGATATGCAAAACCCTTCAGATGCTAATGTTGTAGTACATTTGACATAGATGCCAAAATGTAACACCACGCCATCTCATCGGCCTTGATCCACTTCTTATAGCTCTCTCTCTCCTTTTCCCCAGAATCATCTGCAGACTTGGGAGGGCACTCTTCAAGGAGTACATATTTGTATTCCTCAGCAGTCAAGACAATATCTAGATTCCTCTTCCAATCAACATAGTTGGGTCCAGTAAGTTTTTCTCTTTCAGTATCACAGCAAGTGGGTTGAAAGTCATTTTGAAAGAAAACCTAAGAATCACATAAATCAAAACATTAGATTTCAAAAAATTATTGATTCCTCAAACAATAAAATTTTAAAATCAACCAACACCTCAAAACACCGAAAATATCGTATGCCACGATAGTGTGGACGTATACGATTTCTACATTTGTAAGAGGAGGTTTTACCCATTAATTTTACTATCTTGTCAACCTAACTTTTGACATGTAAAATTAATAGTTAGTTCCTCTTCGTCCCTACAAATAAAAGCAGTGACTCCTATGGGGAGGATACTTATATTTGTATCTAAGTGTTCACCATTACTCGGTACCAAGGTAATTATCTCGGGTTATGTGCCTTCCGATGGGGAAGTACACACGCTCCTTGATAATTCCCTATAACCATATTTGACCTTGTGATCCGCAAACAAACTCATCCGATGGGGAGGAAGGCACTCAGAGCCGACGCGCAAGTTTGTTTGCATCACTTGTCAAATCGTAATGGAGGTCGTGGGAATTTTAAAAAAATATCCCTCTCCCACTTAGTAATTTGAAATTGAGGAATTTTCTTAGCCTACGACATGCATATCAAACAAAAATCAATAAATATGAAAAATAAATTATTTTCCAACTATTATGACTTTTGTCTTCAATATGTCTCCCATCGCATCGCCATCTCGTGCACTCCTCCTACGCCATGTACGAGCGATCCGGAGATTCGAGCCGAGACTAAAACCTATTTTAATTTACATCCATCGATCTGATACTCCACGAGGGAGTGTACATGAAATCTAGATCAAAAGTAAAATAAAATAAAGAGTGGCTAAACAATGCCGTATCTAATTTACAAAAAATCAAATACTAGCCTCGTCAACCCCGAAGATTCAACCAAATAAATATTTACACACATACACACATATGGCCATAATAGTCGGATCTTATGCCTACAACCAAAGAGTTAACCTACGCATATCCTACTATTATCCGGCACATTTAATATATGAAAAGTGCATAAAAATTAACCGAATCCTAAACACACAAAATCGGAAACCTTGGCTCTGATACCAATTGAAGGGTTTAATTTATCGAGTCCGTGAGGGGAAACTTCGCTTCCCACTTCGGCTCGGTTGCTTGATCATGCCGATCCCTTCGATGTCCCGGGATTAAAAAAAAATAATCCTAGACAAAAGGGATTGCCCAAACAACCAAGTCATTGTCGTGCTATTCATTTAGAGAGGTCACTTGAACAAACACGTTGTTCAAGCGACCAACCTCTATTCTACGAGTAGCCGCAGAATAGACGATGTCCGGATCGCCGGTTTTTATGTTTATGTTCGGGATCCAAGTATTATTTAGCCACAAACAGATTTATATCATGCTCATAATTGGAAAAACAAATACAAGCAAGTAACAAAAGAGAATAGAGATTAGATATACCTCTCGATCTTCTAATGTATGACCTTCCTCCTTTCGGACATCGTGTGGGTGACGATCTACCAAAAGTTGAAGCTCCTAGATTGCAAATCTTCCTTCCTTGCTCTTCCAAAGTAAGAGGAAGAATAGAAACAAGGCTCTTCTCCTTCCTATAGCCAACCAACAAGCAACAAGGGGAATCCTTGCCGCCGGCCAACTAAGAGGAGGAGATGATGATGGAAACCGACCAAGACACTAAGGGAAAGCCCTAAGTCTTGTTTCCACCACTCAAGGAGAAGGAGAAGAGAGGTTTGGACCCCAGACAATGGCTGGAAAAACCTGCTGGATGCCGGCCACCTCTAAGGAAGAAGAAGAAAGGAATTACCTTCCTTATTTGGTGCCGCCAACCCCTAAACCCTAGCTTCCAAGCCTTACCGCCCAAAACCCTAGCTCCTCTTGGATTATTCTCCACGCCAACCCCTTGCTCTCCATTTATAGAGTTAGGGATAAGCCTCCTTTTAATCTCCACCATTGGTTCTAGGGATTTAATCTCAACCGTCGGATCTAGAGATTTAATCTCAACCGTCGGATCTTAGAAATTTAATCTCTACCTTTGGATCTAGTGTTTTATTTCTATCCATTGGATCTAAGCTTCATGAGGTGTTAATAGGCTACATTAGGGACCATGAGGTGGAGTTGGATATTGGCCACCCAAGGATCTAGCCCACATAAAGTCCGATCCATTAATGACAATCCAATCCACTAAAGGATTATCATTGATCTACCTCACCAACCCCCATAAGTTATTATGGGCTCCATATATTATTTGTACATTTTATCCCCATGTTTAAGATCTCGAATGTCCGTCGATTAATTAATTTACTGACCATTAATTATTCAACATCTAACTCCATGAGTAGTACCACTCAACCTTTTCATCATGCCGGACCAAGTCCACCTGCAGGGTTTACATGATGAACCTTATGAGCTCCTCAAGGGGACATCATCATCCTAATATATAGGACATGGTTTCCTCCTATAATCAACGCCACACCATATAAATAATATCATTTCCCAACTTACCGAGCCTATTGATTTAATCGATAAATCTCACCCATTGGTAAATCAAAGAAATGAATATTAAGTATATGTGCCCGTTATTATATCGGGATTATGAGCATGTACAATATAACATCCGAGGACCGATTCGATTATGTAGTCAGCAATAAATCGAATCACCTCTAAGTCGGTCTTGCTCAATACACACAAAGTGCACTAGTGTGATTTTATGGTCAAGACAAACCAACACCAAATCACACTACAACCATTCCGATGGTTTGTCCAAAGCCATCTCGGTTGTGAGCCTTTACTTATACTTTTCAAGGAGTCGATAACATGATCTTCTGTGTGACACTACACACCACGTTATCTACAATGTAAAGTATTGGACAATATGCATAACCATAAAATATGCAAACAATGATCATGTGATTCTTATTTCAAAATAAAGATGTTCATACAAAAGATAGAATTTTTAGTATACATCCCTACAACCCTTCTTCCCCTTAGATCGTTCTTGTTTCCTAGGTCTTGACTTTTGGGCATTTGACCCTTGAATTGAATTTTCGATAATCCTAAAGGTTTTCTCCATTCTCTCAAGCCTTGACCTCAAGACTTGGTTTTCTAGCTCTAATTTTCCCAATTTTGAGTTTTTATTTATCTTTTGGGAAATATTCTTCTTCTTAGGCATGTGTCTACCTTTCTTTGGGTTAATGCCTAAATGGTTTTCAACTCTTCTAATGGACTCTTTAGGTAAAATAGGTCTAGTGCTTTGAGTCCTAGGTTTGTCCTTAGAGAAACTAACATGCTTAGCACCTAAACACACATATTTATTTCTACCAGCATGCTTTTCATTAATGATTGCAAGAGAGCTAAAATAATTCTTAGCATGCTTTTTAGCCTTAGGACTTGAAGGTGCATAATTAAAATTTACCTTAGGGTTAGCTTTAGGAGCTCCCCCTACATGAGATACACCCTCTTCCCCTTGCTTCCTCCCCCTAGGGCATTGGCTTCGGTAGTGCCCCTTTTGATTGCATTTAAAGCACACAATGTGCTCTTTGCTTCTAGTTGTGGGGACTCTGGCATCCTTTGACTTTGGGTTGACTTTTGGTGCCGATGCCTTTTTCTTAGCCAATTTAGGGCATTTGCTCTTGTAATGCCCTTTCTCCCTACACTCAAATTATATTATGTGATTTTTATTTAAAATAACAACACTTGAGTTACCTAGGGAGGTGGTGGAGGCCTCTTCACTTCTTCCGGAGGTAGAAGCTTCATTTTGATCTTGCTCCGGAATGGAAATTCTTTCCTCCCCCTCAATGCTAGAGGTGGAGGTCTCCACCAACTCATCAACATCTTCAAATGTGTTGGGTGCTTCTTCCTCGGCATTCTCCTCTACTTGTGCCGATTGGAAATTTTCTTGGAATTTCATTACTTTATCCCACAATTCCTTTGCATCCCTAAAATTACCCAACCTAGACCAAATATTGTTAGGAATCAAATCACTAAGTAATTCGATTACCTTGAGATTTGTCTCGAAGTCCTTGATTTTGTCTTGGGTCCACCTTAACTTCTCAATTTTCCTATTTCTTTCATCCCTAGGCAATTCGAAACCGTTTTCTAAGATTAGCATAAAATAAAAATTGGTTTCTAGATATACCTCCATTTTTCTTCTCCACCATAGAAAATCTCCTTCGAATTTTTGTGGTTGGAGGTTGTAGCCGGCCATCTTGTAGTGCTTCTGTCGGCGGTTAGTCCTTGACAAGCTCCTTGGCTCTGATACCATTTGTAGGATCGAAGTGGTGGCCGGCTAGAGGGGGGTGAATAGCCCTCATCATCATATGATGGAATACGATCATTCTCGTGTGCTTGTCTACAATTGTCGTTAATATACGCAGCGGAATAACAGTAGAAATAACAACAATACACAAGACACGTCAATATACGTGGTTCGTAACTGAATGGTTCCTACTCCACGGGGTGAGCTCAAAGAGCTCGTGTTATGCGCACGACACTAACAAGACTCCTTATCGACTACACGTCGGAGGTGGAGAAACCTCTCACAAGCTAATACAATAAGTAATATGAAATACAAGAAGAAATACAAAGACAATACAAAAGAGAACTTTTACACAATTGCTTTGATCGCTTTCTTGTTGCTTGCTTTTGCTTGCTCTTGAAGGTCTAGAATACAACAGCAATTCCCCTCCAAAGTCACGTCAAAAGCCTTGGTGAAATCCCCCATCTTGAGCTCCATTTATAACCTACATCAAGCTGATTTTGCGTGCATCAGTCGACTGATCATGACCATCAGTCGACTGGTCCTATAGCCATTGTCTCATAATGGCCAGATCCACGTTGGTTAAGTTTCAACGTATCACACATCAATCGAGTGCTGGCGCCCATCAATCGAGTGCTGGCGAGCTCGACTAAACATCAAGCTATTTGAGCATCAAGTCCACATCATCCTCTTCCCCATGCCCCTATGTCCCGGGCCTCACTCCATTCCTTCACCGACTCAAGGACCCGAGCCTAGTGAACTTCAAGACTTCCCACAGACTTCACAATGCATTTCCCACACCAAGCTCCATGCTTGGATTTTCCATGCCAATACCATGTTGGACTTTCCCATGACACAATCCCATGTCATGAGTTTTGTCTATCATCAAAACACTATCAAGGTACTGCTTGAGTCAAACTCGAGTCATCCTAGGCCGATTGCACCAACACCTTCGAAAATGAATCAAACGTATCTTTGGCATCTAAGGTTAGGTCATATTAACCTAAGTAGAATTCAAAGGTTGATAGCTGATGGACCTTTGGGTTCATTGGTGGTGGAAGATTTCCCAACCTACGAATCTTGCTTGGTTGTTAAAATGACCAAGAGGCTTTTTAAGGCCAAGGGGTATAGAGCCACAGATGTGTTAAAATTGGTTCATTCTGATTTGTGTGTTCCTATGTCTATCCAGGCTAGAGGTGGTTTTGAATAATTCATCTCTTTTATAGATGATTATTCAAGATATGGATACATTTGCTTGATGTGGCACAAGTAAAGTTCAAAAGTTTAGGAGTTAATTATAATGGTGAGGAATAGGACTCTTATAGAGATGGTTAGATCGATGATGATGTTGGGTTTCCGGCACCGTGGCGAGTGTGTGTTCGAACATGTTTCGTAAACATGTGCACAGCGGAAGAAATAAAAATAAAAAATCTACATTTATTACAACACATACATCACACGCATGCATAGTACAACATGTGTAGACATAACCATAAATTTAAATTTGCAATAAAAGGAAATTTAACTACATTATACCTTTCGTATCTCGTGTAGCGGGAATGACATCAACCGGAACGATTCTCGCTAGAATCGTCTCTATCCGTATCCACGCCGAGTATCCTTAGGATGACTTCGCTAAGCCACGAGCTTCATCTTCGTACGGGTTACTAGCCTCGTGTTGAAGACGACGTGATCGAGAGATGATCACGATCCGAATCAAAATTCGGATCGAAAACCGAGTCCTCAAAACTCGCTTCTCCGGAGAGGTATTCGTCAACCGTTTGACGAATCCTTCGTCCTCCACCTTAGAGTATTACCGGAGATCGAATCCCAGGTAAGTTAGGCATTGTCGGAGCTCTAACCGTCATCCAAATGACGCTCCAACGAGAAGGAAACAAGCTGTCCAGAAGACTGGACAGCTTTGGTGGAGGAATTAGGGCCGACCAAAAAGGGGAGGATGAAGCTCACCTTGATGCCAAACCCAAAGGAGATCACCGGAGCAACAACCGGCAGCCGGCTTGCGGGGAAAGGAAAGAAAGCTCCTTCTAGGCGCGGTTGGAAGAGATGGGCGGCAATGGAGTTGGATTAGGGCTTAACAATCCCTTAAGCCCTCTTTTATAGAGAACCAATTCTCATAATGGTTATTGGATCATATCCATAAGGCCCATTAACCCGCTCCATTAATATAAGTTAAAATAAACCAAACCATGATTGTTTATTTTAAGTTAAAACGAACCGAACCAACTTTTGGTTCATTCGTTTAAAATAAACCAAACCCTTTGGTTTATTCTCCTCCATTGGATTAGAACCAAACCATTTTGGTTCATCCATTACGTCTTCATAAGACACGGCCCATCCACGCTTCCATTGCGACTGAAACGATTTCATGCTCGCTTTATGTTTGGTCCAACCAAACCTAGTTTCTCTCGGTCTGAGAATCCCATTCTCAAGCTCGTTTTAAATCCTTTGGATTACACTCGTTGTGCGTGTGACCAAATAGGTTCTCGGTTTATGTTGGCCGTCTATAATTAACCATTAATTATAGAACGATCATGAGTGGCACCTAGTAGTACATCATGATCCCCAATTGAAAAAATCAGCGGTTGATCGAACTATTTACGAAACCCTTGGCTCGAATGAATCGTGCCTCATTCCCTTCACTCATCTTATACCCACTTGGTTCAGGACATGATCTATAGTGTCAGTCCCCACTAGGCTGACTACGTCACACCTAGCCCAAGTATCATTTCCTCGTCCTACGGATTCCAGTTACTGCACATGTATCGAAGAGTACCTTACTCTAAACATGTAATGCTTTGGCCAAAGACTTTAGTAACAATCCAATGAGAGGCCATGAATATACATCTCCTCGCAAGGAGTGGTGAATCCTTTATAGGCTATTCAAACACCTTCGATCACTTCGACTTATACCTAATCATCCCGAGTCCACATCTCCTCGGAGATGCTTGCTTAAGATGTCAAAGCATAAGTCTTCATGATCAAGATGACTTGAATACCGCAAGTCAAAGGAACATCGCACTTAAGCTACAGTAAGAACTTCATTGACATATCTATATATGCAGAGAACCATATGAAGTCTTACTACCGGTCACTCCAATGAACTAGTTACCATAACTAGCATCCACGATTAACTCCGACATCACAATGTCTCCAACCAAAGGAGAATCACCGCTTGGATACACCAAGGAGTATACCTGCTGTTGTAATCGATGGTGTCCAAATCCATCAATTCATCGACTAGGATAATTCGATACATCACAATTACACAT
This sequence comes from Wurfbainia villosa, assembly GCA_025175895.1. Lineage (NCBI taxonomy): Eukaryota > Viridiplantae > Streptophyta > Magnoliopsida > Zingiberales > Zingiberaceae > Wurfbainia > Wurfbainia villosa. Next base: position 7,502,628 of record CM046003.1, on the reverse strand, counting down.
GTAGAGATACTCACTAGTTGTGATCCAATCACAAATTCTCTCATGCTGTGAATCGTATCGTGGACATTCAGTAAATGAGTTTAAGATCCAATCAAATACATAAAATATGTATACTCAAATAGTGAATCTTCATTTATCATATAAATGGTTCATACATAAGGCGATTGCCTTAGGACATCTCTCATATATTACTAACAGACTCCCACTTGGCCTAATGCCAATCGCTACAGATCCAATACCATAAGCTCTAACATGACCCTCAAACTTACTTTGAGTTTATGCCTTAGTTAAAGGATCCGCTAAGTTCCTTTCAGTGGGAATTTTCTCGATTTGTATTTCCTTCCTACTGATGATCTCTCTGATAAGATGATAGCGCGGCACATGTTTGGATCGCTGATGAGACCTTGGCTCTTTCCTAATTGCTCCATTGTTGTCGCAGAGACCGCAGATTGGCTTCAACAATGGCCGGAATCACACCAAGTTCATAACGAACTTTGATCCAAACCGCTCTTTGTCGCCTGGCCGCAATGTATTCTCGCTGGTAGAATCCGCTATGCCTCTTGTTTGGAACTTTTCCAACTCATCGCGCTTCATTCAAGGTGAACACGATCCAGATCGAGACTGAATCATCCTTGTCTCGTCTCGAAGTAGCATCCATATACCCGCAGTATCACCATGTCCCTTCTCCATATATTAGGAACACATCCTTAGTTCTTCTCAAGTACTTAAGGATCGCCTTAATAGCCACCCAATGATCCATTCCTCGATCGGATCGTATCCGCCGTGACACTCAGAGCATACGATACATCGGGCCTCGTACATAACATAGCATACATGATAGATCCTATTATGATGCATAGGAATCTTACTCATGCAAATCCTCTCGCCTTCGTGCGGACACATAGACTTCGAAAGGTGTACCCCATGCCCGATGGGTAGGAAACCTTTCTTGGATTCCGACATGCTAAACCTCTTTAGCACTCGGTCTATATATGTAGACTGTGAAAGACCAAGCAACCGTTTCGATCTATCTCTATAGATCTTAATCCTAAGGATGTAGGTTGCTTCTCCCAAGTCTTTCATGGAGAATGTCTTGATAACCAAACCTTAATCGATCAGAAGATTGAAACATCGCTTTCCTATAAGTAATATGTCATCGACATACAATACTAGGAACACGATCGCACTCCCACTAACCTTCTTGTACACACAAGGTTCTGCCTCGATTTTGTGAGAAATCAAACTTTTGATTGTCTCATCAAAACGGATATTCCCTCTCGGATGCTTGCTTCAATCCATAAATGGATCCGCCGAATTTGCATACCTTGGTTTTATCAACCGATGTGAAACCTCAGTCTGTATCATATACACGCCTCGAGGTGTTTCCATTAAGGAAAGTTGTTTTCACATCCATCCGCCATATCTCATAATCATAATGAGCCGCTATGGCCAGAGCATCCGAATGGATTTAAGCATAGCTACAAAGTAATAGGTTTCGCCATAATCAACACCTTGTTTTTGACGATATCCTTTCGCCACCAATCTAGCCTTATAGGTAATCACATTACCATCCATGTCGGTTTTCTTCTTGAAAACCCACTTGCACCCTATAGGCTTTATGCCTTCAGTGGGTCAACCAAGTTCCAAACTTGGTTTTCATACATGGAATCCATTTCCACTTCATGGCACCAAGCCACTTATCCTTTCTCAACTTGTCAAGACTTCTTCATAACTGTAGGCTCTCATCATCAATGAGTAACACGTCGCTCGATTCACTTACGAAATCCATATCTCTCAGAATATTACGTTCTACCGTGATCTACGAAGATGTGGTGTTACAATAGGTCCAAATGATTGCTCATCACTATGAGTTGCATGTCAGGCTTCACCGTATCTCATCAATGTCTATTTGAGTCTCTCGAGCCTCCTCAAGCTCGACGACACTCCCAATCGCTTTCTTGCAAGAGAAACTCTTCTCTAGAAACACAAAGATGCCTTGAAACAAACACCTTTTGTTCCACAGATGATAGAATTGGTAACCCCTTGTTTCCTTAGGGTATCCAATAAATAGACATTTATCGACTTAGCATCCAATTTGTCCGATATAGTCCGCTTCACATAAGCAGACAACCCATATCTTCAAGTAAGATACATGAGGTTTCTTACCATTCCATATCTCATATGGAGTAGTGAGACTACCTTGGTAGGCATTCTGCTTAACAAGTAAACAAATGTCAAGTGCATAGCCCCAAAAGGACTTGGGAAGAGTTCGCATGATTCATCATTGACTGACCATGTCCAACAAGGTCCTAAGTACGCCCTCGATACACCATTATGTTGTGGTGTATATGGGCGGAGTCCATTGAGACAATATACCATTGTCTCTTAGATAATCAAGAAACTCTTGACTTAAGTATTCACCACCTCGATCCGATCAAGTATTTTAATACTCTTGTCATGTTGTTTCTCTACTTCATTTCAATTCTTTGAACCTTTCAAAGGCTTCAGACTTGTGTTTCATCAAGAACACATACCCAAACCGTGAGTGATCATCCATGAAGGTAATGAAGTAGCTATAGCCTCCTAAAGCTTGAGTTGACATAGGTCCACATACATCGATGTATTAGACCTAGTAACTCTCCCACTGCTCACCTTTCCAAAGAAAAGGTAACTTAGTCATCTTGCCTTTAAGCATGATTCGCATGTATCGTATGAATCCAATTCAACGATTCCGAATTCCACATCGGTAATTCGACATGCGCTTTCTGCTTATATGGCCAAGACGACAATGCCACATGTAGGAGTCTATTGATTATCCTTTCGAGCACGCTTGTTGCTCGCTCGATATTGAAAATGTCACCGGATACGCCCAACGATAAATGCCATTGCTCAAAGTTCCAGTCCATAAAGTACGCCATTCAAAGTTATATAACAACAATTGTTACTAAACAAAATGGAAACCATTTCTATTTAAGAAGAAATAGAAACAATGTTCTTTATTAGAGAAGGAACATAATAGCAATTGTCCAGCTTCCAAGACTAGTCCACTAGGAGCTTCAACAAATAAGTTCCGATGGCGAGCAAGAACCTTTGCTCCATTGCCTAACTCAAAATTTGACTCTCTCGACGAGTCTTCTTCTATTCCTTAGCCCTGTATGTCATTACATATATGTGAGCCACACCCAGATCCAATACCCAAGTGTCTAAGGAAATAGAATGACAATCAATAACGAAGATACTCAAGAGGATGGGGCATCGATGCCTTCTTCTTCTTCATGGACTCAAGATAAATCTTGCAGCTTTCTTCGCAAGGGCCTTCCTTGCCACAATGATGGCAAGTGCCCTTTATACCGGTTCCGCCTTTCTTTGCCTTTTGTTCTTCCCTTTCTCGTTCTTTTGCCTTCCTCTTAGAACCTTTCTTTGAGGAATCAACTAACAACCGCTTTCCTCATGCTTCATGTAAGGCTCCAGCCTTCAAGATATCGAGGAGCTCGAGAATAGTGGATTCTAATTTGTTCATCCGATAGTTCATCACAAATTGTGAGAAACTCTTGGCAAACAATGCAATTAAGTCAATACTTAATTCATGATCCATCACAAACCCGAGGGTGGCTAGCCGCTCGATGTACCTGCTTCATCTTTAGCACAAACTGCACTACAGATTTAACCTTCTTGCATCTTCGTGGTGAAGAGGAGCCTAGAGACTCGAACCTTTCTGATCTCGCTTGCTCATCGAACAACTCATGAAGATGGAAGACCATAGTATTAGCATCCATATGCTCATGCCGCTTTGCTTGGGTGTACCATCGCTGGCTAGCATGATGCAACTCGCCACCAGACCGCCACATGCTTCGATAGACCAACATTTGGTCCGAGTTGCATCGCCCTAGGACTCGGGAAGAGGCTCTTCAAGGACATATGCAAGCTTTTCCGCCTTGAGAACAATTCTCGTGTTTCTAAGCCCCAGAAGTTAGGCCCATATTTGTTCAATCCAAAATAGGAACGCAAATTCAAAGACATCATGATCAATTTATTGACCTAGAAATACAAAACGAGCATATATGAGAAAATGATTTTAAAATGCATCAATATACATTTATAAATCCCATTCATTTTTGAATTTCAAAACCCCAAAATCACTTCGAGATCGTAGGTCCATCTCCGAATGGGTCGATATCCATCATAGATATGAACAACCTCGAGAGAGTCCAACAAGCCATTCATAACTATGATGGTAGGTATCATCTATACCGATTGCATATCACGATATGCAACTATCACAATGTGCTATCAACTAATTGAATGTTCACACATACATTGGGTTGTTAGCACATTAACAAGTATGCATCATATGCATAGCACCCAACTTCACCTCCCTTTACATCGACCTTGGAGAGAGTCCAACAAGCCGATGCTCCAGGTTAAAGCCAACCCATTAATCGGGAAATAGTTTTAATATGGTTAGAGCACATTCAACCAATTAGCCCAGCTTGGAGAGAGTCCAACAACCAAAGCTAACGATTGACCTCTGACTCTTACCATATTAGTATTAAACTATTCCATGGTTTGAACATGTTCGGTTTCGAGCCGGGCTTGGAGAGAGTCCAACAACCCAAACAAGAAACGGAACTCTGGTTCTAACTATATTAATGGAAGGTGTAGGCTTTAATATTGTTAAGGGTTTTATGTCTCATCCTCTTTGCATGCAAATAACTATTATCTACATGGCATGGCATACATGGCATACATCTACATGTCACGACACGCATGGCATAATGTTATGCATCTAATGCAATTACATGGCATACAATTATGTCATGTATATATTTCCTTATATGTCATAACTATTTATGGAAATAAAATATGTTTAAGATTTGATTCTCCAAATCAAATCATAATTAAATTAGGAAACAAATTTCCAAATCTAATCACATATTTTATTCATGGAATTATTTGATTATGAAAATCTATTTAGGAAACCAATTTCCTAAATCATTAAAACTACTTATGGAAATAAAATATTTTAAGATTTGATTTCAAATCAAATCATGATTAAATTAGGAAACAAATTTCCAGAATCTAATCAAATATTTTATTTATGGAAAATATCAATTTCCATAAATACTTCCAACTTTCCAAAAGTGGAAGATTTCCATAAATACTTCTAGACTTTCCAAAATTTAAAAATTTCCATAAATACTTCTAAATTTCCAAAATTAGAAAATTTCCAGAAATACATTATGACTATCGCAAAACCATTTTACGATTATGTCGAAACACAACCCGGCTCGATACCATCAAGGTTTCCGCATCACGGCAGTGTGTGTTCGAACATGTTTCGTAAACATGTGCACAAATGAAGAAATAAAATAATAAATCTACATTTATTACAACACACACATCACACGATGCATATTACAACAAGTGTAGACATAACTGTAAATTTAAATTTGCAATAAAAGGAAATTTAACTACGTATACCTTTCGTATCACGTGGTAGCGGAACGGCATCAACCGAACGATCCTCGCTAGAATCGCTCTATCCGTGATCCACGCCGAGTATCCTCGGGATGACTTCGCTAAGTCACGAGCTTCGCCTTCAGACGGGTTACTAGCCTCGTGTTGAAGACGACGTGATCGAGAGATGATCACGATCCGAATCCAAATTCGATCCAAAACGAGTCCTCAAAACTCGCTTCTCCGAGAGGTATTCACAACCGCTTGACGAATCCTTCGCCCTCCACCTCAGAGGATTACCGGAGATCAAATCCCCGTAAGTTAGCCGCTGTCGAGCTCTAACCGCCGCCCAAACGACGCCCGACGAGGAAACAAGCTGTCCAGAAAACTGACAGCTTTGGTGGAGGAATAGGCGCCGCCAAAAGGAAGATGAAGCTCACCTTGATGCCAACCTAAGGAGATCACCGGAGGGTCGCCGAGCAGTCACCGGCTGAAGCTTGGTGGGAAGGAAAGCCTCGACGCACAAAAGCTGGGCGGCAGGTTGGCGCCAACTCAAGGAGAGGAGGGGGCAATTAACTAGGTTTTGGATTAGGCTTAATTATCCCTTAAGCCCTATTTTATAGAGAACTAATTCTCTTAATGGTTATGGATCATATCCATAAAGCCCGTTAACCCGCTCCATTAAGATAAGTTAAAATAAACCAAACCATGATGGTTTATTTTAAGTTAAAACGAACCGAACCAACCTTTGGTTCATTCGTTTAATATAAACCAAACCCTTTGGTTTATTCTCATCCATTGATTAGAACCAAACCATTTTGGTTCATCCATTATGTCTTCATAAGACACGGCCCATCCACGCTTCCATTGCGATCAAACGATTTCATGCTCGCTTATGTTTGGTCCAACCAAACCTAGTTTCTCCTTGGCCCGAGAATCCCATTCTCAAGCTTTTAAATCCTTCGATTACGCCACAGCAGCGGTGACCAAATAGGTTCTCGGTTTATGTTGGCCGCCTATAATTAACCATTAATTATAGAATGATCAAGTGAGTGGCACCTAGTAGTACAATCATGATCCCCAATTAACCGAAAAGATCAGCGGTTGATCAGAACTATTTACGAAACCCTTGATGGCTCGAATGAATGTGCCCCATTCCCTTCACTCATCTTATACCCACTTGGTTGGGACATGGTCTATAGTGGTCCCCACTAGGTGACTCGTCACACCCAGTATCATTTCCTCGTCCTACGGATTCTAGTTACTTGCACATGTATCGAAGAGTACCTTACTCTAAACATGTAATGCTTTGGCCAAAGACTTTAGTAACAATCGACGAGAGGCCATGGGTATACATCTCCTGCGCAGAGTGGTGAATCCTTTATAGGCTATTCAAACACCTTCGATCACTTCGACTTATACCCAATCATCCCGGGTCCACATCTCTTCGGAGATGTTTGCTTAAGATGTCAAAGCATAAGTCTTCATGATCAAGATGACTTGAATACCGCAAGTCAAAGGAACATCGCACTTAAGCTACAGTAAGAACTTCATTGACATATCTATATATGCAGAGAACCATATGAAGTCTTACGGCTGGTCACTCCAATGAACTAATTACCATAACTTGCATCCATGATTAACTCCGGACATCACAATGTCTCCAGCCAGTGAGAATCGGCTGCTTGGATACACCAAGGAGTATACCTCGTGCTAGTCTCGATAGAATTGATGGTGTCCAAATCCATCAATTCATCGACTAGGGATAATTTCGATACATCACAATTACACATGTAGAGATACTCACTAGTTGTGATCCAATCACAAATTCTCTCATGTTGTGAATCGAATCGTGGACATTCAGTAAATGAGTTTAAGATCCAATCAAATACATAAAATATTTATACTCAAATAGTGAATCTTCATTTATCATATAAATTGTTCATACATAAGGCGATTGCCTTAGGACATCTCTCATATATTACTAACAGATGAGTTATTCTGAATTACTTGATTCGTTCTGGGGATATGCTCTGGATACGTTAGTGTATATTCAGAATTTGATACCATCTAAATTAGTACCATTGATGTGAGCAAAACATATAGGGTTTTAAGAATAGTTTTTGCTCACATCTAGTTAAATTTTGCGGTAGTTGCATGCATATATTACTCTGTTTTTGCATGCATTTCCTATTTTCTAGTTTGGAGGTCTGGTCATTGTACTTTTGAATGTAGGTTGGCTTTTCGGGCGAAAAAGATGCATTTTCGGAGCAAAAGGTCATTTCATGCTAGACGCAGAGTGGGACACGACCAGGGCATGTGGATTCACATGGCTGTGTCCGATGGGCGAAGATCAGCACACTAGAGTTGCACACGGCCTGGGCGTGTGGAAACACACGGTCGTGTGGCAGCCCGATGGAGTTGCGCGACTAGGGTTTTTTCCCGATTTCACAGCGGTACGAGGCGATGTCTATAAAAAAATGGCTCCACCCAAACCCTAGGGAGGAGGCATGATGGCTAGGACGGCACGCCGAAGCCCTAAAAAGCTTCGGTAACTCGCAGCGGGGAGGAGGAACGCCGCCGGAGGTCCACCACTTGCAACACAACGCAAGAGAGAAGGTCACAACGCATTGTAATCTCTATTTTTGCGCTCTCTTTCTATTGTAATTGAACTTAAACATGTGTTGTGATTCTTCCTTCGAGTTTATGGAGTAGAACTTTTGATTCTAGGATTAGGGAGTAGCTTGTGTTCATAGACAATGTTGGTTCATATTAAATTCTTGCCAAAAGTTTGATTTGACAATTGGATGTTGCTCTTTATTATACCTACGTGTATTTGGCTTTTTTTCTGCTGTTCTTAGGCGATATGAGGTAGTGATAGCCCACTCAATCTAGATTTAGGAGGTTTGATCAAGGAACCTAGGGGTAAACCTGACCTCCCGTAACTGTGGGAGAAGGGAGCGGTGGAATCGAAAACGGTCCACCACAAGGATTGATTTGGCATCCTCGTACCCACTATTCCGTTCTTTTGGGTGAGGATAGCTCCCGGTGAATGCGGCGGCTCTGTGGGAGAGTGTATGATGTCCCTTCCCCAAAACCGTAAGTAGAAGTTTAGACGATGACAATTGACAACGTTGTTCTGTGGTACACAAGTGAAACCAAAGTCCTAGAATCGCCTTTTTAAGACCCTGGCACACTCTTTTCCTCCTCCGTGTGACACCGCACTGAGTAGGTCCTCTGATAGTCCTCACCAATCGACTCTCACTGAGATTTCGTCCGAACAATTTCAACCACTTAGCGTATTGGTACTCGAATCCCAGTCTTTGTGGGATCGATAATCTATTTATTACTTGACGACATCCGTGCACTTGCGGGTGTTGAGCGCGAGTGCGTACTTTGAGTATTCGATGGTCTCCGTCGCGAGATTTAAGGTCGTGACCATGCGCATCAAGTTTTTGACACCGTTGCCGGGGACTGTCGATTCGATATCAATTGAATGGTGGTAGATTAGATCGGACTTAGGATTAGATTAATTAACTGCTTTGTTTTTCTTTTGGTTTATTTTATTTACTTTAGTTTTATTTTTCATATTTAGATTTAGTTTTTATTTTCAGTAGTAATTTCCTATTTACTTTTTGGAATCCTAGGTTTTTAATTCTTAGATGTATTTTCTGCTTCAGTGTTAGGATAACACTCTTACTTTTGTGTGTTGGTTCGTCGTATGCTTAGAAGCCTAGGGTCGGAAGGTCTAATTCCGATCGATTTAGGGATAGAGCGAACCTTTCACCGTCGGAGAGCAGTACAACGAAAAATGGAAGATCAAGCCGCTTCCGAGGTGAACATGGGAAGCCGACCTCTGCGGGACTACGCAGCTCCAAGCGCTAGAAGATTCAGGCCGAGCATAGTTGGACCATCCATATCGGCGAATAACTTTGAGCTGAAGCCGACACTCATACATATGATCAAGCAGAGCCAATTCGGGGGAGCTGCAATTGAAAACTCGAACCGGCATCTTGAGGCTTTTCTAAAAATCTGCTCAACCATGAAACTGAACGGAGTCCCTTCTGATAGGATCCACCTGAGCCTGTTTCCATTTTCACTGAAGGATAAGGCTAAGGCTTGGCTTCACTCCTTACCCTCTGGCAGCATCACCACATGGGAGCAGTGTGAGCAGCAGTTTCTGAATAAATACTTTCCACCAAGTAAGACTGCTCACATGCGCCATCTTATCACAAGCTTTCGCCAGAAGGAGGGGGAGTCCCTATTCGAAGCATGGCATCGCTACAAGAGGCTACTTTATCAATGCCCACACCACGGACTGGAGAGGTGGCTGGTGATCCACATTTTCTATAATGGGATCGCTTACACCACGAAGATGTCCTTAGATTCTGCCACAGGAGGAGCCTTAATGAATAAGACCATCGAGGAGGAAGAGGAGCTTATTAAAGAGGTGGCACAAAACCACCACCAATGGGCCTCCGAACGTGGTCAACCCACGCCTGCAGTGGGACATTACACTGTCAACTCCATGGACCATCTTTCACCAAGAATGGACACGCTAAGTAGACGGTTTGACTCTTTGAATCCTTCATCTTCATGCGCGACCATTGTCTTTGGAGAGGGGGCAGCAGCGTATCGAGAGGACAACTTTGTCCATTCTTAGTTGGAGAGGGGGCTAAAACCTTTGGACTTTTGTCACCTAAAGATTCCTACTTGGAGCATACAACCTATAAAAGATTTCCCTAATAGCATTTTCATGAATCCAAGACCAAAACTTAGTTGTCCGAAACATATAGAGCTACAAACTTCATATTTCTTTCATGTAATCTATCCTACAAAACCAATATACTGCAGGTGAGGGAATCTTACATCCTTCGCTTGCTTTTGGTGGGTAGTTGACCTTATGGAAGCCAAGAACTAGCTTCTCCTTGCTTGGATGAGGTTCGGCCAAAGGTGCAAATGGAGAGGGGGAGAAGAGATGGTTTCGGTGAGGATGAAGAGGAGAGGAAGAAGTGGCCAAGTGGAAACTTCCTTCTTCTTTATAAAGGGAGGAAGAGAAGTTTCTCCTCTTTGTCATGCCTCTTCATTTACTCTCATCACACTTATCTACCATTTCCCCTCTTCTCTTAATGATATAATCCTATTGGGTTTATGGTTAGTGGGTGCATCTATAAGGCTTGGCTATCTCTAGAGGTTTGGGGTTCAATTCCTAGGCCTTGCATCTCTTTTTTTGGCTATTTCCTTTTATTTTCTGAAAAACCCACATAAAGCCCATTATCGTAAAGCCAAAAATTCTCGTAAAATGGCTAGCAATTTTATGGGCGTTACAATCCCTCATACATTGTAAAAGTTTCATCCTCGAAACTTAAAACAATTCCGGGTACTTCTGCTTCATGTCCTCCTCTCGTTCCTAGGTAGCTTCCTCGTATCGTTGATTCTGCTACAGGACCTTTACTAAGGGCACCTCTTTGTTCCTTAGCCTCTTGACTTCTCGGTCTAGTATCTGGATAGGCCGACTCTCCATACTCAGGTCCTCTTGAACTGTACTATTTGTGGCTCGATTACTTGGTCCGCATTGGATATGCATTTTTAATAGACATAGAACACGCTGTTAGCCATCTCGAGGCCACCGGTAAGCTACCTTGCCCACTCTGCAATATCGGATATGGTCCCACGAAGCGATTCGCTTTACCCTTCCTTCCGAATCTCCTCACCCCTTCATAGGGTCACTTGAGGAATGAGCACATGTAACTGAACGAACTAACGGTCTACGCCGCATATCCGCATAGCTCTTTTGTCGGCTCTGAGCAGTTTCGATTCTCTGACGGATATTCTGTATAGCGCGGGTGGTATTGTCAATAATATCGGCCTGAAGACCCATTTCCTTCCTTTCACCACCCTCTACCAACATATAGGAGACCTGCACTTTCTCCCGTATAGAGCTTCATATGGTGCCATTCCAATAGTGGCCTGGTAACTCTTGTTGTAAGCAAATTCCCCCAAGCACAAATATCGACACCAACTCCCCTTAAAGTCTAGAGCACATGCCCGCAACATATCTTCCAGCACATGGTTCACTCTTTCTGTCTGACCACCGGTCTGAGGATGAAACGCAGTACTGAATCTCAACTTAGAGCCAAGAGCCTTCTGAACACATTCCCAAAAATGGGAGGTAAAACGGCCATCGCGGTCAGAAATAATAGCCTTAGGCACTCCATGTAATCTGATAATTTCCTTGACATATAATTGAGCTAGCTGCTCAACTGAATAGGTCATCTTAATCGCTAGGAAATGGGCAGACTTTGTCAACCGGTCTATGATTACCCATATAGCATCATAACCATTTGTTGTTCTGGGTAATCCCGAGATGAAATCCATAGAAATTTCTTCCGAATCCCCTGTGTTTCGTGTTCTACCTTCACCTTCCGCAGTCGATGTGCCGACCCATCGAGCCACATCCCTTTTCATGCTGGACCACCAAAATTTATTTCTTAAGTCCTGATACATTTTTGTAGATCCAGGATGCATGGTATAAGGTGTTCCATGGGATTCCTCGAGTATCTTCTTCCGTAATTCCGGATCGTCCGGAATACATAGTCGGTCCCAGAGGTATAATAGTCCGCTGTTGGTAATGCAGAATCCATTATCTCTTCCTTCCCGGACTTCCTGTTTGATCTTCTGGATATCTGAATCACCATCTTGCTTTCCCATTATATCGTCGAACGACGTCGGCGCTATCGTCATGGTGGAAAGTTGTCCAGAAATAATCTCTATCCCATAATCCATCACTTCCCTTTTTAGGGACTGAGATAACATCGATAAGGACATCAAAGCGGCACTTTGTTTCCACTCATCATTCGTATGTTTCAATCTATCCGACATTAATCAACTATACCATACACGTCCTATGCAATGAACTCATTATTAATTTCAAAAGAAACGAACTTATCATTTCTTATTCGTACTTTCAGACAAGAAGGGAAAATGTTAACATATAACATTCCTTATTTTCAATAAAATAATAAAAAAAACTACTTAAGATAGTTCATTACAACTCCCACTAGGATAAACCCTAGTGCAGTTGTAATTATTTTCAGTCCTATCTTCCTTGGCCTCACTAGGGTAGTCTCAGGCTGGCCAATAAGTTGACGGTTGATAGAACTCTCTTCATTCTTCTCGAGGCCAGCTACCACCGGATTCACTACCACCGGATTCTCTTGAACCTTGTGCTCCAGCAGTTCCCAGCACAACTCAGCATATGTTATCCTCCCTTCATAGCGGCCCCATACGTGGTGTGCGACTACCATGAAATCATTTGGCAGAGAGCGTACCAAGGCCCATATCCGATAATTGTCCAGTACCGGAAACTCCTGCTGCTCGAGTCTCCTAAAGAGACCATCGAGTCTCCTCATATGTCCGATGACCCCACCATCAGGTTTATAGACTATCTCTTCAATGGCTTCCCTTAATCGGTTTCGTAACACATCACGACGGGTCATGGTAGTCATTGTCCGTGCCATCTGAAATTGAAATAAATGAAGTCAGTACAAAACCGACTAACCCGTACGAAACCGGCTTAATTCAATTCATATGAGCATAGACCTTATACCAATAATTACGAAAATCAATTTTCGTAATTAAAAAAAAAAAATTTTTTTCATCAATTTTGATTTACCTAACTTGTCTACCTTTGACCCCATCACTAGTATTTCTTGCGAAGCTAGTATAAATTTTCTCTTTTCGTTCGTTTATCTACGCGTAATTAACTAAGGCTAGCATAAAGCTATCATTCGTATCTTCATGCGTTACTTAAACTAAAGGCCAGGCTAGCATAAGTTAATCCTACATGTATTCACGCATATTTAAGCTAAAAGAACATTTCTTATCATAAACGAAGTAAGGTATCCTTCCTAGTTGTATTTCTAGGTTAGCAATCTGTTTCCATCATATAAAGCATGGTAAGGTACCACTACTCGCTAGGTCACAAGCATGGTTCCATTCTACTAGAACAGGGTGAGGTATTATTTCTATCTAAGTCACCAGTGTGATTCCATTCTACTAAAACATGATGAGGTATTATTTCTATCTAAATCATAAGTGTGATTCCATTCTACTAAAACATGATGAGGTATTATTTCTATCTATATAGAAAGACATTCTTCATTATAAAAGAAACTTAGGTATGCATAAAGTTACTTACTTGGAACTAGCAGGATGGAGGCTTGATGTGTGATAGTGGAAAGGTGAACCCGCTCTGATACCACCTGTAGCGCCCGCCCTTATCTGCTCTCAGGGCGGCGCTACTTTACTCCTTTTTTTTTATATATATATAACATGACATATAGGGTTCATTTCACAACCTACATACTTTAACAGGTCATCATAACTTAAACCTTCTTTTGCACATGCACCACATATCATATTCATAATTAGCATGCTAACATATCTTACCTTTTTTCATAACATACATAACATAAAGATTCGTTCATGAGTTCTAACATATCAAACCTTCTTAAGTAATTGATATTCATTAAACACAAGTCTTATAAGCAGAAGCAATGTCTTAAGTTGTTCATAGAGCATATAAATATAAGCAGATAGTATAGGGTCTTCTTCCACCATGCCACCATCACACACACTTGGCCCCTCCGGCTACTTCCTCTAGTGCAGATTTCCTTTATCTGCAGTATACGGACAACATAAACTATAAGCATATAACTTAGTAAGATTCTTGCCTACTCACAAAAGCCACAAACTTCTTCAAGCAAGTAGAACATGAGCATACTAGCATAAATAGCCTAAGTATTTCATAGCAACCCTAATCAACAACATACCCATGTGATAAAAACCTAAGCGTGGCATAGAATTTACATAAGCATGGTAAGCATAATTAAATATAAGCAGGGCATAATTTAAACATAAGCACTCATGACATAAGCATCCCTATCATCATAAATCTTAAATCTGCATCAAGCACGTAGGCACATATATTCTTAAACTTAACCACAAGCATTCATAGCATCATGAAATCTAAACATGCATAAAGGACATATTCGTAAGCATTTTAAACTTAACAATAAGCATTCATAGCATCAAGAAATCTAAAAATGCATAAAGGACATATTCGTAAGCATTTTAAACTTAACAATAAGCATTCATAGCATCATGAAATCTAAACATGCATAAAGGACATATTTGTAAGCATTTTAAACTTAACAATAAGCATTCATAGCATCAAGAAATCTAAACATGCATAAAGGACATATTCGTAAGCATTTCAACTTATCAATAAGCATTCATAGCATCAAGAAATCTAAACATGCATAAAGGACATATTCGTAAGCATTTTAAACTTAACAATAAGCATTCATAAATCTTAACATAAGCATGCACAATTTCATAAAAGTCTTTTCTTTTCAAAACATATACATATAGATACTTCAACATCATCATAACTTGTTTGGGGGGCCCCAGGTTAAGTACCACATAATGGTCGTTCCCTAGTAGGCTGGGGTAGCGAGCCACCAGACCTACTAGAGCAAGACCTCTTACGTCTTACCAGGGCAAGACCTCTTATGTCTTCTTATGTCCCTATGGATTTGATTAACGACCACCTGACGGGTCGGGTACTTAACCTCGTACAAAGTAAAATACTTAGTTCCTTTCTTTTCTTGTCATATTATAAAGAATGCTCTTGATCCCCAACATAAAAAGGGAAGCATCTTAATCTTATCTTATCATAAGGAGAGCTCTTGATCCCTACTTGAAAGGGAAGCATCTCCATCTTGTCTTATCATAAGGAGAGCTCTTGATCCCTACTTGAAAGGGAAGCATCTCCATCTTATCTTATCATAAGGAGAGCTCTTGATCCCTACTTGAAAGGGAAGCATCTCCATCTTGTCTTATCATAAGGAGAGCTCTTGATCCCTACTTGAAAGGGAAGCATCTCCATCTTATCTTATCATAAGGAGAGCTCTTGATCCCTACTTGAAAGGGAAGCATCTCCATCTTAGTCATTTCATAGGGACACATGCATTCATAACATAAGAGTACCATAAAGGGGTCCTAAAGCATCAACATGTTCATCTCATAAGCATATTCCTTAGGCGTATTCATGGCATGTTAAATCATAAGACATGTTCATCACATAGGCATAATTTCATGGCATACTTCATCATAAACATATTCATCACATAAGCTTATTTCATAGCACATTGAATCATAAACATATTCATCACATAGGCTTATTTCATAGCACATTGAATCATAAACATATTCATCACATAGGCATAGTTCATGACATATTAAAATCATACACATAGCCTAACTACATAGGGGGGCGTTTTCATGAAACCCTAACCCTAAAACCAATGTTGGCCGAAGCATGTAAGGTATTTAAACATGGCATTGTTTAGTCCCCTAAAACTCCTACATGAGGCATACAACATCCCCTAGTTCCCTTAGAAGCCTTTTCATGCAACCCTAGCCTTAATTACCTTGGTTGGACGATACATGTAAGGGGCTCAAGCTTGGGTTTTGTCCCCTAAAATTCATTCATGAAGCATTAATACTTATCATAGTATCATTAGAAATATATTCATGCAACCCTAACCCTAATTTCAATGGTTGGCCGAAACTTGTAAGGGGTTCAAGCTTGGGTTTTGTCCCCTAAAATTCATTCATGAAGCATTAATACTTATCATAGTATCATTAGAAATATTTTCATGCAACCCTAACCCTAATTTCAATAGTTGGCCGAAACTTGTAAGGGGTTCAAGCTTGGGCTTTGTCCCCTAAAATTCATTCATGAAGCATTATAACTTATCATAGTATCATTAGAAATATTTTCATGCAACCCTAACCCTAATTACATTGGTTGGCCGAAACTTGTAAGGGGTTCAAGCTTGGGTTTTGTCCCCTAAAATTCATTCATGAAGGCATATATCATAACCTAACTTCATAAGGGGGAGTTATTCATGAAACCCTAACCCTAAACCCTTGGTGGCCAAAACATATAAAGCCATTATCTTGGATTGTTGACAACTAAAAGTCCTACTTGAAGCATACCATCTATGAACATAACCTTAGAATCAAGTTCATGCCACCCTAACCCCAAAAGCTTGGGTTGGCCGAAACATGTAGGGCTAAAACCTTTGGACTTTTGTCACCTAAAGATTCCTACTTGGAGCATACAACCTATAAAAGATTTCCCTAATAGCATTTTCATGAATCCTAGCCCAAAACTTAGTTGTCCAAAACATATAGAGCTACAAACTTCATATTTCTTTCATGTAATCTATCCTACAAAACCAATATACTGCAGGTGAGGGAATCTTACATCCTTCACTTGCTTTTGGTGGGTAGTTGACCTTATGGAAGCCAAGAACTAGCTTCTCCTTGCTTGGATGAGGTTCGGCCAAAGGTACAAATGGAGAGGGGGAGAAGAGATGGTTTCGGTGAGGATGAAGAGGAGAGGAAGAAGTGGCCAAGTGGAAACTTCCTTCTTCTTTATAAAGGGAGGAAGAGAAGTTTCTCTTCTCTTTGTCATGCCTCTTCATTTACTCTCATCACACTTATCTACCATTTCCCCTCTTCTCTTAATGATATAATCCTATTGGGTTTATGGTTAGTGGGTGCATCTATAAGGCTTGGCTATCTCTAGAGGTTTGGGGTTCAATTCCTAGGCCATGCATCTCTTTTTTTTGGCTATTTCCTTTTATTTTCGGAAAAACCCACATAAAGCCCATTATCGTAAAGCCAAAAATTCTCGTAAAATGGCTATGAATTTTACGGGCGTTACAATCCCTCATACCTTGTAAAAGTTTTGTCCTCGAAACTTAAAACAATTCCGGGTACTTCTGCTTCATGTCCTACTCTCGTTCCCAGGTAGCTTCCTCGTATCGTTGATTCTGCCATAGGACCTTTACTAAGGGCACCTCTTTGTTCCTTAGCCTCTTGACTTCTCGGTCTAGTATCTGGATAGGCCGACTCTCCATACTCAGGTCCTCAAGAGATGTCGGCTATACACAACGTGTTCCATGTCTACTCATTCCATGGCGAGTTAAGTTGTCATCCTATGGCTTTGTTAAGGTCTCCGACTTTTAGGTACTTACCTACCCTAAGTACCCTTCCTCTGCAATATCGGATAAGGTCCCATGTAGCGGGGATTCAGTTTACCCTTCCTTCCGAATCTCCTCACTCCCTTCATAGGGGTCACTTTGAGGAATACCAGGTCCCCGACTTCGAATTCTAACGGTCTACGCCGTATATCCGCATAGATCTTTTGTTGGCTCTGAGCAGTTTTGATTCTCTGACGGATATTCTGTATAGCGCGGGTGGTATTGTCAATAATATCGGCCTGAAGACCCATTTCCTTCCTTTCACCACCCTCGTACCAACAGATAGGAGACTTGCACTTTCTCCCGTATAGAGCTTCATATGGTGCCATTCCAATAGTGGCCTGGTAACTGTTGTTGTAAGCAAATTCCGCCAAGCACAAATATCGACACCAACTCCCCTTAAAGTCTAGAGCACAAGGCCGCAACATATCTTCCAACACCTGGTTCACTCTTTTTGTCTGACCGTCGGTCTGAGGATGAAACGCAGTGCTGAATCTCAACTTATTGCCAAGAGCCTTCTGAACACATTCCTAAAAATGGGAGGTAAAACGGCCATCGCGGTCAGAAATAATAGCCTTAGGCACTCCATGTAATCTGATAATTTCCTTGACATATAATTGAGCTAGCTGCTCAACCGAATAGGTCATCTTAATCACTAGGAAATGGGCAGACTTTGTCAACCGGTCTATGATTACCCATATAGCATCATAACCATTTGTTGTTCTGGGTAATCCCGAGATGAAATCCATAGAAATTTCTTCCCATTTCCAATCGGGAATCTGTCATGTCGAGTAATCCCGGGTTTACGGTGTTACGCCTTCACCTTACAGCGAGTCGAGACGGTCTTGACGTACTGAGCCACATCCCTTTTCATCCTGGACCACCAAAATTTATTTCTTAAGTCCTGATACATTTTTGTAGATCCAGGATGCATGGTATAAGGTGTTCCATGGGATTCCTTGAGTATCTTCTTCCGTAATTCCGGATCGTCCAGAATACATAGTCGGTCCTGGAGGTATAATAGTCCACTGTTGGTAATGCAGAATCCATTATCTCTTCCTTCCCGGACTTCCTGTTTTATCTTCTGGATATCTGAATCACCATCTTACTTTCCCATTATATCATCGAACAACGTCGGCGCTATCGTCATGGTCGAAAGTTGTCCAGAAATAATCTCTATCCCATAATCCATCACTTCCCTTTTTAGGGACTGAGATAGCATCGATAAGGACATCAAAGCGGCACTTTGTTTCCCCTCATCATTCGTATGTTTCAATCTATCCGACATTGATCAACTATACCATACACGTCCTATGCAATGAACTCATTATTAATTTCAAAAGAAACGAACTTATCATTTCTTATTCGTACTCTCAGACAAGAAGGGAAAATGTTAACATATAACATTCCTTATTTTCAATAAAATAATAAAAAAAACTACTTAAGATAGTTCATTACAACTCCCACTAGGACAAACCCTAGTGCAGTTGTAATTATTTTCAGTCCTATCTTCCTTGGCCTCACTAGGGTAGTCTCAGGCTGGCCAATAAGTTGACGATTGATAGAACTCTCTTCATTCTTCTCGAGGCCAGCTACCACCGGATTCTCTACCACCGGATTCTCTTGAACCTTGTGCTCCAGCAGTTCCCAGCACAACTCAGCATATGTTATCCGCCCTTCATAGCGGCCCCATACGTGGTGTGCGACTACCGTGAAATCATTTGGCAGAGAGCGTACCAAGGCCCATATCCGATAATTGTCCAGTACCGGAAACTCCTGCTGCTCGAGTCTCCTAAAGAGACCATCGAGTCTCCTCATATGTCCGACGACCCCACCATACGATTTATAGACTATCTCTCCAAAGGTGCAAATGGAGAGGGGGAGAAGAGATGGTTTCGGTGAGGATGAAGAGGAGAGGAAGAAGTGGCCAAGTGGAAACCTCCTTCTTCTTTATAAAGGGAGAAAGAGAAGTTTCTCTTCTCTTTGTCATGCCTCTTCATTTACTCTCATCACTCTTATCTACCATTTCCCCTCTTCTCTTAATGATATAATCCTATTGGGTTTATGGTTAGTGGGTGCATCTATAAGGCTTTGCTATCTCTAGAGGTTTGGGGTTCAATTCCTAGGCCTTGCATCTCTTTTTTTTTGGCTATTTCTTTTTATTTTCGGAAAAACCCACATAAAGCCCATTATCGTAAAGCCAAAAATTCTCGTAAAATGGCTAGCAATTTTATGGGCGTTACACTCCAACCAACGAATCTTGGTATTCGTATGGGGGATGATTCAGTGAAGGAGCCCATTGGGCTGCTACCACACGTTCCTGTGATCATTGAAGATTTCGTGATACCCACGGACTTCATCATAGTGGACACAGGACCGAATCCCCAGAATCCTATTATTCTAGGAAGGCCTTTTCTAGCAACCGTAGGGGCATGCATTGATGTGAAGGCACATCGGATCTCCTTGAAGGTAGACGGGGAGATCATTCTTTTTAGTCTTTCGGAGCAAAGGGCTTCCTACTTTGACGGCTTCACGATTAGCAGATTGAAGCCGGAAACTCCAGATGCGGATCCCGAGACAGATGATTGGAGGTTCACTGAACCACCGAAGCTGAGTTGATAGAAGAGTGCGGTCGAGCTAAACGATCTTAAACAAAGCGCTTCTTGGGAGGCAACCCAAGTTTAGTTGTAGATTTCCCTTTTTCTATTGCATTGTATACATGTGTTAGATTTTAGTTTTGATTTCAATCACATTTAGAGTTAGGAGTAGAAAAGAACTTTGATAGGCAAAAATGAAACCCATATTAGTCTACACGGCGAAGTGTATGAACAAATTCGGGCCATGGTGTATGAAAGAGGTGAAAAATGAGGGTACACGGCCTGGCCGTGTGTTTTCCCACGGCCGTGCCCGGTTGACCAAAGGCGCACATGGCCTGGCCATGTGTTTTCACATGGCCTGGCCATGTGTTTTCACATGGCTTGGCCATGTGTTTTCACATGGCCTTGCCATGTGTTTTCACATGGCCATGGCGCGCGAGATTAAAAGGGGCGAGCCGTGTGTTTTCACCTCATTTGCGCCATGTGCTTCAAAAGTTCTTGCCCTAGCCATGTGATTTCGTTTTCCCCTTCCTCTAGAAGCATTTCCAACCTCTTTAGAAGCCAAAAGGAACATCCAGATCCGGTGCCTTGAAGTGACAAACAAGAAGTTCCGACGCTCCTCAAGCCCTAGAAGAGGGTAACGCCCTACCCCCTCTACCTTTTCGCAATAATGAGCAAAGAGATAGGTTCAATATGCTCTCTACTCATAAACGTACTGCTACTAGGTACTTAGTTGAGGATTTGCTAGGATCTTTAGGTTTGTTGGGTGACATGAAAACCCTATTTGCAAAAATGGAGTGGGATGAGATTATGGGAATAAGGCACCTAACCTACCCTATGATAGTTTTGGAATTTTTGAGTTCTTTAGAGGCAGAAGTATTAACGGGTAGAGAGAGCGAGGAGGGTAGGATAACTTTTAGACTTTTTAATATTGAGCATGAGTGGACCCTTCACCAATGGAACTCATGCTTTGGTTTGCCAAGTGGGGGAGAGAGAAGAACCCCTATTGGGTACAACTCTCATTTGATTTGGACTGAGTTGACAGGGGAGCACGTTTATGACCCTTCTAGGGCCAAAGCGTCGCGCATCCAAAACCTCATCTTTTAATACCTTCACCATGTCATGGCCAGTTCTATATTTGGTCATGGGGAGAGTAATAGTGTAGTGAGAGTCAGTGAGCTGCTTTGTCTATGGGACATGCTACAAGAGAGGAGTAGCATCGATGTAGGGTCCCACTTCATCAGACACTTAGTGAAGATGGGCAAAGCAACACGCAGAGAGATCTATGTGGGAGGCCTACTTACCCACATTTGCTATAGGATGGGGTACGATTACACAACATTTAAGAGTATAGAGGGGAGCCCTAGGATCGACCTAGGAGTATGCATGGCCATGAAGATGATTGTAAGAGAAGGAGACTCCTTATGCTATATAAGGAAAAATCTTACGGCCCTTAGGCTCCCCAACCCAGATCGTACCACCATCGCTATACGTGCTAATTGGCGCTTAGACCTGATAGTGGAGTCCCCTCCGCATGAGGGACCATCCAGATCAGCGCCCATCTCTCCACATTTGTACCACTCTCCCCCCAGTCCACACGAACATAGGAGCCCACCCAGTCCACGCCGACATGAGCCTACACCTGTGCCACGATCTTTTTCTACTTTTGAGCAGGATGCAAATACATCGACATATGATTTCTCGGAGTTTCGATTGCACCTTGACGACATTAACACTGAGAAGCAGACGCAGAGGCAACGATGGGAGGAGCAGAGCGCCTATCAGCAAGCGGAGTTCCAGGGATTTCGGGAGCATTTCTAGCGGGCAGAGGAGTTCTATGATGAGGCCCGCATATACTTCCAGGAGGAGGTTGCTCGTCGCCAGGATGAGGCAGCTTAACGCAGGGAGATGCGGCAGCATATGCACACCCAGCAGGCACTGTGGGCTAGGGAGGAGAAGCACCGAGCAGCTGCTGCATCCACCATCTCTCAGATCGACCACATGTATATGTGGCATTAGCGGTGTTGGGTTTCCGGCACCGCGGCGTGTGTGTGTTCGATCATGTTTCGTAAACATGAGCACAGCGGAAGCAATTAAAAATAATAAAACTATATTTATTACAACACACACAACACACGCATGCATATTACAACAAGTGTAGACATAACCGTAAATTAAAATTTGCAATACAAGGAAATTAAACTACGTTATACCTTTCGTATGACGTGTAGCGGGAACGGCATCAACCGGAACGATCCTCGTAAGAATCGTCTCTATCCGTATCCACGCCGAGCTCCTCGGGATGACTTCGCTAAGTCACGAGCTTCGTCTTCGTACGGGTTACTAGCCTCGTGTTGAAGACGACGTGATCGAGAGATGATCATGATCCGAATCCAAATTCGGATCCTAAAACGAGTTCTCAAAACTCGCTTCTCCGGAGAGGTATTCGTCAACCGTTTGACGAATCCTTCGTCCCCCACCTCAGAGGATTACCGGAGATCAAATCCCCGGTAAGTTAGCCGCTGTCGGAGCACTAACCGTCGTCCAAACGACGCTCCGACGAGAGGAGAACAAGCTGTCCAGAAAACTGGACAGCTTTGGTGGAGACCTTGCGCCGGCCAAATAAGGAAAGCGACTTGCTCACCTTGTCGCCGGAGCCAAGGAAGATCACCGGAGCTCCTCCGGCAGCAGCTCGTCGCCGGCAAGAGGAGGAAACGGCAGCAGCTGGTCGCCGGTTGGAAGAGATGGTTGGCGGCAATAGAGTTGGCGCCAACAAGAGGAGGAGGGTGGGCGGCCAAATTAGGTTTGCCTCTTCATTAGGGCTTAACAAACCCTAATGCCCTCTTTTATAGAGAACTAATTCTCTTAATGGTTAATGGATCATATCCATAAAGCCCGTTAATCCGCTCCATTAAGATAAGTTAAAATAAACCAAACCATGATGGTTTATTTTAAGTTAAAACGAACCGAACCAACCTTTGGTTCATTCGTTTAATATAAACCAAACCCTTTGGTTTATTCTCATCCATTGGATTAGAACCAAACCATTTTGGTCCATCCATTATGTCTTCATAAGACACGGCCCATCCACGCTTCCATTGCGACTGAAACAATTTCATGCTCGCTTTATGTTTGGTCCAACCAAACATAGTTTCTCTCGGTCTGAGAATCCCATTCTCAAGCTCGTTTTAAATCCTTTGGATTACACTCGTTGTCGTGTGACCAAATAGGTTCTCGGTTTATGTTGGCCGTCTATAATTAACCATTAATTATAGAAGCGATCATGAGTGGCACCTAGTAGTACATCATGATCCCCAATTAACCGAAAAGATCAGCGGTTGATCCGAACTATTTACGAAACCCTTGGCTCGAATGAATCGTGCCCCATTCCCTTCACTCATCTTATACCCACTTGGTTCAGGACATGGTCTATTGTGTCAGTCCCCACTAGGCTGACTACGTCACACCTAGCCCAAGTATCATTTCCTCGTCCTACGGATTCTAGTTACTCCACATGTATCGAAGAGTACTTTACTCTAAACATGTAATGCTTTGGCCAAAGACTTTAGTAACAATCCGAGGAGAGGCCATGGGTATACATCTCCTCGCAAGGAGTGGTGAATCCTTTATAGGCTATTCAAACACCTTCGATCACTTCGACTTATACCCAATCATCCCGGGTCCACATCTCCTCGGAGATGTTTGCTTAAGATGTCAAAGCATAAGTCTCCATGATCAAGATGACTTGAATACCGCAAGTCAAAGGAACATCGCACTTAAGCCACAGTAAGAACTTCATTGACATATCTATATATGCAGAGAACCATATGAAGTCTTACGGCTGGTCACTCCAATGAACTAGTTACCATAACTAGCATCCACGATTAACTCGTACATCACAATGTCTCTCGGCCCGGTGAGAATCAATTGCTTGGATACACCAAGGAGTATACCTCGTGCTAGTCTCGGCGAATTGATGGTGTCCAAATCCATCAATTCATCGACTAGGATAATTCCGATACATCACAATTACACATGTAGAGATACTCACTAGTTGTGATCCAATCACAAATTCTCTCATCTTTGTAGAATCGATCGTGGACATTCAGTAAATGAGTTTAAGATCCAATCAAATACATTAAACATGTATACTCAAATAGTGAATCTTCATTTATCATATAAATGGTTCATACATAAGGCGATTGCCTTAGGACATCTCTCATATATTACTAACAAGCGGCTCAGCAGCAGGTTCTCCCAGGATCCAGAGATGCCCGGACTCCCAGACTTTCCACCTCGTCCACCATATTAGAGTTATATTTTTGTTTAAGTCTGGGGGGAACCCCAAATCTATTTTGTTTTGTTTTCCTAGTAGTAGTTTCTTTTCTGGTATTTGCATTTGTTCATTCATGCATGAGTTGTTTAGTTCCTTTCAGTACTTAATTTTTGGTGTCTGTAAAGTTACCTCAGTAGTATTTTTGAAAGTTGCTTGCATGAGTTGTTCCCATAGGTAGCTTAACTCCATTTATCTTGTGGTATTTTATTTTATGTGCTCTATTGAATGTTCTAGACTTACACTGGTTAGCTCTGTTTTTGCACTTTCACATGTCGAACAGTCTGACAGGGAGAATCTAATACATACCTAGTTATGATTCACTTCAGTAGTCTAGTACTTTATAATCCATAGGTGACTCTAGGTTTAGCATTTTAGTTACTGGAGATGCTTGGATTGTGTAAGCCCATTCGAAAAAATCAAAATCCCAGTGAGCTAAAAAAAAGGAAGAAAGAAAAAAAAAGAGAGAGAGAGAGAAAGAAAAAAAAAGAGATTATGAGGGATAAAAAACAGTTGTTGTGGGTGAAAATGACAAGGTGCCCCTTTGAGACCGAGTTAGGTTACTGGGGAAACACCTCCCAATATCTCTCAATACCGAGCACGCCTTTGAGACTTTATGCTAGATCTAGGGAACGACGCTCGCTTTGGACATGTAAGTGTCTAAGAGCCAGAAACCTTAGGAAAGCTATGGGGTGAAGACTTAACTCACCATGGAACGAGCATCCCCTAAGAATGATTCGCCTAGCACGAGCACAAGGAGCTAACTTAGTGAATTTTAGAACATATATGTTTTGTTTTGATTGAAAATACCACATGATAAATTTATTTAGCATGCTAATTATGGAACAATATATTTTTAAAATTTAATGGCACTGAGGTTTGCTTGAGGACAAGCAAAGATTTAAGTCTGGGGGAAGTGATGTGAGCAAAACATATAGGGTTTTAGGAGTAGTTTTCGCTCACATCTTGTTACATTTTGCGGTAGTTTCATGAATATGTTACTTTGTATTTGCATGCATTTCCTATTTTCTAGTTCGGAGGTCTGCTCATTGTACTTTTGAATGCAGGTTGGTTTTTTGGGTGGAAAAGATGCAATTTCGGAGTGAAAGAAGGACATTTCATGCTAGACGCAGAGTGGAATAGGGCCAGGGCATGTGGATTCACACAGCCGTGTCCGATGGGCAAAGATTAGCACACCAGGGCTACAGAAGGCCTGGCCGTGTGGAAACACACGGCCGTGTGGCGCCATGATGGAGTTGCGCGACTAGGGTTTTTTCCCGATTTCACAGCGGTCCGAGGCGACATCTATATAAGGATGGTTCCGCCCAAACCCTAGGGAGGAGGCACAATGGCTAGGACGGCATGTTGAAGCCCTAAAAAGCTTCGATAACTCACAGCGGGGAGGAGGAACGCCGCCGGAGGTCCACCACTTGCAACACAATGCCAGAGAGAAGGTCACAACGCATTGTAATCTCTATTTCTGCGCTCTCTTTTTATTGTAATTGAACTTAAACATGTCTTATGATTCTTCCTTTGAGTTTATGGAATAGAACTTTTAATTCTAGGATTAGGGAGCAGCTTGTGTTCATAGACAATGTTGGTTCATATTAAATTATGGCCAAAAGATTGATTTGACAATTGGATGTTGCTCTTTATTATACCTACGTGTATTTGGTTTTCTTTCCGCTGTGTTTAGGCAATACGAGGTGGTGACAGCCCTCGCAATCTAGATTTAGGAGGTTTGATCAAGGAACCTAGGGGTAAACCTTACCTCCTGTAATTACGGTGAGAAGGGAGCGGTGGAATCGGGAACGGTCCACCGTAAGGCTTGATTTGGCATCCTCGTACCCTCTATTCTATCTTTTTGGGCGAGGATTGCTCCCGGTGAATGTGGTGGCTCTGCGGGAGAGTGTATGATGTACCTTCCCCAAAACCATAAGTAGAAGTTTAGACGACACCAATTGACAATGTTGTTTTGTCGTACACAAGTGAAACCGAAGTCCTAGAATCACCTTTTTAAGAGCCCGGCACACTCTTTTCCTCCTCCGTGTGACACCACACTGATTAGGTCCTCCGATAGTCCTCACCAACCGACTCTCACTGAGATTTCGTCCAAACAATTGCAACCACTTAGCGTATTGGTACTCGAATCAAAGTCCCTGTGGGATCGATAATCTATTTATTACCTGACGACATCCGTGCACTTACGGGCATTGAGCGCGAGCACGTACTTTGAGTCTTCGATGGTCTCCGTCGCGAGATTTAAGGTCGCAACTGTGCACATCAACCATCTACTCCCATAGAAATGTGGACTGGGCAAAAGCCCAGTCCAAGACATATTCAGATTTGGGGTAGTCCAACACATGTGCTGAAGGAAAATGCTGGTAAGAATCTCGTACAGAAGTGCGGCTGTTCGTAGGCTATCCGAGAAGAACGAAAGGTGGTTTTTTCTATAGTCCTAGAGATTAGAGGGTGATCATTCGCACGAATGCCCGATTTTTAGAGGAAGACTTTGTGATTAACCACAAGCCCATGAGCAAGATTGTTCTGGAGGAGTTAAGAGGGGAAGTCACTATTTCAGTACTAATGGAACAAGATGACATACCAAGAGTGACTGCACCACGTGTCACAGAGGATGCACAGGTGATACCTCATCGTAGTGGGAGGGTTATTAGACAACCTGATAGATTTATGTTCTTGGGAGAATCTTCTGATTTGGTCCATGGCGAATATGAATCAGATCCCTAGACATATGACGAGGCAATCCAAGATAAAGATGGGGTATCTTGGCAAAGGGCAATGAATTCTAAGATAAAATCTATGGATTCAAATCAGGTATGGGAGCTAGTGGAACCACCCAATGGTGTAAAAGCCATTGGATTCAAGTGGATCTATAAAAGAAAGAGAGGAAAAGATGGAAAGATTGGGATCTTCAAAGCAAGGCTTGTTGCGAAAGGGTATACTTAGAAAGAGGGTATCGATTATGAGGAGACCTTTTCGCCGGTAGCAATGCTTAAGTCTATCCGGATTCTCTTGTCTATTGTTGCTTATATGGATTATGAGGTTTGGTAGATGGATGTCAAGACAACTTTCCTTAATGGAAGTCTTGAAGAAAACATTTATATTGAGCAACCAGAGGGATTCATTGCAAAGGGCAAAGAGCATCTTGTGTGCAAGCTTAATCGGTCCATTTATGGATTGAAGCAAGCTTCGAGATCTTGGAACATCCGCTTTGATGAGGTAATCTAGTCATATGGATTTACTCAAAGTCCAAATGAGTCATGTGTATACAATAGATGTGATGGAAATGTAGTGGTATTTCTTATACTATATGTAGATGACATTTTGCTCATTGGCAACATTGTCAAAGTGTTGTCAAACATAAGAGTATGGTTGTCCAAACAATTTGATATGAAGGACTTGGGAGAAGTGGGACACATCCTTGGGATCAAGGTTATAAGGGATCTCAAGAAAAGGATGTTGTGCTTATCTCAAGCTTTATACGTAGACACTATTTTGGCTTGTTTTAGCATGAAGAACTCCAAGAAAGGTTTTCTACCTTTTAGACATGGAGTATCTTTATCTAAAGAGATGTGTCCTAGAACAACAAAGGAGATAGAGGAGATGAAGGCGGTTCCTTATGCTTAGGCGTTAGGAAGCCTCATGTATGCTATGTTATATACGAGGTCGAATATCTGCTTTGTTGTGGGCATGGTTAGCAGATATCAAAGTAATCCAGGATAAGGACATTGTATAGTGGTAAAACATATATTGAAGTACCTGAGAAGGACTAGGGATTATATGTTGGTATACCAGGCAGATCAATTACTCCCTGTGGGTTACACAGATTCTGACTTCCAATCAGACAGGGATAACAGTAAGTCTACCTCGGGTTTTGTGTTTACTTTGAGAGGTGGAGTCATTGTATGGAGGAGTGTCAAGCAGAAATGCACGACAAACTCCACCATGGAAGCTGAGTATGTGGCATCCTCTGAGGCAACCAAAGAAGTTGTATGACTTAGGAACTTTTTGATGGACTTGGATGTGATTCCTGGTTTACTCAGAACTATCACAATTTATTGTGATAATAGTGGTCCAGTTGCAAACTCGAAGGAACCACGAGCCCATAAGGCAAGTAAACACATAAAGCACAAGTACCACCTGATACGAGAGATCGTAAAGCGAGGAGAAGTTGTTGTTGCCAAGATTGCATCAGATGATAACCTGACAGATCCTTTCACTAAAGCCCTTCCAGTGTGAGCTTTTGATAGGCATGTGGAGGGAATGAGAATCAGATGTATGGCAGTTGATGGTAGAATAGTCGTTTAGTATAAGTGGGAGATTGTTGGGATGTATACTAAAAGCCTAGCCTTTGTATGAACATCTTCATTTTGGAATAAGAATCACATGATCATTGTTTGTATATTTATAGTTATGTATATTGTTTAATACTTTACATTGTAGATAACATGGTGTTTGGTGTCGCATAGAAGATCTTGTTATCAGTTCCTTATAAAGTATAAGTAGAAGCTCACAACCAAGATGATTTTGGACAAACCATTGGCATGGTTATAGTGTAATTTGATATTGGTTTATCTTGACCATAGAAATACACTAGTACACTTTGTGTGTATTAAGCATGACCGACTTAGAGGTGATTCAATTTATTGCTGACTACATAATTGAATCAAACCACAAATATTATGATGTACATGCTCTTAATCCCGATATAATAACGGGAACATATACTTAATATTTATTTCTTTGATTTGCCAATGGGCGAGATTTATGTGTTAAATCGATAGGCCTGGTAAGTTGGGAAATAATATTATTAACATGGTGTGTCGTTGATTATAGGAGGAAACCGTGTCCTATGTATTAGGATGATGATGTCCCCTTGAGGAGCTCATAAGGATCATTAAGTAAATCCTGCAGGTGGACTTGGTCCAGCATGATGATAACGTTGAGTGGTACTACTCATGGAGTTAGATGTTAATTAATTAATTGTTAGCAAATTAATTAATTAACGGACATTCGATATCTTAAACACGGGGAGATATTTATACAATTAATATGTGGAGCCCATATATAATTATGGGGTTGGTGAGGTAGATCAACGATGATCGCTTTAGTGGAATGGATCATCATTATGTTGGAACATAGGTGGCCGGCGAGAGGGAGGTGAATAGCCCTCTTGGTAGACGATGATGGTCTTTCGTTGATTACTTGTCTACAAACAATATTAGCGCAATGGAAACAAAACTAAACAAGCAATTAAGACAAAGTAAAGAAAGAATAGATGCAAACGCTAACACCAAGTCGTAATGTGGTTCACGGCCCTATAACGTCTTCTTCAACGTTGGATTTCATCCAACGGCTCCCACATCAGTCGACTTATCATCCCATCACTCGACTGATGGAGCCAACAGTCGAGTGCCGAAAGCGAGCACTCGACTGATCAACATTCTGTGCTCGAAACCCTTGCAACCCGGATCGGATTCCATCATGATCGTGGTGGTTTCTTCGATCACCGCCAATCCTTGGCAATCGATCGATGGGATACGTGACTTCGAACACTAGTCGAGTCAGCGATCGACTTGAGGCGGTTGGATCGCCATGACATAGCGATCGGCGATGTCGGAAAATCCCATCCGACACTTAGCCAAATTGGCCAAGATCACCTAGGAGCTACCCTGTCCCGGATTACAATCGCTCACTCTCATTCCCTTGGAGTCCCTCGCCTTTGAAGTTATCTTCGTCTGGCAACATCCCTCGGATGCGCTAAGCGCACGACTTTGCAGCACCATCCTTCGTGTCTCGCCTTGAAGTCTACTTCCTCCAGCTTCACTCCAATCCTCCTCGCCTGGCGGTCCCTCGGATGCACCAAGCGCACGGCTTCTGCAATGCATCTTTCACTGACTCAAAGACGGAGTCATGAGAGGTGTAACTTGTCAATGCTCTATGTGCGAATTACTAAATCCTGCATGACTTCAATGCACACATTAAATACATATCAATCCTAACTTAAACCCTTTGCCACACACATCAAAACCATATCACATGGGTTGATTGCCCTAACAATCTCCCCCTTTTAGATATGTGGCAATCCGTTTAAGTTAGGTAAAAACAATAACATAAACATAAGGCAAGAAAGCATGTAAGTAAAAACATGAGTATAAAACTCCCCCTTAAACATGCAACTCCCCCTTAAGACATGCTAAATTTTCCCTTTTAGCATGATTAACTTAAACCTATCAATTCTCCCCCTTTGACACTATCAAAAACATTATGCAAATTTTATATACGTATGACATCAACTCTAATGGAAGAATATACCAAAAATCCACACAAAACCTGATAAAAATAGGTTATTGTGCTCGTGCACAGCACATCAGTCGACTAAATCAGATGATCAGTGGACTGGCACACAGATTTCAGGTTTTCTGATTTTCAAACTCCAATTTAAGAATTGCATTAAAAATTCTAGGAAATTCAAAAAGTCATGAAATTTTGAGTACATATTTCTTGTGAGTTCCTATATCAGTGAAAAATAATTTTTCATGAAAATTCATTTCAATTTTGAAAGTTGGGCAAAAACTCAAAAGTTGCAAAATATCTAAAGTTTGTGTCAACTTTAAACCCTAGTTTTGCCTTGAAGTTTTTGAAAACATGAACTCACTGTTTATGAAACATAAAATGGTTTTAAAATCATTTGAAATATCCAACCATGATCTTTGGGCAATATGTCTATGAATTAAACATATTCTTTCCCCATGATTGATCTATTATTGTGCTATTGATACACATAATGATTCATCTAAATGCCATAAGCATTAGTGAACCATTTGTATCATCCTATCATCTCACCAATTGTTATGGTTTCAATCAAGTTAGCCTTATAGTGGGATGTGAGATGTTCCTAATGGTATTTGTACTTAACCAAAATTTCATGCATTTCTACCCATGGTTAAGAATCATCCTAAAAACCCAATCATGAACATGCATCAGAAATTATCAATCATGATCATACATTATCAATCATTGCATATCATGATTATAAATTATAAAATTGAGCATGAATCATGATTTAAATATTCAATTTATGGGTTATACATTATCATCACCCAACACTATGTTAAAAATTTATAACCCACGCCATCCTAAGTCAAGCAAATAATATGATATAGATAAAGTCCACTATGATTGACAATCCTAGGGTTTTCCTAACCCTTGAGGATGGATTTAGGAACCCAATATAAGTTCTTTCCTATAGGTTTCACCAAAAATTCCTTAGGGATCCATTTTCTAGCTATTGTTTTATTTTTGGCTTGACCACTAGCAATTAGGCATTGATAGACCTTTTCATTTTTATTCCCCTTGTAACCTAGGCCTTTCCTATTGAAGCTTGCCCATTGACTCCCTATGATCATGTTCAAAGTATTGGAGACAATGGTGAATTTCTCTAGGGCCTTAGTTAAATGGTCTACTTTTTCCCTTAAGACCCTATTTTCCTCAATACATGCATCATTAACATCTAGAGGAATATAGTCATTAACATTTAAGCATGCATTTGCTAATTTTTCTTCTAGAGCCTTAATCTCATTTTGCATGCATTTATTTCTATTTTTCATTTTAAATAAGTCCCTAGTTAAACTTGAAATCATGGAAACTATTTTCTTAGGTGAAAGATTCGTTACCATAGTTTCCATGTCTTCTTCCTCTAATTTCGATGAGGATGAGGATGAAGCTCCCCCTTCACTTGAGCTCTCCTCTCTAGTGGTTCTTTCTTCTTGCTCGGAGGAGGAGGAGTCCAAGTCTTCTATGGCCATTAGTGCAAGGCTTGTGAAGGCCTCTTCTTCTTCTGATGAGGATGATGGATCATCCCAAGTAGCCTTGTGTGCTTTGGCCTTCCCTTTTTCTTTAGTTTTTTTCTCTTCCTCCTTTCTCTTCCTCCCCTTCTTCTTTTCTTCTTTCTTTCTCTTTTCCTCCTTGCTTTTGTTCAAGAGGGGACAATCATCCCTTATATGTCCCTCTCCTTGGCAATTATAACATATGATCTTTCTCCTTGGCCTTCTTCGCCTATCATGAGATTTATTAAATTTAAAATTCTTGAGTGCACGTCTCACCTTTCTTACAATGTAGACGTCTTCCGTGCCATCCATGGAGGAGGAAGAGGAGTCTTCATCGGATGAGGAGGGAGGAGTCTCCTTCTTCTTCTTCCCCTTGTTGGCTACTAGTGTCACTCCCCTTGATGGCTTGATGCTTGGTTCTTCAATTACTCCTTCAAGCCTAGATTCATGCAATTCCATAGTGGAGAAAAGTTCATCTAGAGTACTTACCACTAGATTCTTTGAGATGTAGAATGAGTCCACCATTGAACTCCACTTGGATGATCGGGGAAAGGCATCAATTGCCTTCATGATCATGTCCCTATTGGAGAGATTCCCCCTTGCACTAGATAAACCGTTAAGAATTTCTTTAAATCGATAATGTAAATATGTTACCTTCTCCCCTTTATCGAGTTTGATATTGTTGAGTTGGGAACGAAGGACATCTCTACTTGCTAGCTTGGCCTCGGATGTGCCTTCATGAAGCTTCACTAGCTTCTCCCACATCTCTTTGGTGCTAGCACATTCTCCTATTCGGTTGACTTCTTGTTGGGGGAGTACGTTGAATAGATGATGCTTAGCCATTGAATTTGCCAAGTACTCCTCTCTTTGCCTCTTTGTCCATCTCAATTTTTCCAATGGCTCCCCTTCCTCATCCCTTGGTGTCTCGAAACCATTTTCCATTATTAACATAATTTCAAAGTCATTTTCGAAAAATACCTCAATTCTCTTCTTCCACCAAGAGAATTTGCCTTCAAATTTTGGAGGGTTAATGTTGGAGTCGGCCATCTCTTGATTGTGCTTGTTGCGGCGGATACTCCGATGACAAGCGACTTGGCTCTGATACCACTTGTTAGGGCAATCAACCCATATGATATGGTTTTGATGTGTGTGGCAAAGGGTTTAAGTTAAGATTGATATCGATTTAATGTGTGCATTGAAGCCATGCAGAACTTAGTAATTCACACATGGAGCATTGGCAAGTTTCACCTCTCATGACTCCATCTTTGAGTCGGTGAAAGATGCATTGCGGAAATCGTGCGCTTGGTGCATCTGCGGGACCGCCGGACGAGGAGCATTGGAGTGAATCCGAAGGAAGTAGACTTTAGGGAAAGACATGAAGGATGGCGTTGCGAAGCTGTGCACTTGGCGCATCCGAGGGACGTGGCCGAACGAAGACAACTTCAAAGGCGAGGGACTCTAAGGGAATGAGAGTGAGCGATTGTAACCCGGGACGGGGTAGCTCCTAGGTGATCTTGGCCATTTTAGCTAAGTGTCGAATGGGATTTTTCGACATCAGTCGATTGCCATGTCATGGCAGTCCACTGCTCCAAGTCAACTGTTGACTCAACTGGTGTTCATGTCTGGTCTGTGTCCCATCAGTCGACTGCCAAGGATTGGCAGTCGACTGACGAAACAACTAGTCGACTGATGATGGAATCAGTCGACTTGTTGCAAGGGTTTCGAGCACAAAATGTTGATTAGTCGAGTGCTCACTTCCGACACTCGACTGTTGGCTCCATCAGTTGATTGATGGGACAATCAGTCGACTGATGTGGGAGTCGTTGGATGAAATCCAACGTGGATGAAGTCGTTATAGGGCCGTGAACCACGTTACGACTTGGTGTTAGCGTTTGTATCTATTCTTTCTTTACTTTGTCTTAATTGCTTGATTAGTTTTGTTTCCATTCTGCTAATATTGTTTGTAGACAAGTAATCAACGAATGACCATCATTGTCTACCAAGAGGGCTATTCACCCCCTCTAGCCGGCCACCTACGTTACAACACATTAATGGATCGGGTTTGGATCCATTGTAGCCTATTAAAACCCTCACGAAGCCTAGATCCAACAAACATTATTAAAAGGAGGCTTGGGTGAAATCTATAAAGAGATTTCAAGGCTTGGGTGGCAAAAAAAAAAAAAGGTGTTGTTCTAAGGGTTTGGAGTTGGGTTGGAGGCTTGGGCGTCAACCTAGGGTTTGGCTTCTCCATTGGGCGGCGGCAACACAACCTAGGGTTTGGCTCTTGTCTTGGGCGGCGCCACTTCATCTCCTTCCTCACTTTGGCCGGCGGAAACAAGGGCTAGGACTTCCCTTCCTTGCTCTTGGCTAGCGCCTCCCACTCCTCTCAAAGGCCTAGTTAGGGTTTTGCTTTGGCTTTCCCTACAGCCGGCGCACCTCTACTTCTCCCTCTCCTTGGTCGGCGGCAACAACCAAGCTTGGAGCCTTGGTGGTCAGCACTAGATAGGAGAATAAAGGAGGATTGTCTTTCCTTTGTTCGGAGCGAGCAAGGAAAGGGAAGATATATCAACTCTTGGAAG
This sequence comes from Wurfbainia villosa, assembly GCA_025175895.1. Taxonomy (NCBI): domain Eukaryota; kingdom Viridiplantae; phylum Streptophyta; class Magnoliopsida; order Zingiberales; family Zingiberaceae; genus Wurfbainia; species Wurfbainia villosa. The sequence goes on along the minus strand of CM046003.1, from coordinate 7,467,693 downwards.
ATTGTCGCCCACACGACGTCCAAGAGAAGGATAGGTCATATGATAGATGATCAACAGGTAAACAAGAGGAATAATTCTTGTTTTGGTTTCCTTTTATTCTATGTAATTGTTTACAATTGTATGATCATGGACCGCGATAATAAACACAAAAATCGGTGATCTGTACATCATCTATTCCGCGGCTAATCGAGGAAAAGAGATAGGTCCCTTGAACAACATGTTTGTTCAAGCGACCACTCAAATCGAATAGCACGATGATAAATCGGTTGCTTGGGTAATCCATCTTTGTCCGGATTAATTTTTTTTTATCTGGGGATGTTTGATAGGATCGCCATGTACAAGAGACCGAAGTGATGCGAGAAGCGAAGCTTCAACCTTCAAAAAACACCAAGGATGCCTTCACTCTTACTAGTGATAAGTCCCATATCACTTAAGAGAGGCTTCCTATAAACTCTCCCAATTTCCAAATTGGGCATCTCACATTCCCATTTCTCCCCCTCATTAGGAAGAGTACATCAATCATCCCAAGATGAATAACCTCCCCCTAAAGGCTTGCTCCCCCTTGACCATTGCACCAACAATATCTTTGGGAAGTCCCTAAGCCTATAGGCACTCTAAACCATCAAAATTAATGTTAAAAGTTAAAACTTGAACTTTCACTCACCTTAAATTGATACAGACCCTAAACAACTCACTTAATTCATATCTAATGGATTTTCACCCTTTCTAATTCTTTCCAAAGCATATCCTAGGGTTAGGAGTGGTTAGGGAACCTTTCCATAGTTGAAATTTGGCTAAACAAACCTTATTTATCCGAAATCACACCTGACAGTCGACTCTTTACAGTCAACAGTTCGACGGCCATTCATTAGTCGACTGCCACTTAATGTATTTTCTAGGGAAACACTGCTTGATTCCCTTATACATGGGACTTTAAGTCATGCCATAGTCCTTAAATCAATTTTAATTACTTTAAATGCATGAATGATCATGGCATAAATGATGACATAAATAAGCATGCCCAATGATCATGATGTCATGACATATGATTAAATCTAAATATACATGACATAAACCTAATTCTAAACATGATCAAGACATTTTATATGATAAATATAGATATGATGTCATGACATGTTATATGGAAAATCAAGCATGGCAAATAAAACATAAAGGTATATAATACCTAAATTTTAATATTTGTTTCCATTTCTTAGAATTAAATTCATTTTGCCATACTACCATTTATCTCCCAAGTGTTCCAAAAACCCAAAATGACACACTATGACCTCTAACCCTAATTGTGTCAATTTGATTGATTTTTTCAACTTCCATAAATTATATTGGCACATCCTAAAAACCTTTAGGATATAAAAATCATCCTTATTTCCAAAGTACCCAATTACCTTGGAAATGACCTAAAATTTCACCTTTACCATGGTTAGGTTAACTACCTATCTATTTAAGGTTGACACACCTAAACTTATTTAGCGTGAATCTATCATGCTCCTAGGAACCCAATACCTATTGGAGCTCCTTGGGTTTACTAGGTCTTCGCTAGGGATAACTTCCCTATATACCCTTCTAATGACCCTCCTAGGCTTTGAAGCTTTGGTCATTTGGGTTTTGCCTAGGTCAACTCTAGAGGTAACTCCCCCTTTGACCTTCTTAGTTACTTCCCTAGGTTTCCTTGAAACCCTAGCCACTAGGCATTTACCTTGGTCAACCTTAGGGATGACTTCCCTATTGACCTTGGTTTTCTTATACCTAGATTGAGTTCTATAATCGAATGAAACATTGTGATAGATTTTTTTGGGCTTAAGCTTGGGCTTGGATGATTCTTGTTTCCTAGGCCTTTGACTTTGACTCCTAGACTCTAGGCTTTGAGTATTTGATCCTTACATTTGATATTGCATCTTCCTAAGGAGCTTTTCAAGTTTCTCAAGCCTTGACCTCAAGACTTGGTTCTTTAACTCTAATTTCTTTAATTTGGTGGGCCCATGGTTTCTTTGATCATTTTTTCCGTTCCTAGGCATATGTCTAGATTTCTTTGGAGTAAAGCCGAAATGATCTTCAATTTTCCTAATACTTGCCTTAGGTAGAATATTTTTAGAGACATTAGTCCCAAATTTTTCCTTATTTCTAAGATTTACATGTTTAGCCCCTAAACAAAAAAAACCTATTTTTAGCATGATCTTCATGTACAATAGCAAGAGAATTAAGATTATTTCTAGCATGCTTTTTAATATTAAAACTAGAAGGTGCATTACTAAATTTTATCTTAGAGTTTGCTTTTAAAGCTCCCTCTACTTGTGATGCTCTTTCTTGGTCCTTTTTGCTCCCCCTAGGGCATTGACTCCTATAATGACCCCATTGTTGGCACTTGAAGCACACCACATGCTCCTTGCTCTTCTTGGTTGGGACACCGACATCCTTAGCTTTCGGCGCTAGTTGACTTTTCTTGACTTTTTAGGACACTTACTCTTGTAGTGTCCTTGTTCCCTACACTCAAAACACATGATATAATTTTTATTATTGATTGATGTTCTTGAGTTACTTAGGTCGTTGGTGGTGGTCAGAGTTGATTCTTCATCTCTTCCGGAGGTTGAAACCATTTCTTGACCTTGCTCCAACTCCGGTGGTCTAATATCCTCCCCCTCAATCTTAGAGGTGGAGGCTTCTTCCAATTCTTCCTCTTCCTTGGACATTGATGGCTTTTCAACCTCCAATTCTTCCACCTCTTCTTCCTCCTCGGATGTCGAACACTCCTCGACCTCCGAATCCTCACTTTCTTGTGAGGATGAGCTTTCTTCCTCTTCTTTGGGCTCCTCCTCTTCTTGAGCTGGTGATGGATTTTCATGATATTTTGCCAACTCGCTCCAAAGCTCCTTGGCATCCTTGTATTCACCTACGCTATACATGATATCGTTAGAGATTAAATCAACCAAGAATTTTATTACCTCCATATTTTTCTCAAACCCTTGGATTTGCTCCCCACTTCTTCATCTTGAGGAATCCTCCCTTAGGCCCTCTTGAAAATTTGAATCCTTCCATCAATACGGCCCATTCCTCAAGGTCCCTCATCATCAAGAAGTTTTCAATTCTTGCCTTCCTTTGGTTGAAGTCTTCTCGTCCATAGAAATTGTATGGAATTGGGGTGTTGACGTCCTATCCTAATTTTTCTTCAAACTCCATCTTTTTCTTCTAGCGCGCTTGCTCCTGATTGTTAATCCGTTGAAGATCTCCTAGCTCTCATACCACTTGCTAGGACCTATGCGCCCGCTAGAGGGGGGTGAATAGCATTGTCATCGTTTGATCGGAATTCATTTGTGCTTGCTACACAATGTTAGTACACAGCAAAATATACAATGAAGATAAATACACAACCACAACCACACAACAAGACGATGTAACGTGGTTCGGAACCTTAGGGTTCCTACTCTACGGGTGAGCTCAATGAGCTCTAGTGATGCACACACAACCACTAATCAATAACTACATCTCGGAACAATCTGGAGGTGGAGAAAACCTCTTACAATGGTTCTAACAACAATAAGAATGAAATACAAGAAAATACTAGTAAACTACACAAATACAAGTAAGGAAAATTTTTCCAAATGTGAACATGAATGCTTGCTTGTTGATCACCTTGGACTAGCCTTGAAGGTCTGAATTGCAGCAGCAAATCCCCTCCAAAAATGCCCAAGAAATCACTTAATAATGGCTACAAAGATCCCTCCCATCGAGCTCCTTTTATGCCTCCATGCGACCTGGATTTCTGTCTGACAGTCAACTGTGAAAAGGCACCAATCGACTGCCAACACTATTGTTGTGAGACAACGACTCGATCCACACTGGAAAAAATCCAACATGTCTCTCACCAGTCGACTGTCAAAAGTAGCAGTTCGACTGCCAATGCCCGTAGCCGACAGCCCAGTCAACTACGGAGCATTCTGAGCTCGTGGTCGAACCAGCAGTTAACTGCTATCCATGGTAGTCGATTGACAGCAATCGACTGCTAACATTGGAAGTTGACTGTTAATCCTTTTTCGACCCTAAGCTGCAGTCGAGCACTAGTCGACTCAAAGCAGTCGAACTGGTCATAATCGCAGTTGACTGCTGATGGTCGACTCGGTTGCCAAGTGTCAAACAAATGACCATCCGACCGGTATAAAGCCCCTATCAATCGATAACCTCAAACATGAGGTTTAACCCCAAGTATGGTGCCCCCATACTTGCTAGACCACCCTTAGCCTAGACCTAAGCCTTCTAGCCACCTCTGTCAGCCTTGTGCCTATTGGATCCCTCCAAGTCATCCATGACTTGTTCATCTATACGCTAGCCTTCAGGTGCTTCCATCGGCTATTGTCATGCTAATGATGTCTACACCGCCAAGGCACTTTGGACTTACACTGCCAAGACCACGCTTGGACTTTACGCCGCCAACCATTGGATTTATGCTGCCAAGACTCCACCCTTGGACTTTACGCCGCCAATATTAACCCTTGGACTTCCCAAATGCCAAGTACCCATGACTTGGACTTTCATCGCCAAGACTACACCCTTGGACTTACGTGGCCAAGACTACACACTTGGACTTTCCATGCCAAACCAATGTTGGACTTTCCAAATGCTAAGACTCAAGCTTGGAATTTCCCTTGCCAAGACCCATGCTTGGACTTTCTATGCCAAGTACTCAAGACTTGGACTTTCCCATTGCCAAGTGTCCCACTTGGACTTCTCCATCATATGGTCAACCCCAAGTCAACCATATAGTCAAACAATGGTCAAACCATCGTCAAACAGTCAATTATGACGTGGGTCGATTGCACCAACAATCTCCCCAACACATTGTCAAAAATCAAAATACTACTCGAGTCAAACTCAATTCCGGTCAATCATGACCTTGGCCAATTACACCAATAGATAAGCCTTCGCATCTCACAAACACTTAGGATTACCTATTTGTGTATTGAGCCACGAAGATGGGAGTGAGATGTTATGACTGCACCCCAAGTTTCAAATGTAGATTCAGTGCATCGACATGAACCAACACGGGGTTTACAAGAGCATATCAATCACTTCGGTGACCAACTCTAATTCAAAGGTTGATGATAATTCTATATCACTTGAGCTAGTAAAAAGTTGGACATTTGCTTTAAGAATTATTTTTAGATGTGTATTTTTAAGTATAAATAACATCTAGGAATTCATGCTTGGAAATATTTTTCTATTACATTTGCATAATCTTGTAAATTTTGAAAAATATTTTTCTGGAGGGGGAGTTAGAAAATTTTTAAATTTTTAAAAAGAAAAAATGAAATGAAAATTTTAGAATCTGAAAAATGTTTGTATTGAGGGGGAGTTAGAATTTTTGAAAATTTTAGAATCTAAAAAATGTTTTTATTAAGGGGGAGTAAGAATTTTTGAAAATTTTTAAAAATATTTTTTATTGAGGGTAATCTTTGAAAACTAGACCTTTAAAGAATTTTAAGGTATAGTTTCAAATATTTTTGAAAGTTTTAAAAACATTTTAAGCGAAGCATTGATAAATTATGAAAATTGAGACATTAAGAGTTTTGAAAATTTTAGAAATTTATTCTTTTGAAATTTTGAATCCAAAAAATATAGGGAGAGATTCCATCTTTAAAAGAAAAATTTATTTAAGGGGTCTATTGATAAATTATTTTTATAACTTAAGCATTTTTATGAGAGCTTGATCTATAGTTTGAAAGCTTTAATTCTCATCTTATGACATTTTGAACTTAAAGTTGATTTTGATGTTTGCCAAAGGGGGAGAGAGGAGATTTAAAGTTAGAGAGAAGAGACATAAAAGAGGGAGATTTAAGGTTCTTTATGCATATGAGCATTTCATCCACATACATATTTAAATCAATGCATTTCTGATATAAGCTTTAATTGGATATTGCAGTTTGATTCTCCTAACGTTAACTGATGTATTGTCATACATAAAAAAGGGAGAGATTATTGATGCGGAGAGCATCACTCCTTAGATTTGATGTATGAACCATAGTTAAAGTTAGGACTTACTTGTATTCTAATATCAGTGTTAAGTGTGTAGACTTAACAGGAAGTCCTAGTAGGTCATGTTAACCGGATACTAGGTAGATTACTTGACTGATCAGGAGGATCGGACACCAGGCATGAAGTCCAGATGGGTTGTGTGGACCAGACATTTGGCATGAAAACCGGTTGGGTTAGGAGACCAGACAATCGACAAAAGTCCAGCTGGGTCAGGTAGACCGGACAACTGGTGGAAGCCCTGGTGGGTCAGATCGGATGTCAAGAACAGTAAGTCAGGAAGGTAGCTTGTAGGTAAGTCTCGAGTGGAGAGGTGAGGCTGAGTCCTTTGTAGGGGGACAAAGCTAGGCATCGATTCGATGGATAGTCCGCATGGGACTTAGAAGTCGAGATCGAGCAGTATTACTACTGTTATCCTGTGTTGTATTATCTATTTGTGCTAATCTCATTTTCCAGGGATCAGTCGACTGAATCGATTCAAGTTGACTGAAGTTCAGTCGACTAGATGCACACTTGGTAGGATTAACTGGTGACCGATCGAAGATTTGGCATCGCAAATGGAAAGAGTTTCAGTCGACTAGGGGAGGTTCAGTTGATTGGAGAGCCAAAATTCCCAATGCGGAGGCTGGTGACATGGAGTTGACTCGGGAGTTTTCAGTCGACTCGAAGACCAGAAGTTCCATATCGACGGGTTGATGTGGAGTCGACTGGAGGGCATTCCAGTCGATTGGAAAAGCTTTATAAAACAAGTGCTCGACCAGCTCCGAGTAGAATACGACCACCACATTGATGTGCTGTAAAAATTCATTCTCATCCACTAGAGCTTCAATTCCTTGCAAAGACGTGCATCCGACACTCTGTGCCTACCCCCATATTTCAATTAGTGTCGGTATAACTTAGCTCTAATTTTTTTTGTATTTATTTTCACTTTGTGTACTTAATTTCAAAAGAGAAGGTAGAGTGTTACCTATCTCTTATTATTTGTAAAAAGTGAATTCCTCCGAAGTCGAGAGTTCTCGAGATGGAGGGTATATAGTGATTGCCCATTGAGGTAGCTCTTGGAAGAGCTACGGGCCTTGGAGTAGCAACCCTGTTAAGGTTGTGAACAAAGTAAATAAATTGTGTCTTGATTTCATTACCGCTGCATACTCTAATTGATAATATAAAATAAGTTGAAAACATCTTAAGAAAATTATAACTTTCGAGATTCACCCCCTCTCTCAGAGCATCTCGATCCTACACACTTGACTTGTATGTGTTTACATATACCTTATATATAAGTGAGATGTTAGGAAAATTAGTTAAATTCAAGGTGCATAGATGTTGTATCTAGATGAACTCAAACTCATCATATATCATGGACAAATCATGAAGAATTATAGTATACAAGTCATGTATATTTAGCTCATAGACCACGGTTGAAATTAAGGTTTTAAAATCATTTCAAAACAATTTTGAAAAACCTTGGTGATGTCTATCTTTTGATAGCAATCACCATTGATAGTGTTGATCCAAAGTAGGGTCAACAATTTGAACTTTTCAATAGTTTTGCACTTTGTGTCTGAAGGGTTTAGCTTTTCGAGTACGTGAGGGGAAACTTCGCTTCCCACTTTACCTCGGTCACTTGTTCATGGCGATCCCATCGATGTCCCCGGATTAAAAAATTTTAATCCTAGACAAAAGGGATTGCCCAAACAACCAAGTCATCATCGTGCTATTCGTTTAGAGAGGTCACTTGAACAAACTTGTTGTTCAAGCGACAACCTCTATTCTACGAGTAGCCGCCGAATAGACGATGTTCGGATCGCCGGCTTTTGTGTTTATGTTCGGGATTCAAGTATTATTTAGTCACAAATAGAATATATCATGTTCATAATTGAAAAACAAATACAAACAAGTTACAAAAGAGAATAGAGAATCGATATACCTCTCGATCTTCTAATGTATGACCTTCCTCCTTTCGGACGTCGTGTGGGCGACAATCTACCAAAAGTTGAAGCTCCTAGATCGCCAATCTTCCTTCCTTGCTCATTCCGAGCAAGAGGAAGAATAGAAACAAGTCTCTTCTCCTTCTTTCAACAACCAATCAAACTCCAAGGATGGAGCTTGCTGCCGGCCAAGAAGGAAGAGGAGAATAGGTGAATGCCAACCAAAGCACCAAGGGAGAACCCTAAGCCTAGGTTTTTACCAGCCAAAGAGAGGGAGATGGACTGCTTTGGATGCTGGCCAAGGGCTGGAAAGAGAGCTAAGGGTGCCGGCCACCAATGGAGAAGAAAAAGACAAGGAAAGTCTTTCCTTATTTGGTGCCGCCATGCCCAAACCCAAGCTTCAACTCCTTGCCGCCAACTCCAAGCCTCTCCTTCTCTTGATTGTTCTCCATGCCAACCTTAAAGCATCCTTATATAGAGTTTAGGGATAAGCCTTGTTTTAATCTCCACCATTGGTTCTAGGGATTTAATCTCAACTGTCGAATCTAGAGATTTAATCTCAACCGTCGGATCTTAGAGATTTAATCTCTACCTTTGGATCTAGAGTTTTGTTTCTATCCATTGGATCTAAGCTTCATGAGGTGTTAATAGGATACAATAGGGACCATGAGGAGGAGTTGGATCTTGGCCACCCATGGATCAAGAACACATAAAGTCCGATCCTTTAATGATAATCCAATCCACTAAATGATTATCATTGATCTACCTCACCAACCCCCATAAGATAATATGGGCTCTATATATTATTTGTACATTTTCTCCCCGTATTTAAGATCTCGAATGTTCGTCGATTAATTAATTTACTGACCATTAATTAATCAACATCTAACTCCATGAGTAGTACCACTCAACCTTTTCATCAAGCCGGACCATGTCCACCTACAGGGTTTACATGATGAACCTTATGAGGTCCTCAAGGGGACATCATCATCCAAATATTTAGGACATGGTTTCCTCCTATAATCAACGACACACCATATAAATAATATCATTTCCCAACATACCGAGCCTATCCATTTAATCTATAAATCTCGTCCATTGGTAAATCAAAGAAATGAATATTAAGTATATGTGCCCGTTATTATATCAGGATTAAGAGCATGTACAATATAATATCCGAGGTCCGATTCGATTATGTAGTCAGCAATAAATCGAATCACCTCTAAGTCAGTCCTACTCAATACACATAAAGTGCACTAGTGTGATTCTATGGTCAAGACAAACCAATACCAAATCACACTACAACCATTCCGATGGTTTGTCCAAAGCCATCTCGGTTGTGAGCATTTACTTATACTTTACAAGAAGCCGATAACATGATCTCCCGTGTGACACCACACACCATGTTATCTACAATGTAAAGTATTAGACAATACTGCATAACCATAAAAATATACAAACAATGATCATGTGATTCTTATTTCAAAATAAAGATGTTCATACAAAAGATAGACTTTTCAGTATACATCCCTACAATCTCGCACTTATACTAAAAGACTATGCTGTCCTCAAACTGTCATACATCTGATCCCCATTCCCTCCACATGCCTATCAAAAGCTCTCGTCGGAAGGGCCTTAGTGAAAGGATCTGCCAGGTTATCCTCCGATGCAATCTTCGCCACAACAACTCCTCCTCTCTTTATGATTTCTCGTATCAGGTGGTACTTACGCTCTATGTGCTTACTTGCCTTATGGGCTCGTGGTTCCTTCGAGTTTGCAACTGCACCACTATTATCACAAAAAATTGTGATAGTTCTGGGCAAACCAGGAATCACATCCAAGTCCATCAGGAAGTTACTGAGCCACACAGCTTCTTTGGCCGCCTTAGAGGCCGCCACATACTCGGCTTCCATGGTGGAGTCCTCCACGCATTTCTGCTTGACACTCCTCCATATAATGGCTCCACCTCCCAAAGTAAACATAAAACTTGTGGTAGACTTACTGTTATCCCTATCTGATTAGAAGTCGAAATCCGTGTAACCCACAGGGAGTAATTGGTCTGCCTAGTAAACTAGCATATAATCCGTAGTCCTTCTCAGGTACTTCAATATATGCTTTACCGCAGTCCAATGTCCCTATCCTAGATTACTCTGATATCTGCTGACCATGCCCACGGCAAAGTAGATATCAGGTCTCGTACAGAGCATCGCATACATGATGTTTCCTACTGCTGAAGCATAAGGAACCACCTTCATCTCCTCTATCTCCTCAGATGTTCTAGGACACATCTCGTTAGATAAAGGAACTCCATACCTGAAAGGTAGAAAAATCTTCTTGGAGTTCTGCATGCTAAAACCATCCATAATCATTTCTATGTATGAAGCTTGGGGTAAGCACAACATCCTTTTCCTGTGATCCCTTATAACCTTGATCCCAAGGATGTGTCCCACTTCTCCCAAGTCCTTCATATCAAACTGTTTGGACAACCATACCCTTACGTCCGATAACACCTTGATATTGTTGCCAATCAACAAAATGTCATCTACGTATAGTACAAGAAATACCACTACGTTTCTGTCACATCTCTTGTATACACAAGATTCATCCGGACTTTGAATAAATCCATAAGATTGGATTACCTCATCAAAGCGGATGTTCCAAGATCTAGAAGCTTGCTTCAATCAATAAATGGACCGATTAAACTTACATACAAGATGCTCTTTGCCCTTCGCAATGAATCCCTCTGGTTGCTTCATATAGATGTTTTCCTCAAGACTTCCATTAAGGAACGCTGTCTTGACATCCATCTTCCACACCTCATAATCCATATGAGCTGCTATGAATAAGAGAATTCGGATATGGCTACCGGTGAAAACGTCTCCTCATAATCGATACCCTCTTTCTGAGTATACCCCTTCGTAACAAGCCTTGCTTTGAAAGTCTCAACCTTCCCATCTATTCCTCTCTTTCTCTTGTAGATCCACTTGCATCCAATGGTTTTAAGACCATCGGGTGGTTCTACTAGCTCCCAGACCTGATTTGAATCCATAGATTCAATCTCAGCATTCATTGCACTTTGCCAAGACACTGCATCTTTATCTTGGATTGCCTCGTCATATGTCCAGGGATCAGGTTCATATTCGCCAGGGACCAAATCAGAAGATTCTCCCAAGAACATGAATCTGTCAACCTGTCTCACAACCCTCCCACTACGACGAGGTATCATCTGTGACACGCGGTGCAGTGACATGTGGTATATTCTCTTGTACGGGTGGTACTAAAGAAGTGACTTCCCCTTTTAATTCCTCCAGAACAATTTTACTCTTGGCCTTATGGCTCATCACATAGTCTTCCTCTAGAAATCTGGCGTTCGTGCTAACGATCACCCTCTGCTCTCTAGCACTATAAAACAAACTACCCTTCGTTCCTCTAGGATAGCCAACGAACATGCGTACTTCTGTACGAGGTTCAAACTCACCAGCCTCTGCCTTCAGCACATGTGCTGGACTCCCCTATATCCGAACATGTCTTAGACTAGGCTTTCGCCCAGTCCACAATTCTATGGGAGTAGAAGGCACTGATTTAGATGGAACCAAGTTTAGAATGTACACTGTCGTATCTAGAGCATATCCCCATAACGAATCTGGCATTTCAGAATAACTCATCATCGATCTAACCATCTCCATAAGAGTCCTCTTCCTTCGCTCTGCTACACCATTTTGCTGGGGTGTGCTAGGTGAAGTCAATTGGGATTGAATCCCAGCCTCTGATAGGTAATTCCTAAACTCTCCCAAGAGGTACTTGCCACCACGATCAGATCGTAGTGTCTTGATACTTTTACCTTGACGTTTCTCCACATCAACCTTGAATTCTTTGAACTTGTCAAAGCATTCAGACTTGCGGCTCATCAGGTAAATGTATCCATATCTCGAGTAATCGTCTATAAAAGAGATGAAATACTCGAAACCACCTCTAGCCTGGATAGACATAGGACCACACAATTCAGAATGAACCAATTCTAACACATCTTTGGCTCTATACCCTTTGGCCTTAAAAGGTCTCTTGGTCATTTTACCCTCCAAGCAAGATTCGCAGGTTGGGAAATCCTCCACCACTAATGAACCCAAAGGTCCATCAGCTATCAACCTTTGAATTCTGCTTAGGTTAATGTGACCAAGCCTAAGATGCCAAAGATATGTTTAGTTCATCTTTGAAGGTTCTTTTCTCTTATTGGAATTAGAAGATGAGTTATTAATTTCAATATGCATCATGGGAGGTTTTGGTTCAAGTGTGTATAAATTTTCTATCAATGCACCCGAACAGATAATGTCCCTATTCCTCTTATAACAACTCTATCATTAAAAGAAATAGAATATCCATCCATAAATAATTTAGAAACCAAAATTAAATTCTTTCTAAATAAGGCTACATAAAGGTAATTCTTAAGAACCAACACTTTATTCTTCTCAAAAGATAAATGAATGTCTCCCATTGCAACTGCCGCCACCTTCGTGGCATCGCTCAAGTACACAATAATCTCCCCCTCAGCCAGTCATCTTGTTTCATGGAACCCCTGCAAAGTATTGCAGACATGATCAGTGGCTCCCGTATCTACACACCAGGTGTCGGTAGATAACACCGCTCAACATGTTTCAACGACTAGACCAAAAGATATACCTTTGCTCTACTTGCGGTTGGGGCAGTCCTTCTTCCAGTGTCCAGTCTGCTTACAAGTGAAGCACTTGCCTTTTGTCTTCTTCACTCCTCCCTGAGTACCTCCCACTGCCTTCGCCCCAGTTTATTTCTTTTTCTTCTTGCCTTTCGGCTTAGAAGTAGAAACCTTTTGGGTCACCATGGCATGTGCCTGAGCACTCTAACGAAATAGCCTCTCTGCCGCCTGGAGTTCTGTCTGAAGTTACGCCAATGAATACAACCTCTTGTTCATGTTGTAGTTCAGGAGAAACTGCTCAAAACTCCTAGGTAAAGACTGGAGTATGATATCGACCTGTGTTTTCCCATCGATCACAGCTCCAAGGACCTCCAGCTCATTCAAATGGGCCATCATCTTGAGAACATGATCCCTTACGGTTGTTCCCTTGATCATGGTGGTCGTCATCAAGTTTCTCATGACTTCTTGCCTTACAACCCGATTCTGGTATCCAAAAAGCTCCTTGAGATTGAGCATCATGTCATAAGCAGTGAGCATGGCTTGATGCTGATGTTGCAGAACATTTGACATAGATGACAAAATGTAACACTGCACCATCTCATCGGCCTTGATTCACTTCTTATAACTCTCTCTCTCCTTTTCCCCAGAATCATCTGCAGGCTTGGGATGGCACTCTTCGAGGAGCACATATTTTTATTCCTCAGCAGTCAAGACAATGTCTAGATTCCTCTTCCAATCAACATAGTTGGGTCCAGTAAGTTTGTTCTCTTTCAGTATCACAGCAAGTGGGTTGAAAGTCAACTTTAAAGAAAACCTAAGAATCGCATAAATCATTACTTTAGATTTCAAAAAAATATTGATTCCTCAAACAATAAAATTTTAAAATCAACCAACACCTCAAAACACCGAGAATATCGCATGCCACGATCGTGTGGACGTATAAGAATTCTTCATTTGTAAGAGAAAGTTTTACCCATTAATTTTACTATCTTGTCAACCTAACATTTTGACAAGTAAAATTAATAGTTGGTTCATCTTAGGCCCTACAAATAAAAGCAGTTACTCCGATGGGGAGGATACTTATATTTGTATCTAAGTGTTCACCATTACTCGGTACCAAAGTAATTATCTCGGGTTATGTGCCTTCCGATGGGGAAGTACACACGCTCCTTCATAATTCCCTATAACCATATTTGACCTTGTGATCCGCAAACAAACTCATCCGATGGGGAGGAAGGCACTCAGAGCTGACGCGCAAGTTTGTTTGCATCACTTGTCAAATCGTAATGGAGGCCGTGGGAATTTTAAAAAATTTCCCTCTCCCACTTAGTAATTTGAAAATTGAGGAATTTTCTAGCCTACGACATGCATATCAAACAATAAGCAATAAATATGAAAAATAAAATTTTTCCAACTATTATGGCTTTTGTCTTCAATATGTCTCTCGTCACATCACCATCTCGTCCGCTCCTCCTACGCCATGTACGAGCCATCCGGAGATCTGAGTCGAGACTAAAATCTATTTTAATTTACATCCATCGATCCTATACTCCACGAGGGAGTGTACATGAAATCTAGATCGAAAGTAAACTAAAATAAAAAGAGTGGCTAAACAATGTCATATCTAATTTACAAAAAATCAAATACTAGCCTCGTCAACCCTGCCAATTCAACATAACATACTATTACACACATACAATCACATTCACACATATGGCCATAATAGTCGGATCATATGCCTGCAACCAAAGAGTTAAACTACGCATATCCTACTATTTTTCGGCACATATAATATATGAAAAATACATAAGAGTAATCGAATCCTTAAACACACAAAACCGGAAACCTTGGCTTTGATACCAATTGAAGGGTATAGCTTTTCGAGTCCGTGAGGGGAAACTTCTCTTCCCACTTCACCTCGGTCGCTTGTTCATGGTGATCCCATCGATGTCCCCGGATTAAAAAAATTTAATCCTAGACAAAAGGGATTGCCCAAATAACCAAGTCATCGTCGTGCTATTCATTTAGAGAGGTCACTTGAACAAACATATTGTTCAAGCGACCGACCTCTATTCTACGAGTAGCCGCCGAATAGACAATGTCCGGATCGCCGACTTTTGTGTTTATGTTCGGGATCCAAGTATTATTTAGTCACAAATAGAATATATCAAGTTCATAATTGAAAAACAAATACAAACAAGTTACAAAAGAGAATAGAGAATCGATATACCTCTCGATCTTTTAATATATGACCTCCCTCCTTTCAGACGTCGTGTGGGCAACGATCTACAAAAAGTTGAAGCTCCTAGATCACCAATCTTCCTTCCTTGCTCGTTCCAAGCAAGAGGAAGAATAGAAACAAGCCTCTTCTCCTTCTTTCAACCAACAATCAAACTCCAAGGATGGAGCTTGCTGCCGGCCAAGAAGGAAGAGGAGAATAGGTGAATGCCAACCAAAGCTCCAAGGGAGAACCCTAAGCCTAGGTTTTTACCTGCCAAAGAGAGGGAGATGGACTGCTTTGGATGCCGGCCAAGGGCTGGAAAGGGAGCTAAGGGTGCCGACCACCAATAGAGAAGAAGAAGACAAGGAAAGTCTTTCCTTATTTGGTGCCGCCAAGCCCAAACCCTAGCTTCAACTCCTTGCCGCCAACTCCAAGCCTCTCCTTCTCTTGATTGTTCTCCATGCCAACCTTAAAGCATCCTTATATAGAGTTTAGGGATAAGCCTTGTTTTAATCTCCACCATTGGTTCTAGGGATTTAATCTAAACCGTCGGATCTAGAGATTTAATCTAAACCGTCGGATCTTAGAGATTTAAACTCTACCTTTGGATCTAGAGTTTTGTTTCTATCCATTGGATCTAAGCTTCATGAGGTGTTAATAGGCTACAATAGGGACCATGAGGAGGAGTTGGATCTTTGCCACCCATGGATCAAGCCAACATAAAGTTCGATCCATTAATGATAATCCAATCCACTAAAGGATTATCATCGATCTACCTCATCTACCCCCATAAGAGAATATGGGCTCCATATATTATTTGTACATTTTCTCCCCGTGTTTAAGATCTCGAATGTCTGTCGATTAATTAATTTACTGACCATTAATTAATCGACATCTAACTCCATGAGTAGTACCACTCAACCTTTTTATCATGCCGGACCAAGTCCACCTGTAGGGTTTACATGATGAACCTTATGAGCTACTCAAAGGGACATCATCATCCTAATATATAGGACACGATTTCCTCCTATAATCAACGACACACCATATAAATAATATCATTTCCCAACTTACCGAGCCTATCGATTTAATCTATAAATCTCGTCCATTGGTAAATCAACGAAATGAATATTAAGTATATGTGCCCGTTATTATATCGGGATTAAGAGCATGTACAATATAATATCCGAGGTATGATTCGATTATGTAGTCAGCAATAAATCGAATCACCTCTATGTCGGTCATGCTCAATACACACAAAGTGCACTAGTGTGATTCTATGGTCAAGACAAACCAATACCAAATCACACTACAACAATTCCGATGGTTTGTCCAAAGCCATCTCGGTTGTGAGGCTTTACATATACTTTACAAGGAGCCGATAACATGATCTCCCATATGACACCACACACCATGTTATCTACAATGTAAAGTATTAGACAATACTGCATAACCATAAAAATATACAAACAATGATCATGTGATTCTTATTTCAAAATAAAGATGTTTATACAAAAGATAGACTTTTCAGTATACATCGCTATAGTGTTAATCTCATTATTTTATTGGTATTTTATTTTTCAAATATTTTTCACCCATAATGATTGACATAAGTATTATACATATGAAGTTTCATGATTTTTCGTATTATGTATAATTAATTATGAATTACCAAAATTTATTTCTGAACTCTGATTTCTGCACAGTGTAGAAATCAATCGACTGCCATGGATAGCAATTGAGTGGTCTTAAGGGATGTTGACTGGTAGCTGACAGAGTCGATTGCCAATGCTAATTTCGGGTAAACAAGGTATGTTTAGCCCATGTTAAGCTATTTCTAGGTTCCCTAACTGCCCTAGCACTAGAATATACTTTGGAAAGCATTGGAAGGGTGAAAATCCATTGGAAATGGATTAGGACAAGTGTTTAGGGTGAAAATCAATTTTCAAGGGGTGTGAAAGTTCAAGTTTGAATTTTTGCCCTTATTTTTGATGGTTTAGTGTTCCTTTAGGCTTAAGGCCTCTCCAAAGACATTGTTGGTGCAATGGTCAAGGGGGAGCAAGCTTTTAGGGGGAGGTTAACCATCATGGGATGATGGATGTATTCTTCCTCATAAGGGGGAGAATTTAGAGAATGGGAGAAAATTGGAGGATTGCCTATCTTTAGTGAAATGGGATTTATCACTAGGAAGAGTGAAGATATTCTAGATGTTTCTGGACCAAGGGGGAGATTGTAAGATCTCATTGGATATGAGACATTGATATCCTTGGGGAGAGCCTTTTTGATGTATGTCAAAAGGGGGAGAATATGAGTCCATGAACCTTCTAATTGTGAGATTGCCTTGATACCACTAGATCATAGAATAATTCTTGGCTAGGATATATAAAGAATATATATGAGAATATGAGGGTTTGTTTTCATTTCCCCATGAGAGGATGAAGAGTGTTCATCTCCCTAGTTATTAAAGAGGGAATTAAGAGAAGAGAGGAAGAAAAGCCCCACCTTCCTTCTTCATTCTTCCTCCATCCTCATCCTTGGCCAAAACCTCTCCTCCTCCTTCCTCCCTCTCCATACAAAGCTTTAGGACTCCTTGTGTTGGGATTCTCAAGAGGGTTTTTCAAGGGGAGTTTTTGACAAGGCTTGGTATTTGCTAGAGGATCAAACTCCACCTTCTTCCTCCTCCACCGAAATTCCTCATCCTTCCTCCCTCTCCATCCGAAACCCTAAGGATCTTGGTTGGGGTTCTCAAGGCGGTTTCAAGGGGATACAAAGGCATAGTATATGCTAGAGGATCACTCCTAAGGCTAAGGAACAAGGGAAGGTCTTCATCTCACAAAAACCCTAGCGATATATTAGTAAGATAGTGAGGGGATGTAAGTATTTCTCACCTGCAATATAAGTAGCTATTCGATTGGTTTATCTAACTTCTTTTTCCATGTTTTGTTCAGATTTATAGGCATTATAGGTATATTTCTTTTGAAGCAAGACTTAAGATCGCAAAGATTCTTCCTCTACGAGTTTTGGGGACAAAGAGCATGATCAAATGTCTTGAAATGCATCCTATATGGGTTTTTGGAGTATGATCATCTTAAATGTTTGTTAAATGACAAAATCAGTAGGTCATATATAAAGAAAGTATTTTACTTTAAAGTGGCATGTACTGGGCCCTTAGATCACCCACGGGCCCTAGACCGCCCTCAGTAAGTTGCCCTAATAAGTTCGGTGGCTAGCTACCCCAAATTCCATTAGGGTTGTGGCAAAATTGGTACTATGCCGGGCTGCCCAAACAAGGATGTTTACTGATTTTAAAGTATATATATATATATATATATATATATATATATATATATGGTTTCTAAAGTTAACTAAAGCAGAATGTTTACAAGCTTTAGTATGTCTCATGTGCATGTTTCAACAAGCGAAGCATATTTCAAAATCATGTATTGCAAGTTTTGTATTTCAAGCTCATGCATTTCAAGTTGAACCATTGTGTTATGTACAAAAGTGTTTCTAAATGTTTAATGCAGAAAGTTCATGAATTGCAAGTTGAATCATTGTGTTATGTACAAGTGTTTCTAAATGTTAAATGCAGAATTTTCTTAATGGCAAGTATGAGCATGTGTTTGCATGCAAGTATTCTAACAGCATGTTTTCTTAATGCGATGTTTTGTGAGAATAGGAGGTACTTACTAAGCTTCATTGCTTATAGTTTGCATTCCTTATACTGCAGATAAGGGTAAAGCAAGGCTTTAGTAAGAGGGGGCAGCAGATGTAGTGCTTGGTGTGTGTGGCTGAGGAACAGTGGATTACGATCCTGAATTTTCTAGTATTATGTCATGTTAAGACTTTTGAATTTGCTAGTGTGCTAGTGTTCATGTCAGGTGTAGGGTTCATGTTAGGGGCTAGTGTTGGTGTTATGTATTAATGTTCATGTTTATTTTTATGTTAAAGATGCATAACAGTACTATCGTCATGCATGAGGTTGAGTTACTTAAGAATGTTTTATGTTAGAACTCTAGCGAATGTGTATGCTTAGATATGTTAAGAACTTATGTAATATCCTTGTGTCAATATGAAAATGTGGTTGATCTATTTCATTAGCTTCCGCTGTTTCAAGTCAAGAGTTTGAATTATGATACTTGTTTAGAAACCATGTTTAGATCTTGTTACGAGTTGTTGATACTCTTCTGTTAATTGAGTCATGTTTGGCTTCTTGACATAAAGAAATAGATAAAGTATGATGGTAACACCTCCTTTATTAGAGTAAAAAGAGGAGGGGGGGGGGTGTTATAGTATGGTATTAAAGCAGGTTCCGTCCTTCCGCCACACGCACATCGAGCATCAAATCTTGTCGCTTCCAAGTAAGAAAGTACATATATGTTTTACTTTCTTCTATGTTTAGTAAAGAATGTTTTTTTTTGCTAAACATGCTTACATTTGTACGTGATGATGATAGAAAGTAAGTAATAGTAGTAGTCTTATATTGGTCTTACTTTATGAAGAAAAATGGCTAGAAGACGGACCAATGGAAATCATAGGACAGATGAAGCAGTACCACCACCTGACTTGATGCAAATAGTCACTCAGCTTCAGCATCAAGTTGCAGAGGAGCAATAGGTTATCAATACCTTAATGATGAACCAAAAATATAATCCTGTTACTCCACCAGTTGCTCATAATGTCATACCGGCTACACCCCTTGCCCCACCAGTTCCCTGAATAGTCCCAGCAGTAGAGGTGAGGTAAGAGTCGTACTTAATTCAATGAAAAAGGTTGAAGCCAGAGAGTTTTGCTAGTATAAATGAACCATGGGATGCTCAGGCCTAGTTCAAGATGATAGATAGTATTGTAGAACTGCTGGATTGGCCTGAAAATGAGAAAGTCAAATGTGCATCCTTTTGCTTGATTGGAGATGCCAGAATGTGGTGGGAATGAGTAAAGGCAAAAAGAGTGATTAATCAAATGACATGGGCTAACATTGAAATGGAGTTCTTTGAGGAGTTTATCCATATGCGAGTCACGAATAAGCACTACGATGAGTTCACGGAATTTCGACAGGGGGACTTGTCAGTTAATGAAGTTGTGAATAAATTCAATAGACTAGCTCGCTTATGTTCAGAGTTAGTCAGCACTAAACAAGAAAGGGTTAGACTTATGCTCAAAATGTTGAGACCTGAGATAGCTCTGAATGTGGCTAGTGTAATTTATAGACCGTAGATTGCAGAAGAGTTAGTCAGTGGTGCTTTAATCATGAAGCATTACCTAAACAACATCAAGCAACAGAAATAGACCTCAACTGAAACCAGAAGTCATGGAAGTTCTAGAGGTCAGAAATCTCAGAGCAATAATTCTAACTGGAAGGGAAATAACAACGGCAAGAGGATGCAATGGAATAACTCAAAGGGAGGTTCAGTAAGCAAGCAACCTAAGTATCCTACCTATTCTAAATGTGGGAACATGCATCCAGGAGTTTGTCGCCAAGGCACGAGTGGGTGTTATACCTATGGCTTAGAGGGACACTTGGCAAGATATTGCCCTACCAGGACCACTCCACCTCCACCACAGTCAAATCAGTATGGGGTTAAATCTGGTCAGTTACACCAAATGCAAATAGAACTGAAGGGTCCTCACATTAGTCAAGGAAGATTGGAGGCCCCACCAGTTACACCGAATGCTCAGATCTTTTTTCTCACTAAAGAAGAGGTAGCAAATGCTTCTACTATTTTCACAGGTCAGATACTTATCTTTAATCAGTATGCTAATGTTCTATTTGATACTAGGGCAACCCATTCGTCTATTTCCATGATATTTGCTAAGAAGATAAATATACCTCTGGATATCTTGGATCTTAAGTTTGTAACGACATTGCCTTTGGGAGAGGTAATGACATCTACGCATTGGTTACGTGCCGCGCTAGTCAGAATTTCAGAAAGAGGACTTTATAGTGATCTGATAATGCTGGACATGCATGATTATGATATCATCTTGGGAATGGACTTTCTGAGCAAGTAGGTGCTTCCATTAAGTGTAGTAAGCGAAAAGTAGTATTCCAACCTAAGGCAGAGTCTAAGTTTGAATTTATAGGAGAACCAAAGAAAAGAACTAAGAAGTTCTTATCTGCCTTAAAAGCCCAAAAGATGTTTGTCAGTGGATGCGCTGGGTATCTAGCACATATGGTGGATACAAAGCAAGAAAGAGGCCAAAAGCTCGAAGAAGTCCGAGTTGTATGTGACTACCCAAAAGTATTCCCTGATGAGTTTTAGGGTTGGCTCCTAACAGAGAAATCAAGTTTGAGATTGAACTTATTCCTGGTACCAATCCAATCTCAAAAGAACCCTATCGTATGGCTCCAACAGAATTGAAAGAGCTTCAAGAACAATTACAGGAGTTACTCAACAAGGGATTCATTCGCCCTAGTCACTCACCCTGGGGAGCTCCGATATTGTTCGTGAAGAAGAAAGATGAGTCTATGAGAATGTGCATAGATTACTGAGCACTTAATAAGGTTACAATCAAAAACAGATATCCTTTGCCAAGGGTTGATGATTTGTTTGATCAATTGAAGGGAGTCATTGTTTTCTCCAAGATTGACTTGCAGTCTGGTTATCATCAGGTAAAAGTTAAAGAGGATGATTTACCGAAAATGGCTTTTTGAACAAGCTATGGACACTATGAGTTCGTGGTCATGCCTTTCGGAGTGGCAAATGCTACAACAATATTTATGGACTTAATGAATCGAGTATTTAAGTCATTCCTTGACAAGTTTGTGATTGTCTTCATTGATGATATCCTTATTTACTCGAGAACTCAGGAAGAACTTGCTGAACACTTGAATGCAGTGTTACAAACCCTTCAACAGAGACAACTATATGCAAAGTTCTCCATGTGCGAATTTTGGCTCGATCGAGTATCTTTCTTGGGTCACATTATTTCAAAGGATGCGGTTATGGTAGATCCGACAAAGATAGAAACTGTTTGTAACTAGAGTCAACCAAAGAATGCTAGTGAAATCAAAAGTTTCTTTGGTTTAGCAGGGTACTATAGAAAATTTGTAGAAGACTTCTCAAGGATAGCTTCACCAATGATGGTTCTTACCAGAAAGAATAGGAAGTTTGAATGGACCAAGGATTGTGAGAAGAGCTTCATGGAACTAAAGAGGAGACTAACAAGTGCTCCAATTCTTACTCTTCCTGAAAGTAATGAAAGCTTTGATATGTATAGTGATGCATCCAAAATGGGACTCGGAGTGGTGCTTATGTAGAATGGGAAAGTCATTGCCTATGCATCTAGACAGCTCAAGGATTAAGAAAAGAATTATCCAACTCAAGATCTTGAGTTGGTAGCAGTGATTCCCCTTCCCTCCACTTGCCTATCAAAGCTCTCACTAGAAGGGCCTTAGTGAAAAGGGTCTACCAGGTCATCTTCTGATGCAATCTAGGCGACAACAACTTCTACCTCCTTTATGATTTCTCGTATCAGGTAGTACTTGCGCTCTATGTGTTTACTTGCCTTATGAGCTCGTGTTTCCTTCGAGTTTGCAATTGCACCATTATTATCACAATAAATTGTGATAGTTCTGGGCAAACCAGGAATCACATCCAAGTCCATGAGGAAGTTCCTGAGCCACACAGCTTCTTTGGCCGCCTCAGAGGCTGCCACATACTCAGCTTCCATGGTGGGGTCCGCCACGCAATTCTGCTTGACACTCCTTCATACAATGGCTCCACCTCCCAAAGTAAACACAAAACCTGAGCTAGACATACTGTTATCCCTATCAGATTGGAGGTCGGAATTCGTGTAACCCACAGGGAGTAATTGGTCTGCCTGGTAAACCAGCATATAATCCCTAGTCCTTCTCAGGTACTTCAATATATGCTTTACCACAGTCAAATGTCCCTGTCCTAGATTACTCTGATATCTGCTGACCATGCCCACAGCAAAGCAGATATCTGGTCTCATACAGAGCATCGCATACATGAGGCTTCCTACTACCGAAGCATAAGGAACCACCTTCATCTCCTCTATCTCCTCAGATGATCTAGGACACATCTCCTTAGATAAAGGAACTCCATGCCTGAAAGGTAGAAAACCCTCCTTGGAGTTTTGCATGTTAAAACGCTCCATAATCGTGTCTATGTATGAAGCTTGGGATAAGCACAACATCCTTTTCTTGCGATCCATTATAACCTTGATCCCAAGGATGTGTCCCACCTCTCCCAAGTCTTTCATATCAAAATGTTTGGACAACCATACTCTTACGTCCGATAACACCTTGATATTGTTGCCAATCAACAAAATGTCATCTACGTATAGTACAAGAAATACCACTACGTTTCCGTAACATCTCTTGTATACACAAGACTCATCCGGACTTTTAATAAATCCATAAGACTGGATTACTTCATCAAAGCGGATGTTCCATGATCTCGAAGCTTGCTTCAATCCATAAATTGACTGATTAAGCTTACACACAAGATGCTCTTTGCCTTTAGCAATGAATCCCACTGGTTGCTTCATGTAGATGTTTTTCTCAAGACTTCCATTAAGGAAAGCTGTCTTGACATCCATCTGCCACACCTCATAATCCATATGAGCTGCTATGCATAAGAGAATCCGGATAGACTTAAGAATGACTATCGGCGAAAAGGTCTCATAATTGATACCCTCTTTCTGAGTATACCCCTTCGCAACAATCCTCGCTTTGAAGGTCTTAACCTTCCCATCTATTCCTCTCTTTCTCTTGTAGATCCACTTGCATCCAATAGTTTTTACACCATCGGGTGGTTCTACTAGCTCCCAGACCTGATTTGAATCCATAGATTCAATCTCAGCATTTATTGCACTTTGCCAAGATACTACATCCTTATCTTGGATCGCCTCATCATATGTCCAGGGATCAGGTTCATGTTCGCCAGGGACCAAATCGGAAGATTCTCCCAAGAACATTAATCTATCATGCTGTCTCACAACCCTCGGACTACGACGAGGTATCACCTGTGTATCCTTTGTGACACGCGGTGCAGTGACATGTGGTATATCCTCTTGTACCGGTGGTACTAAAGAAGTGACTTCCCCTTTTAACTCCTCCAAAACAATTTTACTCTTGGGCTTGTGGTTCATCACATAGTCTTCCTCTAGAAATCTGGCGTTCGTGCTAACGATCACCCTCTGATCTCTAGGACTATAAAACAATCCACCCTTCGTTCCCCTGGGATAGCCAACGAACATGCGTACTTCTGTACGAGGTTCCAACTTACCAGCATCTGCCTTCAGCACATGTGCTGGACTGTCCCATATCCGAATATGTCTTAGACTAGGCTTTCACTCAGTCCACAATTCTGTGGGAGTAGAAGGCACTGATTTAGATAGAACCAAGTTCAGAATGTATACTGTCATATCTAGATCATATCCCTAGAACCAATCTGGCAACTCAGAATAACTCATCATCGATCTAACCATCTCAATAAAAGTCTTATTCCTTCGCTCTGCTACACCATTCTGCTGGGATGTGCCAGGTGCAGTCAATTGAGATTGAATCCCAGCCTCTGATAAGTAGTTCCTAAACTCTCCAAAGAGGTACTCACAACCACGATCAGATCATAGTGTCTTGATACTTTTACCTTGACATTTCTCAACATCAGCCTTGAATTCTTTGAACTTGTCAAAGCATTCAGACTTGCGGCGCATCAGGTAAATGTATTCATATCTCGAGTAATCGTCTATAAAAGAGACAAAATACTCGAAACCACCTCTATCCTGGATAGACATAGGACCACACAAATCAGAATGAACCAATTCTAACACATCTTTGGCTTTATACCCCTTGGCCTTAAAAGGCCTCTTGGTCATCTTACCCTCCAAGCAAGATTCGCAGGTTGGGAGATCCTCCACCACTAATGAACCCAAAGGTCCATCAACTATCAACCTTTGAAATCTGCTTAGGTTAATGTGACCAAGCCTAAGATACCAAAGATATGTTTGGTTCATCTTCGAAGGTTCTTTTCTCTTATTGGAATTAGAAGATGAGTTATTAATTTGAATTTGCATCGTGGGAGCTTTTGGTTCGAGTGTGTACAAATTTCCTATCAATGTACCCGGACAGATAATGTCCCTATTCCTTCTTATAACAACTCTGTCATTAAAAGGAATAGATTATCCATCCATAAAAAATTTAGAAACCGAATTTAAATTCTTTCTAAATAAGGGTACATAAAGGCAATTTTCCTGAACCAAAGTTTTATTCCTATCAAAAGATAAATAAATATCTCCCACTGCAATAGCCGCCACCTTTGTGGCATTGCCCAAGTAAACAGTAATCTCCCCTCAGCTAGTCGTCAGGTTTCCTGGAACCCCTGCAAAGTATTGCAGATATGATTAGTGGCTCCCGTATCCACACACCAAGTGTCGGTAGATAATGCCACTAACCATATTTCAATGACTAGACCAAAGGACATACCTTTGTTCTGCTTCGGATTGGGACAGTCCTTCTTTCAATGTCCATCCTGCTAACAAGTGAAGCACTTACCTTTTGGGCTCTTCACTCGTCCTTGAGATCCTCCCAACACCTATGCCCTAGCTTGTTTCTTCTTCTTCTTGCCTTTCAGTTTAGAAGTAGAAACCTTTTTGAGCAACCATGGCCTGAGTCTGAGCAAGCCTTTCTGGAGAATGATATCAACCTCGGTTTCCCCATCGATCTCAGCTCCAAGGACTTCTAGCTCATTCGCAGGCTTAGGAGGATACTCTTCGAAAAGTACATACTTGTATTCCTCAGCAGTTAAGACAATATCTAGATTCCTTTTTCCAAACAACATAATCATGTATAGTAAGTTTAATTTCCTCTAGTATCACAACAAGTGGACTGAAAGTCAATTTTGAAAATCCTAAGAATCACATGGATCATTACTTTAGATTTCAAAAAATTATTGATTCCTCAAACAATAAAATTTTGAAAACAACCAACACCTCAAAACACCGAGAATATTATATGCCACGATCGTGTGGAAGTATACGAATTCTATATTTGTAAGACGAGGTTTTACCCATTAATTTTACTATCTTGTCAACCTAACTTTTTGACAAGTAAAATTAATAGTTGGTTTCTCTTCGGCCCTACAAATAAAAGCGGTGACTCCGATGGGGAGGATACTTATATTTATATCTAAGTGTTCACCATTACTTGGTACCAAGTTAATTATCTCGGGTTATGTGCCTTACGATGGGCAAGTACACACGCTCCATAATAATTTCATATAACCATATTCGACCTTGTGATCCGCAAACAAACTCATCCGATGGGGAGGAAGGCACTCAGAGCCGACGCGCAAGTTTGTTTGCATCACATGTCAAATCATAATGGAGGCCGTGGGAAATAATAAAATTTTCCTCTCCCACTTAGTAATTTGAAAATGAGGAATTTTCCTAGCCTACGACATGCATATCAAACAAAAAGCAATAAATATGAAAAACAAATTATTTTCCAACTATTATGGCTTTTGTCTTCAATATGTCTCCCGTTGCATAGCTATCTCGTCCATTCCTCCTATGCCATGTACAAGCCTTTCGGAGATCTGAGCCGAGACTAAAAACTATTTTAATTTACATCCATCGATCCTATACTCCACGACGGAGTGTATATGAAATCTAGATCGAAAGTAAAATAAAATAAAGAGTGGCTAAACAATGCCGTATCTAGTTTACAAAAAATCAAATACTAGCCTCGTCAACCCCGAGGATTGAATAAAATAAATATTTACACATATACAATCATATACACATATGGCCATAATAGTCGGATCTTATGCCTTCAACCAAAGAGTTGAACTACGTATATCCTACAATTATCCACCAAATATAATATATGAAAAGTGCATAAAAATTAACCGAAAAACCGGAAACCTTGGCTCTGATACCAATTGAAGGGTTTTGCTTATCGTTGATCCGTGAGGGGAAACATCGCTTCCCACTACACCTCGGTCGTTTGTTCATGGCGATCCCATCGATGTCCCCGGATTAAAAAAAATTTAATCCTAGACACAAGGGATTGCCCAAACGACCAAGCCATCGTCGTGCTATTCATTTAGAGAGGTCACTTGAACAAACAAGTTTTTCAAGCGACCAACCTCTATTCTACGAGTAGCCGCGGAATAGACAATGTCCGGATCGCCGATTTTCGTGTTTATACTCGGGATCCAAGTATTATTTAGCCATTTACAGAAATAAGCAAGGATTAAAAGAGAAAGAAGAATAGGTATACCTCTTGATCTTCTAATGTATGACCTTCCTCCTTTTGGACGTCGTGTGGGCGACGATCTACCAAAAGTCGAAGCTCCAAGATCGCAAATCATCCTTCCTTGCTTTTCCCATGCAAGAGGAAGAATAGAAACAAAGGTTTTCTCCTCCCTAAAACCAACCAACATGGAGCACACAATCTCCTTGCCGCCGGCCAACTAGAAGGAGAGGAAGATGATGGAAAACTACCAAGACACCAAGGGAAACCCTATATCTTATTTTCACCACCTAAGGAGAAAGAGAAGGGATCTTTCAAGCATCGGCCAAGGATGTAAAAAAGGGTGGAGAGGTGCTGGACGTTGGCCCAAAAGAGGAAGAAGAAGAGAGAAAGAACCTTCCTTATTTCGTGCCACCCTTGCATCCAAACCCTTATCCTAATCCTATCTCAACTAGGATTCCTTCTTTCCGCCAAAACCCTAGCTCTCCTTTCATGTTAGTTCACGCCAACCTCATGCCATCCTTTTGTAGAGTGTAGGGATAAGTCATGAATTAATCTCCTCCATTGGATCTACGGATTTAATCTCAACCGTAGGATCTAGAGATTTAATCTCAACCGTCGGATCTAGAATTTTAATCTCTAGCTTTGGATCTAGAGTTTTGTTTCTATCCTTTGGATCTAAGCTTCATGAGGTGTTAATAGGCTACATTAGGGACCATGAGGAGGAGTTGGATCATGGCCACCCATGGATCAAGCCCACATAAAGTCCGATCCACTAATGATGATCCAATCCACTAAAGGATCGTCATTGAACTACCTCACCAACCCCCATATGATAATATGGGCTCCATATATTATTTGTACATGTTCTCCCCGTGTTTAAGATCTCAAATATCCGTCGATTAATTAATTTACTGACCATTAATTAATCGACATCTAACTCCATGAGTAGTACCACTCAACCTTTTCATCATGCCGAACAAAGTCCACCTGCAGGGTTTACATGATGAATCTTATGAGCTCCTCAAGGGGACATCATCATCCTAATATATAGGACACGGTTTCTCCTATAATCAATGGCACACCATATAAATAATATCATCTCCCAACTTACCGAGCCTATCGATTTAATCTATAAATCTCGCCCATTGGTAAATCAAAGAGATGAGTACTAAGTATATGTGCTCGTTATTATATCGGGATTAAGAGTATGTACAATATAATATATGAGGTCCGATTCGATTATGTAGTCAGCAATAAATCGAATCACCTCTAAATCGATCCTGCTCAATACACACAAAGTGCACTAGTGTGATTCTATGGTCAAGACAAACCAATACCAAATCACACTACAACCATTCTGATGGTTTGTCCAAAGTCATCTCGGTTGTGAGCCTTTACTTATACTTTTCAAGGAGCCGATAACATGATCTCCCGTGTGACACCACACACCATGTTATCTACAATGTAAAGTATTAGACAATATGCATAATAATGTAAACAATGATCATGTGATTCTTATTTCAAAAATAAAGATGTTGATACAAAAGATAGATTATTCAGTATACATCCCTACATGTCGTAGGCTAGGAAAATTTCTCAATTTCAAATTACTAAGTGGGAGAAGGAAATTTTTTTTATTTCCCACGGCCTCTGTTACGATTTGACAAGTGATGCAAACAAACTTGCGTGTTGGCTCTGAGTGCCTTCCTCCATATCGGATGGGTTTGTTTGTGGATCAGAAGGTCAAATATGGATATAGGTAATTATCAAGGAGGGTGTGCACTTCCCCATCTGAAGGTACATAACCCGAGATAATTACCTTGGTACCGAGTAATGGTGAACACTTAGATACAAATATAAGTATCCTCCCCATTGGAGTCACTGCTTTTATTTGAAGGGCCAAAGAGGAACCAACTATTAATTTTACTTGTCAAAAAGTTAAGTTGACAAGATAGTAAAATTAATGGGTAAAACCTCCTCTTACAAATGTAGAATTCGTATACGTCCACACTATCGTGGCATACGATATTCTCGGTGTTTAGAGGTGTTGGTTGATTTTAAAATTTTATTGTTTGAGGAATCAATAATTTTTTTAAATCTAATGTTTTGATTTATGTGATTCTTAGGTTATCTTTCAAAATGACTTTCAACCCACTTGCTGTGATACTGAAAGAGAACAAACTTACCGGACCCAACTATGTAGATTGGAAGAGGAATTTAGACATTATCTTGTCTGCTGAGGAATACAAATATGTACTCCTCGAAGAGTGCCCTCCCAAGCCTACAGATGATTCTAGGGAAAAGGAGAGAGAGAGCTATAAGAAGTGGATCAAGGCCAATGAGATGGCTCGGTGTTACATTTTGGCATCTATGTCAAATGTACTCCAACATCAGCATCAAGCCATGCCCACAGCTTATGATATGATGCTCAATCTCAAGGAGCTTTTCGGACACCAGAATTGTGCTGCGAGGCAAGAAGCCATGAGAAACTTGATGACGACTACCACGATCGAGGGAACACCCGTGTGGGATCATGTTCTCAAGATGATTGCTCATTTGAATGAGCTGAAGGTCCTTGGAGCTTAGATCAATGGGGAAACCCAAGTTGATATCATACTCCAGTCTCTACCTAGAAGTTTTCAGCAGTTTCGCCTGAACTACAACATGAACAAGAGGTTGTATTCGTTGGCGGAGCTTCTGACAGAACTCCAGGCAGCAGAGGGGCTATTTCGTCAGAGTGCTCAGGCACATGCCATGGTGACCCAAAAGGTTTCAACTTCTAAGCCGAACGGCAAGAAGAAGAAGAAACAAACTGGGGGGAAGGCGGTGGGAGGTACTCAGGGAGGAGTGAAGAAGCCGAAAGGCAAGTGCTTCACTTGTAAGCAGACTATACACTGGAAGAAGGACTGCCCTAACCGCAAGCAGAACAAAGGTATATTTTTTGGTCTAGTCGTTGAAACATGTTTAGCGGTGTTATCTACCGGCTCCAGGTGTGTAGATACGGGAGCCACTGATCTTGTCTGCAATACTTTGCAGGGGTTCCAGGAAACCAGATGACTGGCAGAGGGGAAGGTTACCGTGTACTTGGGCAATGCCACAAAGGTGGCGGCACTTGCAGTGGGAGACGTTCATTTATCTTTTGAGAAAATAAACTTTTGGTTCTTAAGAATTGCCTTTATGTACCCTTATTTAAAAAGAATTTAATGTCAGTTTCTAAAGTGTTTATAGATGGATATTCTATTTATTTTAATCACAGAGTTCTTATAAGAAGGAATAGGGACATTATCTGTTCGGGTGCCTTAGTAGGAAATTTGTACACACTTGAACCAAAAGCTCCCACGATGCATATTCAAATCAATAACTCATCTTCTAATTCCAATAAGAGAAAAGAACCTTCGAAGATGAACCAAACATATCTTTGGCATCTTAGGCTTAGTCACATTAAGCTAAGCAGAATTCGAAGGTTGAAAGCTAATGTACCTTTGGGTTCATTAGTGGTGGAGGATCTCCCAACCTGTAAATCTTGCTTGGAGGGTAAGATGACCAAGAGGCCTTTTAAGGCCAAGGGGTATAGAGCCAAAGATGTATTAGAATTGGTTCATTCTGATTTGTGTGGTCCTATGTCTATCCAGGCTAGAGGTCGTTTCGAGTATTTCATCTCTTTTATAGACGATTACTCGAGATATGGATACATTTACCTGATGCGCCGCAAGTCTGAATGCTTTGACAAGTTCAAAGAATTCAAGGCTGATGTGGAGAAACGTCAAGGTAAAAGTATCAAGACACTACGATCTGATCGTGGTGGTGAGTACCTCTTGGGAGTTTAGGAGTTACTTATCAGAGGCTGGGATTCAATCCCAATTATGCACTTGGCACACCCAGTGAGAATGCGAGGCGAAGGAATAGGACTCTTATGGAGATGGATTAGATCGATGATGAGTTATTACGAGTTGCAGATTCGTTACGAGGATATGCTCTAGATCTGGTAGTGTATATTACGAACTTGGTTCCATCTAAATCGGAGCCTTCTACT
Source organism: Wurfbainia villosa (assembly GCA_025175895.1). Classification (NCBI taxonomy): domain Eukaryota; kingdom Viridiplantae; phylum Streptophyta; class Magnoliopsida; order Zingiberales; family Zingiberaceae; genus Wurfbainia; species Wurfbainia villosa. Next base: position 7,436,571 of record CM046003.1, on the reverse strand, counting down.
CCCGAGTTGTGGACTGGGCGAAAGCCTAGTCCAAGACATATTCGGATATGGGAGAGTCGGCACATGTCTTTGAAGGCGGATCTTTGGTAAGTTGGAACCTCATACTGAAGTACGCATGTTCGTTGGCTATCCCAGGGGAACGAAGGGTGGATTGTTTTATAGTCCTAGAGATCAGAGGGTGATCGTTAGCACGAATGTCAGATTTCTAGAGGAAGACTATGTGATGAGCCACAAGCCCAAGAGTAAATTTGTTCTGGAGGAGTTAAAAAGGGAAGTCACTTCTTTAGTACCACCGGTACAAGAGGATATACCACATGTCACTACACCGCGTGTCACAGAGGATACACAGGTGATACCTTGTCGTAGTGGGAGGGTTGTGAGATAGGCTGATAGATTCATGTTCTTGGGAGAATCTTCCGATTTGGTCCCTAGCGAACAAGAACCTGATCCCTGGACATATGACGAGGCAATCCAAGATAAAGATGCACAATCTTGGCAAAGTGCAATGAATGCTGAGATTGAATCTATGGATTCAAATCAGGTCTGGGAGCTAGTAGAACCACCCGATGGTGTAAAAACCATTCGATGCAACTGGATCTACAAGAGAAAGAGAGGAATAGATGGGAAGGTTGAGACCTTCAAAGCGAGGCTTGTTGCGAAAGGGTATACTCAGAAAGAGGGTATCGATTATGAGGAGAACTTTTCACCGGTAGCCATGCTTAAATCTATCCGGATTCACTTATGCATAGCAGCTCATATGGATTATGAGGTGTGGCAGATGGATATCAAGACAACTTTCCTTAATGGAAGTCTTGAGGAAAACATCTACATGAAGCAACCAGAGGGATTCATTGCTAAAGGCAAAGAGCATCTTGTGTGTAAGCTTAATCAGTCCATTTATGGATTGAAGCAAGCTTCTAGATCTTGGAACATCCGCTTTGATGAGGTAATCCAGTTTTATGGATTTATTCAAAGTCCGGATGAGTCTTGTGTATACAAGAGATGAGACGGAAACGTAGTGGTATTTCTTATACTATACGTAGATGACATTTTGTTGATTGACAACAATATCGAAGTGTTATCAGATGTAAGGGTATAGTTGTCCAAAAGGTTTGATATGAAGGACTTGGGAGAAGTGGGACACATCCTTGGGATCAAGGTTATAAGGGATCGCAGGAAAAGGATGTTGTGCTTATCCCAAGCTTCATACATAGACATGATTATGGAGCATTTTAGCATGCAAAACTCCAAGAAGGGTTTTCTACCTTTCAGGCATAGAGTTCCTTTATCTAAGGAGATGTGTCCTAGATCATCTGAAGACATAGAGGAGATGAAGGCGGTTCATTATGCTTCAGCAGTAGGAAGCCTCATGTATGTGATGCTCCTTACGAGACCAGATATCTGCTTTGCCGTGGGTATGGTCAGCAGATATCAGAGTAATCTAGGACAGGGACATTGGAATGCGGTAATGCATATATTGAAGTACCTGAGAAGAACTAGGGATTATATGCTCGTTTACCGGGCAGACGAATTACTCCCTGTGGGTTACACGGATTTCGACTTCCAATCTGATAGGGATAATAGTAAGTCTACCTCAGGTTTTGTGTTTACTTTGGGAGGTGGAGCCATAATATGGAGGAGTGTCAAGCAGAAGTGTGTGGCGGACTCAACCATGGAAGCTGAGTATGTTGCGGCCTCTGAGGCGGCCAAAGAAGCTGTGTGGCTCAGGAAATTCCTGATTGACTTGGATGTGATTCCTGATTTGCCCAGAACTATCACAATTTATTGTGATAATAGTTGTGCAGTTGCAAACTCGAAGGAACCACGAGCCCATAAGTCTAGTAAACACATAATGTGCAGGTACTGTTGGGTTTCCGGCACCGCGGCGTGTGTGTGTTCGATCATGTTTCGTAAACATGAGCACAGCGGAAGCAATTAAAAATAATAAATCTATATTTATTACAACACACACAACACACGCATGCTATTACAACAAGTGTAGACATAACCGTAAATTAAAATTTGCAATAAAGGAAATTAAACTACGTTATACCTTCCGTATGGCGTGTAGCGGAACGGCATCAACCGGAACGATCCTCGTAAGAATCGTCTCTATCCGTATCCACGCCGAGCTCCTCGGGATGACTTCGCTAAGTCACGAGCTCTTCGTACGGGTTACTAGCCTCGTGTTGAAGACGACGTGATCGAGAGATGATCACGATCCGAATCCAAATTCGGATCCTAAAACGAGTTCTCAAAACTCGCTTCTCCGGAGAGGTATTCGTCAACCGTTTGACGAATCCTTCGTCCCCCACCTCAGAGGATTACCGGAGATCAAATCCCCGGTAAGTTAGCCGCTGTCGGAGCACTAACCGTCGTCCAAACGACGCTCCGACGAGAGGAGAAGAAGCTGTCCAGAAAACTGGACAGCTTGGTGGAGGAGTAGGCGCCGGCCAAAAACCAAGGAAGCCAAGTGCTCACCTTGATGCCAAACCTAAGGAGGATCGCCGGAACTCTTCCGGCAGCTAGCACCGACGCCGCGAGGAGGAAGGAAGCAAACCTTACGGGCCGGTTGGAGGAGCTTTGGGCTGGGCGCCGAAATCACCAAGGGTGAGGTGGGCGGCAACTACCATTAGGGTTTGGATTAGTTAGGGTTTAACAATCCCTTAAGCCCACTTTTATAGAGAACTAATTCTCTTAATGGTTAATGGATCATATCCATATAGCCCGTTAACCCGCTCCATTAAGATAAGTTAAAATAAACCAAACCATGATGGTTTATTTTAAGTTAAAACGAACCGAACCAACTTTTGGTTCATTCGTTTAAAATAAACCAAACCCTTTGGTTTATTCTTATCCATTGGATTAGAACCAAACCATTTTGGTCCATCCATTACGTCTTCATAAGACGCAGCCCATCCACGCTTCCATTGCGACTGAAACGATTTCATGCTCGCTTTATGTTTTGTCCAACCAAACCTAGTTTCTCTCGGTCTGAGAATCCCATTCTCAAGCTCGTTTTAAATCCTTTGGATTACACTCGTTGTGCGTGTGACCAAATAGGTTCTCGGTTTATGTTGGTCGTCTATAATTAACCATTAATTATAGAACGATCATGAGTGGCACCTAGTAGTACATCATGATCCCCAATTAACCGAAAAGATCAACGGTTGATCCAGAACTATTTCTGAAACCCTTCAGCAGCTCGAATGAATCGTGCCCCATTCCCTTCACTCATCTTATACCCACTTAGTTCAGGACATGGTCTATTGTGTCAGTCCCCACTAGGCTGACTACGTCACACCTAGCCCAAGTATCATTTCCTCGTCCTACGGATTCTAGTTACTCCACATGTATCGAAGAGTACCTTACTCTAAACATGTAATGCTTTGGCCAAAGACTTTAGTAACAATCCGACGAGAGGCCATGGGTATACATCTCCTCGCAAGGAGTGGTGAATCCTTTATAGGCTATTCAAACACCTTCGATCACTTCGACTTATACCCAATCATCCCGGGTCCACATCTCCTCGGAGATGTTTGCTTAAGATGTCAAAGCATAAGTCTCCATGATCAAGATGACTTGAATACCGCAAGTCAAAGGAACATCGCACTTAAGCCACAGTATGAACTTCATTGACATATCTATATATGCAGAGAACCATATGAAGTCTTACGGCTGGTCACTCCAATGAACTAGTTACCATAACTAGCATCCACGATTAACTCCGGACATCACAATGTCTCCAGCCAGTGAGAATCAGCTGCTTGGATACACCAAGGAGTATACCTCGTGCTGTCTCGAAATTGATGGTGTCCAAATCCATCAATTCATCGACTAGGGATAATTCCGATACATCACAATTACACATGTAGAGATACTCACTAGTTGTGATCCAATCACAAATTCTCTCATGATGTGAATCGTATCGTGGACATTCAGTAAATGAGTTTAAGATCCAATCAAATACATAAAACATGTATACTCAAATAGTGAATCTTCATTTATCATATAAATGGTTCATACATAAGGCGATTGCCTTAGGACATCTCTCATATATTACTAACAAGTACCACCTAATACGAGAGATCGTAAAGTGAGGAGAAGTTGCTGTGGCCAAGATTGCATCGGAGGATAACTTGGCAGGTCCTTTCACTAAGACCCTCCGGTGAGAGCTTTTGATAGGCATGTGGAGGGAATGAGGATCAAATGTATGGCAGTTTAAGGACAACATAGTCTTTTAGTATAAGTGGGAGATTGTAGGGATGTATACTTAAAAGTTTATCTTTTGTATAAACATCTTTATTTTTAAATAAGAATCACATGATCATTATTTGCATATTTTTATGGTTATGCAATATTGTCTAATACTTTACATTGTAGATAACATGGTGTGTGGTGTCACACGGGAGATCATGTTATCGGCCCCTTGAAAAGTATAAGTAAAGGCTCACAACCGAGATGGCTTTGGATAAACCATCGGAATGGTTGTAGTGTGATTTGGTATTGGTTTGTCTTGACCATAGAATCTCACTAGTGCACTTTGTGTATATTGAGCAGGACCGACTTAGAGGTGATTCGATTTATTGCTGACTACACAATCGAATCAGACCTCGGATATTATATTTTACATACTCTTAATCCCGATATAATAACGGGCACATATACTTAGTACTCATCTCTTTGATTTACCAATGGGTGAGATTTATAGATTAAATCGATAGGCTCAGTAAGTTGGGAGATGATACTATTTATATAGTGTGTCGTTGATTATAGGAGGAAACAGTGTCCTATATATTAGGATGATGATGTCCCCTTGAGGATCTCATAAGGTTCATCATGTAAACCCTGCAGGTGGACTTGGTCCGGCATGATGAAAAGGTTGAGTGGTACTACTCATGGAGTTAGATGTCGATTAATTAATGGTCAGTAAATTAATTAATCGATGGACATTCGAGATCTTAAACACGGGGAGGAAATGTACAAATAAGATATGGAGCCCATATTAACATATGGGTGTTGGTGAGGTAGATCAATGATGATCCTTTAGTGGATTGGATCATCATTTAGTGGATCGGACTTTATATGGGCTTGATCCATGGGTGGCCAAGATCCAACTCCTCCTCATGGTCCCTAATGTAGCCTATTAGCACCTCATGAAGCTTAGATCCAATGGATAGAAACAAAACTCTAAGATCCATAGGTAGAGATTAAATCTCTAAGATCCGACAGTTGAGATTAAATCTCTAGATCCAACGGTTGAGATTAAATCCCTAGAACCAATGGAGGAGATTAATTCATGACTTAATCCTAAATCTATAAAAGGGTGTCAAGGGGGTTGGCGTGAAAAGAACAAGGAGAGCTAGGGTTTTCGGTGGCAATAAGGGGAATCCTAGTTGAGATAGGATTAGGGTTAGAGTTTGGAGGCTAGGGCGGCACCAAATAAGGCAAGGTTTTCCTTTCTTCTTCCTTGTCCACTAGCCGGCGTCCAACTTCTTTCTAGCCTCTTTCCAGCACTTGGCCGGTGCCCAAAAGACTCCCCTTTCTTCTCCTTAGGTGGTGGAAATAAGATATAGGGCTTCCCTTGGTGTCTTGGAGGTTTTCCATCATATTCCCCTCCTTCAAGTTGGCTCGCGGCAAGGGTTTGGTGTGATCCTTGTTGGTTGGTTTAAGGGAGGAGAAAAACCTTGTTTCTATTCTTCCTCTTGCTTTGGAAGAGCAAGGAAGAAAGATTTGCGATATAGGAGCTTCGACTTTTGGTAGATCGTCGCCCACACGATGTCCAAAAAGAGGAAGGTCATACATTAGAAGATCAAGTGGTATATCTATTCTCTTTTCTCTTTTGTGTCTTGCTTGTTTTTGTTTGTCAATATAAGCATGTTATATTTCTGTAAATGGCTAAATAATACTTGGCGTGAACATAAAAGGAGGGCAAGGGAGTTGGCGTGAACATAATCCAAGAGAGCTAGGGTTTGGCCGGCAAGAGAAGGAATCCTAGTTGAGATAGGATTAGGGTTAGGGTTTGGAGGCTAGGGCGGCACCAAATAAGGAAGGTTTTCCTTTCTTCTTCCTTCTCCATTGGGCGGCATCCAACATCTTTCCATCCCCATTCCAGCCCTTGGCCAGCACCCAAAAGCTCTCTTCTCCTTCTCCTTAGGTGGTGGAAACAAGATATAGGGCTTCCCTTGCTGTCTTAGTTGATTTCCATCATCATCTCCCTCTCTTTGTTGGCCGGCGGCAAGGATTGTTTTTGTTCCTTGTTGGTCGGTTTTAGGGAGGAGAAAAACCTTGTTTCTATTCTTCCTCTTGCTTTGGAAGAGCAAGGAAGGAAGATTTGCGATCTAGGAGGTTAGACTTTTGGTAGATCGTCGCCCACACGACGTCCAAAAGGAGGAAGGTCATACATTAGAAGATCGAGAGGTATACCTACTCTTCATTCTCTTTTGTTACTTGCTTGTTTTTGTTTTTCAACTATGAGCATGATATAAATCTGTTTGTGGCTAAATAATACTTGGATCCCAATCATAAATACAAAAATCGGTGATCCGGACATCGTCTATTCCGTGGCTACTCTTAGAAAAGAGGTTGGTCGCTTGAACAACGTGTTTGTTCAAGTGACCTCTCTAAACGAATAGCACGACGATGACTTTGTTGTTTGGGCAATCCCTTTTTGTCTAGGATTAAATTTTTTAATCCGGGGACATCGATGGGATCGCTATGAATAAACGACTAAGGTGAAGTAGGAAGCGAAGTTTCCTCTCACGGACTCGATAAGAAAAACCCTTCAATTGGTATCAGAGCCAAGGTTTCCGATTTTGTGTGTTTAGAATTCGGTTAATTTTTATGCAATTTTCATATATTATATGTGTCGGATAATAGTAGGATATGCGTAGTTTAACTCTTTGGTTGCAGGCATAAGATCCGACTATTATGGCCATATGTGTGTATGTGATTGTATGTGTGTAGATGATTATTTTGTTGAATCCTCGGGGTTGACGAGGCTAGTATTTAGTTTTTGTAAATTAAATACGGCATTGTTTAGCCACTCTTTATTTTATTTTACTTTCGATCTAGATTTCATGTACACTCCCTTGTGGAGTATAGGATCGATGGATATAAATTAAAATAGGTTTTAGTCTCGGCTCGGATCTCCGGATGGCTCGTACATGGCGAAGGAGGAGCAGACGAGATGGCGATGCGACGGAAGACATAATGAAGACAAAAGCCATAATAGTTGGAAAAATTTTATTTTTCATATTTATTGCTTTTTGTTTGATATGCATGTCGTAGGCTAGGAAAATTCCTCAATTTAAAATTACCAAGTGGGAGAGGGAAATTTTTATTATTTCCCACGGCCTCCATTACGATTTGACAAGTGATGCAAACAAACTTGCGCGTTGGCTCTGAGTGCCTTCCTCCCCATTGGATGGGTTTGTTTGCGGATCACTAGGTCAAATATGGTTATAGGGAATTATCAAGGAGCGTGTGTACTTCCCCATCGGAAGGCACATAACCCGAGATAATTACCTTGGTACCGAGTAATGGTGAACACTTAGATACAAATATAAGTATCCTCCCCATCGGAGTCACTGCTTTTATTTGTAAGGCCAAAGAGGAACCAACTATTAATTTTACTTGTCAAAAAGTTAGGATGAAAAGATAGTAAAATTAATGGGTAAAACCTCCTCTTACAAATGTAAAATTCGTATACATCCACACTATCGTGGCATACGATATTCTCGGTGTTTTGAGGTGTTGGTTGATTTTAAAATTTTATTGTTTAAGGAATCAATAATTTTTTGAAATCTAATGTTTTTGAGTTATGTGATTCTTAGGTTTTCTTTCAAAATGACTTTCAACCCACTTGCTGTGATACTAAAAGAGAACAAACTTACTGGACCCAACTATGTAGATTGGAAGAGGAATTTAGACATTGTCTTTGACTGCTGAGGAATACAAATATGTACTCCTCGAAGAGTGCCCTCCCAAACCTATAGATGATTCTGGGGAAAAGGAGAGAGAGATCTATAAGAAGTGGATCAAGGTCGATGAGATGGCTCGGTGTTACATTTTGGCATCTATGTCAAATGTACTCCAACATCAGCATCAAGCCATGCCCACAGCTTATGATATGATGCTCAATCTCAAGGAGCTTTTCGGACAACAGAATCGGGCTACAAGGCAAGAAGCCATGAGAAACTTGATGACGACCACCATGATCGAGGGAACACCCGTGAGGGATCATGTTCTCAAGATGATGGCTCATTTGAATGAGCTGGAGGTCCTTGGAGCTGAGATCGATGGGGAAACCCAAGTCGATATCATACTCCAGTCTCTACCTAGGAGTTTTGAGCAGTTTCGCCTAAACTACAACATGAACAAGAGGTTGTATTCATTGGCGGAGCTTCTGATAGAACTCCAGGCGTCAGAGGTGCTTTTTCGTCAGAGTGCTCAGGCACATGCCATAGTGACCCAAAAGGTTTCTACTTCTAAGCCGAAAGGCAAGAAGAAGGAGAAACAAACTGGGGCGAAGGCGGCGGGAGGTACTCAGGGAGGAGTGAAGAAGGCGAAAGGCAAGTGCTTCCCTTGTAAGCAGACTTGACACTGGAAGAAGGACTGCCCCAACTGCAAGCAGAACAAAGGTAAATCTTTTGGTCTAGTCGTTGAAACATCTTTAGCTGTGTTATCTACTGCCACCTGGTGTGTAGATACGGGAGCCACTGATCATGTCTGAAATACTTTACAGGGGTTCCAGGAAATCAGACGACTGGCTGAGGGGGAGGTTACCGTGTACTTAGGCAATGCCACGAAGGTGGCGGCAGTTTCAGTGGGAGACATTCATTTATCTTTTGAGAAAAATAAACTTTTGGTTCTTAAGAATTGCCTTTATGTACCCTTATTTAGAAAGAATTTAATTTCAGTTTCTAAATTATTTATGGATGGATATTCTATTTCTTTTAATGACAGAGTTGTTATAAGAAGGAATAGGGACATTATCTGTTCAGGTGCATTGGTAGGAAATTTGTACAAACTTGAACCAAAACCTCCCACGATGCATATTGAAATCAATAACTCATCTTCTAATTCCAATAAGAGAAAAGAACCTTCGAAGATGAACCAAACATATCTTTGGCATCTTAGGCTTGGTCACATTAACCTAAGCAGAATTCAAAGGTTGATAGCTGATGGACCTTTGGGCTCATTAGTGGTGGAGGATCTCCCAACCTGTAAATCTTGCTTGGAGGGTAAGATGACCAAGAGGCCTTTTAAGGCAAAGGGGTATAGAGCCAAAGATGTGTTAGAATTGTTTCTTTCTGATTTGTGTGGTCCTATGTCTATCCAAGCTAGAGGTGGCTTCGAGTAATTCGTCTCTTTTATAGACGATTACTCGAGATATGGATACATTTACCTGATGCGCCGCAAGTCTAAATGCTTTCACAAGTTCAAAGAATTCAAGGCTGATGTGGAGAAACGTCAAGGTAAAAGTATCAAGACACTACGATCTGATCATGGTGGTGAGTACCTCTTGGGAGAGTTTAGGAACTACTTATCAGAGGCTGGGATTCAATCCCAATTGACTGCACCAGGCACACCCCAGGAGAATGGTGTTGCAGAGCGAAGGAATAGGACTCTTATAGAGATGGTTAGATCGATGATGAGTTATTCTGAGTTGCCAAATTCGTTCTGGGGATATGCTCTAGATATGGCGATGTACATTCTCAACTTGGTCCCATCTAAATCAGTGGCTTCTACTCCCACAGAATTGTGGACTGGGTGAAAGCCTAGTCTAAGACATATTCGGATATGGGGGAGTCCAGCACATGTGTTGAAGGCATATGCTGGTAAGTTGGAACCTCGTACAAAAGTACGCATGTTCGTTGGGTATCCTAGAGGAATGAAGGGTGGTTTGTTTTATAGTCTTAGAGATCAGAGGGTGATCATTAGCACGAATGCCAGATTTCTATAGGAAGACTATGTGATGAGCCACAAGCCCCAGAGTAAAATTGTTCTGGAGGAATTAAAAGGGGAAGTCACTTCTTTAGTACCACCGGTACAAGAGGATATACCACATGTCACTACACCTTGTGTCACAGAGGATACACAGGTGATACCTCGTCGTAGTGGGAGGGTTGTGAGACAGCCTAATAAATTCATGTTCTTGGTAGAATCTTCCGATTTGGTCCCTGATGAACATGAACCTGATCCCTGGACATATGACGAGGCAATCCAAGATAAAGATGTAGTATCTTGGCAAAGTGCAATGAATGCTGAGATTGAATCTATGGATTCAAATCAGGTCTGGGAGCTAGTAGAACCACCCGATGGTGTAAAAACAATTGGATGCAAGTGGATCTACAAGAGAAAGAGAGGAATAGATGGGAAGGTTGAGACCTTCAAAGCGAGGCTTGTTGGGAAGGGGTATACTCAGAAAGAGGGTATCGATTATGAAGAGACCTTTTCGCCGGTAGTCATGCTTAAGTCTATCCAGATTCTCTTATGTATAATTGCTCATATGGATTATGAGGTGTGTCAGATGGATGTCAAGACAGCTTTCCTTAATGTAAGTCTTGAGGAAAAAACATCTATATGAAGCAACCAGAGGGATTCAATGCTAAAGGCAAAGAGCATCTTGTATGTAAGCTTAATCGGTCCATTTATGGATTGAAGCAAGCTTCTAGGTCTTGGAACATCCGTTTTGATGTGGTAATCCAGTCTTATGGATTTATTCAAAGTTCGGATGAGTCTTGTGTATATAAGAGATGTGACGGAAATGTAGTGGTATTTCTTGTACTATATGAAGATGATATTTTGTTGATTGGAAACAATATCAAGGTGTTATCGGACGTAAGGGTATATTTGTCCAAATAGTTTGATATGAAGGACTTCGGAGAAGTGGGACACATCCTTGGGATCAAGGTTATAAGGGATCACAAGAAAAGGATGTTGTGCTTATCCCAAGCTTCATACAAAGACACGATTATGGAGCATTTTAGCATGCAAAACTCCAAGAAGGGTTTGTTGGGAGATCGATTGGCCGGCTAGACGGGGGTGAATAGCCCTCTTTCGTTGGACGTCATAATTCTCTCGATCGTTTGCTCGTCTACACAATCGTTAGCGCAAGCGGAAGCATAAACAATAAAGACAAATCAATAAACAAAAATACAAACGCTAACAAAAAATGTAACGTGGTTCACGGCTACGCCGCTAATCCACGATCCTGATTCGTCCGAGGTGAATCACTCCTCCAAAGCCAATCACTATTGGTCTCTCCTTTGCACTAAGCTAGGTGGAGGTAACCTTTACAATTTCTCTTCTTACAATAGAATGGAAATAAAACAAGTAAGAAGAGGATGGAAAGCTTTAGGGCACTTTGGGAGAAGATTATAGCATGAACATTAGCCTCCCAAAGCCCCATCCCCTTCCTTTTTATAGAGGAAGAGGGTTTCTTCCCGTTGACACATGAGCAGTCGACTGATGCCCTCGATCAGTCGACTTGTCCCATAGCCGTTGCCCAATAACGGTCGCTTTCCACGTTGGACTTCAACCAACGGTACTGGCATCAGTTGACTGATATTACCATCAGTCGACTGATGCTCGATCAGTCGAGTCCTCAACGAAGTCGACTCCATTTTGTGCCCGTGCACAGTGCCATCAGTCGACGGCCATTCCTTGGCAGTTGACTATTGTCGACATCAGTCGACTGCCAGTCCAAGGCAGTCGACTGCCAAGCACTAAACTTGGTCTTATACCAGTCGATGAATCCATCGACTCAGAGCAGTCGACTACCAGTCCATGGCAGTCGATTGGTGTCGGGAAAACTAATCCGACACTTAGCCAAATGGCCAAGTTTCACCTAAGAGCTACCCCTTCCCGGGTTACATTCGCTCACTCTCATCCCTTGAAATCCCTCGCCTTCGAAGTTCTCTTCGTTCGCCGCCACGTCCCTCGGCAGCATCTGGCGCACAGCTCTACAATGCTCCTTCACGTCTCTTGCCTCGAAGTCTACTTCCTCCGGCTTCACTCCAAGCTTCTAGTCCGGTGGTCCCTCGGATGCTCCATGTGCACGGCTTCCGCAAAGCAATCCTTCACCGACTCAAGGACCGAGTCATGAGATGTGAAACTCGCCACGGCTCCATGTGCGAATTACTAAGCCCTGCAAGACTCCAACGCACATATCAAACCATAATCACAACCTAACTTAAACCCTTTGCCACACAAATCAAAACCTTATTATGGCAAGAGATTGCCCTAACAATCTCCCCCTTTTTGATGTGTGGAAATTCGTTTAAGTTAGGTAAAAACATTTGATAGAAATTTTTAAGGTAAGAAAGTATGTAAACATAAACATGATATAGCAACATGCAACTCCTCCTTAATCCATGAAACTCTCCATACATATTTCTCCCCCTTTGACACCATCAAAAAGATTAACACTAATTTATAAACTCATGGCATCAAGTATAATAGAAGGAAAAATACCAAAAATTGAATTAAATCCTGAATTCGGCCTTCACTGTTCTGATTATCAGGCCATCAGTCGACTAGTTCAGACTACCAGTCGACTGGCACACTGTTTTCAGGAATTCTGATTTTTCGGACCGAAATTCAGAAATGTATTAAAAATTCCAAAAAATTCAAAAAATCATGAAATTTTGGGGAACATATTACTTTTAAGTATATCTATCAGTGAAAATTAGTTTTCCATGAAAAATCATTATATTTTCTGATATTTGCCAAAAATTCAAAAGCTTTAAAAACTACTAGGTTTTTGATCATGAGAGTATCAAGTTTACTACCTAGTTTTGCATCCAATTGTTTCAAAACATGAATACACAGAATTTAAAGTAAGAAATTGTTTTGAAAACTTTTGAAATATCCAACCATGATCTTTGGGCAATATGTCTATGAATTAAACATAAGCCTTCCCCATGATTGGTCTATTATTGCTATTTTGATACCTTAAATGACCATCTAAATGCCATAGGCATTAGTGGACATTTGTATCATCCTAACATCTCACTCATGCTAAGTTTTCAATCAAAGTATCCTATGGTGAGTGTGAGATGTATCCTAAAGGTATTTGTATATACTTAACCATTAATATTCATGCAATTCTATCAAGGTTAAGTATCATCCTAACAATCTACAAGATCATAAAGACATGCATGAATTAATTTCACATTATGATCATGAAACAAATATATTCATTGATTTATAATCATGCAATAGATATTATATGATGATAATTAGCAAATATCTCCTAAAGGCATGATTTAAACCCAATTTCTCATGATTATGTGCCAAATATCAAAATTGTAAATCATGATTACAAACATGTATGACAATCACATCAATTATCATGATTTAAGCATTCTTATCTATTTATGGGAACATTATCATCACCCAACACTATTTCAAAAATGTGTCCCGACATCCTAAGTCAACCATAAATATGATATAGGTCAAGTCTATATGGTTGACTACCCTAGGGCTTTCCTAACCCTTTAGGATGGATTTAGGAAGCCAAAATAAATTCTTTCCTATTGGGTTCACTAAGTACTCCTTGGGGATCATTTTTCTAGCAATTACCCTCTTTTTATCTTGTCCCCTAGCAATTAGGAATTTATAGGCCTTTTTATTTTTATTTTCTTTATACCCTAGGCCTTTCTTATTGAAGCTTACCCTTTGGCTCCCTATGATCATGTTCAAAGTGTTGGAGCCTATAGTGAATTTTTCTAGGGCTTTTGTCAAATAGTCTACCTTTTCCCTTAAAGCCCTATTTTCTTCTATGCATGCATCACTAACATTAAATGACATATATTCATGTGAGCATGCATCATTTAAGCTAGAAGAAATATTTTCATTTTCATTTAAGCATGCTTTTTCTAACTTTTCTTCAAAGTTCTTAATTTGATCTAGCATGCATTTGTTTTCCTTCTTAGCTCTAAATAAGTCCTTAGTGAGTCTAGAAATCATATACATAATTTGCTTAGGAGGTAGATTAGTTACCTCACTTACCAAGTCCTCTTCTTCGGATGAGGATGTAGAGGAGGCTCCCCCTTCATTTGAGCTCGATTCTTCATTTTCGATGGAGGAGCAATCCAAGTCATCGAAGGCCATCAATGCAAGGTTGGAGTAGACATGTTCTTCTTCATCGGATGAGGATGACGAAGGAAGGTCATCCCATGTCTTTCCTTTGAATGCCTTAGCCTTCTCCTTTTCCTTAGCCTTCTTCTCCTCTTTCTTCTTGCTCCCCTTTTTCTTCTTCTTTTCTTCTTTCTTTCTCTTCTCCTCCTTGCTTTTGTTCAAGAGGGGACAATTGTCCCTTATGTGTCCCTCTCCTTGGCAATTGTAACAAATAATCTTCCCCCTTGGTCTTCTATTCCTATCATTTGATTTGTTAAAACGAAAACCTTTTAAAGCACGTCTTACCCTCCTTACCATATACGCTTCTTCCGTGCCATCCATGGAGGAGGAGGAAGAGGCTTCATCATCGGAGGAGGAGGGGATCTCCATCTTCTTCTTCCCCTTGTTGGCCATCAAGGATACTCCTCTTGAGGGTTGAATTCTTGGCTCTTCTTGTATTCCTTCAAGCCTAGATTCATGCAATTCCATAGTGGAGAAAAATTCATCTAGAGTACTTACCTCTAGATTCTTTGAAATATAAAATGAGTCCACCATTGAACTCCACTTCGATGATCGGGGAAAAGCATCTATGGCCTTCATTATCATATCTCGGTTAGAGAACCTTTCACCTACACTTGTTAAGCCAATTAAAATCTCTTTAAATCTAGAATGCAAGGATGTTACCTTTTCTCCCTTTTCTAATTTAATGTTGGATAGTTGGGAGCGGAGGAGGTCTCTTCTTGCAAGCTTGGCCTCCAAAGTGCCTTCATGAAGCTCTACTAGCTTCTCCCACATCTCCTTGGCACTTAGGCATTCTCCAATTCTATTTATTTCTTGTTGAGGAAGCACATTGTAGAGATGGTTCTTGGCTTTTGAGTTTGCAAGATGCTCCTCTCTTTGACTTTTATTCCATCTTGCTTTCTCCAATGGCTCCCCATCTTCATTCCTAGGCAACTCAGAACCGTTTTCCATTATTAATGAAACTTCAAAGTCGGTTTAGAAGAATACCTCCATTCGCTTCTTCCACTAAGCGAATTCCCCTTCAAACTTCGGTGGATGAATGTTTGAGCCAACCATTTTTGATGTAGAGCTTGTTGCGGCGGTTAGTCAGGTGACAAGCAACCTTGCTCTGATACCACTTGTTGGGTGATCGATTGGCCTCTAGAGGGGGGTGAATAGCCCTCTTTCGTTGGACGTCGTAATTCTCTCGATCATTTGCTCGTCTACACAATCGTTAGCGCAAGCGGAAGCATAAACAATAAAGACAAAGCAATAAATGAAAATACAAACGCTAACAAAGAATGTAACGTGGTTCACTGCTACGCCGCTAATCCACGATCCCGATTCGTCCGAGGTGAATCACTCCTCCAAAGCCAATCACTATTGGTCTCTCCTTTGCACTAAGCTAGGTGGAGGTAACCTTTACAATTTCTCTTCTTACAATAGAATGGAAATAAAACAAGTAAGAAGAGGATGGAAAGCTTTAGGGCACTTTGGGAGAAGATAATAGCACGAACATTAGCCTCCCAAAGCCCCATCCCCTTCCATTTTATAGAGGAAGAGAGTTTCTTCCCATTGACACAGGAGCAGTCGACTGATGCCCTCGATCAGTCGACTGGTCCCGTAGCCATTGCCCAATAACGGTCGCTTTCTACGTTGGACTTCATCCAACAGTACTGGCATCAGTCGACTGATGCTCGATCAGTCGAGTCCTCAACGAAGTCGACTCCATTCTGTGCCCGTGCATAGTGCCATCAGTCGACTGCCATTCCCTGGCAGTCGACTGTTGTCGACATCAGTCGACTGCCAAGCACTAAACTTGGTCTTATACCAGTCGATCAAACCATCGACTCAGAGCAGTCGACTGCCAGTCCATGGCAGTCGACTGGTGTCGGGAAAACTCATCCGACATTTAGCCAAATGGCCAAGTTTCACCTAAGAGCTACCCCTTCCCGGGTTACATTCGCTCACTCTCATCCCTTGAAATCCCTCGCCTTCGAAGTTCTCTTCGTTCGCCGCCACGTCCCTCGGCAGCATCAGGCGCACGACTCTACAATGCTCCTTCGCGTCTCTTGCCTCGAAGTCTACTTCCTCCGGCTTCACTCCAAGCTTCTCGTCCGACGG
Organism: Wurfbainia villosa; assembly: GCA_025175895.1. Classification (NCBI taxonomy): domain Eukaryota; kingdom Viridiplantae; phylum Streptophyta; class Magnoliopsida; order Zingiberales; family Zingiberaceae; genus Wurfbainia; species Wurfbainia villosa. The sequence continues at coordinate 7,420,320 of CM046003.1, read as the reverse complement.
TCCCTCGGATGCTCCAAGCGCATGGCTTCCGCAAAGCAATCCTTCACCGACTCAAGGACCGAGTCATGAGATGTGAAACTCGCCACGGCTCCATGTGCGAATTACTAAGCCCTGCAAGACTCCAATGCACATATCAAACCATAATCACAACCTAACTTAAATCCTTTGTCACACACATCAAAACCTTATCATGGCAAGAGATTGCCCTAACAATCTCCCCCTTTTTGATGTGTGGCAATTCGTTTAAGTTAGGTAAAAATATTTGATAGAAATTTTTGAGGTAAGAGAGCATGTAAACATAAACATGATATAGCAACATGCAACTCCCCCTTAATCCATGAAACTCTCCATACATATTTCTCCCCCTATCTTAAATAACTTAAACATACTCATTTCTCCCCCTTTGACACCATCAAAAAGATTAACACTAAGTTATAAACTCATGGCATCAAGTATAATAGAAGGAAAAATACCAAAAATTCAATTAAATCCTGAATTCGGCCTTCACTGTTCTGATTATCAGGCCATCAGTCGACTGGTTCAGACTACCAGTCGACTGGCACACTGTTTTTAGGAATTCTGATTTTTCGGACCGAAATTCAGAAATGCATTAAAAATTCCAGAAAATTCGAAAAATCATGAAATTTTGGGGAACATATTACTTTTAAGTATATTTATCAGTGAAAATTAGATTTCCATGAAAAATCATTATATTTTCTGATATTTGCCAAAAATCCAAAAGCTTTAAAAACTACTAGGTTTTTGATCATGAGAGTATCAAGTTTACTACCTAGTTTTGCATCCAATTGTTTCAAAACATGAATACACAGATTTTAAAGTAAGAAATTGTTTTGAAAACTTTTGAAATATCCAACCATGATCTTGTTGGTGCAGGGGCACTAGATAATCGAACCTGTGTTTTGATTATGGAAAAGACACAAAGTTAAGTTTATTTTGTTATCTCACGAGCTAAATCAAGTGTGCAGAAAAGTACTAAAGCTGGAGCTGAAGGCTAGCGACACCCGGAGGAAGCCGCGGTGGTCGAGCGACACTCGAGAGACTTCGGAGGGAGCCGAAGGAATCGAGTGGAAGGCCGGAAGCGAGAGCTACTATCGAGGTAAGCTCGTGTGAGTGAGAGATTGTAAGGTCGTGTCCTCTTTACCGGGATGACCGTAGGCGGCAATCCGACTAAGACTTCCTGTGGAAGGTCTAGGTCGAGATTGGACGGTTAGAAACCATCGTATTTATCATTTTCCGAGCTAACCTCTTGCTGTAGGGAAGTGGCCAAGCTGGCAGTCGACTGCTGGACATGGAGCAGTCGACTTATGCCCATCAGTCGACTGATGGGAGCATCAGTCGACTGATGGCGACGACTCAGCTTTTGCGCTAGGTCAAAACGGATAACGTTTGACGTGGCCACTTCGCGATAAAATTTGGAAAAATTCATGATCCGTTCCAAAGAAATAGGAGACAATTTCAGAGCCCAAAGTCTATAAAAGGAGGGGAGGATTCCACTCTAAAACATATCAAGTTTATTAATCAAGTGCTCCTACAACGCCAACGCTCCAACATCGTCATAACGCCGACGCAACGCCAAGCTTCAATCTTCTTCGTCGGCAGCATATTCAAGTAATATTTTTGATATTGTATTCTTTGTTTTTCTTCATAACGAGGTGAGGTAGGCTTGTTGCCTCATCCTCGTTTATTCGGTTTTGTGATCGTTGTCTCCTACCTCCAACGAGGAGGAGACATTATAGTGCTTTGCCCTCCGTACGCGGTCTAGGACCGATAGGGCCTTGGAGCAGCAACCGCTGGGTTGTGAACCAAGTAAAATAAACGTGTCATTTTATTTTCCGCTGCTTACTCGCTTACTCGTGCCTTAACGAACGATTACGAACGAAAGATTTTTGATCGCTATTCACCCCCCCCCCTCTAGCGACGCTTCTCGATCCAACAGATCTTTGGGCAATATGTCTATGAATTAAACATAAGCCTTCCCCATGATTAGTCTATTATTGCTATTTTGATACCTTAAATGACCATCTAAATGCCATAGGCATTAGTGGACATTTGTATCATCCTAACATCTCACTCATGCTAAGTTTTCAATCAAAGTAGCCTATGGTGAGTGTGAGATGTATCCTAAAGGTATTTGTATATACTTAACCATTAATATTCATGCAATTCTATCAAGGTTAAGTATCATCCTAACAATCTACATGATCATAAAGACATGCATGAATTAATTTCACATTATGATGATAAAACAAATATATTTATTGATTTATAATCATGCATTAGCAAATATCACCGAAAGGCATGATTTAAACCCTATTTCTCATGATTATGTGCCAAATATCAAAATTGTAAATCATGATTACAAACATGTATGACAATCACATCAATTATCATGATTTAAGCATTCTTATCTATTTATGGGCACATTATCATCACCCAACACTATTTCAAAAATGTGTCCCGACATCCTAAGTCAACCATAAATATGATATAGGTCAAGTCTATATGGTTGACTACCCTAGGGCTTTCCTAACCCTTTAGGATGGATTTAGGAATCCAAAATAAATTCTTTCCTATTGGGTTCACTAAGTACTCCTTGGGGATCAATTTTCTAGCAATTACCTTCTTTTTATCTTGTCCCCTAGCAATTAGGCATTTATAGGTCTTTTCATTTTTCTTTTCTTTATACCCTAGGCCTTTCTTATTGAAGCTTGCCCTTTGGCTCCCTATGATCATGTTCAAAGTGTTGGAGCCTATAGTGAATTTTTCTAGGGCTTTTGTCAAATAGTCTACCTTTTCCCTTAATGCCCTATTTTATTCTATGCATGCATCACTAACATTAAATGGCATATATTCATGTGAGCATGCATCATTTAAGCTAGAAAAATATTTTCATTTTCATTTAAGCATGCTTTTTCTAACTTTTCTTCTAAGTTCTTAATTTGATCTAGCATGCATTTGTTTTCCTTCTTAGCTCTAAATAAGTCTTTAGTGAGGCTAGAAATCATAGACATAATTTGCTTAGGGGGTAGATTAGTTACCTCACTTACCAAGTCGTCTTCTTCGGATGAAGATGTAGAGGAGGCTCTGTTAGTAATATATGAGAGATGTCCTAAGGCAATCGCCTTATGTATGAACCATTTATATGATAAATGAAGATTCACTATTTGAGTATACATATTTTATGTATTTGATTGGATCTTAAACTCATTTACTGAATGTCCACGATACGATTCACAGCATGAGAGAATTTGTGATTGGATCACAACTAGTGAGTATCTCTACATGTGTAATTGTGATGTATCGGAATTATCCCTAGTCGATGAATTGATGGATTTGGACACCATCTATTCTGTCGAGACTAGCACGAGGTATACTCCTTGGTGTATCCAAGCAGCCGATTCTCACTGGCTGGAGACATTGTGATGTCCGGAGTTAATCGTGGATGCTAGTTATGGTAACTAGTTCATTGGAGTGACCAGCCGTAAGACTTCATATGGTTCTCTGCATATATAGATATGTCAATGAAGTTCTTACTGTAGCTTAAGTGCGATGTTCCTTTGACTTGTGGTATTCAAGTCATCTTGATCATAGAGACTTATGCTTTGACATCTTAAGCAAGCATCTCTAAGAAGATGTGGACCCGGGATGATTGGGTATAAGTCGAAGTGATCGAAGGTGTTTGAATAGCCTATAAAGGATTCACCACTCCTTGCGAGGAGATGTATACCCAAGGCCTCTCGTCGGATTGTTACTAAAGTCTTTGGCCAAAGCATTACATGTTTAGAGTAAGGTACTCTTCGACACATGTGCAGTAACTAGAATCTGTAGGACGAGGAAATGATACTTGAGCTAGGTGTGACGTAGTCAGCCTAGTGGGGACTGATACTCTAGACCATGTCCTGAACCAAGTGGGTATAAGATGAGTGAAGGGAATGCAGCACGAATCATTCGAGCTGCTGAAGGGTTTCAGAAATAGTTCTGGATTAATCGTTGATCTTTTCGGTTAATTGGGGATCATGATGTACTACTAGGTACCACTCATGATCGTTCTATAATTAATGGTTAATTATAGACGACCAACATAAACCGAGAACATATTTGGTCACACGCACAACGAGAGTAATCCGAAGGATTTAAAACGAGCTTGAGAATGGGATTCTCAGACCGAGAGAAACTAGGTTTGGTTGGACCAAACATAAAGCGAGCATGAAATCGTTTCAGTCGCAATGGAAGCGTGGATGGGCCGTGTCTTATGAAGACATAATGGATGGACCAAAATGGTTTGCTTCTAATCCAATGGAGGAGAATAAACCAAAGGGTTTGGTTTGTTTTAAACGAATGAACCAAAGGTTGGTTCGGTTCGTTTTAACTTAAAATAAACCATCATGGTTTGGTTTATTTTAACTTATCTTAATGGAGCGGGTTAACGGGCCTAATGGTTATGATCCATTAACCATTAAGAGAATTAGTTCTCTATAAAAGAGGGCTTAAGGGAGAATTAAGCCCTAACCCAAAACCCCTAACCTAGAGTTGCCGCCCACCCCATTGAAGGAGTTGGCGCCAACCCTAGGCCGCCGCCCATAGCTCCTCCAACCGGCGTCCAGAAGGCTGCTTCCTTCCCCCTCGCCGGCGTCGAGCTGCTGTCGGTTAGTCCTCCGGTGATCTCCTTCAGGTTTGGCATCAAGGTGAGCTCTATCTCCCTTGTTTTGGCCGGCGCCTACTCCTCCACCAAAGCTGTCCAATTTTCTAGACAGCTTGTTCTCCTCTCGTCGGAGCGTCATTTGGACGACGGTTAGAGCTCCGACAGCGGCTAACATACCGGGGATTCGATCTCCGGTAATCCTCCGAGATGGAGGACGAAGGATTCGTCAATCGGTTGACGAATGCCTCTCTAGAGAAGCGAGTTTTTAGGACTCGTCTTAGGATCCAAATTTGGATTCGGATCGTGATCAACTCTCGATCACGTCGTCTTCAACACGAGGCTAGTAACCCGTACAAAGACGAAGCTCGTGGCTTAGCGAAGTCATCCCGAGGAACTCGGCGTGGATGCGAATAGAGACGATTATAGCGAGGATCGTTCCGGTTGATGTCGTTCCCGCTACACGTCATACGAAAGGTATAACGTAGATAAATTTCCTTTTATTGCAAATTTAAATTTACGGTTATGTCTACACTTGTTGTAATATGCATGCGTGTGATGTGTGTGTTGTAATAAATGTAGATTTATTATTTTTATTGCTTCCGCTGTGCTCATGTTTACGAAACGTGATCGAACACACACACGCCGCGGTGCCGGAAACCCAATTAATTATAGAACGATCATGAGTGGCACCTAGTAGTACATCATGATCCCCAATTAACCGAAAAGATCAACGGTTGATCCAGAACTATTTCTGAAACCCTTCAGCAGCTCGAATGATTCGTGCCCCATTCCCTTCACTCATCTTATACCCACTTGGTTCAGGACATGGTCTAGAGTATCAGTCCCCACTAGGCTGACTACGTCACACCTAGCCCAAGTATCATTTCCTCGTCCTACGGATTCTAGTTACTGCACATGTGTCGAAGAGTACCTTACTCTAAACATGTAATGCTTTGGCCAAAGACTTTAGTAACAATCCGACGAGAGGCCTTGGGTATACATCTCCTCGCAAGGAGTGGTGAATCCTTTATAGGCTATTCAAACACCTTCGATCACTTCGACTTATACCCAATCATCCCGGGTCCACATCTCCTTAGAGATGCTTGCTTAAGATGTCAAAGCATAAGTCTCTATGATCAAGATGACTTGAATACCGCAAGTCAAAGGAACATCGCACTTAAGCTACAGTAAGAACTTCATTGACATATCTATATATGCAGAGAACCATATGAAGTCTTACGGCTGGTCACTCCAATGAACTAGTTACCATAACTAGCATCCACGATTAACTCCGGACATCACTATGTCTCCAGCCAGTGAGAATCAGCTGCTTGGATACACCAAGGAGTATACCTCGTGCTAGTCTCGACAGAATTGATGGTGTCCAAATCCATCTTCATCGACTAGGGATAATTCCGATACATCACAATTACACATGTAGAGATACTCACTAGTTGTGATCCAATCACAAATTCTCTCATGCTGTGAATCGTATCGTGGACATTCAGTAAATGAGTTTAAGATCCAATCAAATACATAAAACATGTATACTCAAATAGTGAATCTTCATTTATTGGTTCATACATAAGGCGATTGCCTTAGGACATCTCTCATATATTACTAACAGACTCCCACTTGGCCTAATGCCAATCGCTACGGTATCCAATACCACAAGCTCTAAGATGACCCTCAAACTTATTTTGAGGTAATGCTTTAGTCAAAGGTTCCGCTAAGTTCCTTTCAGTGGGAATTTTCTCGATTTGTATTTCGTTCCTACTGATGATCTCTCTGATAAGATGATAGCGGCGAAGCACATGTTTGGATCATTGATGAGACTACATCAAGTTCAGAGATGAACTTCTTAATCCAAACCGCTTCCTTTGCTTCTTCCAAAGATGTAATGTATTCTGCCTTAGTGGCAGAATCTGCTATAGTGTCAAGCTTGGAACCTTTCCAACTTATTGCGCCTCCATTCCAGGTGAATACATACCCAGACTAAGACATGGAATCATCCTTGTCTATCTAGAGCTATCATCCGTATACCTACGTATCACCATGTACCCTTCTCCATATATTAGGAACACATCCTTAGTTCTTCTTAAGTACTTAAGGATCATCTTAACAGCCACCCAATGATTCATTCCTGGATCAGACTGGTATCTACTCGTGACACTCAGAGCATACGATACATCGGGCCTCGTACATAACATAACATACATGATAGATCCTATTGCGGATGCATAGGGAATCTTACTCATGCAAATCCTCTCGTCTTCTGTGCGCGGACACATAGACTTCGAAAGGTGTACCCAATGACTGATGGGTAGGAAACCTTTCTTGGATTCCGACATGCTAAACCTCTTTAGCACTCGGTCTATATATGTAGACTGCGAAAGACCAAGCAACCATTTTGATCTATCTCTATAGATCTTAATCCCGAGGATGTAGGTTGCTTCTCCCAGGTCTTTCATGGAGAACGTCTTGGATAACCAAACCTTAACTGACTGTAAGATTGAAACATCATTTCCTATAAGTAATATGTCATCGACATAGAATACTAGGAACACGACTGCACTCCCACTAACCTTCTTGTACACACAAGGTTCATCTGGATTTTGTGAGAAATCAAACCTTTTGATTGTCTCATCAAAACGGATATTCCAACTCCTGGATGCTTGCTTCAATCCATATATGGACCGTCACAATTTGCATACCTTGATTTTATCAACCGATGTGAAACCCTCATGCTGTATCATATACACGTCCTCGAGCAGGTTTCCATTAAGGAAAGCTGTTTTCACATCCATCTGCCATATCTCATAATCATAATGAGCCGCTATGGCCAGGAGCATCCGAATGGATTTAAGCATAGCAACAGACAAATAGGTTTCGTCATAATCAACTCCTTGTTTTTGACGATATCCTTTCGCCACCAGTCTAGCCTTATAGGTAATCACATTACCATCCATGTCGGTTTTCCTCTTGAAAACCCACTTGCACCCTATAGGCTTGATGCCTTCAGGTGGGTCAACCAAGTTCCAAACTTGGTTTTCATACATGGAATCCATTTCCGACTTCATGGCACCAAGCCACTTATCCCTTTCTGAACTTGTCAGCTCTTCTTCATAATTGGTAGGCTCCTCATCATCAATGAGTAACACGTCATTCGATTCGCTTACGAGAAATCCATATCTCTCAGGAATATTGCGTGTTCTACTAGATCTACGAAGATGTGGTGTTACAATAGGTCCAGCCGATTGCTCATCACTATGAGTTGTCGGCTGTTGTGCTTCACCAGGTATCTCGTCAATGTCTATTTGAGTCTCTCGAGCCTCCTCAAGCTCGACGACACTCCCACTGTTTTCTTGCAAGAGAAACTCTTTCTCTAGAAACACAGCATGCCTTGAAACAAACACCTTTTGTTCCACAGGATGATTGAATTGGTAACCCCTTGTTTCCTTAGAGTATCCAATAAATAGACATTTATCAGACTTAGCCTCCAATTTGTCTGATACTGTCCGCTTCACATAAGCAGGACAACCCCATATCTTCAAGTAAGATACATGAGGTTTCTTACTATTCCATATCTCATATGGAGTAGTTGAGACTACCTTGGTAGGCATTCTATTTAACAAGTAAACAGCTGTCTGAAGTGCATAGCCCCAAAAGGACTTGGGAAGGATCGCATGATTCATCATGGACCTGACCATGTCCAACAAGGTCCGGTTACGCCTCTCAGATACACCATTATGCTGTGGTGTATAGGGCGGAATCCATTGAGACAATATATCATTGTCTTTTAGGTAATCAAGAAACACTTGACTTAAGTATTCGCCACCTCGATCCGATCGAAGTATTTTAATACTCTTGTCATGTTGTTTCTCTACTTCATTTCTGAATTCTTTGAACCTTTCAAAGGCTTCAGACTTGTGTTTCATCAAGAACACATACCCAAACCGTGAGTGATCATCGGTGAAGGTAATGAAGTAGCTATAGCCTCCTAAAGCTTGAGTTGACATAGGTCCACATACATCAGTATGTACTAGACCTAGTAACTCTCCCACTCGTTCACCTTTTCCAGTAAAAGGTAACTTAGTCATCTTGCCTTTTAAGCATGATTCGCATGTATCGTATGAATCCAATTCAAACGATTCCAGAATTCCACATCGATGTAATTCGGACATGCGTTTCTTGCTTATATGGCCAAGACGACAATGCCACATATAGGAGTCTAATTGATTATCTTTTCGAGCACCCTAGTTGCTCGCTTCGATATTGTCACTGGATACGTCCAACGTATATATACCATTGCTTAAAGTTTTAGTCCCATAAAGAACGCCATTCAAAGTTATGTAACAACAATTGTTACTAAAATTTAAATGGTACCCATTTCTATTTAAACAAGAAATAGAAATGATGTTCTTTATCAATGAAGGAACATAAAAGCAATTGTCCAGTTCCAGGACAAGTCATGTAGGGAGTTTCAATAAATACGTTTCGATGGCGAGTGCAGCAACCTTTGCTCCATTCCCAACACGTAAATTTGACTCTCCCTTGACGAGTCTTCTTCTATTCCTTAGCTCATGTATGTCATTACATATATGTGAGCCACACCCAGTATCCAATACCCATGTGTCTGAGGAAATAGAATGACAATCAATAACGAAGATATCTGAAGAAGATGAGGCAGCCGATGCCTTATCCTTCTTCACTGACTCAAGATAAATCTTGCAATTTCTTCGCCACTGTCCCTCCTTGCCATAATGATGGCAAGTGCCCTTTTGAGCTGGTTCTGCCTTTTTAGCCTTTTTTCTTCTTCCCCTTCTGTTGTTCCTTTGACTCTCTCTTAAAACCTTTCTTCGAGGAATCAACTAACAACACCGTCCCTTGCTCATGCTTCTTAGAAGACTCCACAGTCTTCAGCATGTTGAGCAGTACTACAGATGAACCCTCTTGCATCTTAGAGGTGAAGAGGAGCTTAGAGACATCGAACCTTTCGAATCTCACTTACTCATCAAACAACTCATAAAGATGAAAGACTAAGGTATGAGCATCCATATGCTCATGTTGCTTCCTCAGCTCGGGTACCATCACGGCTAGTATTATGCAACTCACTAGTTCAGAATCAATCACATGTTTCTGATGGGCCAACAATTGGTCCAGAGTTGCGTCGTCACTAGGACGGGCGGAAAGAGGCGCTTCGAGGACATACGCAAGCTTTTCCACCTTGAGAACAATTCTCAAGTTTCTAAGCCAGTCCAAGAAGTATGGCCCAGTCAATTTATTTGAATCCAAAATGGAACGCAAATTCAAAGACATCATGATCAATTGATTAACTTAGAAATACAAAACGAGCATATATGAGAAAATGATTTTAAAATGCATCAATATACATTTATAAATCTCATTCATTTTTTGAATTTCAAAAATCCCAAAATCACTTCTGGAGATCATAGGTCCATCTCCGAATGGGCTGATATCCATCATAGATATGAACAACCTTGGAGAGAGTCCAACAAGCCATTCATAACTACGAGGGTAGGTATCAAATATACCGATTGCATATCTCGTATATGCAACTATCACAATGTGCTATAAACTAATTGAATGTTCACACATACATCGGGTTGTTAACACATTAACAAGTATGCATCATATGCATAGCACCCAACTTCACCTCCCTTCACATCGACCTTGGAGAGAGTCCAACAAACCGATGCTCCAGGTTAAAGCCAACCCATTAATCAAGACATAGTTTTAATATGGTTAGAGCGCATTCAACCAAGTAGCCCAGCTTGGAGAGAGTCCAACAACCAAAGCTAACGATTGACCTCTGACTCTTACCATATTAGTATTAAACTATTCCATGGTTTGAACATGTTCGGGTTCGAGCCGGGCTTGGAGAGAATCCAACAACCCAAACAAGAAACGGAACTCTGGTTCTAACCATATTAATGGAAGGTGTAGGCTTTAATATTGTGTAAGGGTTTTATGTCTCATCCTCTTTGCATGCAAATAACTATTATCTACATGGCATGACATACATGGCATACATCTACATGTCACGACACGTATGGCATAATGATATGCATCTAATGCAATTACATGGCATACAATTATGTCATGTATTATTTCCTTATATGTCATAACTATTTATGGAAACAAAATATGTTTAAGATTTGATTCTCCAAATCAAATCATAATTAAATTAGGAAACAAATTTCCAAATCTAATCACATATTTTGTTTATGGAAATAGTTGATTAAGGAAAGTCAATTTAGGAAACCAATTTCCTAAATCATCAAAACTATTTATGGAAATAAAATATTTTAAGATTTGATTTCCCAAATCAAATCAAGATTAAATTAGGAAACAAATTTCCAAAATCTAATCAAATATTTTATTTATGGAAAATATCAATTTCCATAAATACTTCCAACTTTCCAAAAGTGGAAGATTTCCATAAATACTTCTAGGCTTTCCAAAAATGAAAAATTTCCATAAATACTTCTAAATTTCCAAAATTAGAAAATTTCCAGAAATAACATTATGACTATCGCAAAACCATTTTACGATTATGTCGAAACACAACCTGGGCTCTGATACCACTGTTGGGTTTCCGGCACCGCGACGTATGTGTGTTCGATCACATTTCGTAAACATGAGCACAGCGGAAGCAATAAAAATAATAAATCTAAATTTATTACAACACACACATCACACACATGCATATTACAACAGGCTCCCCCTTCATTTGAGCTCGATTCTTCATTTTCGGTGGAGGAGCAATCCAAGTCATCGAAGGCCATCAATGCAAGGTTGGAGTAGACATGTTCTTCTTCATCAGATGAGGATGAGGAAGGAAGGTCATCCCATGTCTTTGCTTTGAAGGCCTTAGCCTTCTCCTTTTCCTTTTCCTTCTTCTCCACTTTCTTCTTGCTCCCCTTTTTCTTCTTCTGTTCTTCTTTCTTTCTCTTCTCCTCCTTGCTTTTGTTCAAGAGGGGACAATTGTCCCTTATGTGTCCCTCTCCTTGGCAATTGTAACAAATAATCTTTCCCCTTGGTCTTCTATTCATATCATTTGATTTGTTAAAATGAAAACCTTTTAAAGCACGTCTTACCCTCCTTACCATATACGCTTCTTCCGTGCTATCCATGGAGGAGGAGGAAGAGGCTTCATCATCGGAGGAGGAGGGGATCTCCATCTTCTTCTTCCCCTTGTTGGCCATCAAGGCTACTCCTCTTGAGGGTTGAATTCTTGGCTCTTCTTGTATTCCTTCAAGCCTAGATTCATGCAATTCCATAGTGGAGAAAAATTCATCTAGAGTACTTACCTCTAGATTCTTTGAAATATAAAATGAGTCCACCATTGAACTCCACTTGGATGATCGGGGAAAAGCATCTATGGCCTTCATTATCATATCTCGGTTGGAGAGCCTTTCACCTACACTTGTTAAGCCAATTAAAATCTCTTTAAATCAAGAATGCAAGGAAGTTACCTTTTCTCCCTTTTCTAATTTAATGTTGGATAGTTGGGAGCGGAGGAGGTCTCTTCTTGCAAGCTTGGCCTCCGAAGTGCCTTCATGAAGCTCTACTAGCTTCTCCCACATCTCCTTGGCACTTAGGCATTCTCCAATTCAATTTATTTCTTGTTGAGGAAGCACATTGTAGAGATGGTGCTTGGCTTTTGAGTTTGCAAGATGCTCCTCTCTTTGTCTTTTATTCCATCTTGCTTTCTCCAATGGCTCTCCATCTTCATTCCTAGGCAACTCGAAACCGTTTTCCATTATTAATGAAACTTCAAAGTCGGTTTCGAAGAATACCTCCATTCGCTTCTTCCACCAAGCGAATTCCCCTTCAAACTTCGGTGGTGAATGTTTGAGCCGGCCATTTTTGATGTAGAGGTTGTTGTGGCAGTTAGTCTGGTGACAAGCAACCTTGCTCTGATACCACTTGTTGGGAGATCGATTGGCCGGCTAGAGGGGGGTGAATAGCCCTCTTTCGTTGGACGTCGTAATTCTCTCGATCGTTTGCTCGTCTACACAATCGTTAGCGCAAGTGGAAGCATAAACAATAAAGACAAAGCAATAAACGAAAATACAAATGCTAACAAAGAATGTAACGTGGTTCACGGCTACGCTGCTAATCCACGATCCCGATTCGTCCGAGGTGAATCACTCCTCCAAAGCCAATCACTATTGGTCTCTCCTTTGCACTAAGCTAGGTGGAGGTAACCTTTACAATTTCTCTTCTTACAATAGAATGGAAATAAAACAAGTAAGAAGAGGATGGAAAGCTTTAGGGCACTTTGGGAGAAGATTATAGCATGAACATTAGACTCCCAAAGCCCCATCCCCTTCCTTTTTATAGAGGAAGAGGGTTTCTTCCCGTTGACACAGGAGCAGTCGACTGATGCCCTCGATCAGTCGATTGGTGTCGTAGCCATTGCCCAATAACGGCCGCTTTTCACGTTGGACTTCAACTAACGGTACTGGCATCAGTCGACTGATATTACCATCAGTCGACTGATGCTTGATCAGTCGAGTCCTCAACGAAGTTGACTCCATTCTGTGCCATGCAGGTGCCATCGATCACCGACCGCTTTCCCACGATCGGTACCGTTGTCGACATCGATCATTGCCGATCCATGGCATCGCCGCCAATCACTAAACTTGGTCTTATACCAGTCGATCAAACCATCGACTCAGAGCAGTCGATTGCCAATCCATGGCAGTCGACTAGTGTCGGGAAAACTCATTCGACACTTAGCCAAATAGCCAAGTTTCACCTAAGAGCTACCCCTTCCCGGGTTACATTCGCTCACTCTCATCCCTTGAAATCCCTCGCCTTCGAAGTTCTCTTCGTTCGCGGCCACATCCCTCGGCAGCATCAGGCGCATGGCTCTACAATCCTCCTTCTCGTCTCTTGCCTCGATGTCTACTTCCTCCGACTTCACTCCAAGCTTCTCGTCCGACGGTCCCTCGGATGCTCCAAGCGCACGGCTTCCGCAAAGCAATCCTTCACCGACTCAAGGACCGAGTCATGAGATGTGAAACTCGCCACGGCTCCATGTGCAAATTACTAAGCCCTGCAAGACTCCAACACACATATCAAACCATAATCACAACCTAACTTAAACCCTTTTCCACACACATCAAAACCATATCATGGAAAGAGATTGCCCTAACTGGGTTTTCTACCTTTCTGGCATGGAGTTCCATTATCAAAGGAGATGTGTCCAAGATCAACATGAGGAGATAGAGGAGATGAAGGCAGTTCCTTATGTTTCGGCAGTAGGAAGCCTCATGTATGCAACGCTCTGTACGAGACTAGATATCTTCTATTGCCGTGGACATGGTCAGCAAATATCAGAGTAATCCAGGACAGGTACATTGGACTGAGGTAAAGTTTATATTGAAGTACCTGAGAAGGACTAGGGATTATATGTTGGTTTACCAAGCAGACCAATTACTCCCTGTGGGTTACATGGATTCCGACTTCTAATCTGATAGGGATAACAGTAAGTCTACATCAGGTTTTTTGTTTACTTTGGGATATGGAGCCATTGTATGGAGGAAGTGTCGTGGCGCGGACTCCACCATGAAACTGGCAGGCCTCAGGCGGCCAGAAGTAGATGGCTCAGAACTTCGAGGACTTGGATGTGATTCTTGGTTTACCCAGAACTATCACAATTTATTGTGATAATAGTGGTGCAGATGCAAATTCGAAGGAACCACGAGCCCATAAGGCAAGTAAGCACATAGAGCGCAACTACCACCTGATACGAGAGATCGTAAAGAGAGGAGAAGTTGTTGTGGCCAAGATTGCATCAGAAGATAACCTGGCAGATCCTTTCACTAAGACCCTTCCGGCGAGAGCTTTTGATAGGCATGTGGAGGGAATGGGGATCAGATGTATGACATTTTGAGGACATCATAGTTTTTTAGTATATGTGGGAGATTGTAGGAATGTATACTGAAAAGTCTATCTTTTGTATGAACATCATTATTTTGAAATAAGAATCACATGATCATTGTTTGCATATTTTTATGGTTATGCAATATTGTCTAATACTTAACATTGTAGATAACATGGTGTGTGGTGTCACACGGGAGACCATGTTATTGGCCCCTTGAAAAGTATAAGTAAAGGCTCACAACCGAGATGACTTTGGATAAACCATCGGAATGGTTGTAGTGTGATTTGGTATTGGATTGTCTTGACCATAGAATCACACTAGTGCACTTTGTGTGTATTGAGCAGGACCGACTTAGAGGTGATTCGATTTATTGCTGACTAAATAATCGAATCGGACCTCAGATATTATATTGTACAAACTCTTAATCCCGATATAATAACGGGCACATATACTTAGTACTCATCTCTTTGATTTACCAATGGGCCAGATTTATAGATTAAAACGATAGGCTCAGAAAGTTGGGAGATGATATTATTTATATGGTGTGCCATTGATTATAGGAGGAAACTGTGTCCTATATATTAGGATAATGATGTCCCCTTGAGGAGCTCATAAGGTTCATCATGTAAACCCTGCAGGTGGACTTGGTCCGGCATGATGAATAGGTTGAGTGGTACTACTCATGGAGTTAGATGATGATTAATTAATGGTCAGTAAATTAATTAATCGACAGACATTCGAGATATTAAACACTGGGAGGAATTTTACAAATAATATTTAGAGCCCATATTATCATATAGGGGTTGGTGAGGTAGATCAATGATGATCCTTTAGTGGATTGGATCATCATTAGTGGATCGAACTTTATGTGGGCTTGATCCATGGGTGGCCAAGATCCAACTCCTCCTCATGGTCCCTAATGTAGCCTATTAACACCTCATGAAGCTTAGATCCAATGGAAAGAAACAAAATTTTAAGATTAAAAGGTAGAGATTAAATCTCTAAGATCCAACGGTTGAGATTAAATCTCTAGAGCCGATGGTTGAGATTAAATCCCTAGAACCAATGGAGGAGATTAAATCTTTACTTATCCCTAACTCTATAAAAGGAGGGCAAGGGAGTTGGCGTGAACATAATCCAAGAGAGCTTGGGTTTGGGCGGCAAGAGAAGGAATCCTAGTTGAGATAGGATTAGGGTTAGGGTTTGGAGGCTAGGGCGGCACAAAATAAGGAAGGTTTTCCTTTCTTCTTCCTTCTCCATTGGCCGGCGTCCAGCATCTTTCCATCCCCTTTCCTGCCCTTGGCCGGCACTGAAAAGCTCTCTTCTCCTTCTCCTTAGGTGGTGGAAACAAGATATAGGGCTTCCCTTGGTGTCTTGGTTGATTTCCATCATCATCTCCCTCTCTTTGTTGGGCGGCGGCAAGGATTGATTTTTTTCCTTGTTGGTCGGTTTTAGGGAGGAGAAAAACCTTGTTTCTATTCTTCCTCTTGCTTTGGAAGAGCAAGGAAGGAAGATTTGTGATCTAGGAGCTTCATCTTTTGGTAGATCGTCGCCCACACGACATCCAAAAAGAGGAAGGTCATACATTAGAAGATCGAGAGGTATACCTACTCTTCATTCTCTGTTGTTACTTGCTTGTTTTTGTTTGTCAACTATGAGCATGATATAAATCTGTTTGTGGCTAAATAATACTTGGATCCCGATCATAAATACAAAAATCGGCGATCCAGACATCGTCTATTCCGCGGCTACTCGTAGAATAGAGGTTGGTCGCTTGAACAACGTGTTTGTTCAAGTGACCTCTCTAAACGAATAGCACGACGATGACTTGGTTGTTTGGGCAATCCCTTTTTGTCTAGGATTAAATTTTTTAATCCGGGGACATCAATGGGATCACCATGAACAAACGACCAAGGTGAAGTAGGAAGCGAAGTTTCCTCTCACGGACTCGATAAGCAAAACCCTTCAG
Source organism: Wurfbainia villosa (assembly GCA_025175895.1). Classification (NCBI taxonomy): domain Eukaryota; kingdom Viridiplantae; phylum Streptophyta; class Magnoliopsida; order Zingiberales; family Zingiberaceae; genus Wurfbainia; species Wurfbainia villosa. The sequence goes on along the minus strand of CM046003.1, from coordinate 7,403,769 downwards.
ATACATATTGCTAGATCTAGGATGCATTGAATATGGGGTCCCATGAGCTTCTTCTAAAATTCTCTTTCTTAATTATGGATCGTTGGGAATACATAAGCATTCACCAAGATATAGTACCCCACTGTTAGTGACACGAAATCCTTCATCCTTTCCTTCTCGGATCTCTTGCTTGATCCTTTGGATGCTTGGATCTTCATCTTGCTTTGCTAGTATATCATCAAATAGTGTTGGCGCTATTGTCAGGGTAGAAAGCTGTCCAGAAATGATCTCAAACCGAAAGTTCAACTTCTCTTTCTCCAATGGTTGGGATAATGAAGATAAAGACGTTAAAGTGGTGCATGATTTCCTACTTAGTGCATCTACTACTTTGTTTGCCTTTCTAGGATGGTAGAAGATTTCACAGTCATAATCTTTAACCAGCTTAAATCATCTACGTTGTCTCATGTTTAAATCCTTCTGAGTGAAGAAATATTTTAGACTCTGGTGATCTGTATAAATCTTGCACTAGACTCCATACAAATAATGTCCCCAAATTTTGAGAGTGAAGACCACTGCTGCTAACTCAAGATCATGAGTGGGATAATTCTTTTTATAATCCTTGATCTGTCTAGATGCATAGGCAATGACTTTCCCATTCTGCATAAGCACCGCTCCGAGTCCCATTTTGGATGCATCACTATACATATCAAAGCTTTTGTTACTTTCTGGAATAGTGAGAATTGGAGCATTAGTTAATCTCCTCTTTAGTTGAAGGAAACTTTTCTCGTAATCCTCGGTCCATTCAAACTTCATGTTCTTTCTGGTAAGAACCGTCAGTGGTGAATCTATCCTCGAGAAGTCTTCTACAAATTTTCTATAGTACTTTGCTAATCCAAGGAAACTTCTAATTTCACTGGCATTCTTTGGTTGACTCCAGTTACTAACAGCTTTTATCTTTGTCGGATCTACCATAACCCCATCTTTCGAAAAAATGTGACCCAAGAAAGACACTCGATCGAGCCAAAATTTACACTTGGAGAACTTTGCATACAATTGTCTTTGCTGAAGGGTCTGTAACACTATCTTCAAATGTTCAACATGGTCTTCCTGAGTTCTCGAGTAAATAAGGATATCGTCAATGAAGACGATTATAAACTTGTCAAAGAATACCTTAAATACTCGATTCATTAGTTCCATAAATGTTGCTGGAGCATTTGTCACTCCGAAAGGCATGACTACGAACTCATAGTGTCCATACCTTGTTCAGAAAGTTACTTTCGGTACATCATCCTCTTTAACTTTTACTTGATGATATCAGGACCGCAAGTCAATCTTGGAGAAAACTGTGGCCCCCTTCAATTGATTAAACATATCATCAATCATTGGAAAGGGGTATCTATTTTTGATTGTGACCTTATTCAGTGCTCGATAATCTATGCATATTCTCATAGACCTATCTTTTTTCTTCACGAACAATACTGGAACTCCCCATGGTGAGTGACTAGGGCGAATGAATCCCTTGTCGAGTAACTCCTGTAATTGTTCCTGAAGTTCTTTTAATTCTGCCGGAGCCATACGATAGGGTGTTTTTGAGATTGGTGTGGTACTAGGAATAAGTTCAATCTCAAACTCGATTTCTCTTTTAGGAGCCAACCCTAGCAACTCATCAGGGAATACTTCTGGGTAGTCACATACAACTCGGACTTCTTCGATCTTTTGGCCTCTTTCTTCACTTGTATCCACCACATGTGCTAGATACCCAGTGCATCCACTGACTAACATCTTTTGAGCTTGTATGGCAGATAAGAACTTCTTAGTTCTTTCCTTTGGTTCTCCTATAAATTCAAACATAGACTTTGCCTTAGGTTGGAATATGACTCTTCACTTACGACACTCAATGGAAGCACCATACTTGCTCAGCAAGTCCATTCCCAAAATGTCATCATAATCATGCATTGCCAACATTCATAAAGTAACACCACTATAAGACTACTACTATTACTTACTTTCTATCATCATCACCTACATATGTCAACATGTTTAACAAAAAAAAACATTCTTTACAAGCATAGAAGAAAGTAAAACATATATGTACTTTCTTACTTGGAAGCTGCAGGATTTGATGCTTGATGTGCGTGTGGCGGAAGGGCGGAACCTGCTCTGATACCAAACTGTAACACCCCCCTCTCTTTACTCTAGTAAATGAGGTGTTACCATCATACTTTATATTTTTCTTTATGTCAAGAAGCCAAACATGACTCAATTAGCAGAAGAGTATCAATAACTCGTCACAAGATCTAAACATGCTTTCTAAACAATTATCATAATTCAAACTCTTAACTTGGAACAGTGTAAGTTAAAGAAACAAATCATCTACATTGGCATGTTGACACAGGGATATTACACAACTTCTTAACATATCTAAGCATACACCTTCGCTAGAGTTCTAACATAAAACATTCTTAAGTAACTCAACCTCATGCATGGTGATAGTAATTATATGCATCTTGACATAAAAATAAACGTGAACAATAATACATAACATCAACACTAGCACCTAACATGAACACTAGCACACTAGCACACTAGCACACTAGAAAATTCAAAGTTCTTAACATAACATAATACTACCAAGTTCGACATTCTTAGACACAACATAATCAAGCACATAACATGAACATTAGCACACTAGCAGGTTCAAAGGTCTTAACATAATATAATACTACCGAGTTCGACATTCTTAGACACAATATAATCAAGCACATTACATGGACACTAGTACACTATCAAGTTCAAAGGTCTTAACATAACATAATACTAGCAAGTTTAAGATCGTAATCCACTATTCCGTCGCCAAACATACCAAGCAATTCATCCGCTGCCCCCTCTTACTCAAGCCTTGATTTACCCTTATCTATAGTGTAAGGAATGCAAACTATAAGCAATGAAGCTTAGTAAGTACATCCTATTCTCACAAAACATTGCATTATAAGAAAAACATGCTATTAGAATAGTTGCATGCAAACATAAGCTCATACTTGCCATTAAGAAAATTCTGCATTTAACATTTTGGAACACTTGTACCTAACACAATGATTCAACTTGAAATGCATGAACTTTTTGCATTAAACATATAGAAACACTTGTACATAACACAATGCATGAACTTGAAATACACAACTTGCAATATATGATTTTGAAATATGCTTCGCTTGTAGAGACATGCACATGAGATATACTTAAGCTTGTAAACCTTGTGCTTTGGTTAACTTTAGAAACCATATATTTATATATACTTTAAAATCAGTAAACATCCATATTTGGGCTGCCCGGCATAGTACCAATTTATGCGCAACTGGAATTCGGGGTAGCTAGCCACCGAACTTATTCTGGCAACTTACTAGGGGTGGTCTAGGGCCCGTGGGCGATCTAAGGGCTCGGTACAAGCCAATTTAAAGTAAAATACTTTCTTTATATATGACCTATTGATTTTGCCACATAATAAACATTTAACATGATCATACTCCAAAAACTCATATAGGAAGCCTTTCAAGACATTTGATCATGCTCTTTGTCCCCAAAACTCGTAGGGGAAGCATCCTTACGATCTTATGTCTTGCTTCCAAAGAAATATACATATAATGCCTATAAATCTGAACAAATACAATCTGAACAAAACATATATTCTAAATAAAACATGGATATATAAGCTAGATAAAACAATCGAATAGCCTCTTATACTGCAGGTGAGAAATACTTACATCCACTCGCTATCTTACTAATATACAGCTAAGGTTTTTTTGAGATGAAGACCTTCCTCTATTCCTTTGCCTTAGGAATGATCCTCTAGAATATACTAAGCCCTTGTGAGAAACCCCCCTTGAAAACCCTCTCAAGAAAACCAAAACAAGGGGAGCATAGGTTCGGTGAAGAGGAGGAAGGAGGAAGAAGACTTTTGGTGGAGAAGGGGAGAAGGAGGAAGAAGAAATTCAGTGGAGAAGGGGAGAAGGATGAAGAAAATTTGGGTTTTTCCTCTCTTAATTCCCCTTTAATACTTAGGGAGATGAAAGAAAACTCCTCATCTTCTCATACTTATATTATATAATCTTGTACATCCTAGACAAGAAGCATCCTATGGCCTAGTGGTATCAAATCTATCTTTCAATTTAAAGGTTCATGGTTCGAATCCTAGCTATAATGAACCATATTTTATTTTATTTATTTCTGAACCTTATTCATTTATATTCTTTTATATATCCTAGCCAAGAATTATCCTATGGCATTGTGGTATCAAGGTGACCTCACAATTAGAAGCTTAATAGTTCGAATCTTAATTATAACGAACCATATTTTATTTTATTTTATATTTTTATAAGACTACTACTATTACTTACTTTCTATCATCATCACCTACATATGTCAGCATGTTTAACAAAGAAAACATTCTTTACTAAGCTTATAAGAAAGTAAAACATATATGTACTTTCTTACTTGGAAGTGACAGGATTTGATGTTCGATGTGCGTGTGGCGGAAGGGCGAAACCTACTCTGATATGTCAAAGGGTCAAAGAAGAACATCAAAGACCTAGAGGAGTTCTGCAGCCTATTCAAATCCCAGAATGGAAGTGGGAAGATATAACTATTGATTTCATTGTAGGACTACCCAAAACAACTAATGGTTATGATGCTATTTGAGTGATTGTTGATAGATTGACCAAATCTGCTCATTTTCTGGCAATCAAAATAGCTTACTCAATGGAACAACTAGCTCCGTTGCATGTTAAGGAGGTGATCAGATTGCATGGAATTCCTAAGACCATCATTTCTGATAGGGATAGTCGTTTTACTTCACACTTTCGGGAGTGTGTACAGAAGGCCCTTGGCACTAAGTTACGATTCAGCACAGCATTTCATCCTTAAATAGATGGGCAAACCAAATGTGTAAATCAAATTCTAGAGGATATGATACGAGCTTGTGCCTTATATTTTAAAGGAAGCAGGTGCAAATACCTATGTTTGGCAGAGTTTGCTTACAATAACAGCTACCAAGCTCCAATTTGAATGGCACCCTATGAAGCTTTATATGGAAGAAAGTGTAGGTCTCCTATTTGTTGCAATGAAGGTGGTGAGAAGAAAGAAATGTGGCTCAAGACATACTTTATAGATGACACCACCAAAGCTATAAACAGCATCTGCCAAAGAATAGAGACTGCCCAGAGTCGGTAAAAAAGTTATGCCGATGTACGATGTAGACCACTTGAATTCGAAGCTGGGGATTCTGTATTTCTTAAAGTAGCTCCTATGAAGGGGGTGATAAGATTTGAAAAGAAAGGCAAGCTGAGTCCACATTATGTAGGACCTTACCTGATCACAAAAAGAGTTGGCAAAATAACTTATGAGTTTGAGCTACCTCCAAAAATGTCAGGTATTCACAACGTGTATCATGTCTCAATGCTGAAAAAGTACGTTCCTAATACAAACCATGTGATTGAGCCACAGATAGTACAAGTTCAAGCAGATTTGAGTTATGAAAGTCAGCCTATTCAGATAATAGATCGAGAAATTAAGAAATTGAGAAAGAAAGAGGTACCCTTAGTGAAAGTCATATGGAAAAATAAAAGGTTTGAAGAAGTATCCATAGTTGTTCTAAGTTTTGAGGACGAAACTTTTATAAGGTATGGAGGATTGTAACGGTCAAAAAAAATATAAAATAAAATAAAATATGGTTCTTATAGTTAAGATTCGAACCATGAATCTTCTAATTGTGAGGTCCCCTTGATACCACCATGCCATAAGATAATTCTTGACTAGGATATATGTTGGGGGAGTCCCTACTTAAGTACACTTTTTCTTCGATGCGAGCCCTTCGCAATGTTGGGGCAGTCCCTACTTCAGTACTCTTTCTTGGCTAGAATTAGCCATAGGATAATTCTTCGCTAGGATATATGTAGGGGGATTCGTACTCTTTTTCTTCCTCGGGAGGTGGTTTGCTCTACAGTTTCTTCTTCGGACTTGCAATCAAAGCAACACTTTTCTCGGCGGGCGCCGAATTAGACCATTAATGTAATTCAAATTCAGATAAAAGTTCATCTAACCTAATTTTTGATAGATCTTTAGAAACCTTGTAGGCATCAACCATGGATCCCCACAAGGTTGTCCTAGGGAAGGCATTTAGTGCGTACCTAATGACGTCTCGATTTTTGACCTTCTGTCCGATTGAGTGTAGCCCATTCATGATGTCTTGAATTCTAGCATGGAGATGAGTGGCCGACTTGTGTTGCTACATTTTCAAGTTAAACAATTTATTCAAAAGGAGATCCCTCTTACATACCTTGGTGTCGGCGGTTCCTTTGTGAAGCTCAATGAGCATGTTCCCCAAGTCCTTTGTGCTTATGAATGGGCCGACGCGGTTGAGCTCCTCTTTAGATAGCCCACATTGTAAGATTTGTGTAGCCTTAGTATCAGCTTCCACTTGACGCTTCATAGCATTGGTCCATTGATCGCAGTCCAAGCATTCACCGCCTTCATTTGTTGGAAGGGTGAAGCCGATTTGTATCATGATCCACATCTCTACTTGGGTTTTCAAGTAGCACTCCATTTGACCCTTCCAGTAATGGAAGTCATCTCTGTTGTAAAATGGAGGTCGGGCAGTGCTAAACCCTTCGAGATGGGCCATTTAGAAAAAAAAAACCTTGCAACAACAAAAAAGACAAAAAGACGAGTTGGCAAGACTTTCGTCTTGGATTAGTAGTGCGGGAGAAAAGAATTTAATGAAATGAAAAACAACACGAAATAAGAATTAAAATAGCTACAAAAATAAAGACTAAAACGATGCTAGATTGGTGGTTGCACCAAATCGTAGTGCCCCCGCTCTGATACCAATTGTAGGATCAAAAAGCCCTAGAGGGGGGGGGGGTGAATAGAGCGCGACAAATTCTTTCTTTTCGTTCGTTTGATTAAAACAAAAGTAAAGTATTGAAGCAGAAAAGTAAATGAGATAAAGATGTTTTACTTGGTCACAACCTAACGGTCGTTAATCGAAGGCCCTTGTTATCCTAGACCGCGTACGGAGGGCAAAACACTAAAAAGTCTCCTCCTTGTTGGAGGTAGGAGACGACGATTACAAAAACAAAGGAGATCGAGGTAGAGGGACAATCCCACCTCTCCTAGTTATGATCAAAAGCTCGATTAAAAAGACTTGAATACAATGATTGAAATGAAAACAACTAAATTTTATACTTATGACTATTGAAGCTTTGATGTAGAGGGTGCGTCATCGACGTTGCGACAGCATTTCATCATCATAGAGTTGTCGTAGAGATGCGGTGTTGCGGGAGCATTCTGAGAGCTGAATTGATGTGAAATGGTGTGAATCCCTTCTCTTTTTATAGCCCTTTAGCCCTCTGATCGATGAGATCAAGATCCACCAAAAAAGGCCACCTCACCCCAAGATAAGGGGATGAGGTCTGATCTTCATCGAAGCTGGAAATTTGAATAGCAGTTGACTGATGGCCTTCATCAGTTGACTGATGCCAGTAGCAGTCGACTGCTAATAGCCAGCAGTCGAGTGATGGCTAGGTTATTCAACTACAAGAACGAGTTAATCCGAATCATACAAGTAGAGGTATATTCGACGGCCACTTACCGTTCGATCTCGACCTAGACCTTCCACTGGAAGTCTTAGTCGGGTTGCCACCTAAAAATGTCCCCATACAGAGGACTCGACCACTCCTTCACTCACACTTGAGCTTACCTCTGGTCCTTTGTCACTTGTAGCTTAGCTTTCGGTCTTCACTTGGGTTCTTCGACTCCATCCAAAGTTCTCCTAGAGTCGCCCGACCACCACTGTTTTGTCGGGAATCCAGATCGTGACATTCACAACATCGCGGGCGATTTACTTTGCACAATCGCAACAGAAACAAAAATACAAACTGGACCCCTCCAGAGATCCATGTAAAACATATAAATCATTTTCTATGTTTAATCTAGATCTTATCTAGAAGAAGAAATATACCTTCGATGCAAGCTCTTCGCAATCCCGCTAATCCAAGCACTGTCAGATCTGTATACAATAAGGACAACCGTATCTCCATGGTATCTACATTGACACTCAGCAGTTTTGGAGTCACGTTGTGCTAGCAAACCTAGTAAACTACCAAGAACACTTGGAGAAAGAAGGAGAAGAAGGAGAGCACTCTCTTGGCTTGTACGTCCAAAAACTTCAAGCCTCACCTCAAAATCAACTCTCTCATCTCTTCATCAAGAATACTTCTTATCTCCATCATGAATACCAAGACCCTTGGTATTCCCTTTCATCAATGAGTGAAAACCTCTCATCTCCTCATCATGACCTTAGTATTCCCTAATGATTAATCGCATGATAATAGATGACCCTTGGATTTTCTACATGATGAATCATCTTCCATAGTTTAACTTGAGTATAACTCAAGTTTAACCAGCTTGAGTCTAACTAAAGTCTTGGTCATTTGCTCAATTGTTCTTTTAGTCAACTAAAAGAAACCATCTTCAAAATAGAATGTCATTTGTGTGTGACCCAATAGGCTCTTGTAACGTTGGCAATGTGTCTAAAACTCCTTTTAGACGCATAAGAAATGAGCGGCATCTAGCAATATATCATTGCTACCCAAGTTACAAGAAAGTCGAGATCCAACAACCTTTTCATGGCTATTATTATGCATGACGATGTCCTTCTATCCTTGATATCTTAGATCGATCAATGAGGTAGACCGTGTCATCCCCTATCGATCTTTATGTTTCTTGATCCCCAAGTAGACTCACTCAAATAAATGAGCTCAATATCTCATATTGACTCATTTGAGCATGACCATATATTTCGTGGTCATACTCTATCAAGAGGCCAAAGATATCACTCCCGTCATATGGGAGGGATAGATCCCATCTACATCACTCACATCCCTCTACATAATTCATTATATACCCAGCAATTACCGTTATAGTGCACCCTATTACCGGTGACGTTAGACGATACCAAAGTACATAACTCCTTATGTAGGGAGCCGTAGTGACTTCAGGTCTAAGGACTATTCTTACCAATAGTCACTTGAGAAAGTATATGACACTCATATAATGATCCATGATACTTTCTTATGGCAGGTCAATTTAGTACACATATTCTCTAATATATATACCCATGTGTTAATGTGATATCACATATCCATGACTTGTGAAATCAAGTTATCCATTGACCTACAGGCTAGTCTTAATGTATCAATATATCTCTTTATCTATTAATACAATACTTGACTAGGAATATTTAAGTATAGTGTTTTCTACATCTTCTCATAATCAATTCTACCAATTGATAAATTATAGATTAGAATCTACTATTCAAGGGTATTATTATATTTATTTGGCTGGCACACCCATAAAGTAAATATAATAATCAATCTTTACTTGTTATTAATGAAATATGATACATAGATCCCTAATCAATCATCTCATGATTGTCACTAAGGGCCGACACTAACAGGTTTCTCGACTCGAGATTCTCCGGGTGTCGCTGACCTTCAGCTCAACTTAATCATTTCTGCACACTAGGTTCAGCTCATGAGATAACGATATGACTTTAACTTTGGGCTTTTGCCATAATCAAAATCTAGGTTTATTATCTGTTACCACTGCACCAACACTTCTTCCAATATTTCTATCTCTCATGGAGCATCCACCCCCATGTCTTCCTCCCTTCTCCCCAATACATATTTTTATAAGTCAGAGGGATTTTTGAGGCAACGAACTATAATGGCTCCCCAATTATTTGTTTGTTCCACTCTGTAAGTCCCATATGTGGAGGAATTATGATTTCTTCATCAATCAGGTTTTCTTCCTCCCTTAGACCGTGTACGCTAAGATCTCACCCAAGTAAGATTCTTAACTACCTTATTAACCTTATTACCTGAGGACACTAATCTTTGCTATTGTCATGGGTAAGCTCCAACTATGATGAGTTGCTTCATCAGTTATCTCTTTATCAAAATAGAATGATGGGTCACCACATCACTTTGCAAGTCCAACAAGCACAATCCTCTTAGTTGTCTACTTAGTTTGCCTTGGAATGTTGAGCTAGAAACTTTTATATGATTTCTTCAGAAGAAATGCACCTTCTTGGAAGTGAGATGGCTACTCTGCCAAATTTCTAACTGACATAGGTGAGGTAGCAAGATGAAGCTAAAAACCTTCCGTGCATGAGATTAGAATAGAGATGGGTAGAGAGAATTGAAGGAGAGGGGGAATTCGCCAACAAAAAAAGGATCCGTCTCTATGTTTAAATGAAAACAAAATAAACTTTATTAATTAAAAACCAATCTATAAATTAAAAGAGCCAAAGTCCAATTTTAAATAGGCTAAGGAAAGGGAAAGTTTCTTAACAAGTAAGAAAGGTAAAATAAAACTAAACTAATTTAAACAAAAATTTCTTAACAAGTAAGAAAAATTTTAAACTAAAAAAAATATAAATTGAATTTTTTTAAAACTAAACCAAAATTTTAATACCAATAAAATAAAAAAATTTATGAAATCCTAATTTATTTGGATGGCAATGGCAATGGCACTCCGCAACTTTGGAGGGGTCCACGAACTGGGTGTGATCTAGACCACAACTGTGTGAGTGTCCATGGCTTAGCCATGGCAGATACCATGATCGTGGTTGGGACCACAGGTAGTTTGTGATCCCTACTGGAGATCCCGTGTTGAGCCACAAAATGATCTACACCCATGTTGGTGACCACGGATAGGTCATGCATGGTAGGCTCTAGAAGCTCCATTATGTCTCGTTCTGATGCACAATGAAGCATATCCATGTTAGGCGGCCATGGAGTTGTTGAAATCCTTATTCTGGGGCTCGATTGATCTTTGTTATGGCTCAGAAGAAAGCAACGTCGCATTACAAGATAAAAGTTGATCAGACTGTTGGATGCGCCTACATCAATCAATCGAGGATGAAAAGAACTCATCCTTGAGTTCGAACTAGTGTCATCCTCTTCTTTAGCATAAGGACTTATATTTTCTCTTTCATCCACTAGCTCCATTATGCCTTATTTTAGTCTAGAATGATACATACTCTGGTAAAGGGGTGCGAGCATGTCGTGTTATGATGGATGCACTTGCATCTAACTCTCAGGGTTGAAAAGAACTTGTCCTCGAGTTCCAATTAGGTATACTTGATCCTTGGTGAAGAAATCTGGACTTGAGTCGAAGATGCTTCTTAGATGAAGTGGTAGGGCATATGCGACCAAACACCTGGATATAGAAAGAAAAAGGAGAAATGGAAGATATCAAAAGAGGAGTGAAATCCTCTTGTTGGGGTGCTAGTATAATATTTTATACTTCAATATGAGTGATTATCATCATTAACTAATCATCCCTCATTTCATCCTTGGGTGAGAAATCAAGCAATGTCTCATTGTTATCTTCGCAAAGTACCTCATCATAGTTGTTGGTGGAATAGGTCCCGGGTTAATGTTAACCAAACTCAAGTGGGATTCAAGTAGTGTTTTGATATTTGTCAATACAATTAGATATGGTTTGACCATATGTTGGCTATATAGTGGATGAATGAGATATCCAACGTAACGCCCATAAAATTTGCTAGCAATTTTACGAGAATTTTTGTCTTTATAATGATGGGCTTTATGTGGGCCTTTTTGAAAAATAAAAGAAAATAAGCCAAAAAGAGATGCAAGGCCTAGGAATTGAACCCCAAACCTCTAGAGATAGCCAAGCCCTATAGATGCACCCACTAACCAGAAGCCTAATAGGATTTTATCATTCGAGAAAGGGGGGAAATTGTAGATGAGTGTGAGGAGGGTAAAATGAAGAGGCATGAAAAGAGAAGAGGCACTTCTCTTCCTCCCTATATAAATAAGAGTGGAAGTCCCATTTGGCCACTCCTTCTTCTTCCCTCTTCTCTTCTTCTCCCTCACCGAATTCTAGAGCTCCATCTTCATCCTTTGGCCGAACTCCATCCAAGCAAGGTGAAGGCTATGTTTGGCTTCCATTAGGTCATCTACCAACTAAAAGCCAAGCGAAGGAAGTAAGATTTCCTCACCTGCAGTATATTAGTTTTGTAGGACATGTTACTTGAAACAAATTGATGTTTGATACCCTATATGTTTCGGCCAACCAAGTTTTTGGGCAAGGGTTTCATGAAAATGATTCTAGGGATATTTTATAGCTTGTATGATTCATGTAGGAGTTTTTAGGTGACAAAATTTCAAGATTATAGCCCCTACATGTTTCGTCCAACATAGGCTTTAGGGTTAGGGTTTCATGAAAATACCCCTTATGAAGTTGTAATATGTTGTATGCCTTATTGTAGGAGTTTATGTAACAAAAATAAAGAAATTGGTACCCTACATGTTTCGGCCAACCAAGGCTTTAGGGTTAGGGTTTCATGAAAATACCCATTATGAAGTTGTAATATGTTGTATGCCTTCTTGTAGGAATTTATGTAACAAAAATAAAGAAATTGGTACCCTACATGTTTCGGCCAATATTGGGTTTAGGGTTAGGGTTTCATGAAAATACCCCTTATGATGTTGTAATATGTTGTATGCCTTCTTGTAGGAGTTTATGTAACAAAAATAAAGAAATTGGTACCCTACATGTTTCGGCCAACCAAGGCTTTAGGGTTAGGGTTTCATGAAAATACCCCTTATGAAGTTGTAATATGGTGTATGCCTTCTTGTAGGAGTTTATGTAACAAAAAGAAAGAAATTGGTACCCTACATGTTTCGGCCATCATTGGGTTTAGGGTTAGGGTTTCATGAAAATACCCCTTATGAAGTTGTATTATGTTGTATGCCTTCTTGTAGGAGTTTATGTAACAAAAAGAAAGAAATTGGTACCCTATATGTTTCGGCCAACATTGGGTTTAGGGTGAGGGTTTCATTAAAACACCCCCCCCCCCCCCCTTATGAAGTTATGTTATGTGTATGATTTTTATATGCCAGGAAATATGTTTATGTGATGAACATGATTATGATTTGTATATGCCACGAAATATTCTTAAGTGATGAGCATGATTATGATTTTTTATATGCCATGAAATATGTTTATGTGATGAACATGATTATGATTTTTATATTCCATGAAACATGCTTAGGTGTTGAACATGTTTATGATTTTCATGTGTCATGAAATATGCTTATGTGATGAACAAGTTGATAATTTTTATATGCCTATGTGATAAACATGTTTATGCTTTAGGACCCCTTTAGGGTACTCTTATGTTATGAATGCATGTATGCTAAGAAATAAGTAAGATGGAGATGCTTCCCTTTCAAGTAGGGATTAAGAGCTCTCCTTATGATAAGATAAGATGGAGATGCTTCCCTTTCAAGTAGGGATTAAGAGCTCTCCTTATGATAAGATAAGATGGAGATGCTTCCCTTTCAAGTAGGGATTAAGAGCTCTCCTTATGATAAGATAAGATTGAGATGCTTCCCTTTTTATGTTGGGGATTAAGAGCATTCTTTATGATATGACAAGAAAGAAAGGAATTAAGTATTTTACTTTGTAAGAGGTTAAGTACCCGACCCGTCAGGTGGTCGTTAATCAAATCCAAAGGGACATAAGAAGACGTAGAGGTCTTGCCCTGGTATGACATAAGAGGTCTTGCTCTAGTAGGTCTGGTGGCTCGCTACCCCAGCCTATTAGGGAACGCGCATTATGTGGTACTTAACCTGGGGCCCCCCATTCAAGTTATGATTTTGTTGAAGTATCTATATGTATATGTTTTGAAAAGAAAAGACTTTTATGAAATTGTGCATGCTTATGTTTAAGATTTATGATGTTACGGATGCTTATGTTATGAATGCTTATGGTTAGGTTTAAAAATGCTGATGATTATGTCCTTTATGCATGTTTAGATTTCATGATGCTATGAATGCTTATGGCTAAGTTTAAGAATATTTGTGACTATATACTTTATGCATGTTTAAGATTTATGATGTTACGGATGCTTATGTTATGAATGCTTATGGTTAAGTTTAAAAATGCTGATGATCATGTCATTTATGCATGTTTAAGATTTATGATGTTACGGATGCTTATGTTATGAATGCTTATGGTTAGGTTTAAAAATGCTGATGATTATGTCCTTTATGCATGTTTAGATTTCATGATGCTATGAATGCTTATGGCTAAGTTTAAGAATATTTGTGACTATATACTTTATGCATGTTTAAGATTTATGATGTTACGGATGCTTATGTTATGAATGATTATGGTTAAGTTTAAAAATGCTGATGATCATGTCCTTTATGCATGTTTAGATTTTATGAAATTATGATGCTTATAGTTAAGTTAAGAATATTTGTGATTATGTACTTTATGCATGTCTACGATTTACAATGTTATGGATGCTTATGTCATGAATGCTTATGTTTAAATTATGCCCTGCATAGATTTAATTATGCTTAGCATGCTTATGTAAATTTCTATGCCATGCTTAGGTTTTATTACGTGGGTATGTTGTTGATTAGTGTTGCTATGAAATACTTAGGATATTTATGCTAGTATGCTCATGTTTCTAATTGCTTGATGAAGTTTGTGGCTTTTGTGAGTAGGCAAGAAACTTACTAAGCTATATGCTTATAGTTTATGTTGTCCATATACTGCAGATAAAGGAAACCTGAACTAGAGGAAGTAGCAGAAGGGGCCAAGTGTGTGTGATAGTGGCATGGTGGAGAAAGACCCTGTTACTATCTGCTTATATTACATGCTCAATGAACCACTTAAGACTTTGCTTCCGCTTATAAGACTTGTGAATCATTAGTACCATGTTGGATGTTGCTTATTTATGTTACTGTTCAATTACTTAAGAACTCATGAATGACTCTTTATGTTATGCATGTTATAAATGAGACAAGATATGTTAACATGCTAATTATGAACAGTGTTCTAAAAAGCGCTAGACGGTAGGCGGGCAGTCACTCGCCGCCTAGCGCCTAGGAGGCTAGGCGGCCGCCTAGGCAGTTTCTAGGCGGTCGATTTTTTTAATATTTTAAATATAATAATGTTAGTGAAAGCCCTAGAGCCAATCATGTGATGATTGTTGTATGGACTTTATTATATCATATTCCTATTTATAAAGGCATGGTTATTATATTTACTTGTATTGGTGCCAAATAACTAAATATAATAATGTCCTTGAGTAGTAGGTTCTTATCTATATCAATCGATTGGTTGAATCGATAATGAGATGATATAGAGAACACTACTCTTAATCATTCCTAGTCAGTATTAACATTCGGGGACAATGTTAATGCGTAGAGACTAGCGTGTAGGTCAACAAGATGACTTGATCTCACAAGTCATGGATATGAGATATCAAGTTGACACATGGGTATGCATTGGAGAATGTATACTGAATGACCCGCCATGAGAAAGTATCATGGATCGTTATATGAGTGTCATATACTTTCTCATATGGCTATTAGTATGACTATTAGTCCTTAGACCTGAAGTCACCATGGTTCCCTACATAATGAGTTGCATACTTTGGCTTCGTCAAACGTCACCCGTAAATGGGTGGACTATAAAGGCGATTACTGGGTATGTAACGAATTATGCGGAGGGATGTGAGTGATGTAGATGGGATCTATCCCTCCCATATGACGGGGGTGACATCGATATTCTTGATAGAGTGAGACCACGAAGTGCATGGCCATGCCCAAATTGTTGGTGCAGGGGCACTAGATAATCGAACCTGTGTTTTGATTATGGCAAAGACACAAAGTTAAGTTTATATTGTTATCTCACGAGCTAAATCAAGTGTGCAGAAAAGTACTAAAAGGGTGAAGGCTAGCGACACGGAGGAAGCCGTGGTGGTCAGGCGACACTTGAGTGGTCGGAGGGGCCAGAAGGAATCGAGTGGAAGGCGGAAGCGAGAGCTACTATCGAGTAGCTCGTGAGTGAGAGATTGTAAGGTCGTGTCCTCTTTCTGAGGGGGCGACCGTGGCGGATCGACTAAGACTTCTGTGGAAGGTCTAGGTCGAGATCGAGACGATTAAAACCGTCGTATTTATCATTTCAGAGCTAATCTCTTACTGCCGAGAAGTGGCGGTGCGATCGGACATTCATTCTTGGACATTAGGCGATCATTATTATCGATTGGTGATGAGATGCATCGATCATTGTCATCGATCGGTGATGAAAAACATCGATCATTTGCGCTAGGTCAAAACGGATAACATTTGACGCGGCCACTTCGCGATAAAAATTTGGAAAAATTCATGATCCATTCCAAAGAAATAGGAGACAAATTCAGAGGCTAAAGTCTATAAAAGGAGGGGAGGATTCATCTCCAAAACACATCAATTATTCATCAAGTGCTCCTACAACGCCAACGCTTCAACACCGTCATAACGCCGACGCGACGCCAAGTTTTGATCTTCTTCGGTAGCAGATTCAAGTAATATTTTTGATATTATATTCTGTATTTTTATCTTCATAACGAGGTGAGGTAGGCTTGTTGCCTCATCCTCGTATATTCGGTTTTTGTAATCGTTGTCTCCTACCTCCAACGAGGAGGAGACGTTTTAGTGCTTTGCCCTCCGTACGCGGTCTAGGACCGATAGGGCCTTGGAGTAGCAACCGCTGGGTTGTGAACCAAGTAAAATAAACGTGTTCATTTATTTTCCGCTGTGCTTACTTTGCGTATCGAACGAACGAAAAAGAAAAGATTTACGATCGCTATTCACCCCCCCTCTAGCGACGCTTCTCGATCCAACAATTGGTATCAGAGCGGGGGCGCTAAGATTTGGTGAAACCACCAATCTAGCACGTTTTGGTTTTATTTTCGTATTTTTCGATTCGTATATTTCTTAGGTTTTTGTTTCCCGCACTACTAATCCAAGACCAAGTCTTGGTACATAGTTTTTTGTTGTGTTTTTGCAAGTACTAATCTCCTTCGGAGTACCTCACGATCAAATGAGCATAACTTTTGCTACAAGTGGACTCACGAAACGATCTACCCACCAAATCGAAGCTCTTTGAAAGATCTACACTTCTTACCGGGGGTTTACCCCCGTAACAAGCTGTTTCCAGCCCCAAAATCCAACGTTTAGTACCCTTTCGGGGACATCGAAGGTCGTAAGTTTCAAATTTTTGTTAGATTCTTATCCTCCTTATTTATTTCTGTTTTTTTTCTATTATTTCCCTCATTACTTATCCAAGACCAAGTCTTGGAATTCTCTTTGGTTTTTATATTTGTTTAGCAAGATACTTAATGGCTCACATTGAGGGATATAGCACCACCCGACCTCCGTTCTTTAACGGAGATGATTTCCGTTATTGGAAAGGTCGGATGGAGTGTTTCTTGAAAACACAAGTCGAGACTTGGATAATAATCCAAACCGGCTTTGCTTTACCCACCAATGATCAAGGAGAACCCTTGGATTTCAACAAGTGGACAAATGCAACCAAGAGGCAAATCGAAGCCGATGCAAGAGCAACCCAAATATTGCAATGCGGCTTGTCCAAGGAGGAACTCAACCGCATCGGACCATTCATTAGCGCCAAGGACCTATGGAATAAATTAATCGAGCTACACGAAGGAACGCCCGATGCTAAGGTATGTAAACGTGACCTTCTTTTCAATAAGTTGTATAACCTCAAGATACAGGAACACGAGAGCAATGCAACTACACGCTGGCCCAGACATTGTCAATGGCTTACACACCATCGGACACAAGGTCGAAAACCGTGACCTACTAAGGTACGCTTTAATTCATTTCCTAGGACTACCTTGTGGGCATCCATGGTCGATGCCTACAAGGTCTCTAAGGACCTATCGCTTAGGTTAGATGAATTATTTTCCGAGTTTGAACTTCACGAGCAAACTAACGTGATCCGGCCGAGAGAGGTATTGCTCTACTTGCAGGACAAAGAAGCAAGCCACCTACTAGGCAAGTAGATGAACTCAACCCAAGACTAATCCGAATCCAAGAGGAGGCCATAATAGTCAATATTGTGCGGAGAATAGTTCGACAAGAAAGAAGGAAATTGAAGAATGAGAACCAAAAGAAAAGGGAGCAAGGAAAGCCTTCCATGCAACTTGGGACAACAGAGAAGACATAGCTTACATGGCAAGAACGGAGGAGTCCGAGTCAATCCGCCGAGTCCAACTACAACTCCGACTCACTCAAGATTATTTCGAGAGAAAACTCAAAGCCGGACCAAAAGGGAAAGTTAAGGTTGATTTCTTAATTAGTACACTTTACAATACAATTAAAATGCTTAATAGGAAATTAATCTAAGTCAGGAGTCTAGGGTTGAGTCGTTACTTGAGGAGGTTGAAACCCTCAAGCAAGAGGCTACTCTAATCTCTTCAACTAGTCAAGTTCAGAGAAACTCAACCCAAATTGAAAAACTTGAGAAGGAGAATTCTCTCTTGAAGACCAAGTTCAAGAGGTCGAGGCTAGGTTGGAAAAGTTCACGTTGGGATCTAAGAACCTTAATCGACTACTTGGAACCCAAAGAGCTGTACAACAAAGCCGGACTCGGATTTAAGTCAAAGACTACGAATAGGTCTTATATGTCTATCGTAAATCGTAGTCATCAAAGAGTCCAAGCATGGGTCCCAAAGGTTTTATTAAATTCACATATTAGGACTAATAAGTGTTGGATTCCTCGGGATCAAGTTCATTATTTGAATAGACCTTATTGGTTCAATGGTCTAGGGAGCTAACACTAAAATAGTATACCGCTTACTTAGCAAAACCATTGCATGCTTAAATTTACATTAATTGTGAACTTACTTAGAATATGTACATAACCAACTAAAATCCTTGAAAGATTGAGCCTCGGGAGCCTCTTTTCATAAATAACTAGTTAGTCAACTCTTGATAATATAGTATCGGACGCCGGCGAGATGATAGTACGTTAGGGAGACAAAGTCTCGTGTATTCGAGCTAGATAAGGCGATCTAGCTTGGTGCACTTGACCGAGTGGAACTAGTAAGCTACCTCGCCAGATCCTAAACTAGTTAGACCAGAAGTAACCCTAAGTGACTTAAGTGATATTTTCTTGAATTTGGCTTTGTCTAAGGAAGTGGTCGTTGTTCGATCAAAGAAGGCCCTGTGCCTCGCCACGACGAAGCCGCTTTCTCGAAAAGTTACTTAACAATCTAAAGGTTAAATCTGAATCTAACCCAAGGTAGAAAATCATTAATCAATTTAAAATCATCTCACAAAACATATAAGGTGAACAAATTATGAGACACATAGAATGGGTGAGATGTTAAGGATAATTGAAATATACTTGAAACAATCACATCAAAATACTACTTATTTTCTCAACTATTGTACTTAACAACTCTGAGGCCAAAGTTTAGCGCCCCTACATCTCTTATACTTCATATATTTGACTAAGGGAGAGCAAACTAATCTTAAGGGTTATATTATAAATCTTTAGATTATTAGTGCAGAGGGACACACCTCGAACCAATCTATCTATCTATTGCTAGACGCTTGCTTGGTGTCATATTTGATTTATCTAGATGCATTCATACACGATATTGTTTTAAACCCCTTTTTTATTGAAAAACCCCAACACTCATTTTTGATTTATGGCAAAAGGGGAGAAGAGCGAAAGTTATGGGGAGTAACACAAACTTTGAAACACAAAATTTGTTTTTGAAAACTAAAGTATCTCTTTCAAAACTCACCTAGGGTTAAGGGGAGTTTTGGTTAAGGGAGGATTTTGGGAATGGCATTCATCATCTACTATATGTGTTTTATGCTTTAATTTCCCTTAACTTTGTGTTGGTTTGCCATAGATCAAAAGGGGAGATTGTTGGTGCAGGGCACTAGATAATCGAACTGTGTTTTGATTATGGCAAAGACACAAAGTTAAGTTTATATTGTTATCTCACGAGCTAAATCAAGTGTGCGTAAAAGTACTAAAGTGGGTGAAGGCTAGCGACACCGGAGGAAGCCGTGGTGGTCAGGCGACACTTGAGTGGTCGGAGGAGCCAAGGAATCGAGTGGAAGGCCGAGCGAGAGCTACTATCGAGGTAAGCTCGTGTGAGTGAGAGATTGTAAGGTCGTGTCCTCTTTACGGGAGACGGCCGTAGCGACGATTCGACTAAGACTTCTGTGGAAGGTCTAGGTCGAGATCGGACGGATTAGAAACCGTCGTATTTATCATTTTCCGAGCTAATCTCTTCTGCAGGAAGTAGCGGTCATTGGACATTGGGCGATCATTATCGCTGATCGATGAGATGCATCGATCGATCATCGATCGGGATGAGAGGCATCATCATGATGGCGACGATTCATTTGCGCTAGGTCAAAGCGGATAACATTTGACGGCCACTTGATAAAAATTTGGAAAAATTCATGATCCATTCCAAAGAAATAGGAGACAAATTCAGAGGCTAAAGTCTATAAAGGAGGAGGATTCATCTCCAAAACACATCAATTATTCATCAAGTGCTCCTAAAACGCCAACGCTCAACACCGTCATAATGCCGAACGCGACGCCAAGTTTTGATCTTCTTCGTGGCAGATTCAAGTAATATTTTGATATTATATTCTGTATTTTTATCTTCATAACGAGGTGAGGTAGGCTTGTTGCCTCATCCTCGTATATTCGGTTTTATGTCGTTGTCTCCTACCTCCAACGAGGAGAGGCGTTTTAGTGCTTTGCCTCCGTCTGCGGTCTAGGACCGATAGGGCCTTGGAGTAGCAACCGCTGGGTTGTGAACCAAGTAAAATAAACGTGTTCATTTATTTTCCGCTGTGCTTACTTTGCGTATCGAACGAACGAAAAAGAAAAGATTTACGATCGCTATTCACCCCCCCTCTAGCGACGCTTCTCGATCCAACACAAATGAGTCAATATGAGATATTGAGCTCATTTGATTAGAGTGAGTCTACTTGGAGTTCAAGATTTAGATTGTACCGAGGATGACACGGTCTATGCCTCGATTGGTCAATCTAGATGTCAAGGATAGAGGGACATTGTCACATATTGTGAGAGTCACAATTAGTAGTCACAAAGGTGATGTTGGAGCTCAACATTCTTGTAACTTGGGTAGCAATGATGTGTTGCTAGATACCGCTCATTGCTTATGTTCCTAAATCGGTTTAGGGACATTGCCAACGTTACAAGAACCTATAGGGTCACACACATAAGAGCAATTAGATGGAGATTAGGTTCATATGATGAACCATGAGGATTAGGTTCATGGGATGAACCAAATTGGATTAAGAGTAATCCAAATTAGACTAATTGAGTTAGACTCAAGTTGATTCAAGTGTTGAATGAGTCTAATTGAGATTTGATTCATCAAATCAATTTAAATTAATGAATAGAGATTCATTATATTAAATTGACTTGAGTCAAGTGGTTAGATTTGATCAACCATGTGAGATTAGAGGTCAAGTTTGACTTGACTTGAGAGGGAAGTTGAAAGGTCAAGTTTGACTTGACCAAATGCCATGTCATGATGATGACTAGGCATGGCCGGACAATGAGGATGCTCAACATCATCATTGACTTGGTCAATTCGTCCCACATCATCAGGGAGACCACGGGTCTTGGGTGTTACATGCTTGCATGTAACTCCCCCTCCATGAAGTGGCCGGGCACCATTTTGGGGGTTATGTGAGTGAAAATTCATTTGGTGAGTAATCACTCATTACTTCATCTTCTTCCTTGGGAATTTTCCTCTCAAGCTCTCCCTCTCCTTCCTCTCTTTGGCCGAACCAACCAAGGAGTGCTAGCACACTCAAGGTTGAGTTTTCTTCCACCTATTGCTTGTGTGGATACCATAGAGGAGTGTGCACTTGACACTCTCGAGTTCCGGCGGACTTTGGACGAGCGGGATTTGCGAAGGGCATCGCATCAAGGGTAACATCCTTATCTCTTAGTTCTAAGGTAGATCTAGAGGATTTTGTAAGCACATACATGTAATTATTTTTAATACTTCTTCGCACGGATCCGTGGCCGGGACTTCCGGGGTTTCCGCAACGCAAAAAGCGGTTTTTGCGGCCCGGAAAAGCCCAACAAATAATATATAAAAAAATTAATTAAAAATCCATTGCAAATAGCAATAATAATAATAATAATAATTGGAAATGTGCGACACGCCCATGCCACATTTGGCATGGGCGTGTCGCACATTTCTCACCAGCGCGACACGCCCGTGCCAAATGAGGGCACGGGCATGTCGCACATTCTCACCGGCGTGACACGCCTGTGCCATGGGCATGTCGGTTGCTGTTGAGCGTGGAACTCATGAGAATCGGTCGATCGCCCCGATTAATGTCGATTAATCGCTCTGGGCACCGATTAAAGCGGCGACGACGCCGATTAATGCGGTGACGACGCCGATTAATGCGGCGACGCCTAACGACATCGCCTCTGTAAATATCGGGGCGGTGGACGAGCATCCACCGCCTAGGCGCCGCTTAATCGGACAAAATCGCCAATTTTTAGAACACTGATTATAAATATGATATGTGATGCATGTGCAAAAGAAGGTTTAAGTTATGATAACATGTTAAAGTATGTAGATTGTGAAATGATCCATATATGTTATGTTATAAAAAAAAAGAGGAGTAAAAGTAGCGCCGCCCTGAGAGCAGATAAGGGCGGGCGTTACAGGTTGGTATCAGAGCGGGTTCACCTTTCCACTATCACACATTAAGCCTCCATCCTGCTATTTCCAAGTAAGTAACTTTATGAATACCTAAGTTTCTTTTATAATGAAGAATGTCTTCTATTTAGATAGAAATAATACCTCATCATGTTTTAGTAGAATGGAATCATACTTGTGACTAGATAGAAATAATACCTCATCATGTTTTAGTAGAAGGGAACCATACTTGTGACTTACCATGCTTTATATGATGGAAACATATTGCTAACCTAGAAATACAACTAAAAAGGATACCTTACCTCATTTATGATAAGAAATGTTCTTTTTTTTAGCTTAAATATGCGTGAATACATGTAGGATAATCTTATGCTAGCCTGGCCTTTAATTTAAGTAATGAATGAAGATACAAATGATAGCTTTATGCTAGGCTTAGTTAATTACGCGTAGATAAACGAACGAAAAGGGAAAACTTATACTAGCTTTGCAAGAAATACTGGTGATGGGGTCAAAGGTAGACAAGTTAGGTAAATCGGAATCGATCAAAAAAAAATTAATTACGAAGATTTGATTTTCGTAATTATTTGTATAAGGTCAATGCTCATATGAATTGAATTAAGCCGGTTTCGTACGGGTTAGTCGGTTTTGTACTGACTTCATTTATTTCAATTTCAGATGGCACGGACAATGACTACAATGACCCGTCGTGATGTGTTACAAAACCGATTGAGGGAAGCTATTGAAGAGATAGTTTATAAACCTGATGGTGGGGTCATCGGACACATGAGAAGGCTCGATGGTCTCTTTAGGAGACTCGAGCAGCAGGAGTTTCCGATACTGGATAATTATTGGATATGGGCCTTGGTACGCTCTCTGCAAAATGATTTCATGGTAGTTGCACACCACGTATGGGGCTGCTATGAAGGGCGGATAACATATGATGAGTTGTGATGGGAACTACTGGAGCACAAGGTTCAAGAGAATCCGATGGTAGAGAATCCTGTGGTAGGTGGCCTCGAGAAGAATGAAGACAGTTCTATAAACCGTCAACTTATTGGCCAGCCTGAGACTACCCTAGTGAGGCCAAGGAAGATAGGACTAAAAATAATTACAACTGCACTAGGGTTTGTCCTAGTGGGAGTTGTAATGAACTATCTTCTCAAGTAGTTTTTTTATTTTATTTTATTGGAAATAAAGAATGTTATATGTTAACATTTTTCCTTCTTGTCTGAAAGTACGAATAAGAAATGACAAGTTCGTTTCTTTTGAAATTAATGATGAGCTCATTGCATGGGATGTGTATGGTATAGTTGATCAATGTCGGATAGATTGGAACATACGAATGATGAGTGGAAACAAAGTTGCCGCTTGATTTTGTAAACCAATTCAATTTACATTGAGTCAATCAGAGACTGCATGTGACCTATCAGTCGGCAAAGCCGTGAAGAGATTCGACCGACTCGCATGACTATGCCAGAGTTGGTTAGCACGGAAAGAGAAAGGGTCAGACTCATGCTGAAGAGGCTCCGACCAAAAAAAAAATAGCTTTTAATGTGGCCGGTGGGGCTCATAGACCGCAGACCGCAGGGGAGCTGTTCAGTAGTGCCTTGATTTCCGAGCAATACCGGAACATGAGACAACGTAGGCAGCTTGAGCTAGTCAAAGATTATGATTGTGAGATATTCTATCATCCTGGAAAGGCCAACCAAGTGGCAGATGCACTTAGCAGAAAGTCCTGTGCCGCTTTGATGTCCTTATCAATGCTATCTCAGCCCCTGAAAAGGGAAGTGATGAATTACGGAATAGAGATTATTTCTGGACAAATTTCCACCATGACGATGGCGTCGACGTTGTTCGACGATATAATGGGAAAGCAAGATGGTGATTCAGACATCCAGAAAATCAAACAGGAAGTCCGGGAGGGAAGGGATAATGGATTCCACATTTCCAATGACGGATTATTATACTTCCGGGACCGACTATGTATTCCGGATGATCCGAAATTATGAAAGAAGATACTCGAGGAATCCCATGGAACACCTTATATCATGCATCCTGGATCTACAAAAATGTATCAGGACATAAGAGATAAATTTTGGTGGTCCCGCATGAAAAGGGATGTGGCATAGTACGTCAACACCTGCCTGACCTGCAAGAGGGTTAAGGCAGAACACCAGAAACCTGGAGAATTACTACAGCCGATACAGATTCCAGAGTGGAAATGGGAAGAAATTTCTATGGATTTCATCTCGGGATTACCCAGAACAACAAATGGTTATGATGCGATATGGGTAATCATAGACCGGTTGACCAAGTCTGCCCATTTCCTGGCAATTAAGACGACCTATCCGGTTGAGCAGCTAGCTCAATTATATGTCACAGAAAATGTTCGGTTACATTGAGTGCCTAAGGCTATTATTTCTGATCGTGATGGCCGCTTTACCTCCCATTTCTGGGAATGTGTTCAGAAGGCTCTTGGCACTAAGTTGAGATTCAGCACTGCGTTTCATCCTCAGACCGACGGTTAGACGGAAAGAGTGAACCAGGTGCTGGAAGACATGTTGCGAGCATGTGCTCTAGACTTTAAGGGGAGTTGGTGTCGATATTTGTGCTTGGCAGAATTTGCTTACAACAATAGTTACCAGGCTACTATTGGAATGGCACCATATGAAGCTCTATATGGGAGAAAGTGCAGGTCTCCTATCTGTTGGTACGAGGGTGGTGAAAGGAGAGAAATGGGTCTTGGATATTGACGATACCACGAGCTATACTGAATATCCCGAGAGAATCGAACCGCTCGGGCCGACAAAAGAGCTACGCGGATATGCGGCGTAGACCATTAGAATTCGAAGTCGGGGACCTTGTATTCCTCAAAGTGGCCCCTATGAAGGGAGTGATGAGATTCGGAAGAAAGTGTAAACTGAGTCCACGCTACGTGGGGCCGTATCCGATATTGCAGAGGATTGGCAAGGTAGCTTACAAGCTGGAGCTGCCTCAAGAGATGTCGGCTATACACAATGTGTTCCATGTCTTTGTGCTGAAGAAATGCATATCCAGTGCGGACCAAGTAATCGAGCCACAAATAGTAAAAGTGCAAGAGGACCTGAGTATGGAGAGTCGGCCTATCCAGATACTTGACCGAGAAGTCAAGAGGCTAAGGAACAAAGAGGTGCCCTTAGTGAAGGTCCTGTGGCAAAATCAACGATTCGAGGAAGCTACCTGGGAACGCGAGGAGGACATGAAGCAGAAATACACAGAATTGTTTTAAGTTTCGAAGATGAAACTTTTATAAGGTATGGAGGATTGTAACGCCCGTAAAATTTGCTAACAATTTTACGAGAATTTTTGGCTTTATGATGATGGGCTTTATGTGGGCCTTTTTGAAAAATAAAAGAAAATAAGCCAAAAAGAGATGCAAGGCCTAGGAATTGAACCCCAAACCTCTAGAGATAGCCAAGCCCTATAGATGCACCCACTAACCAGAAGCCCAATAGGATTTTATCATTGGAGAAAGGGGGGAAATTGTAGATGAGTGTGAGGAGGGTAAAATGAAGAGTCATGAAAAGAGAAGAGGCACTTCTCTTCCTCCCTATATAAATAAGAGTAGAAGTCCCGTTTGGCCACTCCTTCTTCCCTCTTCTCTTCTTCTCCTTCACCGAATTCTAGAGCTCCATCTTCATCCTTTGGCCGAACTCCATCCAAGCAAGGTGAAGGCTAGGTTTGGCTTCCATTAGGTCATCTACCAACTAAAAGCCAAGCGAAGGAAGTAAGATTTCCTCACCTGCAATATATTAGTTTTGTAGGACATGTTACTTGAAACAAATTGATGTTTGATACCCTATATGTTTCGGCCAACCAAGTTTTTGGGCTAGGGTTTCATGAAAATGATTCTAGGGATATTTTATAGCTTGTATGATTCATGTAGGAATTTTTAGGTGACAAAATTTCAAGCTTTTAGCCCCTACATGTTTCGGCCAACCAAGGCTTTAGGGTTATAGTTTCATGAAAATACCCCTTATGAAGTTGTAATATGTTGTATGCCTTATTGTAGGAGTTTATGTAACAAAAATAAAGAAATTGCTACCCTACATGTTTCGGCCAACCAAGGCTTTAGGGTTAGGGTTTCATGAAAATACCCCTTATGAACTAGTAATATGTTGTATGACTTCTTGTAGGAATTTATGTAACAAAAATAAAGAAATTGGTACCCTACATGTTTCGGCCAACATTTGCTTTAGGGTTAGGGTTTCATGAAAATACCCCTTATGAAGTTGTATTATGTTGTATGCCTTCTTGTAGGAGTTTATGTAACAAAAATAAAGAAATTGGTACCCTACATGTTTCGGCCAACCAAGGCTTTAGGGTTAGGGTTTCATGAAAATACCCATTATGAAGTTGTAATATGTTGTATGCCTTCTTGTAGGAGTTTATGTAACAAAAAGAAAGAAATTGGTACCCTACATGTTTCGGCCAACATTGGGTTTAGGGTTAGGGTTTCATGAAAATACCCCTTATGAAGTTGTATTATGTTGTATGCCTTCTTGTAGGAGTTTATGTAACAAAAAGAAAGAAATTGGTACCCTATATGTTTCGGCCAACATTGGGTTTAGGGTGAGGGTTTCATGAAAACACCCCCCCCCTATGAAGTTATGTTATGTGTATGATTTTTCTATGCCAGGAAATATGTTTATGTGATGAACATGATTATGATTTGTATATGCCACGAAATATTCTTAGGTGACGAGCATGATTATGATTTTTTATATGGCATGAAATATGTTTATGTGATGAACATGATTATGATTTTTATATGCCATGAAACATGCTTAGGTGATGAACATGTTTATGATTTTCATGTGTCATGAAATATTCCTATGTGATGAACAAGTTGATGATTTTTATATGCCTATGAAATATGCCTATGTGATAAACATGTTTATGCTTTAGGACCCCTTTAGGGTACTCTTATGTTATGAATGCATGTATGCTAAGAAATAAGTAAGATGGAGATGCTTCTCTTTCAAGTAGGGATTAAGAGCTCTCCTTATGATAAGATAAGATGGAGATGCTTCTCTTTCAAGTAGGGATTAAGAGCTCTCCTTATGATAAGATAAGATGGAGATGCTGTTGGATCGATGTGAGCGCTAGAGGGGGGGGGGGTGAATAGCGATAAAAACTTTTTCGTAATCGTTCGTTATGGCACGTGTAAACGCAGCGAAAAGATAACAATAAATAAATAAAAACACGAGGGTTTTATACTTGGTTCGTAGCCTATGGCTACTACTCCAAGGCCCTAGTGGTCCTTGACCACGCACGGAGGGCAAAATACTAACCAAACTCCTCCTCGTTAAAGGTAGGAGTTAAACGAATACAAAACTCGATAAATACTCAAGGTAGAGGGACACTCCCCCTCTCCTTGATATGATTTAAAGCTCGAAATAAGAACAACTTATAAAATTTATACCGACGACTTTTGAATACTTGAATCTTGGAGCTTGAGTCGTCGTCTCGGCAGCACTTCGTCGTAGGGATGTCGGAGACTTGTAGCATATCGGAAGCACTTGGAAGCTTTTGAATTTATGAAAAACCCTAGGTTTGGCCCTCCTATTATAGCCTTTAAGCCCCTCATCGAATGGGTCTTCAACCAATAAGAATTGGGCACAAAACTCCTTGAAATGGGGTGATAAGCCTTGACTCCTCGAGGCTGATCCTTTGACCATCAGTCGACTGATAGCCATTATCAGTCGACTAATGGCAGCATCAGTCGAGTGCTGATCTCTAGAAGTCGACTGTTTGACGGCAGTCGAGTCCTCCAAGCTGGCAGTCGACTGATGCTAGCTGTAAGGCAAAGTTAGCTCAAAGAAAATATTATTTCGACGGCCTCTGACCGTCCGATCTCGACCTAGACCATCTATAGGATGTCTTTAGGTGGTGGTACTAATTCCCACACTTCATTCCTAGTAAATTGAGCTAGCTCTTCTTGCATTGCAATAATCCAATCGGGATCAAGAAGAGCTTGTTCAATTGATTTGGGTTCTATCTTTGAAATTAAGGAAATTTGACTAAGGTTCCTATAGGATGCTCTAGTTCGAACTCCTAGATTAGGATCTCCTATCACTTGATCGATAGGGTGGTTAGTCTGAATCCTAGATTGGGTTGGGTTTGTGTCACCTAATGCTTGATCAATGGGGTGACTTGGTTGAACACTAGTTTGACTCGGATCACTTGTCACTTGGTCGACAAGAGAAGTTGGTTGATGTGGATTAGACTCGATCTAAGGGTTGGAGATGAGTTTGGTATCAGTGGGCTCAACACTTGGGGTCATTAAGTGTTTTGTAGGTTCGGGTACTTCATCGAACACTACATTAATAGTCTCTTCAACTCTAAGGGTGTCATGGTTATATACTCTATAAGCTCTACTTGTAGTCGAGTATCCTAGAAAGATTCCGGTCGTGGTTTTGGATGTAAATTTCCCTAGGTAATCCTTAGTGTTTAGGATATGTACCTTATACCCAAATACCCTAAAGTACTTGATGTTAGGTATTTTATCGTGAAAAATCTCGTACGAGGTCTTAAGGTGCCTCTTTACCATAAGGATCCTATTCTGGACATAGCAAGCCGTGCTAACGGCTTCTGCCCAAAACCTATCGGGTAGGTCGTATTCGTTCAACATGGTCCTAGCGGCTTCTTGTAGAGTTCGGTTTTTCCGCTCCACTAGGCCATTTTGTTGAGGGGTCCTAGGGCAAGAGAATTCATGGTGGTATCCGTTTAGGTTACAGAAGTCGGTGAACCTTTGATTTTCGAATTCACCACCATGATCGCTTCTAAGTCTTTTAACCTTAAGGTTCTTTTGATTCTCGATTAATTTGAATTGATTGATTAATTGATCTAGGGTATCATTTTTATGTTTGATGAACCTAACCCAGGTAAACCTGGAGTAGTCGTCAATTATGACTAAGCAATATTGACTTCTATTGAGTGACTTGGCTCCATGTGAATCGAATAGATCCATATGCAGGAGCTCAAGTACACTTGAGGTTCGTTCTTGGTTAGTTAACTTGTGTTGTGTCCTAGGTTGTTTTCGTTGTTGACAAGCATTACAGATTTTATTAACCAAATTGTTGAGGTTGGGTAAGCCTCTGACTAAGCCACTCTGACTCATCTTGTGGACGAGTCTTGGGTGCGAGTGACTGAGTCGTCGGTGCCACAACCATGATTCCTCTTCCTGTGTCATAAGACATTTGGCTGAGGATTTGATTAAGTTAATTGTGTAAATGTTATTTGTCCTAGTTCCCTTGAGTATTGTTTTAGCTGTTTTATTTGTTTTAATTACACATTCATTTTCTAAAAATACGACCTTATAGTTATTGTCACATAATTGGCTTATGCTAAGCAGGTTATATTCGAAATTCTCTACAAGTAATACATTTTTAATAATATAATTCGAGTTAAGCTCGATATCACATGATCCGATGATTTTGAGCTTGTCGTTATTCCCAAAGGCTACCGATCCTTGTCGTTTGAATCGAAGCTTCGTGAATTTGAGTTGATCCCTGGCCATGTCGAGCAATATCGTTGTCCAACATCCATTGATCCTACACACAAGGTGGTTGGATTGGATGTTAGATTTTTTTATTTTTATTTTTTTTAAGAAAATTGGTTGTAAGTTGTTAACCCTAGATCATCTCACCTGTGTCTATATGATCAAGCATGTTATACTTATGTGTTTTTTGTGAGATGATTTCCAATTAAGTTGATTAAGTGGATTTAGGTTCAAGTAATTTTATGTTAGATTTGGATTTAACCCTAGGCTTGTCAAGTTTACCTTTTCAAGATCATGGTTTCCAGGTCGTGGCGAGGCATAGGGGCCTTCTTTTATCGGATCATCGACCACTTCCTTAGACAAAGTCATGTTCAAGAAAATGATGACTTGACTCACCTAAGACTATTTCCTAGTCAAACTGGTTATTTTTGAAAAGAGGCTCCCCGAGGCTCAATCTTTTCGAAGGATTTTAGTTGGTTATGTACGTGTTCTAAGTGAGTTCACAAGTTAAACAAAAAAGAAAGAAACAAAAAAAATTCTAAGCATGCAATTTCTAAGTTAAAGCACAAACATGTTTTGTACTGGCTCCCCCTAGACCATTGAATCGGTTCGGTCTATCCACATAGTGGATTTGGTCCTTGGGAACCCAGTACGGGTTGGATCCTAGAGTTGAAATCAAAAAGTTCTTAGGGACCCATGCTTGGACATGTTTCCTATGTCGACTTACAATCGACATATACGACCTATTAGTCGTGTTTGAGTTAAACCCTAGTCCAGCCTTGTTGTACATGGCCCTTTGAGATCCAAGTAGGAGGTCAAGTCCTTTGGATCCCGAAGTGAACCTTTCCAATGTGTTCCTAAGATCTTCGACTTGACTTTTCAAGAGTGAGTTCTCAACTTCGAGTTTTTCAACCCGAGTTGAATCCTTCTCTTGAACTCGACTAGTCGAAGAGGTTTGGGAGACCTTGTGTTTGAGGAGTTTGACCTCCTCAACCAGGGTCTCGACCTTGGACTCGGACTTAACTAATTTCCTAGACAAAAACCTAACCGTATTATGTAAAGTATGAAATAAAGTTCGACTTACTTTAAGGGTATCTTTTGAACCGGATGCGTATCCGTGGCTTGACTTGAAGGTAGCTTCGTAGTCCGAGTCATCCTCAGGTTCTGACTCAAGTTCAGGTTCGGTCTCCGTGTCTGACTCAATCGATTTCGCCATGAAGACGTGGTCTTCGTCTTCTTCGGATGACGCTTCTTCCCATGTCGCGTTGAGGGCCTTCTTGTGCTTAGGTGCTTGGTGGTTGAGCTTGGGGCACTCGGACTTGATATGTCCAAACCTGTTGCACTCATAACACCTAATATTAGAACTTTTAAGCTTACCTTGGTTGGGTCGAGTCGTGGTTCGCTTTCGTCCCTTGGCTATCCTTCGAGCTAGGTTCATTAGTTTGGCAGTCAACTCCGGGTCAACTTCTTCTTCGGACTCATCTTCCTCCTCGGTTGGTGGTGGCTTGCTTGCGATTTTCTTTTTCTTTGAACCTGCAAACAAGGCTATACCCCTCTCGGGCTCCGAGTTAGACTGCTCATGAAGTTCGAAATCCGAAAAGAGTTCATCTAACCTAATTTTGGAAAGGTCCTTGGAGACCTTATAGGCATCGACCATGGATGCCCATAAGGTAGTCCTCGGAAAAGAGTTTAGGACATACCTTATAAGGTCGCGGTTTTCGACCTTTTGCCCGATTGTGTGTAGGTTGTTGACTATGTCTTGGACACGGGCGTGGAGTTGCGTCGCGGACTCGTGTTCCTGCATTTTTAAATTATATAATTTATTGAACAAAAGGTCGCGCTTACATACCTTGGCTTCATTGGTCCCTTCGTGTAGTTCCACTAGTTTTGTCCAAAGATCTTTTGCGCTTATGAAGGAGCTAACGCGATTTAGCTCCTCCTTGGATAGGGCGCATTAGAGGATTTGTGTTACCTTGGCGTCGGCTTCAACTTGTCGTTTTGTCGCAATGGTCCATTGATCATAATCCAAGGAGTCACCCACTTCATTAGTCGGAAGTGTAAAACCCGTTTGGATTATGATCCACATCTCGATTTGGGTTTTGAGAAAGCATTCCATACGACCCTTCCAATAACGGAAGTCATCTCCATTGTAAAACGGAGGTCGGACGGTGCTAAAACCCTCGAGATGGCCCATTAGAACAAAAGACACAAAGAGACGAAGAAAAAAAAACTATCAACAACAAAAACACACAAAAAGTACCAAGACTCGCGTCTTGGATTAGTAGTGCGGGAGTAAACTTAACAAAGCAAAATAAATCTGAAATAAAACAGAAATAAAAGAAAGATAAATCTGTAAAAAATGGCTAGATTGGTGGTTTCACCAAATCTTAGCAACCCCCGGCTCTGATACCAATTGTTGGATCGATGTGAGCGCTAGAGGGGGGTGAATAGCGATAAAAACTTTTTCGTAATCGTTCGTTAAGGCACATGTAAACGTAGCGGAAAGATAACAATAAATAAATAAAAACACGAGGGTTTTTTACTTGGTTCGTAGCCTATGGCTACTACTCCAAGGCCCTAGTGGTCCTTGACCACGCAAGGAGGGCAAAATACTAACCAAACTCCTCCTCATTGGAAGTAGGAGTTAAACGAATACAAAACTCGATAAATACTCAAGGTAGAGGGACACTCCCCCTCTCCTTGATATGATTTAAAGCTCGAAATAACAACAACTTATAAAATTTATACTGACGACTTTTGAATACTTGAATCTTGGAGCTTGAGTCATCGTCTCGGCTGCGCTTCGTCGTAGGGATGTCGGAGATTCGTAGCGTATCGGAAGCACTTGGAAGCTTTTGAATTGATGAAAAACCCTAGGTTTGGCTTTCCTTTTATAGCCTTTAAGCCCCTCATCGAATGGGTCTTCAACCAATAAGAATTGGGCACAAAACTCCTTGAAATAGGGTGATAAGCCTTGACTCCTCGAGGCTGATCCTTTGACCATCAGTCGACTGATGGCCATCATCAGTTGACTGATGGCAGCATCAGTCGAGTGCTGACCTCCGGCAGTCGACTGTTTGATGGCAGTCGAGTCCTCCAAGCTGGCAGTCAACTGATGCTAGCTGTAAGGCAAAGTTAGCTCAAAGAAAACATTATTTCAACGGCCTCCGACCGTCCGATCTCGACCTAGACCATCTATAGGATGTCTTTGGTCGGATCTACGCTTAAGGTCATCCCCGTAAAGAGGATACGACCTCACTTACGCTCGCACACATGAGCTTACCTCGATACTTACGTGTTGCTTTTGCTTCCGGCCTTCCACTCAATTCCTTCGGCTCCCTCCGAAGTCTCTCGAGTTTCGCCCGACCACCACAGCTTCCTCCGGGTGTCGCTAGCCTTCAGCACCAGCTATAGCAATCTTCTGCACACTCAATTCAGCTCGTGAGATAACGACATGAGCTTAACTTTGTATCGTTTGCTATAATCAAAACTCAGGTTCGACTTAGGTGCCTACTGCACCAACAGATGCTTCCCTTTCAAGTAGGGTTTAAGAGCTCTCCTTATGATAAGATAAGATGGAGATGCTTCCCTTTCAAGTAGGGATTAAGAGCTCTCCTTATTATAAGATAAGATGGAGATGCTTCCTTATGTTGAGGATTAAGAGCATTCTTTATGATATGACAAGAAAGAAAGGAATTAAGTATTTTACTTTGTAAGAGGTTAAGTACCCGACCCGTCAGGTGGTCGTTAATCAAATCCAAAGGGACATAAGAAGACGTAAGAGGTCTTGCCCTGGTAAGACGTAAGAGGTCTTGCTCTAGTAGGTCTGGTGGCTCGCTACCCCAGCCTATTAGGGAACACGCATTATGTGGTACTTAACCTGGGGCCCCCCATTCAAGTTATGATTATGTTGAAGTATCTATATGTATATGTTTTGAAAAGAAAGGACTTTTATGAAATTGTGCATGCTTATGTTTAAGATTTATGATGTTTCGGATGCTTATGTTATGAATGCTTATGGTTAGGTTTAAAAATGCTGATGATTATGTCCTTTATGCATGTTTAGATTTCATGATGCTATGAATGCTTATGGCTAACTTTAAGAATATTTGTGATTATATACTTTATTCATGTTTAAGATTTATGATGTTATGAATGCTTATGGTTAAGTTTGAAAATGTTGATGATCATGTCCTTTATGCATGTTTAAGATTTATGATGTTACGGATGCTTATGTTATGAATGCTTATGGTTAGGTTTAAAAATGCTGATGATTATGTCCTTTATGCATGTTTAGATTTCATGATGCTATGAATGCTTATGGCTAAGTTTAAGAATATTTGTGACTATATACTTTATGCATGTTTAAGATTTATGATGTTACGGATGCTTATGTTATGAATGCTTATGGTTAAGTTTAAAAATGCTGATGATCATGTCCTTTATGCATGTTTAGATTTTATGAAGTTATGATGCTTATAGTTAAGTTAAGAATATTTGTGATTATGTACTTTATGCATGTCTAAGATTTACAATGTTATGGATGCTTATGTCATGAATGCTTATGTTTAAATTATGCCCTGCTTAGATTTAATTATGCTTAGCATGCTTATGTAAATTTCTATGCCATGCTTAGGTTTTATTACGTGGGTATGTTGTTGATTAGTGTTGCTATGAAATACATAGGCTATTTATGCTAGTATGCTCATGTTTCTAATTGCTTGATGAAGTATGTGGCTTTTGTGAGTAGGCAAGAATCTTACTAAGCTATATGCTTATAGTTTATGTTGTCCATATACTGCAGATAAAGGAAACCTTAACTAGAGGAAGTAGCAGAAGGGGCCAAGTGTGTGTGATAGTGGCATGGTGGAGAAAGATCCTGTTACTATCTGCTTATATTACATGCTCAATGAACCACTTAAGACTTTGCTTCCGCTTATAAGACTTGTGAATCATTAGTACCATGTTGGATGTTGCTTATTTATGTTCCTGTTCAATTACTTAAGAACTCATGAATGACTCTTTATGTTATGGATGTTATAAATGAGACAAGATATGTTAACATGCTAATTATGAATATGATATGTGATGCATGTGCAAAAGAAGGTTTAAGTTATGATAACATGTTAAAGTATGTAGATTGTGAAATGATCCATATATGTTATGTTATAAAAAAAAAGAGGAGTAAAAGTAGCGCCGCCCTGAGAGCAGATAAGGGCGGGCGTTACAGGTTGGTATCAGAGCGGGTTCACCTTTCCACTATCACACATCAAGCCTCCATCCTGCTATTTCCAAGTAAGTAACTTTATGAATACCTAAGTTTCTTTTATAATGAAGAATGTCTTCTATTTAGATAGAAATAATACCTCATCATGTTTTAGTAGAATGGAATCATACTTGTGACTAGATAGAAATAATACCTCATCATGTTTTAGTAGAAGGGAACCATACTTGTGACTTAGATAGAAATAATACCTCATCATGTTTTAGTAGAAGGGAACCATACTTGTGACTTAGATAGAAATAATACCTCATCATGTTTTAGTAGAATGGAACCATACTTGTGACTTAGATAGTAATGATACCTTACCATGCTTTATATGATGGAAACATATTGCTAACCTAGAAATACAACTAGAAAGGATACCTTACCTCGTTTATGATAAGAAATGTTCTTTTTTTAGCTTAAATATGCGTGAATACATGTAGGATAATCTTAAGCTAGCCTGACCTTTAATTTAAGTAACGCATGAAGATACAAATGATAGCTTTATGCTAGCCTTAGTTAATTACGCGTAGATAAACGAACGAAAAGGGAAAACTTATACTAGCTTCGCAAGAAATACTAGTGATGGGGTCAAAGGTAGACAAGTTAGGTAAATCGAAATCGATCAAAAAAAATTAATTAAGAAGATTTGATTTTCGTAATTATTTGTATAAGGTCTATGCTCATATGAATTGAATTAAGCCGGTTTCGTACGGGTTAGTCGGTTTTGTACTGACTTCATTTATTTCAATTTCAGATGGCACAGACAATGACTACAATGACCCGTCGTGATGTGTTACGAAACCGATTGATGGAAGCTATTGAAGAGATAGTTTATAAACCTGATGGTGGGGTTGTCGGACACATGAGAAGGCTCGATGGTCTCTTTAGGAGACTCGAGCAGCAGGAGTTTCCGATATTGGACAATTATCGGATATGGGCCTTGGTACGCTCTCTGCCAAATGATTTCATGGTAGTTGCACACCACGTATGGGGTCGCTATGAAGGGCGGATAACATATGCTGAGTTGTGCTGGGAACTGCTGGAGCACAAGGTTCAAGAGAATCCGGTGGTAGAGAATCCTGTGGTAGCTGGCCTCGAGAAGAATGAAGAGAGTTCTATAAACCGTCAACTTATTGGCCAGCCTGAGACTACCCTAGTGAGGCCAAGGAAGATAGGACTAAAAATAATTACAACTGCACTAGGGTTTGTCCTAGTGGGAGTTGTAATGAACTATCTTCTCAAGTAGTTTTTTTATTTTATTTTATTGGAAATAAGGAATGTTATATGTTAACATTTTTCCTTCTTGTCTGAAAGTACGAATAAGAAATGATAAGTTCGTTTCTTTTGAAATTAATGATGATTTCATTGCATGGGATGTGTATGGTATAGTTGATCAATGTCGGATAGATTGGAACATACGAATGATGAGTGGAAACAAAGTTGCCGCTTGATTTTGTAAACCAATTCAATTTACATTGAGTCAATCAGAGACTACATGTGACCTATCAGTCAGCAAAGCCGTGAAGAGATTCGACCGACTCGCATGACTATGCCAGAGTTGGTCAGCACGAAAAGAGAAAGGGTTAGACTCATGCTGAAGAGGCTCCGACCAAAAAAAAAGCCTTTAATGTGGCCGGTGGGGCTCATAGACCGCAGACCGCAGGGGAGCTGTTAAGTAGTGCTCTGATTTCCGAGCAATACCGAAACATGAGACAACGTAGGCGGCTTGAGCTAGTCAAAGATTATGATTGTGAGATATTCTATCATCCTGGAAAGGCCAACCAAGTGGCAGATGCACTTAGCAGAAAGTCCTGTGCCACTTTGATGTCCTTATCAATGCTATCTCAGCCCCTGAAAAGGGAAGTGATGAATTACGGAATAGAGATTATTTCTGGACAACTTTCCACCATGACGATGGCTACGTTGTTCGACGATATAATGGGAAAGCAAGATGGTGATTCAGACATCCAGAAAATCAAACAGGAAGTCCGGGAGGGAAGGGATAATGGATTCCACATTTCCAATGACGGATTATTATACTTCTGGGACCGACTATGTATTCCGGATGATCCAAAATTACGGAAGAAGATACTCGAGGAATCCCATGGAACACCTTATACCATGCATCCTGGATCTACAAAAATGTATCAGGACATAAGAGATAAATTTTGGTGGTCCCGCATGAAAAGGGATGTGGCATAGTACGTCAACACCTGCCTGACCTGCCAGAGGGTTAAGGCAGAACACCAGAAACCTGGAGGATTACTACAGTCGATACAGATTCCAGAGTGGAAATGGGAAGAAATTTATATGGATTTCATCTCGGGATTACCCAGAACGACAAATGGTTATGATGCGATATGGGTAATTTCGCAATTAAGACGACCTATCCGGTTGAGCAGCTAGCTCAATTATATGTCAAAGAAATTGTTCGGTTACATGGAGTGCCTAAGGCTATTATTTCTGATCGTGATGGCCGCTTTACCTCCCATTTCTGGGAATGTGTTCAGAAGGCTCTTGGCACTAAGTTGAGATTCAGCACTGCGTTTCATCCTCAGACCGACGGTTAGACGGAAAGAGTGAACCAGGTGATGGAAGACATGTTGCGAGCTTGTGCTCTAGACTTTAAGGGGAGTTGGTGTCGATATTTGTGCTTGGCAGAATTTGCTTACAACAACAATTACCAGGCTACTATTGGAATAGCACCATATGAAGCTCTATATGGGAGAAAGAGGAGTAGAATCTTCCTTCCTTGCTCTTCCAAAGCAAGAGGAAGAATAGAAACAAAGTTATTCTCTTTCCTAAAACCAACTAACAAAGAGCAAACAAAATCCTTGCCGCCGGCCACAAATGAGAAGAAGATGATGATGGAAAACAACCAAGACACCAAGGGAAACCCCTAAGTCTTGATTCCACCACTCAAGGAGAAGAGAAGAGAGTCTTTTGGGCGCCGACCAAGGGTTGGAAAAGGGTTGGGAAAGCTGCTGGATGCCGGCCAATGGAGGAAGAAGAAGAAAGGAATAACTTCCTTATTTGGTGCCGCCCAAGCCTCCAAAACCCTAAGCCTCCAAACCCTAATCCTATCTCAACTAGGATTCCTCTCTTGCCGCCCAAAACCCTTGCTTTCCTTGGATCCTTCTCCATGCCAACCCCTTGACCTCCTTTTATAGAGTTAGGGATAAGTCATGAATTAATCTCCTCCATTGGTTCTAGGGATTTAATCTCAACCGTCGGATCTAGAGATTTAATCACAACCGTCGGATCTTAGAGATTTAATCTCTACCTTTGGATCTAGAGTTTTGTTTCTATCCATTGGATCTAAGCTTCATGAGGTGTTAATAGGCTACATTAGGGACCATGAGGAGGAGTTGGATCTTGGCCACCGATGGATCAAGCCCACATAAAGTTCGATCCACTAATGATAATCCAATCCACTAAAGGATTATCATTGAACTACCACACCAACCCCCATATGATAATATGGGCTCCATATATTATTTGTACATTTTCTCTCCGTGTTTAAGATCTCGAATGTCTGTCGATTAATTAATTTACTGGTCATTAATTAATCAACATCTAACTCCATGAGTAGTACCACTCAACCTTTTCATCATGCCGGACCAAGTCCACCTACAGGGTTTACATGATGAATCTTATGAATCCTCAAGGGGACATCATCATCCTAATATATAGGACACGATTTCCTCCTATAATCAACGACACACTATATAAAAAATATCATCTCCCAACTTACCGAGCCTATCGATTTAATCTATAAATCTCACCCATTGGTAAATCAAAGAGATGAGTACTAAGTATATGTGCCCGTTATTATATCGGGATTAAGAGTATGTACAATATAATATCTGAGGCCCGATTCAATTATGTAGTCAGCATTAATTCGAATCACCTCTAAGTCAGTCCTGCTCAATACACACAAAGTTCACTAGTGTGATTCTATGGTCAAGACAAACCAATACCAAATCACACTACAACCATTCTGATGGTTTGTCCAAAGCCATCTCGGTTGTGAGTCTTTACTTATACTTTTCAAGGAACCGATAACATGATCTCCCGTGTGACACCACACACCATGTTATCTACAATGTAAAGTATTAGACAATATTGCATAACCATAATAATATGCAAACAATGATCATGTGATTCTTATTTCAAAATAAAGATGTTCATAACAAAGATAGATTTTTCAGTATACATCCCTACAATCTCCCACTTATACTAAAAGTCTCTGCTTTCCTCAAACTGCCATGCATCTGATCCCCATTCCCTCCACATGCCTATCAAAAGCTCTCGCCGGAAGGGCCTTTGTGAAAGGATCTGCCGGGTTATCCTCTAATGCAATCTTGGCCACAACAACTTCTCCTCTCTTTACGATCTCTCGTATCAGGTGGTACTTGCGCTCTCTGTGTTTACTAGCCTTATGGGCTCGTGGTTCTTTCGAGTTTGCAACTCCACCACTATTATCACAATAAATTGTGATAGTTCTGGGTAAACCAGGAATCACATTAAAGTCCATCAAAAAGTTCCTGAGCCACACAACTTCTTTGGCCACCTCAGAGGCTGCCACATACTCAGCTTCCATGGTGGAGTCCGCCACGCACTTCTGCTTGACACTCCACCATACAATGGCTCCATCTCCCAAAGTAAACACAAAACCTAAGGTAGACTTACTGTTATCCCTATCGGATATAAAGTCGAAATCCGTGTTACCCACAGGGAGTAATTGGTCTGCCCGGTAAATCAACATATAATTCCTAGTCCTTCTAAGGTACTTCAATATATGCTTTATCGTAGTCCAATGTCCCTGTCCTGGATTACTCTGATATCTACTGACCATGTCCCTGTCTCATACAGAGCATCGCATACATGAGGCTTCCTACCACCGAAGCATAAGGAACTGCCTTCATCTCCTCTATCTCCTCGGATGTTCTAGGACACATCTCCTTAGATAAAGGGACTCCATGACTGAAAGGTAGAAAACCCTTCTTGGAGTTCTGCATGCTAAAACGATCCATAATTGTGTCTATGTATGAAGCTTGGGATAAGCACAACATCCTTTTCTTGCGATCCCTTATAGCTTTGATCCCAAGGATGTGTCCCACTTCTCCCAAGTCCTTCATATCAAACTGTTTGGACAACCATACCCTTACGTCCGATAACACTTTTATATTGTTTCCAATCAATAAAATGTTGTCTACGTATAGTACAAGAAATACCACTACGTTTCCATCACATCTCTTGTATACACAAGACTCATCTAGACTTTGAATAAATCCATAAGACTGGATTACCTCATAAAAGAGGATGTTCCAAGATCTCAAAGCTTGCTTCAATCCATAAATGGACCGATTAAGCTTACACACAAGATGCTCTTTACCTTTAGCAATGAATCCCTCTGGTTGCTTCATATAGATGTTTTCCTCAAGACTTCTATTAAGGAAGCTGTCTTGACATCCATCTGCCACACCACATAGTCCATATGAGCTGCTATGCATAAGAGAATCCGGATAGACTTAAGCATGGCTACTGGCAAAAAAG
Source organism: Wurfbainia villosa (assembly GCA_025175895.1). NCBI lineage: Eukaryota > Viridiplantae > Streptophyta > Magnoliopsida > Zingiberales > Zingiberaceae > Wurfbainia > Wurfbainia villosa. The sequence continues at coordinate 7,362,774 of CM046003.1, read as the reverse complement.
TTTCCTCATAATCGATACCCTCTTTCTGAGTACACCCCTTCGCAACAAGCCTTGCTTTGAAGGTCTCAACCTTCCCATCTATTCCTCTTTTTCTCTTGTAGATCCACTTGCATCCAATGGTTTTTACACCATTAGGTGGTTATACTAGCTCCCAGACCTGATTCGAATCCATAGATTCAATCTCAGCATTCATTGCACTTTGCCAAGATACTGCATCTTTATCTGGGATCGCCTCGTCATATGTCCAGGGATCAGATTCATATTCGCCAGGGACCAAATTGGAAGATTGTCCCAAGAACATGAATCTATCAGGCTGTCTCACAACCCTCCCACTACGACGAGGTATCACCTGTGTATCCTCAGTGACATGCGGTGCTGTGACATGTGGTATATCCTCTTGTTCCGGTGGTACTAAAGAAGTGACTTCCCCTTTTAATTCCTTCAGAACAATTTTACTCTTGGGCTTGTGGCTCATCACATAGTCTTCCTCTAGAAATCTGGCATTCGTGCTAACGATCACCCTCTGATCTCTAAGACTATAAAACAAACCACCCTTCCTTCCTCTAGGATACACAATGAACATGCGTACTTCTGTACGAGGTTCTAACTTACCAGCATCTGCCTTCATCACATGTGCTAGACTCCCCAATATCCGAATATTTCTTAGACTAGGCTTTCGCCCAGTCCACAATTCTGTGGGAGTAGAAGGCACTGATTTAGATGGAACCAAGTTCAAAATGTACACTGTCGTATCTAGAGCATATCCCCAGAACGAATATGGCAACTCAGAATAACTCAACATCGATCTAACCATCTCCATAAGGGTCCTATTCCTTCACTCTGCTACTCCATTCTGCTGGGGTGTGCCAGGGGCAGTCAATTGGGATTGAATCCCAGCCTCTAATAAGTAATTCCTAAACTCTCCCAAGAGGTACTCGCCACCACGATTAGATCGTAGTGTCTTGATACTTTTACAATGACGTTTCTCCACATCAGGCTTGAATTCTTTGAACTTGTCAAAGCATTCAGACTTGCGGTGCATCAGGTAAATGTATCCATATCTTAAGTAATCGTCTATAAAAGAGACGAAATACTCAAAACCACCTCTAGCCTGGATAAACATAGGACCACACAAATCAGAATGTACCAATTCTAATACATCTTTGGCTCTATACCCCTTAGCCTTAAAAGCCTCTTGGTCATCTTACCCTCCAAGCAAGATTCGCAGGTTGGGAGATCCTTCACCACTAATAAACCCAAAGGTCCATCAGCTATCCACCTTTGAATTCTACTTAGGTTAATGTGACCAAGCCTAAGATGCCAAAGATATGTTTGGTTCATCTTCGAAGGTTCTTTTCCCTTATTGGAATTAGAAGATGAGTTATTAATTTCAATATGCATCATGGGAGCTTTTGGTTCAAAAGTGTACAAATTTCCTATCAATGCACCCGAACTGATAATGTCCCTACTCCTTCTTATAACAACTCTGTCATTAAAAGAAATAGAATATCCATCCATAAACAATTTAGAAACTGAAATTAAATTCTTTCTATATAAGGGTACATAAAGGCAATTCTTAAGAACCAAAAGTTTATTTTTCTCAAAAGATAAATGAATGTCTCCCACTGCAACTGCCGCCACCTTCGTGGCATCGCCCAAGTACATGGTAATCTCCCCTCAGCCAATCGTCTGGTTTCCTAGAACCCCTACAAAGTATTGCAGACATGATCAGTGGCTCCCGTATCTACACACCAGGTGCCGATAGATAACACCGCTAAACATGTTTCAATGACTAGAACAAAAGATATACCTTTTTTCTGCTTGTGGTTGGGGCAGTCCTTTTTCCAGTGTCCACTCTGCTTACACGTGAAGCACTTGCCTTTCGGCTTCTTCACTCCTCCCTGAGTACCTTCCACTGCCTTCGCCCCAGATTGTTTCTTCTTCTTCTTGCCTTTCGGCTTAGAAGTAGAAACCTTTTGGGTCACCACGACATGTGCCTGAGCACTCTGACGAAATAGCCCCTCTGCTGCCTTGAGTTCTGTTAGAAGCTCCGCCAATGAATACAACCTCTTGTTCATGTTGTAGTTCAGGAGAAACTGCTCAAAACTCCTAGGTAGAGACTGGAGTATAATATCGACTTGGGTTTCCCCATCAATCTCAGCTCCTAGGACCTCCAGCTCATTCAAATGAGCCATCATCTTGAGAACATGATCCCTTACGGGTGTTCCCTCGATCATAGTGGTCGTCATCAAGTTTCTCATGGCTTCTTGCCTAGCAGCCCGATTTTGGTGTCCGAAAAGCTCCTTGAGATTGAGAATCATGTCATAAGTAGTGGGCATGGCTTGATGCTGATGTTGCAGTACATTTGACATAGATGCCAAAATGTAACACCACACCATCTCATCAGCCTTGATCCACTTCTTATAGCTCTCTCTCTCCTTTTCCCTAGAATCATTTATAGGCTTGGGAGGGCACTCTTCGTGGAGTACATATTTGTATTCCTCAGCAGTCAAGACAATGTCTAAATTCCTCTTCCAATCTACATAGTTGGGTCTAGTGAGTTTTTCTCTTTCAGTATCACAGCAAGTGGGTTGAAAGTCATTTTGAAAGAAAACCTAAGAATCACATAAATCAAAACATTAGATTTCAACAAATTATTGATTCCTCAAACAATAAAATATTAAAATCAACCAACACCTCAAAACACCGAGAATATCGTATGCCACGATAGTGTGGACGTATACGAATTCTACATTTGTAAGAGGAGGTTTTACCCATTAATTTTACTATCTTGTCAACCTATCTTTTTGACAAGTAAAATTAATAGTTGGTTCCTCTTTGGCCCTACAAATAAAAGCAGTGACTCCGATGGGGAAGATACTTATATTTGTATCTAAGTGTTCACCATTACTCAGTCCCAAGGTAATTATCTCGGGTTATGTGCCTTCCGATGGGGAAGTACACAAGCTCCTCGATAATTCCCTATAACTATATTTGACCTAGTGATCCGCAAACAAACTCATCCGATGTGGAGGAAGGCACTCAGAGCCAACGCGCAAGTTTTTTGCATCACTTGTCAAATCGTAATGGAGCCCATGGGAAATAATAAATTTTCCCTCTCCCACTTAGTAATTTGAAATTGAGGAATTTTCTTAACCTATGACATGCATATCAAACAAAAAGTATAAATATGAAAAATAAAAATTTTCCAACTATTATGGCTTTTGTCTTCAATATGTCTTCCGTCGCATTGCCATCTCGTCCGCTCCTCCTACGCCATGTATATGCCATCCGGAGATACAAGCCTAGACTAAAACCTATTTTAATTTACATCCATCGATCCTATACTCCACGAGGGAGTGTACATGAAATGTAGATCGAAAGTAAACTAAAATAAAGGGTGGCTAAAAAATGTCGTATCTAATTTATAAAAAATCAAATACTAGCCTCGTCAACCCCGAGGATTCAACAAAATAATCATTTACACACATACAATCACATACACACATATGGCCATAATAGTCGGATCTTATGCCTGCAACCAAAGAATTAAAGTACGCATATCCTACTATTATCCGGCACATATAATATATGAAAAGTGCATAAAATTTAACCGAATCCTAAACACACAAAACTTGAAACCTTGGCTCTTATACGAATTGAAAGGTTTTGGTTTCATTGATCCGTGAGGGGAAACTTCGGTTCCCACTTCACCTTAGTTGTTTGTTCTTGGCGATCCCATCAATGTCCCCGGATTAAAAAAATTTAATCCTAGACAAAAGGGATTGCCCAAACAATCAAGTCATCATCGTGCTATTCGTTTAGAGAGGTCATTTGAACAAAATCGTTGTTCAAACGACCATCCTCTATTCTACGAGTAGCCGCGGAATAGACGATGTACGGATCGCTGACATTTGTATTTATGATCAGGATCCAAGTATTATTTAGCCATATACAGATTTATATCATGCTGATGTTGGGGTTGATCCGTGAGGGGAAACTTCGCTTCCCCTTCACCTCGGTTGCTTGACCATGGTGATCCCTTCGATGTCCCCAGATTAAAAAATTAATCCTAGACAAAAGGGATTCCCAAAGCAACCAAGTCATCGTCGTGCTATTCGTTTAGAGAGGTCACTTGAACAAACTAGTTGTTCAAGCGACCATCCTCTATCCTACGAGTAGCCGCAGAATAGACGATGTCCGGATTGCTGGTTTTTGTGTTTATACTCGGGATCCAAGTATTATTTAGCCTATTTACAGAAATATAACATGCTTATATTTTGAAAAACAAACACAAGCAATGAATAAAAGAGATAGAAGAATAGTTATACCTCTTGGTCTTCTAATGTATCACCCTCCTCCTTTTGGACGTCGTGTGGGTGACGATCCACCAAAAGTCGAAGCTCCTAGATCGCAAAACTTCCTTCCTTGCATTTCCCAAGCAAGAGGAAGAAGAGAAACAATGCTTTTCTCCTTCAAAAACTCAACCAACAAAGAACTATAGAAGTTCTTGCCGCCGGCCAACTAGAAGGAGAAGAAGATGATGGAAAACTACCAAGACACCAAGGGAAATCCTATATCTTGTTTCCACCACCTAAGGAGAAGAGAGGGGAGTGTTTTGGGCGCCGGACAAGGGCTGGGAAGGGCTGGAATAGCTGCTGGACGTTGGCCACAAGGCAAGGAAGAAGAAGGAAAACTTGCCTTATTTGGTGCCACCCTTGCTTCCAAACCCTAACCCTAATTCCAATCCTATCTCAACTAGGATTGCCCTATTCTTGCCGCCCAAGCCTTGCTCCCTCTCAATCATCATTTTCACGCCAACCCCATGCCACCTTTTATAGAGTTTGGGGATAAGCCATGAATTAATCTCTTCCATTGGTTCTAGGGATTTAATCTCAACCGTCGGATCTAGAGATTTAATCTCAACCGTCGGATCTTAGAGATTTAATCTCTACCAATGGATCTTAGTGTTTTGTTTCTATCCATTGGATCTAAGCATCTTGAGGTGTTAATGGGCTACATTAGGGACCATGAGGAGGAGTTGGGTCTTGGCCACCCATGGATCAAGCCCACATAAAGTCCGATCCACTAATGATGATCCAATCCACTAAAGGTTCATCATTGATCTACCTCACCAACCCCCATATGATAATATGGGCTCCATATATTATTTGTACATTTTCTCCCCGTGTTTAAGATCTCGAATGTTCGTCGATTAATTAATTTACTGACCATTAATTAATCGACATCTAACTCCATGAGTAGTACCACTCAACCTTTTCATCATGTCGGACCAAGTCCACCTGCAGGGTTTACATGATGAACCTTATGAGCTCCTCAAGGGGACATCATCATCCTAATATATAGGACACGGTTTCCTCCTATAATCAACGACACACCATATAAATAATATCACCTCCCAACTTACCGAGCCTATCGATTTAATCTATAAATCTCGCCCATTGGTAAATCAAAGAGATGACTACTAAGTATATGTGCCCGTTATTATATCGGGATTAAGAGCATGTACTAAATAATATCTGAGGTCCGATTCGATTATGTAGTCAGCAATATATCGAATCACCTCTATATCGATCCTGCTCAATACACACAAAGTGCACTAGTGTGATTTTATGGTCAAGACAAACCAATACCAAATCACACTACAACCATTCCGATGGTTTGTCCAAAGCCATCTCGGTTGTGAGCCTTTACTTATACTTTTCAAGGGGCCGATAACATGATCTCCTGTGTGACACCACACACCATGTTATCTACAATGTAAAGTATGAGACAATTTTGCATAACCATAAAAATATGCAAACAATGATCATGTGATTCTTATTTCAAAATAAAAGATGTTCATACAAAAGATAGACTTTTCAGTATACATCCCTACAATCTCCCACTTATACTAAAAGACTATGCTGTCATCATACTGCCATACATCTGATTCCCCTTCCCTCCACATGCCTATCAAAGCTCTCGCCAGAAGGGCCTTAGTGAAAAGGGTCTACCAGGTCATCCTCTGATGCAATCTAGGCAACAACAACTTCTACCTCCTTTACGATTTCTCGTATCAGGTGGTACTTGCGCTCTATGTGTTTACTAGCCTTATGGGCTCGTGGTTCCTTCGAGTTTGCAACTGCACCATTATTATCACAATAAATTGTGATAGTTCTGGCCAAACCAGGAATCACATCCAAGTCGATTAGGAAGTTCCTGAGCCACACAGCTTCATTGGTCGCCACAGGGGCTGTCACATACCCAGCTTCCATGGTAGAGTCCGCCACGCATTTCTGCTTGACACTCTTCCATACTATGGCTCCATCTCCAAAAGTAAACACAAAACCTGAGGTAGACTTACTGTTATCCCTATCAGATTGGAAATTGAAATCCGTGTAACCCACAGGGAGTAATTGGTCTGCCTGGTAAACTAGCATATAATCCCTAGTCCTTCTCAGGCACTACAATATATGCTTTACCGCAGTCTAATATCCCTGTCCTGGATTACTCTGATATCTGGTAACCATGCCCACGGCAAAGCAGATATCTGGTCTCGTACAGAGCATCGCATACATGAGGTTTCCTACTGCCGAAGCATAAAGAACCGCCTTCATCTCCTCTATCACCTCAGATGATCTAGGACACATCTCCTTAGATAAAGGAACTCCATGCCTGAAAGGTAGAAAACCCTTCTTGGAGTTTTTCATGATAAAATGATCCATAATCGTGTCTATGTATGAAGCTTGGGATAAGCACAACATCCTTTTCTAGCGATCCCTTGATCCCAAGGATGTGTCTCACCTCTCCCAAGTCCTTCATATCAAACTATTTGGACAACCATACCCTTATGTCCTGATAACACTTCGATGTTGTCGCCAACCACCAAAATGTTATCTACGTATAGTACAAGAAATACCACTACGTTTTCGTCACATCTCTTGTATACACAAGACTCATCCGGATTTTGAATAAATCCATAAGACTGGATTACCTCATCAAAGCGAATGTTCCAAGGTCTTTGAAGCTTGCTTCAATCCATAAATGGACCGATTAAGCTTTCACACAAGATGCTCTTTGCCCTTAGCAATGAATCCCTCTGGTTGCTTCATGTAGATGGTTTCCTCAAGACTTCTATTAAGGAAAGCTGTCTTGACATCCATATGCCACACCTCATAATCCATATGAGCTGTTATGCATAAGAGCTCTCAGACCTGACTTGAATCCATAGATTCAATCTCAGTATTCATTGCACTTTGCCAAGATACTGCATCTTTATCTTGGATTGCCTCGTCATATGTCCAGGGATCAGGTTCATGTTCGCTAGGGACCAAATCAGAAGATTCTCCCAAGAACATGAATCTATCAGGCTGTCTAACAACCCTCCCACTACGACGAGGTATCACCTGTGTATCCTCTGTGACACGCGGTGCAGTGACATGTGGTATATCCTCTTGTACCGGTGGTACTAAAGAAGTGACTTCCCCTTTTAACTCCTCCAGAACAATTCTACTCTTGGGCTTGTGGCTCATCACATAGTCTTCCTCTAGAAATCTGGCGTTCGTGCTAACGATCACCCTCTGATCTCTAGGACTATAAAATATTCCACCCTTCGTTCCCCTGGGATAGCCAACGAGCATGCATACTTCTGTACGAGGTTCCAACTTACCAGCATCTGCCTTCAGCACATGTGCTGGACTCCCCCATATCCGAATATGTCTTAGACTAGGCTTTCACCCAATCCATAACTCTGTGGGAGTAGAAGGTACTGATTTAGATAGAACGAAGTTCAGAATGTATACTACCATATCTAGAGCATATCCCCAGAACAAATCTAGCAAGTCAGAATAACTCATCATCGATCTAACCATCTCCATAAGAGTCCTATTCCTTCGCTCTGCTACACCGTTCTGCTGGGGTGTGCCAGGTGCAGTCAATTGGGATTGAGTCCCAGCCTCTGATAAGTAGTTCCCAAATTCTCCCAAGAGGTACTCACTACCACGATCATATCGTAGTGTCATCCATATTTTGAACAATCATCTATGAAATAGATGAAAAGTTCAAAACTACCTCTTGCCTGGATAGACATAGGACCATACGAATCAGAATGAACCAATTCCAACACATCTTTGGATCTATACCCCTTGGCCTTGAAAGGCCTCTTGGTCATTTTACCCTCCAAGCAAGATTAGCAGGTTGGGAGGTGCTCCACCACTAATGAACCCAAAGGTCCATCAGCTATCAACCTTTGAATTTTTCTTAGGTTAATATGACCAAGGCTAAGATCTCAAAGATATGTTTGGTTCATCTTCGAAGGTTCTTTTCTCTTATTGGAATTAGAAGATGAGTTATTAACTTATATATGCATCGTGGGAGGTTTTGGTTCAAGTGTATACAAATTTCCTATCAATGTACCTGAACAGATATTCTCCCTATTCCTTTTATAACAACTCTGCCATTAAAGGAAATAAAATATCCATCCATAAACAATTTAGAAACTGAAACTAAATTCTTTCTAAATGAAGGTACATAAAGGGAATTTTCCATAACCAAAGTTTTATTATTCTCAAGAGATAAATAAAACTTCTCCCACTGCAATAGCCGCCACCTTCATGGCATTGCCCTAAGTAAATGGTAATCTACCCTTTAGCTAGTCGTCGGGTTTCCTGGAACCCCTGCAAGGTATTGCAGACATGATCAGAGGCTCCTGTATCTACACACCAGGTGCTGATAGATAACACTGCTAACCATGTTTCAACGACTAGACCAAAGGATATACCTTTGTTCTGTTTCGGGCTGGAATAGTCCTTCTTCCAATGTCCATCCTGCTTGTAAGTGAAGTACTTGCCTTTCGGCTTCTTCACTCCTCCCTGAGATCCTCCCACCACATTTGCTCTACCTTGTTTCTCCTTCTTCTTGCCTTTCGGCTTAGAAGTAGAAACCTTTTGAGCAACCATGGCTTGAGGACACTCTTCGAAGAGTGCATACTTGTACTCCTTTGCAGATAAGACAATATTAGGATTCCTTTTTCCAATCAATATAATTTGGGAACAGTAAGTTTATTTCCTTTAGTATCACAACAAGTGGACTGAAAGTCAATTTTGAAAATCCTAGGAAACACATAGATCATTACTTTAGATTTCAAAAAATTATTGATTCCTCAAACAATAAAATTTTGATATCGACCAACACCTCAACACACCGAGAATATCGCATGCCATGATAGTGTGGACGTATACGAATTCTACATTTGCAAAAGGAGGTTTTACCCATTAATTTTATTATCTTGTCAACCTTACTTTTTGACAAATAAAATTAATAGTTGGTTCCTCTTTGGCCCTACAAATAAAAGCAGTGACTCCGATGGGGAGGATACTTTTTATTTGCATCTAAGTGTGCACCATTACACGATACTAAGGGAATTATTTCGGATTATGTGCCTTACCGATGTGGAAGTACACACGCTCCTATATAATTTCTTATAACCATTATTTGACCTAGTGATCCACAAACAAACTCATCCGATGGGGAGGAAGGCACTCAGAGCCGACGCGCAAGTTTGTTGCATCACATGTCAAATTGCAATGGAGGCCGCGGGAATTAATTAAAATGTCCCTCTCCCACTTAGTAAATTGATAGTGAGGAATTTTCAAGAATCATATAGATTATTATTTTAGATTTTAAAAAATTATTGATTCCTCAAACAATAAAATTTTAAAATCAACCAACACCTCTAAACACCGAGAATATCGTATGCCATGATAGTGTGGACGTATACGAATTCTACATTTGTAAGAGGAGGTTTTACCCATTAATTTTACTATCTTGTCAACCGAACTTTATGACAAGTAAAATTAATAGTTGGTTTCTCTTCGGCCCTACAAATAAAAGTAGTGACTCCGATGGGGAGGATAATTATATTTGTATCTAAGTGTTCACCATTACTCGGTACCAAGGTAATTATCTCGGGTTATGTGCCTTACGATGGGCAAGTAGACACGCTCCTTAATAATTTCCTACAACCATTATTTGACCTAGTGATCCGCAAACAAACCCATCCGATGGGGAGGAAGGCACTCAGAGCCGACGCGCAAGTTTGTTTGCATCACTTGTCAAATCGTAATGGAGGACGTGGGAAATAATAAAAATTTCCCTCTCCCACTTAGTAATTTGTAAATGAGGAATTTTCCTAGCCTACGACATGCATATCAAACAAAAAGCAATAAATATGAAAAATAAATTATTTTCCAACTATTATGGCTTTTGTCTTCAATATGGCTCCCGTCGCATCGCCATCTCGTCCGCTCCTCCTACGCCATGTACAAGCCCTCCGGAGATCCGAGCCGAGACTAAAACCTATTTTAATTTACATCCATCGTTCCTATACTCCACGAGGGAGTGTACATGAAATCTAGATCGAAAGTAAAATAAAATAAAGAGCGGCTAAACAATGCCGTATTTAATTTACAAAAACTAAATACTAGCCTCGTCAACCCCGAGGATTCAACAAAATAAATATTTACACACATACAATCACATACACACACATGGCCATAATAGTCGGATCTTATGCCTGCAACTAAAGAGTTAAACTACGCATATCCTACTATTATCCGGCACATATAATATATGAAAAAGTGCATAAAAATTAACCGAATCCTAAACACACAAAACCGAAAACCTTGGCTCTTATACCAATTGTAGGTTTTGCCCGGAAGCTCTGATACCAATTGTTGGGGTTGATCCGTGAGGGGAAACTTCGCTTCCCCTTCACCTCGGTTGCTTGACCATGGTGATCCCTTCGATGTCCTCGGATTAAAAATTTAATCCTAGACAAAAGGGATTCCCAAAGCAACCAAGTCATCGTCGTGCTATTCGTTTAGAGAGGTCACATGAACAAACTAGTTGTTCAAGCGACCATCCTCTATCCTACGAGTAGCCGCGGAATAGACGATGTCCGGATCGCTGGTTTTTGTGTTTATACATGGGATCCAAGTATTATTAAGCCTATTTACAGAAATATAACATGCTTATATTTTGAAAAACAAACACAAGCAATGAATAAAAGAGATAGAAGAATAGTTATACCTCTTGGTCTTCTAATGTATGACCCTCCTCCTTTTGGACGTCGTGTGGCCGATGATCCAACAAAAGTCGAAGCTCCTAGATCGTAAAACTTCCTATTAGGGCAATCTCTTGCCATGATAAGGTTTTGATGTGTGTGGCAAAGGGTTTAAGTTAGTTGGTTATGTTGATTTGATATGTGCGTTGAAGTCATGCAGGGCTTAGTAATTCGCACATGGAGCCATGGCGAGTTTCACATCTCATGACTCGTGCCTTGAGTCGGTGAAGGATAGCTTTGCGGAAGCCGTGCGCTTGGAGCATCCGAGGGACCGCCGGTCGAGAAGCTTGGAGTGAAGCCGGAGGAAGTAGACTTCGAGGCAAGAGACGCGAAGGAACATTGCAGAGCCGTGTGCCTGATGCTGCCGAGGGACGTGGCCGCGAACGAAGAGAACTTCGAAGGCGAGGGACTCCGAGGGATGAGAGTGAGCGTTGTAACCCGGGAAGGGTAGTTTTAGGTGAAATCTTGGCCATTTGGCCAAGTGTCGATGGGTTTTCGACACCGACCGCCATGTCATGGCGGGCCGATCGCTTCCGAGTCGATGGGTTGATCGATCGTATAAGACCGGTTTAGGCTTGGCGAATCATCGCCATGGAACGCCGATGATCGATGTACGCCGATCGACCGCCAGGAAGGCGATCGATCGGAACCGCACGGCAGCGGGGTCGACTCGACCGAGCACTCGATCGAGCATCACGATCGATGGGTCCCATCACGATCGATACCAGATGGATGGAATCCAACGTGGAAAGCAGCCGTTATTGGGCAACGGCTACGAGATCAGTCGACTGATCGAGGGCATCAGTCGACTGATCCTGTGTCAACGGGAAGAAACCCTCTTCCTCTATAAAAAGGAAGGGGGTAAGGGTTTGGGAGCCTAATGCTTATGCTCTAATACTCTCCCAAAGATCCCTAAAGCTTTCCATCCTCTTACTCAAGCTTATTTCCATTCTATTTGTAAGAGGAGTGTTTGTAAAGGTTACCTCCACCTAGCTTGGTGCAAAGGAGAGACCAATAGTGATTGGGTTTGAGTGATTCACCGTGGGATTTAATCGGACCGTGGATTAGCGGCGAGCCGTGAACCACGCTTATATCTCCGTGTTTGTATTGTCTTTGTTTTACTTCTATTTGCTTGTCTTAGTTTATTGCTTCCGCTTGCGCTAACGTTTTCGTAGACGAGCAAAATACGACATCCAACGAACGAGGGCTATTCACCCCCCTCTAGCCGGCCATCCGATCTCCCAACAAGTGGTATCAGAGCCAAGTCGTTTGTCAAGGACTAACCGCCACGACAAACACTTCATTAAAAGATGGCCGGCTCCAACATCTACCCGCCGAAGTTCGACGGCGAATTCGCTTGGTGGAAGAAGCGAATGGAGGTATTCTTCGAGACCGATTTTGATGTTATGCTTATAATGGAAAATGGTTTCGAGTTGCCTAGGGATGAAAGGGGTGAACCAATAGAGAAGACAAGGTGGACTAAGAAGCAAAGAGAGGAACACATTGCAAATTCAAGGGCTAAGCATCATCTCCTCAACGTACTTCCCCAACAAGAGATAAACCGAATTGGGGAGTGCTCTAGTGCCAAGGAGATGTGGGAGAAGCTAGTAGAGCTTCATGAAGGTACCTCGGAGGCAAAGCTAGCAAGAAGAGACCTCCTCCGCTCCCAACTATCAAACATCAAATTAGAAAAAGGAGAAAAGGTAACTTCATTGCATTCTAGGTTTAAAGAGATTTTGCTTGGACTAACAAGTGTAGGAGAGAAGTTATCCAACCGGGATATGGTAATGAAGGCCATAGATGCCTTTCCCCGGTCCTCAAGATGGAGCTCCATGGTGGATTCATTCTACATCTCCAAGAACTTGGAAGTAAGTACCTTGGAGGAGTTCTTCTCAACAATGGAGCTCCATGAAACAAGACTTGAAGGAATACAAGAAGAACCAAGAATTCAACCTTCAAGAGGAGTGGCCTTGATAGCAAATAAGGGAAAGAAGAAGATGGAAATTCCCTCCTCCTCCGATGACGAAGCCTCATCCTCCTCCATGGATAGCACCGAAGAGGCCTATATGGTAAGGAGGGTAAGGCGTGCATTTAAGAATGTTAGATTTCATAAATCTAATGATAGGGGAAGGAGACCAAGGGGGAAGGTCATATGCTACAATTGCCAAGGAGAGGGGCACATAAGGGACAATTGTCCCCTCCTAAACAAGAGCAAGGAAGAGAAGAAAAAGAAGGAAGAAAAGAAGAAGCAAGAAGAAAGGAAGAGGAGAAGAAGGCCAAGGAAAAGGAAAGTCCATGGCTCTCAAAGCCAAGACATGGGATGACCTTGCCTCCTCCTCCTCATCCGATGAAGAAGAGCATGTTTACTCCAACCTAGCACTAATGGCTCTTCATGACTCGGATAGCTCCTCCTCCTCCTCAAATGAAGAATCAAGCACAAGCGAGGAGAGCTCAAATGAAGGGGGAGCTTCATCTACCTCCTCATCCGAAGAAGAAGAAGAGGATATGGAAACTATGGTAACGAAAGCCTCTCCTAAGAAAATAGTTTCCATAATTTCTAGTTTAACTAAGGACTTATTTGGCATGAAAAAGAAAAATAAAAGCATGCTTAATCAAATTAAGGAATTAGAGCAAAAATTAGAAAAAGCATGCTTAAGTGAAAATATTTCTTCTTGCCATGATGATGCATGCTCACATGATGAATATATGCCATTAGATGTTAGTGATGCATGTATAAATGAAAATAGGGCATTAAGGGAAAAGGTAGATTATTTAACCAAAGCCCTAGAGAAATTCACAATAGGCTCCAATACCCTTAACATGATAATTGGGAGCCAAAGGGCAAGTTTTAACAAGAAGGGCCTAGGATATAAAGAGAAGAAAAATGAGAAGGCCTATAAATGCCTAATTGCTAGGGGACAAGACAAAAACAAAGTAATAGCTAAGGAATGGATCCCCAAGGAATTTCTAGTGAACCCAATAGGAAAGAATTTATTTTGGGTTCCAAAATCCATCCTTAAGGGTTAGAAAACCCCTAGGATAGTCAACCATATGAACTTGACCTATATCATATTTTGGTTGACCTAGGATGACGGGACAACATTTTTAGATAGTGTTGGGTGATGATAACGTGCCCATAAATAGATAATATTGCTTATAAATAATCATGATTTATGATATTTGGCACATTATCATGAAAAATAGGTTTAAATCATGCTTTAGGTGATACTTTACTTATAATCATCATATAATACCTAATGCTGGTTATTATTTGTTGAAAACATGTATTTCATGGTCATAATGTGAAATTAAATCATATATGTCATTATGATCATGTAGGTTGTTAGGTTGATACTTAACCATGATAGAATTGTATGAATATATTGGTTAAGTATATATATAAATACCCCCTAGGATGCATCTCACACTCACTATAGGCTAACTTGATTGCAAACTTAGCATGGGTGAGATGTTAGGATGATACAAATGTCCACTAATGCTTATGGCATTTAGATGGTCATTTAATGTATCAATTTAGCAATAATAGACCAATCATGGGGAAGGCTTATGTTTAATTCATAGACATATTGCCCAAAGATCATGGTTGGATATTTCATATGTTTTCAAAACAATTTCTCACTTTAAAATACATGTATACATGTTTTGAAACAATTGGAACCAAAACTAGGTGTCAAACTTGATACTTTCATGATCAAAATCCTAGTAGTTTTTAAAGTTTTGGATTTTTGTAAATATCAGAAAATATAATGACTTTTCATGAAAACATATTTTCACTGATAGAAATACTTAAAAGAAATGTGTTCCCCAAATTTTATGATTTTGAATTTTGGAATTTTTAACGCATTTAAAATTACAAAAATCGAAATCCCGAAAATCATGTGCGGTGATCGTATCCGAACGATCGATGATGGCCTAAAAATCAGAACAGTGAAGGCCGAATTCAGTTTTTAATCCTTCTATACTTGATGCCATGGGTTTTATAACTTAGTTTTAATCTTTTTGATGGTGTCAAAGGGGGAGAAATAATTATGTTTAAGTTCATTATTTTAGGGGGAGAAATATATGATAGGGGGAGAAAATTTGTGTAGAAAGTTTCATTGATTAAGGGGGAGTTGCATGTTGCTATGTCATGTTTATACTTACATGCTTTTCTTACCTTAGAAATTTTTATCAAATGTTTACCTAACTTAAACGGATTGCCACACATCAAAAAGGGGGAGATTGTTAGGGCAATCTCTTGCTGTGATATGGTTTTGATGGTGTGGCAAAGGGTTTAAGTTAGTTGGTTATGTTGATTTGATATGTGCGTTGAAGTCATGCAGGGCTTAGTAATTCGCACATGGAGCCATGGCGAGTTTCACATCTCATGACTCGTGCCTTGAGTCGGTGAAGGATAGCTTTGCGGAAGCCGTGCGCTTGGAGCATCCGAGGGACCGCCGGACGAGAAGCTTGGAGTGAAGCCGGAGGAAGTAGACTTCGAGGCAAGAGACGCGAAGGAGCATTGCAGAGCCGTGTGCCTGATGCTGCCGAGGGACGTGGCCGCGAACGAAGAGAACTTCGAAGGCGAGGGACTCCGAGGGATGAGAGTGAGCGTTGTAACCCGGGAAGGGGTAGCTCTTAGGTGAAACTTGGCCATTTGGCCAAGTGTCGGATGGGTTTTCCCGACACCCGATCGCCATGTCATGGCGGTCGCCGATCGCCCGAGTCGATAGGTTGATCGATCGGTATAAGACCGGTTTAGGGCGCGATCGCCATGGAATGGGCAATGATCGATGTCGGCGCCGATCGCCAGGAAGCGATCGTGATGGAACTGTGCACGCGACGAGAATGCCGACTCGACCGAGCACTGATGATCGAGCATCGATCGATGGTCCCATCACCGATCGATGCCAATACCGTTGGATGGAATCCAACGTGGAAAGCAGCCGGTATTGGGCAACGGCTACGAGATCAGTCGACTGATCGAGGGCATCAGTCGACTGATCCTGTGTCAACGGGAAGAAACCCTCTTCCTCTATAAAAAGGAAGGGGGTAAGGGTTTGGGAGCCTAATGCTTATGCTCTAATACTCTCCCAAAGATCCCTAAAGCTTTCCATCCTCTTACTCAAGCTTATTTCCATTCTATTTGTAAGAGGAGTGTTTGTAAAGGTTACCTCCACCTAGCTTGGTGCAAAGGAGAGACCAATAGTGATTGGGTTTCGGAGTGATTCACCGTGGACGAATCGGACCGTGGATTAGCGGCGTAGCCGTGAACCACGTTATATCTCCGTGTTTGTATTGTCTTTGTTTTACTTCTATTTGCTTGTCTTAGTTTATTGCTTCCGCTTGCGCTAACGTTTTCGTAGACGAGCAAAATACGACATCCAACGAACGAGGGCTATTCACCCCCCTCTAGCCGGCCATCCGATCTCCCAACACTTCCTTCCTTGCTTTTCCCAAGCAAGAGGAAGAAGAGAAACAATGCTTTTCTCCTTCAAAAACTCAACCAACAAAGAACTATAGAAGTTCTTGCCGCCGGCCAACTAGAAGGAGAAGAAGATGATGGAAAACTACCAAGACACCAAGGGAAACCCTATATCTTGTTTCCACCACCTATGGAGAAGAGAGGGGAGTGTTTTGGGCACCGGACAAGGGCTGGGAAGGGCTGGAATAGCTGCTGGACGTTGGCCACAAGGCAAGGAAGAAGAAGGAAAAGTTGCCTTATTTGGTGCCACCCTTGCTTCCAAACCCTAACCCTAATTCCAATCCTATCTCAACTAGGATTGCCCTATTCTTGCCGCCCAAGCCTTGCTCCCTCTCAATCATGTTATCCACGACCACTCCCATGCCCTCCTTTTATAGAGTTAGGATAAGTCATGAATTAATCTCCTCCATTGGTTCTAGGATTTAATCTCAACCTGGATCTAGAGATTTAATCTCAACCGTCGGATCTTAGAGATTTAATCTCTACCAATGGATCTTAGTGTTTTGTTTCTATCCATTGGATCTAAGCATCTTGAGGTGTTAATGGGCTACATTAGGGACCATGAGGAGGAGTTGGGTCTTGGCCACCCATGGATCAAGCCCACATAAAGTCCGATCCACTAATGATGATCCAATCCACTAAAGGTTCATCATTGATCTACCTCACCAACCCCCATATGATAATATGGGCTCCATATATTATTTGTACATTTTCTCCCCGTGTTTAAGATCTCGAATGTCCATCGATTAATTAATTTACTGACCATTAATTAATCGACATCTAACTCCATGAGTAGTACCACTCAACCTTTTCATCATGTCGGACCAAGTCCACCTGCAGGGTTTACATGATGAATCTTATGAGCTCCTCAAGGGGACATCATCATCCTAATATATAGGACACGGTTTCCTCCTATAATCAATGGCACACCATATAAATAATATCACCTCCCAACTTACCGAGCCTATCGATTTAATCTATAAATCTCGCCCATTGGTAAATCAAAGAGATAACTACTAAGTATATGTGCCCGTTATTATATCGGGATTAAGAGCATGTACTAAATAATATCTGAGATCCGATTCGATTATGTAGTCAGCAATATATCGAATCACCTCTATATCGGTCCTGCTCAATACACACAAAGTGCACTAGTGTGATTTTATGGTCAAGACAAACCAATACCAAATCACACTACAACCATTCCGATGGTTTGTCCAAAGCCATCTCGGTTGTGAGCCTTTACTTATACTTTTCAAGGGGCCGATAACATGATCTCCTGTGTGACACCACACACCATGTTATCTACAATGTAAAGTATGAGACAATTTTGCATAACCATAAAAATATGCAAACAATGATCATGTGATTCTTATTTCAAAATAAAAGATGTTCATACAAAAGATAGACTTTTCAGTATACATCCCTGCAGCTGATAGTTATAAAACAAAAACAAGCAAGTAACAAAATTGAATGAAGAATAGGTATACCTCTCTATCTTCTAATGTATGACCTTCCTCCTTTCGAACGTCGTGTGGGCTACGGTCTACCAAAAGTCGAAGCTCCAAGATCGCAAATCTTCCTTCCTTGCTCTTCCAAAGCAAGAGGATGAATAGAAACAAAGTTCTTCTCCTTCCTAAAACCAACCAACAAGGAGCAAACAAAATCCTTGCCGCCGGCCACAAAGGAGAAGAAGATGATGATGGAAAACAACCAAGACACTAAGGGAAACCCCTAGGTCTTGTTTCCACCACTCAAGGAGAAGAGAAGAGAGTCTTTTGGGCGTCGGCCAAGGGATGGAAAGGGGCAGGAAAAGCTGCTAGATGCCGGCCAATGGAGGAAGAAAAAGAAAGGAATAACTTCCGTATTTGGTGCCGCCCAAGCCTCCAAAACCCTAAGCCTCCAAACCCTAATCCTATCTCAACTAGGATTCCTCTCTTGCCGCCCAAAACCCTACCTCTCCTTGGATCCTTCTCCACGCCAACCCCTTGCTCTCCTTTTATAGAGTTAGGGATAAGTCATGAATTAATCTCCTCCATTGGTTCTAGGGATTTAATCTCAATGGTCGGATCTAGAGATTTAATCTCAACTGTCGGATCTTAGAGATTTAATCTCTACCTTTGGATCTATAGTTTTGTTTCTATCCATTGGATCTAAGCTTCATGAGGTGTTAATAGGCTACATTAGGGACCATGAGGAGGAGTTGGATCTTGGCCACACATGGATCAAGCCCACATGAAGTCCGATCCACTAATGATAATCCAATCCACTAAAGGATTGTCATTGAACTACCTCACCAACCCCCATATGATAAGATGGGATCCATATATTATTTGTACATTTTCTCCCCGTGTTTAAGATCTCGAATGTCCATCGATTAATTAATTTACTGACCATTAATTAATCAACATCTAACTTCATGAGTAGTACCACTCATCCTTTTCATCATGCCGGACCAAGTCCACCTGCAGGGTTTACATGATGAACCTTATGAGCTCCTCAAGGGGACATCATCATCCTAATATATAGGACACGGTTTCTTCCTATAATCAACGACACACTTTATAAAAAATATCATCTCCCAACTTACCGAGCCTATCGATTTAATCTATAAATCTCGCCCATTGGTAAATCAAAGAGATGAGTACTAAGTATATGTGCCCGTTATTATGTCGGGATTAAGAGTATGTACAATATAATATCTGAGGTCCGATTCGATTATGTAGTCAGCAATATACTGAATCACCTCTAAGTCGGTCCTGCTCAATGCACACAAAGTGCACTAGTGTGATTCTATGGTCAAGACAGACCAATACCAAATCACACTACAACTATTCCGATGGTTTGTCCAAAGCCATCTCGGTTGTGAGCCTTTACTTATACTTTTCAAGGAGCCGATAACATGATCTCCCGTGTGACACCACACACCATGTCATCTAAAATGTAAAGTATTAGACAATATTGCATAACCATAATAATATGCAAACAATGATCATGTGATTCTTATTTCAAAATAAAGATGTTCATACAAAAGATAGACTTTTCAGTATACATCCCTACAGTCTTTTGGCAGTCGACTACTAGGCAGAAAATCAACCCGAACTCAGCTGTATAAGGAGACTTCATGGAGGATTTAAAGCAGCTGATTCTTGGTGATCTTGAAATGGATAATTGATGCTTTCCAGACCTTCCAAGCTATCCAAAGAAACCAAAGAGTAATCAAGCAATCAAAGCACATTTGTAAAGTATTTTTACTTGTATTTTGATTTCCTTAGTGTATTTGGTTGAATTTCTTATTGTTGTAAGAATTTGTACAAGGTTTCTTCACCTCCAGTGTCATACCAAGAAGGCGAGGTTCATAGTGAGGGTAGATCACTATAGTTCCACTGTGGAGTAGAAACCCTAGTTCTGAACTACATAAAATCATGTGTATTATGCGTGTGTGTTTTGTCTTGTGTTATTTCTTTATATATTTTGTTTCCGCTGTGCTAACACTTTGTAGATAAACACGATCTATTGAAGAAAATGAATCGACACTATTCAACCCCCTCTAGCACATAAATCGGTCCCTATAATTGGTATCAGAGTGGGTCGCTCTTCACCGGATTCACAATCAAGAGAGTATGCACTGGAGGAGTAGAAGATGGAGCTATTCAATGATGGATTGGGCTACGACATCATGGTTCCACCCACCTTCGACCGTGAAGACTTCGAGAATTGGAAAGTGATGGTACTTAGGAGTGTTGGTAGATATTCCCGACCACAAGACTTATTACTCGGGCACCCTCCTTATAATTGAGCACCCTCCTTCCCACCGAGTATACTGTGTATTTCCAGAGTACCATGTGTCTTTCTAAAGAATTCTATGTATTTCTAGGCTAGCCTATGTATTTTCATACTAACATATGTATTTCCAAATTGTCTATGTGTTTCTTGACTGACGTATGTATTTTCAGACAAGCCTATGTAATTCCAGAGTTGTTTATGATATTCTAGAACTGCTTATGTATTTCCAGAGCTATCTATGTATTTTTTGACTGATATATGTATTTTCAGATTGGCTTATGTATTTTCTGACTAACATATGTATTTCCAGACTAACCTATGTATTTCCCGACTAATGTATGTATTTTCTTGACTGACCTTCTTCTTTGTTGAGCACTAGCCTTCTGTTTTAGTATCAGTCGACTGACTCATTATGGCAGTTGGCTGCCTCATTACAGACCTCGTACTCAGACTTTCTCAATCACCCAATTACTAGTTTCTTTCTCATTGTGTATAATAGTTATTTCTTAATATCTCAAAGGGCATTATAGTTAACTAAGCTAGGAAGAAAGGAAGTGGCTACTCCTATATAAAGGGGTGGAAATAAGGAAGCAGGAGAGGGGTTTTCTAGATATGGTATGCGGAGATAATTCTTCTTCTTTCTTAAGCTTCTTCCTTTGTTCTCTTTTACTGCATCTTTTATCTCTTTGATGGACATTGACTTGAGCTTCGAAGGGGTCGTGTCGATAAAGCTGACCCATTCCTAATCGCTCACTTCTATTGCATATCAGAATCCTTAGTAGCATCTTCACAAATCTTATATATCTCACTTCTTACCAGTGAAAGAGGAGGAGGGATCCGAGCATTCCGGATAAAGGAACACCATCAAATTGGCATCATCTGTGGGAATCTAAACAAAAAGTTGTTAGCTCTTATTAAAGTTTAACATATCATCCTCCTCTGCTCTAGTATCAATGACTCAATTCTGAGAGGTTGCTATCACAGTTTTATTGGGTTGATGTTATTTCTGAATTTATTGTCATTCACAAGATTTGAGATTTTGTTATACTTTTGGTATTATCATTCATTAGAGCTGATATCTTGTCATACTACAAGTAATATTATTCACCAGATCTGACATTTCCATCGCATGAGGGTTACTCTCCTACCGAAATAATTTCAGTAGCTTGAAAGTTTATCGATGGAGTTTCCCCTTTGAGATTTTTTTTTAGCCCATTATTTGATTGCATATATTCTAAAACTTTAACTGGGTTCTGATTTGGATTAGACTGCCAAGTTCTGTTACAATTGACTCTGAATTAGATTATGGAGGTTATCAAGGTTTGCACTGTTCCATGTTAGATTGTGCAGGATGAGCAGTTTCAGATGTTATGCTCAACTAAGTTAATTTAGTGAGTCTTTTGTAATTACCACTAGGGCTAGTTCCTTGTTATTGTCCTCTCCCTAGTATGGGTTGTGTTGTCAGAATTTGGTGATACTTCCCAACTCTTGAAACTAGTTATTGATTTGGCACTAATTATGAGAGAAAGAACCTTTAAAGATTTTTAACCTTTGATTTTCACCAATGGTACTTATGAGATGTTAAGCAAATTTTGCATTGGTCTATTTGGAAGTTAGTGAATATAGAGGATTTTTGTTGAAGGGTGTTGACAGGTTATTGTCTTTATTATGGCTGAAGATTAATAGTATTTTCCTAAGAAATAGCTCTTAACTTCAATTTGAGAAAATATCTTATGCAAAAGAACAAAAGATTCAATGGGCAGATATGAGGATTAGGGATTCTACCAAAGTGATTTATAGAAGCTTGAATTATATTTATCTGACATCCTTTTCCTATATGAAGAACCAAATAAATTGTTTGTATATTGATGGCGTTACACATGTAGTGTAATTGACTTCTCATTATGTTCAGTATGGCTCTAGCAGCATAATAGTTTGGTGAGAAGCTCATACATAGAAAATTGTATTAGTGAGATAAGATAACCTGATGCAAAATTTCGGAAGGGTTATAGTGAATAGTCATTTATTGTAATTTGGGTCTCTCGAGTGCCAATCTGTTTGTGCATGCACATTATTCATTTAAATACTGGTATAGTTGAGTATTAGAAATGTTTACTTGAGCATTAATTTGTTGGAGCACTAGAAATATTCTCCTGATTTGATGCTCTCTTGTAACCCCACTCATTACCTTAACACAAATAAAAAGGGTCATTGCATTCTAAAGGGTGTTATTGTGAGAATCATTCCTTTGTAGTTATTTAAGGGTGACTAGGGATGTTATTTCTTTTACTTATGCATGTTTTTTCCTTCGTTAACTGATAAATAGGATAGTATCGGTGGAATGGGCAGATTATTAGGTCTACATTATTTGGTGCCAAGTGGTACAAGATGTATAGTTGCAGGTGTTTTACTCCATTACTTAATTTAGTGCAACTTCTGCACTTAATACCAGAATTCATTTGTTATTGGGGATCTCTCACTAGTAAGGGTTGTGTTGATAAAATTTGATGGTATTTCTTAGTTTTTGGAATTAGTTCTGAACTTAAGGTTGGTATGAAATTAAAAGATAGCTTAAAGCTAAAATTGTTTAAATTGTATCTGAAATATGTTTTAGCCTTGTCTCTTTTCTTTCCTGAGTTGCAAACACTAAAAATAGGCTATTATGCAATTTAGTATGGGTGATTTTGTAAGACACAAGCTAAATTCACAAAAATTGTTGCAGCAGAAAATAATATATGAACTTGATTGAAGAGATATAAGTTGCATGGTGAGGGTACAATATATATTCAAATCTCAAACCTTATTTAATTTAATAAAAGAGAGAGAAAAGGGGATTTGGTCTGCAGAAGGTGCTTTTGAGAAGTGTATTTGTAATTAGTATGCTTTAACTTCAGTTGCATGGTATTAGTTGTATAGCAAAGGATAAACATTTTAATTATAAAAGCAATCAGGTAGGAAGATATAGAGGAAGCAAGAAAATGGGAAGAGGAGTTGTTCGTCTCATTTCATAAGCAGGGGATTTTCTGATCAAGTTTGACATGCAATTATTCCGCGGTATTCTTGAGGTAATTGTCAGTTGGAATATTTTCAAAAATGAATATTTATATAGTTTTCCCTAGTTCTAAGAGCGCTCTAAAGTCATGGAATGAAGTGTCATTCTTTCGGATTTCATTGGTATTCTGGGATGAGGGAACAAGGTGGCCTTCTATGTCCATTTGCAGATAAGTTTAGATTCTTTTATAATTTTTGGTACGGTGTGTTAATTTTTAGTTAAATGAAAATGGTATTATTTAGCTCAATTTGTGTTCTTGGTACATGGTGTTCAGTTTTGTCTCCTCCATCCTATGGTGTTCAGTATGTTATATATGGGTCTCTTATCTTTGTTATTTAGTATATGTATGGTTATCTCTAGAGGAAGTTTGTAGGCTCATCTCTATCACTTAGTATGTGTATGGTTATCTTTTGAGAAGTTTGTATGAGATTATATCTATATTCTTATTCTAATTGGTCAATACTCTTTTGGGGATTAAGGTATTCAAGTTCCCCTCTCTTTGGCATTGCGCCAACTATAACAGTCTAAGGGCTAGGTAACTACAAAATTGCCTTACAGGCTTATAATAACCCTCTATAGTGGATAAGTATATTATCTCTTTGACCCTACACCAACTATAATAGTCTAAGGGCTAGGTAACTACAGAATCACCTTATAAGCTTATAACATCGCGCTATAGTGACTAAGTATATTCTCTCTTTGGGCCTGCGCCAACTATAATAGCCTAAGGGCTAGGTAATTATAGAATCGCCCTATGAACCAATAATAACCATCTATAATGGCTAAGTAAATTTCTAACATAACAACTTGAGGCCTTGTGCCTAATATGGCTACTTGAGGCCCTGTGCCTAATATGACAACTTGAGGCTCTGCACTTGATATTACAGTTTGAGGCCCTGCACCTAGTATGACAGTTTAAGATCCTGCATTTAATGTGACATTTTGAGGCCCTACGCCTAATTACTTTATGCCAAGTATTATGATGGGTCAGGGATCTTCAGTGTTCATTATGAAAGGGGGCATTCTAGTAGTCGCTTGAGATAGTGTGGTTGAGTAGTAGTGTTGAGTACCCTTAGCATTCCCGAGCGTAATATAAAAGAGCATTTTCGTTGATTTCGACCTTAGTGTTACTGAGTGGCATATTTGTGTTGGAATTATGTGTTCTCCTGAGTGTAGTAAGGTCGGGCATCTTCGTTGTTTTTGAGTTCAGGGTTGAACATTTTGGCTACTCGTAGTGTGTTGTTGTCGAGTGTAGTAGGGCTAAGCACCTTAGTGGATTTCGAGTTTAGGGTTGTTAAGTATTTTGGAAGTATTGAGCATTGTTTGTTGTTTTCGAGTGCAGTGAGGCTGAGCCTCTTATTTGATTCTTAGTTTAGTAAATCTGAAGCAACATGGTTATTCCTAATTTTAGTCTGGTGGAGCAAAAGTGTTGTATATCCTATGTTGTAGTTGATTGCAGTAGTGTTAAACACCTCTAGATGGATATGAGCTTAGGGTTGTCAGATATTCTGGTTGTGATAAGCATATTGTATTTCCCAAGCCCCAGTGTAACTGAGCATTATAGTGGATTCAGAACTCAGTATTATTAAGTATTGTATTTTTCTCGAGCATTCTATGTTTTTTCCGAGCATAGGGTGACTAAGCATCATGGTGGATTCAGAATTTAGAGTTGCCTTGATTTTTCTGAAGTATCCTTTGTGTTTTCCAAGCGTATTAAGGTCCAGTGTTATAGTTGAGTCAGATTTCGAAGCTATTTTGATTTTTCCCGAGCATGGTAAAACAAATAGAGTAGTCGATGCAGAGCACAAAATTGTTAAGTATGTCTGATGAGCATCATGTGTGTTTCTCAAGTATAGTATAGTTAGACAATGTAGTTGACTTAGAGCTCAGTATTGTGGTGCTTACGCTGAACACCTTATATATTCTCCGAGCACCCCGTGTATTGCTTGAGCACAGTAGGGTTGGGTAGTACAGATAATTCAGAGCTCAGTATTGTGAAGTGTCAAGGTCAATCACCCTATTTGTTTCTTGAGAATCATTTGTTTATCTTGAGTACTGTAAGTATAGTAAGGTAATATAAGTTTTTTCCAATCTTAGTAGTGTCAAACTCAGTAAAGCCAGTTCCCCGAACTCAGTAAACTTCATTCAACTTCGCTCTTCAGTTTGACTCGAAGGGAGGGCTTATGATGGTATCTAGGAGTGTTGGTAAATATTCCTGACAACAAGACTTATTACTTGGGTACCCTCCTTATGGTTGAGCATCTTCCTTTCACTGAGTATATTGTGTATTTCTAGAGTACCATGTGTCTTTCCAGACCATCCTATGTATTTCCAAACTGGCCTATGTATTTTTCTGACTGACATATGTATTTTCAAACTGGCCTATGTGTTTCCCGACTGATGTATGAATTTCTAGATTAGCCTATGTAATTTCAGAGTTGCTTATGTAATTCCAGAGCTGTCTATGTATTTTTAGAGTTGTCTATGTATTTCCTAACTGACATATATATTTCTAAACTGGCCTATGTATTTCCCAACTGATATATGTATTTCTAGAATAACATATGTATTTCTAGACTGACCTATGTGTTTCCCGACTGACCTATGTATTTCCAGACTAGCCTATGTATTTTTCGACTGACGTAATTATTTCTTGGATGACCTTCTTCCTTGTTGAGCAGTAGCCTTCTATTTTAGTATCAATCGACTGCCTCATTATGGTAGTCGACTACCTCATTACGGACCTCGTACTCAGACTTTCTCAATCGCCTGATTACTAGTTTCCTTCTCATTGTGTATAATAGTTATTTCTTAATATCTCAAAGGGAATTATAGTCAATTAAGCTGGGAAGAAAGGCAGTGGCTACCCCTATATAAAGGGGTGGAAATAAAAAAGCAGGAGAAGGGTTTTCTAGATATGGTATACGGAGATAATTCTTCTTCTTTCTTAAGCTTCTTCCTTTGTTCTCTTTTATTGCATCTTTTATCTCTTCAATGGACACTGATTTGAGCGTCAGAGGGGGCATGCCAGTAAAGTTGACCCGTTCCTAATCACTCAGTTCTATTGTAGAACAGGATCCTTAGTAGCATCTTCAAGATCTTATATATCTCACTTCTTACCAGCGAAAGAGGAGGAGGGATCTGAGCATGCCAGAAAAAGGAACACCATCAGAAAGGTAGGATATAATTTTTTCTAATGTGTGAAATAGAAAATTTGATGGTGTTAATGTAGGATTTTGAGGCTCCTCTGGACAAGAAAGGGAAAATTCTTAAGAAGAAGAAGTAGACAGAGGAGCAAGTCCAAAAATTCAAAACCAATGACAAGGAAACAAAAATGCGATTAAATTTGATTCCTAATGATATCTTGTCTAGGTTAGGAGAATTTAGAGATGCAAGGGAGTTGTGGAACATTCTAGTCAAGTTCCATGAAAATTCCTCACCGACACAAGTGGAGAAGAAGCCCGAAGAAGAGGAATGCTCATCCTCCACGGAGCTTGAGGATTCGGAGGTTGAGAGCGAATCAACATCCAGAGAAGAAGAGGAGGAAGCCATGGAAGCCTCCACTTCAATGATTGAGGGGGAGGTTAGGTCTTCACCCCTAGGGCTAGAGCAAGATGAACCATCTACCTCCAGACGAGAAGAAGAGCAAGATCAAGATTTCTCCATAGGTAATTCAAGCATTTTTCATAAAAATAAAAATCATATAATGGGCTTTAAGTGTAGGGAACATGGACATTACAAGAGTAAATTCCCAATATTGGTTAAGAAGAAGGTTTCCATGACACCTAAAGTCAAGGACAAGTCAAAAGAGGTTGGAACCCCGACAAAAAAGAGCAAAGAGCACATTGTGTGCTTCAAATGGCAACAATGGGATCACTATAAGAGCCAATGTCTTATGGGGTGTCACTTTAAGAAGGACAATCTAGGGAGCTCAAATGTAGGGGGACCAAAAGTAAACCCTAAGGTATCATTTAATTATGCACCTACTGTAGGGGATCGATATGGCCGGCTAGAGGGGGGTGAATAGCCCTCGTACGTTGGACGTCATAAATTGCTCGTCTACAAAAGATTAGCGCAAGCGGAATATACAAATACAAAGCAAAAGACAAACAATAAAAAAAATGCTAACATGATGGTATAACATGGTTCACGGCTACGCCGCTAATCCACGGTCCCTAATTCGTCCTCGGTGAATCACTCCGTTAAACCAATCCACTAAATGGTCTCTCCTTTGCACCAAGCTAGGTGGAGGTAACCTTTACAACCAAGATCACTCTTCTTACAATAGGATTGAAGTAAAGACAAGTAAGAAGAGTTTAGAGCTTGTGGGGCACTAGGAAGATCGTTTGGAGTATGAGCATTAGCCTCTCAAAGGCTCACACCCTCTCTTTTTATAGAGAGGGCTAACTTCTTCCCGTTTGCCGCCATCAGTCGACTGCCGCCCTTGGCGATCATTGCCATCCTACTAGCGGCCTCCGAACACGCCGGATCGGCCGGGTGTAGTCAGCGGAACTCTTGGCGATCGGCGATGGACCTCATCGATCATGCCTCCGTAGTCGTCAATCGCGCGATCGGCTCACGAGCGGTCGCTGGCGAACCCTTATTGACATTCGATCGCCGCCTTGGCCGATCGGATGGTCTTGCGATCGGCGCCCCGTATGCGCGATCGCTGGCCAATCGATCGATCGTATACCGGTCGAACTCACTCGGCTCGGAGCGATCGGCCGCGCCATGACATGCGGTCGGCGGTGTCGAAAATCCATCCGACACTTGGCCAAATGGCCAAGTTTCACCTAAAACTACCCTTCCACTGGGTTACAATCGCTCACTCTCATTTCTCGAGTCCTCGCCTTCGAAGTTCTCTTCGTTCTCGGCCACGTCCCTCGGCAGCATCAGGCGCACGGCTCTGCAATGCTCCTTCGCGTCTCTTGCCTCGAAGTCTACTTCCTCCGGCTTCACTCCAAGCTTCTCGTCCGGTGGTCCCTCGGATGCTCCAAGCGCACGGCTTCCGCAAAGCTATCCTTCACCGACTCAAGGCACGAGTCATGAGATGTGAAACTCGCCACGGCTCCATGTGCGAATTACTAAGTCCTGCACGACTTCAACGCACATATCACATCAACAAATCAAACTAACTTAAACCCTTTGCCACACCATCAAAACCACATTACGGCAAGAGATTGCCCTAACAATCTCCCCCTTTTTGATGTGTGGCAATCCGTTTAAGTTAGGTAAAAACATTTGATATAAATTCTAAGGTAAGAAAGCATGTAAAGATAAACATGATATAACAACATGCAATTCCCCCTTAATCCATGAAACTCTCTATGCAAATTTTCTCCCCCTATCATATATTTCTCCCCCTAAAATATATTTCTCCCCCTAAAGTGATTAACTTAAACATACTTATTTCTCCCCCTTTGACACTATCAAAAAGATTAACACTAAGTTATAAGCTCATGGCATCAAGTATAATGGAGGGAAAATATCACAAGTTGATTTAAAATTGGGTACCACTTGTTGATGGCATCAAGTATAATGGAGGGAAAATATCACAAGTTGATTTAAAATTGGGTACCACTTGTTGATGGCATCAAGTATATTTCTACCACTTGTTGTAGGTTTACAAACTGAATTCGGCCTTCAATGTTCTGATTTACGAGTCACTGATCATTTATCATGTATAGCGATCGTAGCACAAAGGAATCCGAATTTTTGATTTTCTGGACGAATTTCAGAAATGCATTATAAATTCCATAAAATTCGAAAAATCATGAAATTTGGGGAACATATTTCTATTGAGTATATCTATCAAGGAAAAATAGTTTTTCATGAAAACTCATTATATTTTCTTGTTTTTGCCAAAAATCCAAAAGCTCTAAAAACCACTAGGTTTTTGATCATTCTAGTATCAAGTTAGCTACCTAGTTTTGCATCCAATTGTTTCAAAACATGAATACATGTATTTTAAGGTAAGAAATTGTTTTGAAAACATATGAAATATCCAACCATGATCTTTGGGTAATATGTCTATGAATTAAACATAAGCCTTCCCCATGATTGGTCTATTATTGCTATTTTGATACTTTAAATGACCATCTAAATGCCATAGGCATTAGTGGACATTTGTATCATCCTAATATCTCACCCATGCTAAGTTTGCAATCAAGTTAGCCTATAGTGAGTGTGAGATGTATCCTAGGGGGTATTTGTATATACTTAACCCATATATTCATGCAATTCTATCATGGTTAAGTATCAACCTAACATTCTACATGATCATAATGACATATATCAATCAATTCTACATTATGATCATGAAACTCATGTATCCATATAATAGTCATGCATTAGGTATTATACGATGATAATAACCAAAGTGTCACCTAAAGCATGACTTAACCCTATTTCTCATGATAACATGCCAAATATCAAAATCATAAATCATGATTTAAGACATACATAGGAATTACATCAATCATCATGATTTAAGCATTATTACCTATTTATGGGCACGTTATCATCACCCAACACTATCTAAAAAATGTTGTCCCGTCATCCTAAGTCAACCAAAATATGATATAGGTCAAGTTCATATGGTTGACTACCCTAGGGTTATTCTAACCCTTAAGGATGGATTTTGGAACCCAAAATAAATTCTTTCCTATTGGGTTCACTAAATACTCCTTGGGGATCCATTTCCTAGCAATTACTTTCTTTTTATCTTGTCCCCTAGCTATTAGGCATTTGTAGGCCTTTTCATTTTTCTTTTCCTTGTAGCCTAGGCCTTTCTTGTTGAAACTAGCTCTTTGGCTCCCTAAGATCATATTTAATGTGTTGGAGCCAATTGTGAATTTCTCTAGGGCTTTGGTTAAATAATCTACCTTTTCCCTTAAGGCCCTATTTTCATTTATACATGCATCATTAACATCCAAAGGCATATAATCATGTGAGCATGCATCATCATTTAAGCTAGAAGAAATATTATCATTTAAGCATGCCTTTTCTAGTTTATTTTCTAGGTCCTTAATTTGATCTAGCATGCTTTTGTTTTTCTTCTTAGCTCTAAGTAAATCCTTAGTTAAACTAGAAATCATAGAAACTATTTTATTAGGTGAAGCTTTCGTTACCATAGTTTCCATGTCCTCTTCTTCTTCGGATGATGAGGATGTAGAAGCTCCCCCTTCATTTGAGCTCTCCCCATTTGAGCTTGATCCTTCATTTTCGGATGAAGAGCAATCCAAGTCATCAAAGGCCATCAAGGCCAAATTGGTGACAAAGGCATTCTCCTCATCCGATGATGAGGAGGAGGATGAGGATGGATCATCCCAAGTCCTTGCCTTGAGAGCCTTAGCCTTTCCCTTCTCCTTTGTCTTCTTTTCTTCTTCCTTTCTCTTGCTCCCCTTCTTCTTCTTCCTCTTCTCTTCTTTCTTTTTCTTCTCTTCTTTGCTTTTGTTTAGGAGGGGACAATTGTCCCTTATGTGTCCCTCTCCTTGGCAATTGTAGCATATGACCTTCCCCCTTGGTCTTCTCATCCTATCATTAGATTTATCAAATCTAAAATTCTTAAATGCACGTCTTACCCTCCTTACCATATAGGCTTCTTCGGTGCTATCCATGGAGGAGGAGGAAGACGCTTCGTCATCGGAGGAGGAGGGGATTTCCATCTTCTTCTTCCCCTTATTTGCCAACAATGCTACTCCTCTTGAAGGTTGAATTCTAGGCTCCTCTTGTATTCCTTCAAGCCTAGTTTCGTGGAGTTCCATTGTTGAGAAGAACTCCTCCAAGGTGCTCACTTCTAAATTCTTTGAGATATAGAATGAGTCCACCATGGAGCTCCACTTTGAGGACCGGGGAAAGGCATATATAGCCTTCATGAGCATGTCCCGGTTTGATAGCTTCTCACCTACACTTGTTAGCCCAATTAAAATTTCTTTAAACCTAGAGTGTAGTGAGGTTACCTTTTCTCCCTTTTCTAGTTTTATATTGGATAATTGGGAGCGGAGGAGGTCTCTTCTTGCTAGCTTGGCCTCGGATGTGCCTTCATGGAGTTCTATAAGCTTTTCCCACATCTCTTTGGCGCTAGCACATTCTCCAATCCGGTTGATCTCTTGTTGGGGGAGCACATTGAAAAGATGATGTTTTGCCTTTGAGTTCGCAAGGTGCTCCTCTCTTTGCTTCTTAGTCCATCGTGATTTTTCGATTGGTTTCCCTTCTTCATCCCTAGGCAAAACGAAACCGGATTCCATTGTAATCATTATATCAAAATCCGTTTCGAAAAATACCTCCATTCGCTTCTTCCACCAAGCGAATTCTCCTTCAAACTTCGGAGGATGAATGTTGGAGCCGGCCATTTTGAAAATTGCTTGTTGTGGCGGTTAGTCCTCGACAAGCTTTCCTCGGCTCTGATACCACTTGTAGGGGATCGATATGGCCGGCTAGAGGGGGGTGAATAGCCCTCGTACGTTGGACGTCGTAAATTGCTCGTCTACAAAAGATTAGCGCAAGCGGAATATACAAATACAAAGCAAAAGACAAACAATAAAACAAACGCTAACACGATGGTATAACGTGGTTCACGGCTACGCCGCTAATCCACGGTCCCCGATTCGTCCTCGGTGAATCACTCCGTTAAACCAATCCACTAACTGGTCTCTCCTTTGCACCAAGCTAGGTGGAGGTAACCTTTACAACCAAGATCACTCTTCTTACAATAGGATTGAAGTAAAGACAAGTAAGAAGAGTTTAGAGCTTGTGGGGCACTAGGAAGATCGTTTGGAGTATGAGCATTAGCCTCTCAAAGGCTTACACCCTCTCTTTTTATAGAGAGGACTAACTTCTTCCCGCTTTACGCCATCACCGATCACCGCCTTGGCACGATGCCATTACTACAACGGCCTCCGAACACGCCGGATCCGACCGTGTAGTCCAACGAACTCTTGGCGATGATCGATGGACCTCATCACGATCACGCCTCGTAGTCGATCGCCTCGGCTACGAACGGCGCTCGGGCCGAACCCTTATTGACCAATCGAATCGCCGCCGATCGCCGATCGATGGTCTTGGCAATCGGCCCACGTATGGCGGGGCCGATCTGCGCCACAATCGGGCCAATGTATACGGTCGAACTTAACTCACTGATTCAGCGCCGATCGCCATGACATGGCAATGACCGTGTCGGAAAATCCATCCGACACTTGGCCAAATGGCCAAGTTTCACCTAAGAGCTACCCTTCCCTGGGTTACAATCGCTCACTCATTTCTGAGTCCTCGCCAAGTTCTCTTCGCTCGCCACGCCCCTAAGATCAAAGCGCGGCTGCAATGCTCCTTCGCGTCTCTTGCCTCGAAGTCTACTTCCTCCGGCTTCACTCCAAGCTTCTCGTCCGACGGTCCCTCGGATGCTCCAAGCGCACGGCTTCCGCAAAGCTATCCTTCACCGACTCAAGGCACGAGTCATGAGATGTGAAACTCGCCACGGCTCCATGTGCGAATTACTAAGTCCTGCACGACTTCAACGCACATATCACATCAACATATCAAACTAACTTAAACCCTTTGCCACACCATCAAAACCACATTACGGCAAGAGATTGCCCTAACACCTACTAGTTTTCGTAATATAAAAAAGCATGCTAATAATTTTATTGCTATTGTGTTGGTGCAGTAGGCACCTGAATCAAACCTGAGTTTTTATTATAGCAAATGCACAAAGTTAAGTTCATTTTGTTATCTCAAGAGCTGAATCAAGTGTGCATGAATGGCAAGCTTAAGTAGAAGGTCGGCGACACCCGGAGGGAATTGTGGTGGTCGGGCGACACCGGGAGGACTTTGGAGGGAGAAAAAGAACTCAAGTGAAGATTGGAAGTGAAGCTTCAGAGGTAAAGGTTGAGGTAAACTCGTGTGAGTGAGTGTAAGTAAGGTCGTGTCCTTTGTACGGGGGCATCCTTAGGCGATGATCCGACTAAAAACTGTTGGGTTTCCGGCACCGCGGCGTGTGTGTGTTCGATAATGTTTCGTAAACATGAGCACAGCGGAAGCAATAAAAATAATAAATACTCCTATTTATTACAACACACACAACACACGCATGCTATTACAACAAGTGTAGATATAACCGTAAATTAAAATTGCAATAAAAGGAAATTAAACTACGTTATACCTTCCGTATGACGTGTAGCGGGAACGGCATCAACCGGAACGATTCTCGTAAGAATCGTCTCTATCCGTATCCACGCCGAGCTCCTCGGGATGACTTCGCCAAGCCACGAGCTTCGTCTTCGTACGGGTTACTAGCCTCGTGTTGAAGACGACGTGATCGAGAGATGATCACGGTCCGAATCCAAATTCGGACCTAAAAACAAGTCCTCAAGACTTGCTTCTCCGGAGAGGTATTCGTCAACCGATTGACGAATCCTTCGTCCTCCACCTCAGAGGATTACCGGAGATCAAATCCCCGGTATGTTAGCCGCTGTCGGAGCACTAACCGTCGTCCAAACGACGCTCCGACGAGAGGAGAAGAAGCTGTCCAGAAAACTGGACAGCTTGGTGGAGGAGATAGGCGCCGGCCAACAAAGGAAGCCAAGTGCTCACCTTGATGCCAAACCTAAGGAGGATCGCCGGAACTCTTCCGGCAGCAGCTCGACGCCGGCGAGGAGGAAGGAAGCCGCCTTCTGGACGCCGGTTGGAGGAGCTATGGGCTGGGCGGCAACACAAGCTGGGCGGCAACTTCTTGATGTTGGGCGGCCACAAATTGGATTAGGTTTAGGGTTAGGGTTTAATCCCTATTTTATAGAGAACTAATTCTCTTAATGGTTAATGGATCATATCCATAAAGCCCGTTAACCCGCTCCATTAAGATAAGTTAAAATAAACCAAACCATGATGGCTTATTTTAAGTTAAAACGAACCGAACCAACCTTTGGTTCATTCGTTTAATATAAACCAAACCCTTTGGTTTATTCTCATCCATTGGATTAGGACCAAACCATTTTGGTCCATCCATTATGTCTTCATAAGACACTGCCCATCCACGCTTCCATTGCGACTGAAACAATTTCATGCTCGCTTTATGTTTGGTCCAACCAAACATAGTTTCTCTCGGTCTGAGAATCCCATTCTCTAGCTCGTTTTAAATCCTTTGGATTACACTCGTTGTGCGTGTGACCAAATAGGTTCTCGGTTTATGTTGGCCGTCTATAATTAACCATTAATTATAGAACGATCATGAGTGGCACCTAGTAGTACATCATGATCCCCAATTAACCAAAAGATCAGCGGTTGATCGAACTATTTCGAAACCCTTGATGGCTCGAATGAATCGTGCCCCATTCCCTTCACTCATCTTATACCCACTTGGTTCAGACATGGTCTATTGTGTCAGTCCCCACTAGGCTGACTACGTCACACCTAGCCCAAGTATCATTTCCTCGTCCTACGGATTCTAGTTACTCCACATGTATCGAAGAGTACCTTACTCTAAACATGTATTGCTTTGGCCAAAGACTTTAGTAACAATCCGACGAGAGGCCATGGGTATACATCTCCTCGCAAGGAGTGGTGAATCCTTTATAGGCTATTCAAACACCTTCGATCACTTCGACTTATACCCAATCATCCCGGGTCCACATCTCCTTAGAGATGTTTTCTTAAGATGTCAAAGCATAAGTCTCCATGATCAAGATGACTTGAATACCGCAAGTCAAAGGAACATCGCACATAAGCCACAGTAAGAACTTCATTGACATATCTATATATGCAGAGAACCATATGAAGTCTTACGGCTGGTCACTCCAATGAACTAGTTACCATAACTAGCATCCACGATTAACTCCGGACATCACTATGTCTCCAGCCAGTGAGAATCAGCTGCTTGGATACACCAAGGAGTATACCTCGTGCTAGTCTCGACAGAATTGATGGTGTCCTAATCCATCAATTCATCGACTAGGGATAATTCTGATACATCACATTTACACATGTAGAGATACTCACTAGTTGTGATTCAATCACAAATTCTCTCATGCTGTGAATCGTATCGTGGACATTCAGTAAATGAGTTTAAGATCCAATCAAATACATAAAACATGTATACTCAAATAGTGAATCTTCATTTATCATATAAATGGTTCATACATAAGGCGATTGCCATAGGACATCTCTCATATATTACTAACAGACTCCCACTTGGCCTAATGCCAATCGCTACGGTATCCAATACCATAAGCACCAACATGACCCTCAAACTTACTTTGAGGTAATGCTTTAGTCAAAGGATCCGCTAAGTTCCTTTCAGTGGGAATTTTCTCGATTTGTATTTCGTTCCTACTGATGATCTCTCTGATAAGATGATAGCGGCGAAGCACATGTTTGGATCATTGATGAGACCACATCAAGTTCAGAGATGAACTTCTTGATCCAAACCGCTTCCTTTGCTGCTTCCAAAGCTGCAATGTATTCTGCCTTAGTGGCAGAATCCGCTATAGTGTCAAGCTTGGAACCTTTCCAACTTATTGCGCCTCCATTCCAGGTGAATACATACCCAGACAAAGACATGGAATCATCCTTGTCTGTCTGGAGCTGGCATCCGTATACCCACGTATCACCATGTACCCTTCTCCATATATTAGGAACACATCCTTAGTTCTTCTCAAGTACTTAAGGATCGTCTTAACAGCCGCCCAATGATCCATTCCTGGATCGGACTGGTATCTGCTCATGACACTCAGAGCATACGATACATCGGGCCTCGTACATAACATAGCATACATGATAGATCCTATTGCGGATGCATAGGGAATCTTACTCATGCAAATCCTCTCGTCTTCTGTGCGCGGACACATAGACTTGAAAGGTGTACCCCATGCACGATGGGCGATAACCTTTCTTGGATTCCGACATGCTAAACCTCTTTGCTTTTCGGTCTATATATGTAAGCTGCGAAAGACCAAGCAACCGTTTGATCTATCTCTATAGATCTTAATCCCAAGGATGTAGGTTGCTTCTCCCAGTCTTTCATGGAGAATGTCTTGGATAACCAAACCTTAATCGATCGTAAGATTGACACATCGCTTCCTATAAGTAATATGTCATCGACATACAATACTAGGAACACATTTGCACTCCCACTAACCTTCTTGTACACACAAGGTTAAATGCGGATTTTGTGAGAAATCAAACTTTTGATCGTCTCATCAAAATGGATATTCCGACTCTGGATGCTTGCTTCAATCCATAAATGGATCGTCGCAACTTGCATACCTTGGTTTTATCAACCGATGTGAAACCCTCAGGCTGTATCATATACACGTCCTCGAGCAAGTTTCCATTAAGGAAAGCTGTTTTCACATCCATCTGCCATATCTCATAATCATAATGAGTGCTATGGCGGGAGCATCCGAATGGATTTAAGCATAGCTACAGGCGAATAGGTTTCGTCATAATCAACACCTTGCTTTTGACGATATCCTTTCGCCACCAATCTAGCCTTATAGGTAATCACATTACCATCCATGTCGATTTTCTTCTTGAAAACCCACTTGCACCCTATAGGCTTTATGCCTTCAGGTGGGTCAACCAAGTTCCAAACTTGGTTTTCATACATGGAATCCATTTCCGACTTCATGGCACCAAGCCACTTATCCCTTTCTGAACTTGTCAGCACTTCTTCATAATTGGTAGGCTCCTCATCATCAATGAGTAACACGTCGTTCGATTCGCTTACGAGAAATCCATATCTCTCAGGAATATTGCGTGTTCTACCAGATCTACGAAGATGTGGTGTTACAATAGGTCCAGCCGATTGCTCATCACTATGAGTTGTCGGCTGTTGTGCTTCACCAGGTATCTCATTAATGTCTATTTGAGTCTCTCGAGCCTCCTCAAGCTCGACGACACTCCCACTGTTTTCTTGCAAGAGAAACTCTTTCTCTAGAAATACAGCATGCCTTGAAACAAACACCTTTTGTTCCACAGGATGATAGAATTGGTAACCCCTTGTTTCCTTAGGGTATCCAATAAATAGACATTTATCAGACTTAGCATCCAGTTTGTCTGATACAGCTTCACATAAGCGAGGACAACCCCATATCTTCAAGTAAGATACATGAGGTTTCTTACCATTCCATATCTCATATGGAGTAGTTGAGACTACCTTGGTAGGCATTACATTTAACAAAGTATGTCTGAAGTGCATAGCCCCAAAAGGACTTGGGAAGAGTTGCATGATTCATCATTGACCTGACCATGTCCAACAAGGTCCGGTTACGCCTCTCAGATACACCCTTATGCTGTGGTGTATAGGGCGGAGTCCATTGAGACAATATGCCATTGTCTCTTAGATAATCAAGAAACTCTTGACTTAAGTATTCACCACCTCGATCCGATCGAAGTATTTTAATACTCTTGTCATGTTGTTTCTCTACTTCATTTCTGAATTCTTTGAACCTTTCAAAGGCTTGGACTTGTGTTTCATCAAGAACACATACCCAAACCGTGAGTGATCATCGGTGAAGGTAATGAAGTAGCTATAGCCTCCTAAAGCTTGAGTTGACATAGGTCCACATACATCAGTATGTATTAGACCTAGTAACTCTCCCACTCGTTCACCTTTTCCCGTAAAAGGTAACTTAGTCATCTTGCCTTTTAAGCATGATTCGCATGTATCGTATGAATCCAATTCAAACGATTCCAGAATTCCACATCGGTGTAATTCGGACATGCATTTCTTGCTTA
Organism: Wurfbainia villosa; assembly: GCA_025175895.1. Classification (NCBI taxonomy): domain Eukaryota; kingdom Viridiplantae; phylum Streptophyta; class Magnoliopsida; order Zingiberales; family Zingiberaceae; genus Wurfbainia; species Wurfbainia villosa. The sequence goes on along the minus strand of CM046003.1, from coordinate 7,324,596 downwards.
CATGGCCAAGACGACAATGCCATATGTAGGAGTCTATTTGATTATCCTTTCGAGCATGCGTGTTGCTCGCTTCGATATTGAAAATGTCACTGGATACGTCCAACTTATAAACACCATTGCTTAAAGTTCCAGTCCCATAAAGAACTCCATTCAAAGTTATGTAACAACAATTGTTACTAAAAGTCAAATGGTACCCATTTCTATTTAAACAAGAAATAGAAATGATGTTCTTTATCAACGAAGGAACATAAAAGCAATTGTCGATTCTAAGACAAGTCCTACAGGAGTTCCAACAAATACGTTAGATGGCGCGAGTGACCATTGCTCCATTCCCAACACGTAAATTTGACTCTCCCCTTGACGAGTCTTCTTCTATTCCTTAGCCCATGTATGTCATTACATATATGTGAGCCACACCCAGTATCGAATACCCAAGTGTCTGAGGAAATAGAATGACAATCAATAAAGAAGATTTCTGAAGAAGATGGGGCATCCGATGCCTTATCCTTCTTCACGGACTCAAGATAAATCTTGTACTTTCTTCGCAAATGGCTCTCCTTGCCATAATGATGGCAAGTTTCCTTTTGTGCTAGTTCTACCTTCTTAGCCCTTCTCTTCTTTCCCTTCTGCTGTTCCTTTGACTTCCTCTTAGAACCTTTCTTCGAGGAATCAACTAACAAAGACTGCCCCCGCTCATGCTTCTCGAGAAGACTCCACGGTCTTGGCATATTGGCGATACGGATGAACCTCCTAGCATCTCAGAGGTGAAGAGGAGCTTTGAGACTTCGAACCTTTCGAATCTCACTTGCTCATCAACCAACTCACAAAGATGAAGGACTACGATATGAGCATCCATATGCTCATGCTTCTTTCGTAGCTTGGGTTCCATCGTGGCTAGCATGATGCAACTCATTTGTTCAGAATCACTCACATGTTTCTGATAGGCCAACAATTGGTCCAAAGTTGCATCGTCACTAGGACGGGCGGGAAGAGGCGCTTCGAGGACATACACAAGCTTTTCACCTTGAGAACAATTCTCAAGTTTCTAAGCCAGTCCAAGAAGTTCGCCGATCAATTTATTTGAATCCAAAATGGAACGCAAATTCAAAGACATCATGATCAATATATTAACTTAGAAATACAAAACGAGCATATATGAGAAAGATGATTTTAAAATGCATTAATATACATTTATAAATCCCATTCATTTTTCGAATTTCAAAAACCCCAAAATCACTTCGGGAGATTGTAGGTCCATCTCCGAATGGGCTGATATCCATCATAGTTATGAACAACCTTGGAGAGAGTCCAACAAGCCATTCATAACTACGACGGTAGGTATCATCTATACCGATTGCATATCACGTATATGCAACTATCACAATGTGCTATCAACTATTGAATGTTCACACATACATCGGGTTGTTAACACATTAACAAGTATGCATCATATGCATAGCACCCAACTTCACCTCCCTTTACATCGACCTTGGAGAGAGTCCAACAAGCCGATGCTCCAGGTTAAAGCCAACCCATTAATCGGGACATAGTTTTAATATGGTTAGAGCGCATTCAACCAATTAGCCCAGCTTGGAGAGAGTCCAACAACCAAAGCTAACGATTGACCTCTGACTCTTACCATATTAGTATTAAACTATTCCATGGTTTGAACATATTCAGGTTCGAGCTGGGCTTGGAGAGAGTCCAACAACCCAAACAAGAAACAGAACTCTGGTTCTAACCATATTAATGGAAGGTGTAGGCTTTAATATTGATTAAGGGTTTTATGTCTCATCCTCTTTGCATGCAAATAACTATTATCTACATGGCATGGCATACATGGCATACATCTACATGTCACGACACGCATGGCATAATGTTATGCATCTAATGCAATTACATGGCATACAATTATGTCATGTCTATATTTCCTTATATGTCATAACTATTTATGGAAATAAAATATGTTTAAGATTTGATTCTCCAAATCAAATCATAATTAAATTAGAAAATAAATTTCCAAATCTAATCACATATTTTATTCATGGAATTATTTGATTAAGGAAAATCTATTTAGGAAACCAATTTCCTAAATCTTTAAAACTACTTATGGAAATAAAATATTTTAAGATTTGATTTCCCAAATCAAATCATGATTAAATTAGGAAACAAATTTCCAGAATCTAATCAAATATTTTATTTATGGAAAATATAAATTTCCATAAATACTTCCAACTTTCCAAAAGTGGAAGATTTCCATAAATACTTCTAGACTTTCCAAAATTGAAAAATTTCCATAAATACTTCTAAATTTCCAAAATTTAGAAAACTTCCAGAAATACATTATGACTATCGCAAAACCATTTTTACGATTATGTCGAAACACAACCGGGGCTCTGATACCACTGTTGGGTTTCCGGCACCGCGGCGTGTGTGTGTTCGATCATGTTTCGTAAACATGAGCACAGCGGAAGCAATAAAAATAATAAATACTCCTATTTATTACAACACACACAACACACGCATGCTATTACAACAAGTGTAGACATAACCATAAATTAAAATTGCAATAAAGGAAATTAAACTACGTTATACCTTCCGTATGGCGTGTAAGCGGGAAACGGCATCAGCGGAGCGATCCTCGTAAGAATCGTCTCTATCCGTATCACGCCGAGCTCCTCGGGATGACTTCGCTAAGCCACGAGCTTCGTCTTCGTGCGGGTTACTAGCCTCGTGTTGAAGGCGGCGTGATCGAGAGATGATCACGGTCGAATCCAAATTCGGACCTAAAACAAGTCCTCAAGACTTGCTTCTCCGGAGAGGTATTCGTCAACCGATTGGCCAGATCGCCGTCCTCCACCTCAGAGGATTACGGAGATCAAATCCCGGTATATTAGCCGCTGTCGGAGCACTAACCGTCGTCCAAGCAGCGCTCCGGCGGAAGGAGAAAAAGCTGTCAGAAAACTGGACAGCTTGGTGGAGAGAGATAAGCGCCCGGCCAACAAAGGAAGCCAAGTGCTCACCTTGATGCCAAACCTAAGGAGGATCGCGGAACTCTTCCGGCAGCAGCTCGGCGCTTGGCGAGGAGGAAGAAGCCGCCTTCTGGGCGCGGTTGGAGGAGCTTTAGGGCTGGGCGGATAGAGAACTAATTCTCTTAATGGTTAATGGATCATATCCATAAAGCCCGTTAACCCGCTCCATTAAGATAAGTTAAAATAAACCAAACCATGATGGTTTATTTTAAGTTAAAACGAACCGAACCAACCTTTGGTTCATTCGTTTAATATAAACCAAACCCTTTGGTTTATTCTCATCCATTGGATTAGAACCAAACCATTTTGGTCCATCCATTATGTCTTCATAAGACACGGCCCATCCACGCTTCCATTGCGGTGAAACAATTTCATGCTCGCTTTATGTTTGGTCAACCAAACATAGTTTCTCGATGCGAGAATCCCATTCTCAAGCTCGTTTTAAATCCTTTGGATTACACTCGTTGCGTGTGACCAAATAGGTTCTCGGTTTATGTTGGCCGTCTATAATTAACCATTAATTATAGAGCGATCATGAGTGGCACCTAGTAGTACATCATGATCCCCAATTAGCAGAAAAGATCAGCAGTTGATCGAACTATTTACGAAACCCTTGATAGCTTCGAATGAATCGTGCCCCATTCCCTTCACTCATCTTATACCCACTTGGTTGGGACATGGTCTATTGTGCCGGTCCCACTAAGTGACTCGTCACACCTAGCCCAAGTATCATTTCCTCGTCCTACAGTTCTAGTTACTCCACATGTATCGAAGAGTACCTTACTCTAAACATGTAATGCTTTGGCAAAGACTTTAGTAACAATCCGGCGAGAGGCCATGGGTATACATCTCCTCGCAAGGAGTGGTGAATCCTTTATAGGCTATTCAAACACCTTGATCACTTGACTTATACCCAATCATCCGGGTCCACATCTCCTTAGAGATGTTTGCTTAAGATGTCAAAGCATAAGTCTCCATGATCAAGATGACTTGAATACATGCAAGTCGAAGGAACATCGCACTTAAGCCCGATAAGAACTTCATTGACATATCTATATATGCGAGAGAACCATATGAAGTCTTACTACGGTGGTCACTCCAATGAACTAGTTACCATAACTAGCATCCACGATTAACTCGGACATCACTATGTCTCGGCCCGGTGAGAATCGGTGCTTGGATACACCAAGGAGTATACCTCGTGCTAGTCTCGGCGAATTGATGGTGTCCTAAATCCATCAATTCATCGACTAGGGATAATTCCGATACATCACAATTACACATGTAGAGATACTCACTAGTTGTGATCAATCACAAATTCTCTCATCTTTGTGAATCGTATCGTGGACATTCAGTAAATGAGTTTAAGATCCAATCAAATACATAAAACATGTATACTCAAATAGTGAATCTTCATTTATCATATAAATGGTTCATACATAAAGCGATTGCCTTAGGACATCTCTCATATATTACTAGACTCCCACTTGGCCTAATGCCAATCGCTCACGGTATCAATACCATAAGCTCTAACATGACCCTCAAACTTACTTTGAGGTAATGCTTTAGTCAAAGGATCCGCTAAGTTCCTTTCGTGGGAATTTTCTCGATTTGTATTTCGTTCCTCTTATGATCTCTCGATAAGATGATAGCGGCGAAGCACATGTTTGGATCATTGATGAGACCACATCAAGTTCATAGATGAACTACTTGATCCAAACCGCTTCCTTTCTTTGCTTCCACGTGTATTACGCCTTAGTGGCGAGAATCCGCTATAGTGTCAAGCTTGGAACCTTTCCAACTTATTGCGCCTCCATTCTAGGTGAATACATACCGGTGAGACATGGAATCATCCTTATGCATGCGGATCGGCATCCGTATACCCGCGTATCACCATGTACCCTTCTCCGTATATTAGGAACACATCCTTAGTTCTTCTCAAGTACTTAGGATCGTCTTATGATGCCCAATGATCCATTCCTGGATCAGACTGGTATCTGCTCGTGACACTCAGAGCATACGATACATCGGGCCTCGTACATAACATAGCATACATGATAGATCCTAATGCGGATGCATAGGGAATCTTACTCATGCAAATCCTCTCGTCTTCCGGCGCGACACATAGACTTCAAAGGTGTACCCCATGCCCGATGGGATAACCTTTCTTGATTCCGACATGCTAAACCTCTTTAGCACTCGGGCCTATATATGTAGCAAAAGACTACAACCGCTTCGATCTATCTCTATAGATCTTAATCCCAAGGATGTAGGTTGCTTCTCCTGTGTCTTTCATGGAGAATGTCTTGGATAACCAAACCTTAATCGATCAGAAGATGGACACATCGCTTCCTATAAGTAATATGTCATCGACATACAATACTAGGAACACGATCGCACTCTACTAACCTTCTTGTACACACAAGGTTCTGTCTCGATTTTGTGAGAAATCAAACTTTTGATCGCCTCATCAAAACGGATATTCCACCTCGATGCTTGCTTCAATCCATAAATGGATCGTCGCAACTTGCATACCTTGGTTTTATCAACCGATGTGAAACCTCAGTCAGTATCATATACACGCCCTCGAGCAAGTTTCCATTAAGGAAAGCCGCTTTCACATCCATCCGCCATATCTCATAATCATAATGAGCCGCTATGGCCAGAGCATCCGAATGGATTTAAGCATAGCTACAAAGTAATAGGTTTCGCCATAATCAACACCTTGCTTTTGACGCATATCCTTTCGCCACCAATCTAGCCTTATAGGTAATCACATTACCATCCATGTCGGTTTTCTTCTTGAAAACCCACTTGCACCCTATAGGCTTTATGCCTTCAGTGGGTCAACCAAGTTCCAAACTTGGTTTTCATACATGGAATCCATTTCCGACTTCATGGCACCAAGCCACTTATCCCTTTCTCAACTTGTCAAGACTTCTTCATAACTCGTAGGCTCTCATCATCAATGAGTAACACGTCGCTTCGATTCACTTACGAGAAATCCATATCTCTAGAATATCATGTTCTACCAGATCTACGAAGATGTGGTGTTACAATAGGTCCAAATTGATTGCTCATCACTATGAGTTGCCTACCGTCAGTGCTTCACCGTATCTCATTAATGTCTATTTGAGTCTCTCGAGCCTCTCAAGCTCGACGACACTCCCACTGCTTTCTTGCAAGAGAAACTCTTCTCTAGAAACACAAAGATGCCTTGAAACAAACACCTTTTGTTCCACAGATGATAGAATTGGTAACCCTTGTTTCCTTAGGGTATCCAATAAATAGACATTTATCGACTTAGCATCCAGCTTTGTCCGATACCCGGGCTTCACATAAGCAGACAACCCCATATCTTCAAGTAAGATACATGAGGTTTCTTACCATTCCATATCTCATATGGAGTAGTTGAGACTACCTGTAGGCATTCGCTTAACAAGTAAACATATCAAGTGCATAACCCCAAAAGGACTTGGGAAGAGTTGCATGATTCATCATTGACCGACCATGTCCAACAAGGTCCTGCCTCGATACACCATTATGTCGGTGGTGTATAGGGCGGAGTCCATCGAGACAATATGCCATTGTCTCTAGATAATCAAGAAACTCTTGACTTAAGTATTCACCACCTCGATCCGATCAAGTATTTTAATACTCTTGTCATGTTGTTTCTCTACTTCATTTCTGAATTCTTTGAACCTTTCAAAGGCTTCAGACTTGTGTTTCATCAAGAACACATACCCAAACCGTGAGTGATCATCGGTGAAGGTAATGAAGTAGCTATAGCCTCCTAATGCTTGAGTTGACATAGGTCCACATACATCAAGATGTATTAGACCTAGTAACTCTCCCACTCGCTCACCTTTCCGAAAAGGTAACTTAGTCATCTTGCCTTTTAAGCATGATTCGCATGTATCGTATGAATCCAATTCAAACGATTCCGCAATTCCACATCGTGTAATTTGGACATGCATTTCTTTGCTTACATGGCCAAGACGACAATGCCATATAGAGGAGTCTATTTGATTATCCTTTCGAGCACGTGTTGCTCGCCGATATTGAAATGTCACCGGATACGCCCAACGATAAACACCATTGCTTAAAGTTCCAAATTCCATAAAGAACTCCATTCAAAGTTATGTAACAACAATTGTTACTAAAAGTCAAATGGTACCCATTTCTATTTAAACAAGAAATAGAAATGATGTTCTTTATCAACGAAGGAACATAAAAGCAATTGTCCAGTTCTAAGATAAGTCCTACAGGGAGTTCCAACAAATACGTTCCGATGGCGAGTAAAGAACCTTGCTCCATTCCCAACACGTAAATTTGACTTTCCTCGACGAGTCTTCTTCTATTCCTTAGCCCATGTATGTCATTACATATATGTGAGCCACACCCAAGATCCAATACCCAAGTGTCCGAGGAAATAGAATGACAATCAATAAAGAAGATTTCAAGAAGATGGGGCATCCGATGCCTTATTCTTCTTCAACGGACTCAAGATAAATCTTGTACTTTCTTCAAGAATGGCTCTCCTGCCATAATGATGGCAAGTTTCCTTTGTGCTAGTTCTACCTTCTTAGCCCTTCTCTTCTTTCCCTTCTGCCTTTGACTTCCTCTAGAACCTTTCTTCGAGGAATCAACTAACAAAGACTCCCCCTCCATGCTTCTCGTAAGACTCCACCTTCAAAGATATCGAGCAAGACTACGATGAACCTCCTAGCATCTCGTGAGGTGAAGAGGAGCTTTGAGACTTCAACCTTCGAATCTCACTTGCTCATCAACCAACTCACAAAGATGAAGGACTACGATATGAGCATCCATATGCTCATGATGCTTTCAGTAGCTTGGGTTCCATCGTGGCTAGCATGATGCAAACTCATTTGTTCGTAATCACTCACATGTTTCGATAGGCCAACAATTGGTCCAAAGTTGCATCGTCACTAGATGGGGAAGAGGCGCTTCGAGGACATACACAAGCTTTTCACCTTGAGAACAATTCTCAAGTTTCTAAGCCACCAAGAAGTTCGCCCACTAATTTATTTGAATCCAAAATGGAACGCAAATTCAAAGACATCATGATCAATATATTAACTTAGAAATACAAAACGAGCATATATGAGAAAGATGATTTTAAAATGCATCAATATACATTTATAAATCCCATTCATTTTTCGAATTTCAAAACCCCAAAATCACTTCGAGATTGTAGGTCCATCTCCGAATGGCTGATATCCATCATAGTTATGAACAACCTCGAGAGAGTCCAACAAGCCATTCATAACTACGACGTAGGTATCATCTATACCGATTGCATATCACGATATGCAACTATCACAATGTGCTATCAACTAATTGAATGTTCACACATACATCGGGTTGTTAACACATTAACAAGTATGCATCATATGCATAGCACCCAACTTCACCTCCCTTTACATCGACCTGAGAGAGTCCAACAAGCCGATGCTCCAGGTTAAAGCCAACCCATTAATCAAGAATAGTTTTAATATGGTTAGAGCGCATTCAACCAATTAGCCCAGCTTGGAGAGAGTCCAACAACCAAAGCTAACGATTGACCTCTGACTCTTACCATATTAGTATTAAACTATTCCATGGTTTGAACATGTTCGGTTCGAGGGCTTGAGAGAGTCCAACAACCCAAACAAGAAACAGAACTCTGGTTCTAACAATATTAATGGAAGGTGTAGGCTTTAATATTGATTAAGGGTTTTTATGTCTCATCCTCTTTGCATGCAAATAACTATTATCTACATGGCATGGCATACATGGCATACATCTACATGTCACGACACGCATGGCATAATGTTATGCATCTAATGCAATTACATGGCATACAATTATGTCATGTCTATATTTCCTTATATGTCATAACTATTTATGGAAATAAAATATGTTTAAGATTTGATTCTCCAAATCAAATCATAATTAAATTAGGAAACAAATTTCCAAATCTAATCACATATTTTATTCATGGAATTATTTGATTAAGGAAAATCTATTTAGGAAACCAATTTCCTAAATCTTTAAAACTACTTATGGAAATAAAATATTTTAAGATTTGATTTACCAAATCAAATCATGATTAAATTAGGAAACAAATTTCCAGAATCTAATCAAATATTTTATTTATGGAAAATATAAATTTCCATAAATACTTCCAACTTTCCAAAAGTGGAAGATTTCCATAAATACTTCTAGACTTTCCGAAATTGAAAAATTTCCATAAATACTTCTAAATTTCCAAAATTTAGAAAACTTCCAGAAATACATTATGACTATCGCAAAACCATTTTTACGATTATGTCGAAACACAACCTGGGCTCTGATACCACTGTTGGGTTTCCGGCACCGCGGCGTGTGTGTGTTCGATCATGTTTCGTAAACATGAGCACAACGGAAGCAATAAAAATAATAAATACTCCTATTTATTACAACACACACAACACACGCATGCTATTACAACAAGTGTAGACATAACCGTAAATTAAAATTGCAATAAAAGGAAATTAAACTACGTTATACCTTCCGAATGACGTGTAGCGGGAACGGCATCAACCGGAACGATCCTCGTAAGAATCGTCTCTATCCGTATCCACGCCGAGCTCCTCGGGATGACTTCGCTAAGTCACGAGCTTCGTCTTCGTACGGGTTACTAGCCTCGTGTTGAAGACGACGTGATCGAGAGATGATCACGGTCCGAATCCAAATTCGGACCTAAAACAAGTCCTCAAGACTTGCTTCTCCGAGAGGTATTCACAACCGATTGACGAATCCTTCGCCCTCCACCTCAGAGGATTACCGGAGATCAAATCCCCGGTAAGTTAGCCGCTGTCGAGCACTCAACCGCCGCCCAAACGACGCCCGACGAGAGAAGAAGCTGTCCAGAAAACTGGACAGCTTGGTGGAGGAGATAGGCGCCGCCAACAAAGGAAGCCAAGTGCTCACCTTGATGCCAAACCTAAGGAGGATCGCCGAACTCTTCCGAGCAGCTCACGCCGGCGAGGAGGAAGGAAGCCGCCTTCTGACGCCCGGTTGAGGAGCTATGGGCGGGCGGCAACATAAGCCGGGCGGCAATTCTTGATGTTGGGCGCCACAATTGGATTAGGTTTAGGGTTAGGTTTAATCCCTATTTTATAGAGAACTAATTCTCTTAATGGTTAATGGATCATATCCATAAAGCCCGTTAACCCGCTCCATTAAGATAAGTTAAAATAAACCAAACCATGATGGTTTATTTTAAGTTAAAACGAACCGAACCAACCTTTGGTTCATTCGTTTAATATAAACCAAACCCTTTGGTTTATTCTCATCCATTGGATTAGGACCAAACCATTTTGGTCCATCCATTATGTCTTCATAAGACACGGCCCATCCACGCTTCCATTGCGACTGAAACAATTTCATGCTCGCTTTATGTTTGGTCCAACCAGCAATATGTAACTGCGGCGAGAATCCCATTCTCTAGCTCGTTTTAAATCCTTTGGATTACACTCGTTGTGCGTGTGACCAAATAGGTTCTCGGTTTATGTTGGCCGTCTATAATTAACCATTAATTATAGAACGATCATGAGTGGCACCTAGTAGTACATCATGATTCCCAATTAACCGAAAAGATCAACGGTTGATCCAGAACTATTTCTGAAACCCTTCAGTAGCTCGAATGAATCGTGCCCCATTCCCTTCACTCATCTTATACCCACTTGGTTCAGGACATGGTCTATTGTGTCAGTCCCCACTAGGCTGACTACGTCACACCTAGCCCAAGTATCATTTCCTCGTCCTACGGATTCTAGTTACTCCACATGTATCGAAGAGTACCTTACTCTAAACATGTATTGCTTTGGCCAAAGACTTTAGTAACAATCCGACGAGAGGCCATGGGTATACATCTCCTCGCAAGGAGTGGTGAATCCTTTATAGGCTATTCAAACACCTTCGATCACTTCGACTTATACCCAATCATCCCGGGTCCACATCTCCTTAGAGATGTTTGCTTAAGATGTCAAAGCATAAGTCTCCATGATCAAGATGACTTGAATACCGCAAGTCAAAGAACATCGCACTTAAGCCACAGTAAGAACTTCATTGACATATCTATATATGCAGAGAACCATATGAAGTCTTACGGCTGGTCACTCCAATGAACTAGTTACCATAACTAGCATCCACGATCAACTCCGGACATCACTATGTCTCCAGCCAGTGAGAATCAGCTGCTTGGATACACCAAGGAGTATACCTCGTGCTAGTCTCGACAGAATTGATGGTGTCCTAATCCATCAATTCATCGACTAGGGATAATTCCGATACATCACATTTACACATGTAGAGATACTCACTAGTTGTGATCCAATCACAAATTCTCTCATGCTGTGAATCGTATCGTGGACATTCAGTAAATGAGTTTAAGATCCAATCAAATACATAAAACATGTATACTCAAATAGTGAATCTTCATTTATCATATAAATGGTTCATACATAAGGCGATTGCCTTAGGACATCTCTCATATATTACTAACAAAAACTTCCAAAGTAAGGTCTATGTCGAGATCGGATGGTGGGTTGTCGTCGAAATCACTTATTTTCGAGCTAACCTTCTATTACAGTTGGAAACTCTAATAATAGTCGACTGTCGATAGTTGGTAGTCGACTGCTGCCTCCATCAGTCGACTGCTAGGGTTGATCAGTCGACTGCTGGTCAAGGATCAGCCTCGAGGAGACTCAAAGTTTATCACCATTTCTCAAGGGTTAGGTGGCATCACCTCATGAAACCTCATCTCAACGATTAGGGTTTCTCAAGCCTATAAAAGTAGGGGTTCTCCACCCCATTTCCATCATTCTAAGTGCTCAAAATTGCTCTTGCTACGCTACTCTTCTACGACGATCTTACGATGACGAAGTGCTACCGCATCTCTGACGACAAGAGCTCAAGTCCTTTCTTCAATAGTTGTTGGTATACTTTTATTAAATTGTCATCTTTAAATCTTGTTCACATCTTTCCTTATCGAGCTTTTATCATAACAAGGAGAGGGGGAGTGTCCCTCTTCCTTGTTTTTTTCATATTGATTGTACTCTCGTACTCCTATCTCTAATGAGGAGGAGTATTTTTAGTGTTTTGCCCTCCGTACGTGGTCTAGGACCGTTAGGGCCTTGGATTAGCAGTCGAAGGCTGTGATGTTAGTGAAAGCCCTAGAGCCAATCATGTGATGATTGTTGTATGGACTTTATTGTATCATATTCCTATTTATAAAGGCATGGTTATTATATTTACTTGTATTGGTGCCAAATAACTAAATATAATAATGTCCTTGAGTAGTATGTTCTTATCTATATCAATCGATTGGTTGAATCGATAATGAGATGATATAGAGAACACTACTCTTAATCATTCCTAGTCGAGTATTAACATTCAGGGACAATGTTAATGCATAGAGACTAGCATGTAGGTCAACAAGATGACTTGATCTCACAAGTCATGGATATGAGATATCAAGTTGACACATGGGTATGCATTGGAGAATGTATACTGAATGACCCCCCATGAGAAAGTATTATGGATCGTTATATGAGTGTCATATACTTTCTCATGTGGCTATTAGTATGACTATTAGTCCTTAGACCTGAAGTCACCATGGTTCCCTACATAAGGAGTTGCATACTTTGGCTTCGTCAAACGTCACCCGTAAATGGGTGGACTATAAAGGCGATTACTGGGTATGTAACGAATTATGCGGAGGGATGTGAGTGATGTAGATGGGATCTATCCCTCCCATATGACGGGGGTGACATCGATATTCTTGATAGAGTGAGACCACGAAGTGCATGGCCATGCCCAAATGAGTCAATATGAGATATTGAGCTCATTTGATTAGAGTGAGTCTACTTGGAGTTCAAGATTTAGATTGTACCGAGGATGACACGGTCTATGCCTCGATTGGTCAATCTAGATGTCAAGGATAGAGGGACATTGTCACATATTGTGAGAGTCACAATTAGTAGTCACAAAGGTGATGTTGGAGCTCAACATTCTTGTAACTTGGGTAGCAATGATGTGTTGCTAGATACCGCTCATTGCTTATGTTCCTAAATCGGTTTAGGGACATTGCCAACGCTACAAGAACCTATAGGGTCACACACATAAGAGCAATTAGATGGAGATTAGGTTCATATGATGAACCATGAGGATTAGGTTCATGGGATGAACCAAATTGGATTAAGAGTAATCCAAATTAGACTAATTGAGTTAGACTCAAGTTGATTCAAGTGTTGAATGAGTCTAATTGAGATTTGATTCATCAAATCAATTTAAATTAATGAATAGAGATTCATTATATTAAATTGACTTGAGTCAAGTGGTTAGATTTGATCAACCATGGGAGATTAGAGGTCAAGTTTGACTTGACTTGAGAAGGAAGTTGAAAGGTCAAGTTTGACTTGACCAAATGCCATGTCATGATGATGACTAGGCATGGCCGGCCAATGATGATGCTCCACATCATCATTGACTTGGTCAATTAGTGCCACATCATGAGGTAGACCAAGGGTCATGGGAGTTACATGCATGCATGTAACCCCCTCCATGAAGTGGCCGGCCACCATTTGGGGTTATGTGAGTGAAAAGTCATTAGGTGAGTAATCACTCATTACTTCATCTTCTTCCTTGGGAATTTTCCTCTCAAGCTCTCCCTCTCCTTCCTCTCTTTGGCCGAACCAACCAAGGAGTGCTAGCACACTCAAGGTTGAGTTTTCTTCCACCTATTGCTTGTGTGGATACCATAGAGGAGTGTGCACTTGACACTCTCGAGTTCCGTGGACTTTGAGCGGGATTTGCGAAGGCATCGCATCAAGGGTAACATCCTTATCTCTTAGTTCTAAGGTAGATCTAGAGGATTTTGTAAGCACATACATGTAATTAGTTTTAATACTTCTTCGCGGATCCGTGGCGGGACTTCCGGGGTTTCACTTGTAAAAGCGGTTTTGCGGCTCGGAAAAATGGTATCGAGCCACGTCTGAAGCATGTATGTGTTTCGTTTTTGTATTTTTATATTAGATATAAAAAATACAGATTTTTATGTTTCTGTAAATTTCCTAATTTTATAGAATTTTAGGGTATTTTTTATCGTAGAGTCGAAGCAACGAGTGTTGGGACACTCGTAGGCTTCAACCGTCGAGAAAAACTCTCCGAATCGGCGAGTTCTCGCTTTAGGTTTTTGGGACAGCGACTTAAGTCGCTGTAGGATCGTTGTAGGGACACTCGCGAAGTTTATTTTTGCGAGTAGGGCGCTGCCCTATCCCGAAAGGGGCCATGTCCCGATCGCGCGAAACCGCTTAGCGGACCGTTTCGAGAGATGACTCATAAATTCGAAATAAATTAGGAAAAATTATAGAAATTTTCTGTAAAAATACATAATTTTGAATTATGTATGATTCTGTGATTGTCATGGCCCAATAACCCAATTGGATTGGATTATGTGTGTTGTAATTCATAATACGGCCTGCGTGCCGTTTTGTGGTTGTGCGTGTTGTAAAATGTTTGCGACACCTGCGTCGCACCTCTTCTTTAATATTCTAGTTGTAAATAGTTTTAGACTCGAATGTAACTCGAGTTTCGTATTTGTAATGTACAAAAATGGAGCAGTGGAAAGTCCACTTGAAGACGAGCTTACGAGAAGGGTGACGACGACACATGGCGGTCAAAGGAAGCGCTTGGAGAAGCCGCTAGCCTTAGGTTGACTGTCCGATCTTCTCATTGGCTTGAGAAGATCGTAGTAGGGCCATGACTATATCACATTTAATGATATATATATATATGTTGATATATATATATATGTATATTTAATTGATTTTGCTTGTATGTATGTGATGCATGCTAGTAGAAACATGTTTGTATGTATATGATGCATGCTAGGTTAATTTTCTTGTATGTATATGATGCATGCTAATATAGGATAATAAAGGCCTAAATGCGTATAAGATACACATTACGATTAGATTAGATCATAATCGAATCAACTCGAAAATGCCTCACAGAGCCTTGATACCCATCACTACCTCGATCATTTGTTGTTGTTGAATCAGCGAGCAACGCATATTATCTTGGTAGGGTGCGGAGGGACAATCTTGGTCCCGCCTATCACGACTCGGGTTAGAGTAAGCTCAATTAGATTGAGCAAAACTAGTTAACTCAATTGGATCGAGTAGAACTATAGGCATATTCCAATCGTTGGAAAGATAGGTTAAGATCGCATTTACACTAAATCTTGGGCGATTTAGCCAAAGCTAACTCAAGGTCTTTTGTAAATGTGGGTCTTAATCCTATAAACAAGAGTTGCATAGAGATGTAATCGGTAATGTGTTACCCACCGATCGTACTAAGTCTTGGGCGATTTAGCCAAAGCTAACTCAAGGCTTAGTATGATGTGGATCTTGTCCCACAAGAATTATAGCTAGTTTGTATGAATCAAGTAAATGTGGTTTGACCACATCCATAACTCGATTCTACAAAATTCCTATAATTCAGTGGGAGCATCATTTGATTAAAGGCCTAATTAAATGATAAAAGGAATATGATATTAATTCTCTGCATTGTATGTTGTAGATTACTATGTCAAACAACACGAACACTCTCTCTCTGCGATCTGTCCTTGAGAAGGACAAGCTCAATGGAGCAAATTTCCTGGGTGATGCAGAACGAGAATGTTCTCACCCAAGAAAGGAAGTTATGCGTCTGGAGCAGCCCATTCGGAGGCACCTCCGCCTTGCAGTGACAAAGATGCTTACAAGAAGCATCAAGATGATGCATTAGATGTGTCATGTCTAATGCTCGCGACCATGAACTCTGAGCTTCAGAAGCAACATGAGTTCATGAATGCTTATGATATGGTTGGACATCTTCGTCAACTATATCAAGGACAAGCTAGGCATGAGAGATATGAAGTCTCTAAAGCACTATTTGGGTCTAAAATGCAAGAAGGGACTCCTGTAGGTTCATATGTACTCAAGATGATTGGGTACGTAGAAAACCTACAAAGGCTGGGATTCCCACTTGGCCAAGAGCTGGCCACTGACCTAATCTTGCAATCTTTGCCAAGAGCCTTCGATCAATTTGTCATGAATTATAACATGAATGAAATTGATAAGCCACTGCCTGAAATGCTCAGCATGTTGAGAACTGCTGAGCTTAACCTTAAGAAGGGTAAATCTGACACCATTTTGATGGTGCAGAAAAAGAAAGGCAAGGGCAAGCCTAAAGGTAAGGGAAAGTCCCAAGCCAAGGGCAAAGGCAAAGAACTTAAACCCAAAGGAGGGTAGCTAAGGAAGGGGCTTGCTCTTCCAAGGAAGCGAGGACAGGCGTAATCGCAAGGCATACCGGAAGATCTTAAGAAGAAAAGAAGTGAGACTTACATCGGTATAAATGTTATAGAAGTCAATCTATCTATTTCTTCATCATGGGTATTAGATACGGATGTGCATCTCACATTTGTACCAATGTGCGGTGAGAAATAGCAAGGCATTGACAAAGGCGAGGTGGACCTCTGAGTAGGCAATGGAGCAAGGGTTCTTCTTTGTTCTTTGTAGGAACTTATAATCTATCTACGCCCTCTTGGCTTGTAATAGAATTAGATGAATGTTTTTTTGTGCCTGCCTTAAATAAGAACATAATTTCATTTTCTTGTTTGGACAAGAAATGTTTTTCCATTTATAATAAAGAACAAATGTTGTTCAGTTTATTTAAATGATATGTTCTATTGTAGTGCACCTCTAATGAACGGACTCTACTTTCTAGACTTAGAGAGCCCTATCTATAACATAAGTACCAAGAGGTTCAAGTCAAATGAGTTGAACCAAACCTATCTCTGGCATTGTCGCTTAGGCCACATAAATGAGAATTAAACATCTCGGCTCCATAAGGATGGGCATTAGACTCATTTGATTTTGAATCATATGAGACATGCGAGTCTTGCCTTTTAGGCAAGATGACCAAGACTCCCTTTAGTGGACATAGCGAAGAGCAACAATTTGTTAGGACTTATACATAGTGATGTATGTGGTCCTTTCAATGTTGCTGCTAGAGGTGGTTACAGGTACTTCATTACATTTACTGATGACTTCAGTAGATATGGTTATGTGTATCTTATGACACATAAATCTGAATCCTTTGAAAAGTTCAAAGAATTCAAGAATGAAGTACAAAACCAGCTTGGCAAGAGTATTAAGATACTTCGATCAGATCGAGGTGGTGAATACCTTAGCCATGAGTTTCGTGACTATCTAGCTGAGTGTGGGATTCTATCCCAACTCACTCCTCCTAGAACACCACAGTGGAATGGTGTATCCGAAAGGAGGAATCGTACCCTCTTGGATATGAATGCGATCTATGATGAGTCACACAGATCTTCCTATATCCTTTTGGGGATATGCTCTGGACACAGCAGCCTTTACCCTTAACCGTGTACCATCCAAGGCGGTGGTAAAGACACCATATACGATATGGACAGGGAAAAATCCCAAGATGTCTTTTATGAGGATTTGGGGTTGTGAGGCTTCGTTGAGCGTCAAGTCTCGGACAAGCTGGGACCCAAATCCGATAGGTGCTATTTTGTTGGATATCCCAAGGAGACAAAGGATATTACTTCTACATTCCCGACGGCAAAGTGTTTGTAAAAGGCGGGGTTTTTTTAGAAAGGGATTTTGTTTCTAGAAAAACTAGTGGGAGTACCTTCGATCTTGAAGAAATTCAAGATAAGGACCATAGCACTGAGGCCTTGATGGAGGTTGAACAGGAAGCACAAAGTGTTGTGGGTGATGAGGTTGTTGCACAAAGAGTTGTGGAACAACCACCTGTTCAAGTAGACCTACCTCTTCGCAGGTCTGATAGGGTACGTCGACAGCCTGAGAGATACTCATTTCTCTTGTCTGACCATGATGACGTTATGCTCATTGAGAATGAGCCTACCTCCTATCAGGAAGCTGTGATGAGCCCAGATTCTGAGAAATGGCTAGACGCCATGAGATCCGAGATGGAATCCATGTACACTAACCAAGTATGGACTTTGGTTGATCCACCTGAAGGGGTCAAACCCATTGGGTGTAAGTGGGTCTTTAGGAGAAAGACTGACATGGATGGACTTACGCATACCTATAAGGGCCGATTGGTGGCTAAAGGTTTCAAGCAAATTCATGGTATTGACTATGATGAAACCTTTTCTCCAGTGGCGATGTTTAAGTCCATTCGGATCTTGCTTGCTATTGCAGCATACCACGATTATGAGATCTGGCAGATGGATGTCAAAACCGCGTTTCTGAATGGAAACTTACTCGAGGATGTGTACATGACACAACCTGAGGGTTTTGTAGATCCACAAGACATCTTGGGAAGGTATGCCCATTTATGGGCTAAAGCAAGCTTCTCGGGAATTTGGAATCTTCGATTCGATGATGCGATCAAGCAGTTTGGTTTCATCAAGAATGAAGATGAACCACTGTGTCTACAAGAGGGTTAATGGGAACACAGTTGTGTTCCTTGTATATGTGGATGACATACTACTCATTGGGAATGACATCCCCCGCTCTGATGCAGTGAAGACTTGGTGGGGCGTGCTTCTCAATGAAGGACTTAGGTGAAGCGACTGTATTCTAGGCATCAAGATCTATAGAGATAGATCTAAGAGATTGCTTGGCCTAAGTCAGAGTACATACATTGACACGGTATTACTTCGGTTTGCCATGCAGAATTCCAAGACAGGACTTCTGCCGATGTCACATGGTGTGAGTCTTTCGAAGACTCAAAGTCCCTCTTCTAGAGAGGAGAGAGACCGCATGGATAAGATCCCTTACGCATCTGCTATAGGATCTATCATGTACGCCATGCTGTGTACTCGTCCTGATGTCTCGTATGCTTTGAGCATGACGAGTAGATACGATCGGATCGGTGGCGTCATCTGGATAGCGATCAAGAATATTCTTAAGTACTTGAGAAGGACTAAAGAATATTTCTTGATATTTGGAAGGCGATGAGGAGCTAGGCGTAAAGATTACTGATGCACTTCAAACCAGCCGGGATGATTATAGATCGCAGTCAGGGTTCGTGTTTTGCTTGAATAGGTAGCACTGTGAGCTGGAAGAGTTCCAAGCAGGACACAGTTATTGATTCTACAACAGAGGCCGAATATATCGGTGCTTCCATCTCATTCGTGAGATTGTCGATCGAGGAGATGTGAAGATTTGCAGTACCACAGAGGCTAACATCGCAGATCCCTTGACCAAGGCTTTAAAAAGATGGTCACACTAGGTCATTGGGTATTAGATACTACGGTGATTGGCACTAGTGCTAGTGGGAGATTGTTAGTGAAAGCCCTAGAGCCAATCATGTGATGATTGTTGTATGGACTTTATTGTATCATATTCCTATTTATAAAGGCATGGTTATTATATTTACTTGTATTGGTGCCAAATAACTAAATATAATAATGTCCTTGAGTAGTATGTTCTTATCTATATCAATCGATTGGTTGAATCGATAATGAGATGATATAGAGAACACTACTCTTAATCATTCCTAGTAAGTATTAACATTCAGGGAAAATGTTAATGCGTAGAGACTAGCATGTAGGTCAACAAGATGACTTGATCTCACAAGTCATGGATATGAGATATCAAGTTGACACATGGGTATGCATTGGAGAATGTATCTTGAATGACCCATGAGAAAGTATCATGGATCGTTATATGAGTGTCATATACTTTCTCATGTGGCTATTAGTATGACTATTAGTCCTTAGACCTGAAGTCACCATGGTTCCCTACATAAGGAGTTGCATACTTTGGCTTCAAAGCGTCACCCGTAAATGGGTGGACTATAAAGCGATTCTTGGGTATGTAACAAATTATGCGGAGGATGTGAGTGATGTAGATGGGATCTATCCCTCCCATATGTGGGGGTGACATCGATATTCTTGATAGAGTGAGACCACGAAGTGCATGGCCATGCCCAAATGAGTCAATATGAGATATTGAGCTCATTTGATTAGAGTGAGTCTACTTGGAGTTCAAGATTTAGATTGTCAGGATGACACGGTCTATGCCTCGATTGGTCAATCTAGATGTCAAGGATAGAGGACATTGTCACATATTGTGAGAGTCACAATTAGTAGTCACAAAGGTGATGTTGGAGCTCAACATTCTTGTAACTTAGGTAGCAATGATGTGTTGCTAGATACGCTCATTGCTTATGTTCCTAAATCGGTTTAGGGACATTGCCAGCGTTACAAGAACCTATAGTCACACACATAAGAGCAATTAGATGGAGATTAGGTTCATATGATGAACCATGAGGATTAGGTTCATGGGATGAACCAAATTGGATTAAGAGTAATCCAAATTAGACTAATTGAGTTAGACTCAAGTTGATTCAAGTGTTGAATGAGTCTAATTGAGATTTGATTCATCAAATCAATTTAAATTAATGAATAGAGATTCATTATATTAAATTGACTTGAGTCAAGTGGTTAGATTTGATCAACCATGGGAGATTAGAGGTCAAGTTTGACTTGACTTGAGAGGGAAGTTGAAAGGTCAAGTTTGACTTGACCAAATGCCATGTCATGATGATGACTAGGCATGGCCGGCCAATGATGATGCTCCACATCATCATTGACTTGGTCAATTAGTGCCACATCATGAGGGAGACCAAGGGTCATGGGAGTTACATGCATGCATGTAACCCCCCCTCCATGAAGTGGCCGGCCACCATTTGGGGGTTATGTGAGTGAAAATTCATTAGGTGAGTAATCACTCATTACTTCATCTTCTTCCTTGGGAATTTTCCTCTCAAGCTCTCCCTCTCCTTCCTCTCTTTGGCCGAACCAACCAAGGAGTGCTAGCACACTCAAGGTTGAGTTTTCTTCCACCTATTGCTTGTGTGGATACCATAGAGGAGTGTGCACTTGACACTCTCGAGTTCCGGCAGACTTTGGACGAGCGGGATTTGCGAAGGGCATCGCATCAAGGGTAACATCCTTATCTCTTAGTTCTAAGGTAGATCTAGAGGATTTTGTAAGCACATACATGTAATTAGTTTTAATACTTCTTCGCACGGATCCGTGGCCGGGACTTCCGGGGTTTCCGCAACGCAAAAAGCGGTTTTTGCGGCCCGGAAAAGCCCAACATGTGAACCAAGTAAAAACAAAATTTTTATATTTATTTTCCGCTGGACTTTACTCTTCTTGCGTATCGAATCGATGAACGAATTCGAAAAATTTTCCTTGCGCTATTCTCCCCCCCCCCTCTCGTGCTCAAATCAATCCAGCAATTGATATCAGAACCGGGGGTGCTAGGATTTAGTGAAACCACCAATCTAGCAATTTTTATAGATTTCTTTTGTTTATTTTTGTTTTATGGCTTTTTTTTTCGTTTGATTTCATTCTCCCGCACTACTAATCCAAGACGAAAGTCTTGGTACATTTGCTTATT
Organism: Wurfbainia villosa; assembly: GCA_025175895.1. Taxonomy (NCBI): domain Eukaryota; kingdom Viridiplantae; phylum Streptophyta; class Magnoliopsida; order Zingiberales; family Zingiberaceae; genus Wurfbainia; species Wurfbainia villosa. Next base: position 7,303,061 of record CM046003.1, on the reverse strand, counting down.
TTTGCTTTTGCGAGGTGCTCTTTTTCCATTGTCTTTTTGTCTTTTTCAATGGCCCATCTCGAAGGGTTTAGCACCGTCCGACTTTTGTTACTAGAAGGCTCTGATGGAATGCTTCCTTAAAACCCAAATCGAAATGTGGATCGTAATCCAAACCATATTCACACTTCTTCCTAATGAAGTGGGTGAATCATTGGATTATGATCGATGGACTAACGCCATAAAAAGACAAGTGGAAGCCGACGCCAAGGCTACACAAATTCTTCAATGCAGTTTGTCCAAGGAGGAGCTCAACTGTGTCGGCCCCTTCATAAGTGCAAAGGACTTGTGGACTAAACTCGTTGAGTTACACGAAGGAACCGATGACGTAAAGGTTTGTAAACGAGACCTTTTATTCAATAAATTATATAACTTAAAAATGTAGGAACATGAGACGGCGACACAACTACATGCCCGTATTGAAGATATCGTCAATTGCCTGCACGCCATCGGACAAAAGGTCAAGAATCGAGAACTTATAAGGTATGCTTTAAATGCATTCCCTAGAACTATCTTGTGGGCATCCATGGTCGATGCCTAAAAGGTTTCTAAGGACCTTTCAAAAATTAGATTAGATGAGTTATTTTTTGAATTTGAACTCCATGAATAGTATAATTTGATTCCCGAGAAAGGTATTGCCTTACTTGCAGGTTCGAAGAAGAAGGCTGCAAACAAACCACCCCCCAAGGAAGAGGACGAGTACGAGTCGGAGGTAGACCCCGAGATGGAAACCAAACTAGTGAATCTAGTTTCAGAAGATGATCAAGAGCCGAAGATGATCCGTCAATCAAGGTAAATCTAAGTCTAATTCGAATTTGAGATGTTTTGAATGCAACAGGTTTGGACACATCAAGCCGAAGTGTCCGAAACTAAAGAACAAAGCACCCAAGTCCAAGAAAGCACTTAACGCTACTTGGGAAGAATCGTCGAAAGAGGAAGATGACGACCTTGTCTTCATGGCCAAGCCGACCGAGCTCGATCAAAAGTCCGAACCCGAGGAAGAGTACGAGTCTGGATCCGACGATGAGTTGCTCTTCAAGACAAGCCACGGATACGCATCCAGTTCAAAAGGGTCACTTAAGGTAAGTCAATCTTTACTTAGCACTTTATACAATTAAATTAAATTCTTAACTAGAAAGTTAGCTAAGTTCGAGTCTAAGGTCAAGACCTTAGTTGAGGAGGATAAATTCCTTGAACACAAGGTCTCCCTAACCTCTTCGACTAGTCAAGTTCAAGAGGAGGACTCAACTAGAGTTGAAAAACTCGAAGTTGAGAACTCACTTTTGAAAAGTCAAGTTGAAGACCTTAGGCATACGCTGGAAAGGTTTACTTTGGGATCCAAGCGACTTGACCTCTTACTTGGATCGCAAAGGGCCGTGTACAACAAGGTCGAGCTTGGGTTTAGCTCAAATATGACTAACAAGTCGTATATGTCGATTGTGAGTCGAAATAAAAAACATGTCTAACCATGGGTCCCTAAGACCGTTTTAATTTCTAAATTAGGATCTAACAAGTACTGGGTTCCCAAGGACCAAATCTACTATGTGGAAAGACTGAACCGATTCAATAGTCCAGGGGGAGCTAGTACAAAATTTGTTTGTGCTATTAATTTGACTTTGCATGCTTAGGTATTTTTCTTTATATTTTTAGAATGGTTAGATAACACCTATAACTATTCAATTCTTGACAACATAGTACTAGGACGCAGCGAGATGATAGTATGCTAGGGAAGCGAAGTCCCGTGTGTCCAAGTTAGATAAGGCATATCTAGCTCGGTGCACTCGACTAAGTTGAACTAGATGAAGCTACCTCGCTGTATCCTTAACTAGTTAGACTAGGAAGTGATCTTAAGTGAATCAAGTCATTATTTTCTCAAACGTAACTTTGTCTAAGGAAGTGGTCATTGTTCTGATCAAAGAAGGCCTCTGTGCCTCGCCACGACCTGGAAGCCAATTTTTTGAAAAGGTGACTTGATAAGCTTAGGGTTAAATCCGAATCTAACCCAAGGTTGACTAGTTTAAATTCATTAAATTTAATTAAGTAAAATTGAAATCAACTCACAAGAACACATAAGGATAACGTGTTTGATTATGTAGAAATGGGTGAGATGATCTAGGACTAATAATCTTCAACCAACCTTTAAATTTCAATATCTTATCTAACTACCTTGTGTGTAGGATCAATGGATGTTAGACAGTGGGTGCTCCCGACATATGACAAGAGACCAACTTAAATTTTCGAAACTTAGATTCAAACAACAAGGATCGGTAGCTTTTGAAAACAACAGCAAGCTCAAAATCATCGAATCAAGTGATATTGAGCTAAATTCTAATTTCACGATTCACAATGTTTTATTAGTCGAAGATTTTCAATATAATTTACTTAGTGTAAGTCAATTATGTGATAATAACTATAAGGTTATATTCTTAGAAAATGAATGCTTAATTAAAGCAAATGAAACCTCTAAAACAATACTTAAAGGAACTAGGAATAGCAACATCTACATTATTAATCTACCTAACTCCTCAACTAAGTGTCTTATGACACAACAAGAGGAATCTTGGTTGTAGCACCGACGACTCGATCACTCGCACCCAAGACTCGTTCACAAGATGAGTCAGACTGGCTTAGTCAGAGGTTTGCCCAACCTCAACAACTTAGACAATAAAATATATAATGCTTGCCAATAAGGACACAACATCAACTAACTAATCAAGAACGAACCAAAAGTGTGCTTGTGCTTCTACACATGGATCTATTCAATTCACATGGAGCCAAGTCACTTAATGGAAGTCAATTTTGCTTAGTCATAATTGATGACTATTCTAGGTTTACCTCGGTTAGGTTTCTTAAACACAAAAGTGATACCTTAGATTAACTCATCAACTTGTTTAAATTAATCAAAAACCAAAAGAACCTTAAAATTAAAAGACTTAGAAGCAATCATAGTGGTGAATTCGAAAACCACAGGTTCACAGATTTCTGTAACCTAAACGGATACCACCATGAATTCTTATGTCCTAGAACCCCACAACAAAGTGGCCTAGTCGAGCGGAAAAATAGAACTCTACAAGAAGCCGCTAGGACCATGTTGAATGAATACAACCTACCCGATGGGTTTTGGGCAGAAGCTATTAGTATGGCTTGTTATGTCCAATATAGAATCCTAATGGTAAAAAGGCACCTTAAGACCTCAAATGAAATCTACCCTGACAAAGTACCTAACATTAAATACTTTATGGTATTTGGATGTAAGGTACATATCCTAAACACTAAGGACTACCTAGGAAAGTTCACATCCAAAACCTCCACCGGTATCTTTCTAGGATACTCAACTACAAGTATAGCTTATATGGTATATAACAATGACACCCTTTGTTTGGAATCGGTTGGCCGGCTAGAGGGGGGTGAATAGCCCTCGTTCGATGGACGTCGGAATTCTCTTGATCGTTTGCTCGTCTACACAATCGTTAGCGCAAGCGGAAGCATAAACAATAAAGACAAAGCGATAAACAAAAATACAAACGCTAACAAAGAATGTAACGTGGTTCACGGCTACGCCGCTAATCCACGATCCCGATTCGTCCGAGGTGAATCACTCCTTCAAAGCCAATCACTATTGGTCTCTCCTTTGCACCAAGCTAGGTGGAGGTAACCTTTACAATCTCTCTTCTTACAATAGAATAGAAATAAAGCAAGTAAGAAGAGTGGAAGAAAGCTTAGAGCACTTTGGGAGCAATTTGGAGCATAAGCATTAACCCCCCAAAGCCTCATCCCCTTCCTTTTTATAGAGGAAGAGGGTTTCTTCCCGTTGACACAGGATCAGTCGACTGATGCCCTCGATCAGTCGACTGGTTCTGTGGTCGTTGCCCAATAATGACCGCTTTCCACGTTGGATTCCATCCAGCGATCTCAGCATCGATCGTGATGGCACCCATCGATCGGCCCGATGTCAATCGGTCGAGTGCCCGATCAGTCGACTCCATTCTCTGCCGTGCCGGTCTGCTATCGATCGCCATTCGGTCGATCGGTGATGTCGACATCGATCATTGCCGATCCATGGCGATCGACTATTGGTCTTATACTAGTCGATCGACCCATCGACTCAGAGCAGTCGACTGCCATGACATGGCAGTCGACTGGTGTCGGGAAAATCCATCCGACACTTGGCCAAATGGCCAAGTTTCACCTAAGAGCTACCCCTTCCCGGGTTACAACTCTCACTCTCATCCCTCGGAGTCCCTCGCCTTCGAAGTTCTCTTCATTCATGGTCACGTCCCTCGGCAACATCAGGCGCACGACTCTGCAATGCTCCTTCGCGTCTCTTGTCTCGAAGTCTACTTCCTCCGTCTTCACTCCAAGCTCCTCGTCCGGCAGTCCCTCGGATGCTCCAAGCGCACGGCTTCCGCAAAGCTATCCTTCACCGACTCAAGGCACGAGTCATGAGATGTGAAACCCGCCATGGCTCCATCTGCGAATTACTAAGCCCTGCACGACTTCAACGAACATATCAAATCAACATTATAAACTAACTTAAACCCTTTGCCACACACATCAAAACCTAATCATGGCAAGAGATTGCCCTAACAATCTCCACCTTTTTGATGTGTGGCAATCCGTTTAAGTTAGGTAAGAACATTTGATATAAAATTTTAAGGTAAGAAGGCATGTAAACATAAACATGATATAGCAACATGCAACTCCCCCTTAATCTATGAAACTCCCCCTTAATCTCTCCCCCTATCATAATTAACTTAAACATAATCATTTCTCCCCCTTTGACACCATCAAAAATATTAATACTAAGTTAAAAACACATGACATCAAGTATAATAGAAGGAAAACGTCAAACATTGCTCTAAAAACCTAAATTCGACCTCAACTAGTCTGAATTATAGGCCATCAGTCGACTGGTTCAGATACGGTCATTCGCACGTGTATTCGAAATTTTCTAATTTTGGACAATTTGTAAATGCATTAAAAATTCCAAAAAATTCGAAAAATCATGAAATTTGGGGAACACATTTCTTTTAAGCATATCTATCAGTGAAAAATAGTTTTTCATGAAAAATCATTATATTTACTGATATTTTCCAAAAATCCAAAAGTTTTAAAAACCACTAGGTTTTTAATTATTCTAGTATCAAGTTTAACACCTAGTTTTGGTTCCAATTGTTTCAAAACATAAATACATGTATTTTAAGGTAAGAAATTGTTTTGAAAACATATGAAATATCCAACCATGATCTTTGGGCAATATGTCTATGAATTAAACATAAGCCTTCCCCATGATTGGTCTATTATTGCTAATTTGATACATTAAATGACCATCTAAATGCCATAAGCATTAGTGGACATTTGTATCATCCTAACATCTCACCCATGCTATGTTTTCAATCATGGTAGCCTATGGTGAGTGTGAGATGCATCCTAGGGGGTATTTGTATATACTTAACCATTATATTCATGTAATTCTATCAAGGTTAAGTATCAACCTAACAATCCTCATGATCATAAAGGCATATATGACTTAATTTCATATTATGATCATGAAATACATGTATTCATCAAATAATAATCATGCATTAGGTATTATATGATGATAATTAACAAGGTATCACCTAAAGCATGATTTAAACCTATTTCTTATGATTGTGTGCCAAATATCAAAATTGTAAATCATGATTGCAGATTACATAGGAATTTTAGTAACTATCATGATTTAAACAAGATTATCTATTTATTGACACATTATCATCACCCAATACTATTTCTAAAAATGAGGTCCCACCATCCTAAGTCAACCACCATATGATTTAGGTCAATTGCATATGGTTGACTATCCTAGGGTTTTCCTAACCCTTAAGAATGGATTTTGGAACCCAAAATAAGTTCTTTCCTATTGGGTTCACTAGATACTCCTTGGGGATCCATTTCCTAGCTATTATTTTCTTCTTATCTTATCCCCTAGCTATTAGGAATTTGTAGGCCTTTTCATTTTTCTTTTCTTTGTATCCTAGGCCTTTCTTGTTGAAGCTTGCCCTTTGGCTCCCTATGATCATATTTAATGTGTTTGAGCCAATTGTGAATTTCTCTAGGGCTTTGGTTAAATAATCTACCTTTTCCCTTAAAGCCCTATTTTCTTCTATGCATGCATCACTTACATCTAATGACACATAATTATCATGTGAGCAAGCATCATTTAAGCTAGAAGAAATATTATCATTTAAGCATGCATTTTCTAGCTTATTTTCCAATGCCTTAATTTGTTCAAGCATGCTCTTATTTTTCTTCTTCATTCCAAATAAGTCCTTAGTTAAACTAGAAATTATGGAAACTATTTTCTTAGGAGAGGCATTCGTTACCATAGTTTCCATATCCTCTTCTTCTTCCGATGATGAGGATGAGGAGGCTCCCCCTTCATTTGAGCTCTCTCCACTTGAGTTTGATTCTTCATTTTCGGTGGAGGAGGAGCAATCCGAGTCATGAAGAGCCATTAGTGCTAGGTTGGAGTAGACATGCTCTTCTTTTTCGGATGAGGAGGAAGAAGCAACGTCATCCCATGTCTTTGCTTTGAGTGCCATGGCCTTTCCCTTTTCCTTGGCCTTCTTCTCCTCCTTCTTCTTGCTCCCCTTTTTCTTCTTCTTTTCTTCTTTCTTTTTCTTCTCTTCCTTGCTCTTGTTTAGGAGAGGGCAATTGTCCCTTATGTGGCCTTCTCCTTGGCAATTGTAGCATATGACTCTCCCCCTTGGTCTTCGACTCCTATCATTTGATTTGTTAAATCGAAAACTTTTTAAAGCACGTCTTACCCTCCTTACTATATAGGCTTCTTCAGTGCTATCCATGGAGGAGGAGGAAGAGGCTTCATCATCGGAGGAGGAGGGGATCTCCATCTTCTTCTTCCCCTTGTTGGCCACAAGTGCTACTCCTCTTGAAGGTTGGATTCTAGACTCTTCTTGTATCCCTTCAAGCCTAGATTCATGCAATTCCATAGTGGAGAAAAATTCATCTAGAGTACTTACCTCTAAATTCTTTGAGACCTAAAATGAGTCCACCATGGAGCTCCATCTTGAGGACCGGGGAAAGGCATCTATGGCCTTCATTACCATATCCCAGTTGGAGAGCCTTTCACCTACACTTGTTAAGCCGGTTAGAATTTTCTTAAATCTAGAGTGTAGGGATTTTACCTTCTCTCCCTTTTCAAGTTTGACGTTGGATAATTGGGAGCGAAGGACATCTCTCCTTGCTAGTTTCACCTCGGATGTGCCTTCATGGATTTCTATTAACTTCTCCCACATTTCCTTGGCGCTCGTACACTCCCCTATCCTATTGATCTCTTGTTGGGGAAGCACATTGAAGAGGTGGTGCTTGGCCTTTGAATTTGCAAGGTGCTCCTCCCTTTGCTTTTTAGTCCACCTCGACTTCTTTATTGGTTCACCCTCTTCGTCCCTAGGCATCTCAAAACCATTTTCCATTATAAGCATAATATCAAAATCGGTTTCAAAGAATACCTCCATTCTCTTCTACCACCAAGAGAATTCGCCTTCGAACTTCGGTGGATGGATGCAGCCGGCCATTTTTGATGTAGAGCTTGTTACGGTGATTAGTCCGGTGAAAAGCAACCTTGCTCTGATACCACTTGTTGAGAATCGGTTGGCCGGCTAGAGGAAGGTGAATAGCCCTCGTTCGATGGACGTCGGAATTCTCTTGATCGTTTGCTCGTCTACACAATCGTTAGCGCAAGTGGAAGCATAAACAATAAAGACAGCGATAAACAAAAATATAAACGCTAACAAAGAATGTAACGTGGTTCACGGCTATGCCGCTAATCCACGATCCCGATTCATCCGAGGTGAATCACTCCTTCAAAGCCAATCACTATTGGTCTCTCCTTTGCACCAAGCTAGGTGAAGGTAACCTTTACAATCTCTCTTCTTACAATAGAATAGAAATAAAGCAAGTAAGAAGAGTGGAAGAAAGCTTAGTGCACTTTGGGAGCAATTTGGAGCATAAGCATTAACCCCCCAAAGCCTCATCCCCTTCCTTTTTATAGAGGAAGAGGGTTTCTTCCCATTGACACAGGATCAGTCGACTGATGCCCTCGATCAGTTGACTGGTTCTGTGGCCGTTGCCCAATAACGGCCGCTTTCCACGTTGGATTCCATCCAACGGATGCGCATCGATCGTGATGGCACCCATCGATCGTGATGTCAATCGATCGAGTGCCCGATCAGTCGACTCCATTCGTACCCGTGCAGACGGTCTATCGACCGCCATTCCCTGGCGGCCGATCGATGTATCGATCATCACCGATCCACCCATGGCGATCGGCGGTGCACTTAACCTGGTCTTATACCCGATCGTCCCATCGACGAGCGATCGGCGACATGGCATGACGCGATCGTATCGAAAATCCATCCGACACTTGGCCAAATGGCCAAGTTTCACCTAAACTACCCTTCCTGTGTTACAACTCTCACTTTCATCCTCGAGTCCGTCGCCTTCGCCGTTCTCTTCGCTCACGCCACGTCCCCCCCATCCACATGGCTCTGCAATGCTCCTTCGCGTCTCTTGCCTCGAAGTCTACTTCCTCCGGCTTCACTCCAAGCTCCTCGTCCGGCAGTCCCTCGGATGCTCCAAGCGCACGGCTTCCGCAAAGCTATCCTTCACCGACTCAAGGCACGAGTCATGAGACGTGAAACCCGCCATGGCTCCATGTGTGAATTACTAAGCCCTGCACGACTTCAATGCACATATCAAATCAACATTATAAACTAACTTAAACCCTTTGCCACACACATCAAAACCTAATCATGGCAAGAGATTGCCCTAACACCCTTAAAATTGAGGAAACCATTAATGTAGCATTCGACGAAGGACATGAACCTACAAAATCCGTAGCAAAACCAACTAATGAACCGATTCATACCAGACTCGACTCTAACCTTGAAATCAAGTCTAGTATTAATCCTAATCCGAGCCAGTCTAGGATTCAATCGAGTCATCCTATCGACAAAGTGATGGATGACCCTAACCCATGTCATTCTAGGATTGATTCAATCGAGTCATCCTCTCAACCAAGTGATAGGTGATCCTAGCCTAGGGGTTCGAACTAGATCATCATATAGAAATCAGTAGGGAATTCTTTATGCCAAATAGCATATGCGCAATGGAAAAATTAGGATCCCTTCCTAGTGATCCTTGCGAAAGAAAAACTCGTACAAAATAAATTTCTCTAAAACCAAACCTATCTTATAGGAGAGGATTACCTTTGTTGCGTGCCCTTGTTAATCCCGTTTTTCCTTTTGGTTTGTTGGATCTTTAGCACATTCAAATGTCCGTGCCTCTATATATATCCACACGAGCAAGCTCTTGTCTCACAAAAGAAATACTAGAAGAGCTCTCCTTTACTTCTTGCTAGAGAAGTCCCTAAAGGAGAGGAAGAGAGGGAAAAGGAGAAAGGAAGAAGAAGACCACTCTTCTTACTAGCCTACACTCACAAAACCACATAACCAAAGCTTCCACCAAGCTCTCAAGATTCACACAACAACCATTTGCTTTGGCCGGCCACTCCATGGAGTCTTTTATAGGGTTGGAAAAAACCCTTTCACCTCCTTACATTCAATGCAATCCATTGCATTGAGACACAATCAAACAAGGAATTGGCTTCCTTGTTTTGGCCGGCCACTTAAGGAGACAAAAACCACTTTGTCTCCTTCCACCTCATCTAGCTTAGGTGGCATGCTTATGTGCCATGCTTGTGTGGCATTCATGCATGTTGAATTAATCTTATTAATTCAATAAGCTTATGTTATCATATTGAATTAATCTCATTAAATCAATAAGGTAACATATTGAATTAATCTCATTAAATCAATAAGCTAAAATTCTCATTAAGCTTAAAGTCCAAAAACCATTTTGTACTTAAGCTTATTCCCAAATTATTCTAGTCAAACTAGAATGCACTAATTCTTCTAATCATCATGCTCTTTGTGTGTGACCCTATAGGCTCTCATAACGTTGGCAGTGGATCTAAACTCTTTTAGATACACAAGCAATGAGCGGCATCTAGCAATACATCATTGCTACCCAAGTTACAAAATAAGTCAAGATCCGACTAACCTTTCCGTGACTACTATAATGTATGACCGTGTCCTTCTATCCTTGATATCAGATTGATCAATGAGGCATAGACCGTGTCATCCTCGATCAATCTATGTGTTTCTTGATCCCTGAGTAAACTAACTCAAACAAATGAGCTCAATATCTCATATTGACTCATTCGAGCATGGCCATGCGTTTTAGTAGTTCTACTCAATCAAGGGGCCCACCGATATCACTCTCGTCATATGAGAGGGATAGATCCCATCTACATCACTCACATCCCTCCGCATAATTTGTTATATACCTAGTAATCGCCTTTATGGTCCACCCTGTTACGGGTGACGTTTGACGATACCAAAGTACATAACTCCTTATGTAGGGAACCATAGTGACTTCAGGTTTGAGGACTATTCATACCAATAGTCACATGAGAAAGTTTATGACACTCATATAACGATCCATGAAACTTTCTCATGGCGGGTCAGTTCAGTATATATTCTCTAATATATACCCAAGTGTCAACTTGATATCATATATCCATGACTTGTGAGATCAAGTCATCAATTGACCTACATGCTAGTCTTTATGTATTAATATTGCCCTTGCATATTAATACTTGACTAGGAACATTTAGGAAAGTGTTCTCTACAGCCTCTCATAATCAATTCTGCCAATTGATGTGCTGTAGATAAGAACCTACTTTTCTAGGGCATTATTATATTTAATTTAGATGGCACAAGCAAGACTTAAATATAATAACCAATCCTTTGCCTTTATTGAATATGATACAAAATGTTCCCTATTCAACCATCACATGATTGGTTCTTTGGGATATAACTAACAATCTCCCACTAGCACTAGTACCAATCACTATGATATCTAATACCTAGTGACCTAGTGTGACCATCATGCTTCCTCTGTGCCAAAGCCTTGGTCAATGGATCTGCGTTGTTAGCTTCTGTCGGTACTCTGCATATCCTCACATCTCCTCTATCGATGATCTCTCGAATGAAATGGAAGCACCGTAGTATATGTTTGGTCTGCTGATGTGATCGAGGTTCCTTAGCCTGTGCAATAGCCCCATTGTTGTCACAATAGAGGTCTATTGGATCTGCAATGCTAGGAACTACCCCAAGTTCACTGATGAACTTGCGGAGCCAAACAGCCTCCTTTGCTGCATCAGATGCAGCAATATACTCGGCTTCTGTTGTAGAATCAACAACTGTGTTCTGCTTTGAACTCTTCCAGCTCACAGCTCCACCATTCAGGCAAAACACGTACCCCGATTGTGATCTATAGTCATCCTTGTCAGTTTGGAAGCTTGCATCACTGTAACCCTTTACAGTTAGCTCCTCATTGCCTCTAAATATTAGGAAATATTCTTTCATTCTTCGTAAGTATTTAAGAATATTTTTGACTGCTATCCAGTGACTTTCACCTGGATCTGACTGGTATCTACTCGTCATGCTCAAAGCATACGAGACGTCAGGACGAGTACAAAGGATGGCGTACATGATAGACCCTATAGCAGATGCATAAGGGATCTTATCCATGCGATCTCTCTCCTCCTTAGAAGGGGGACATTGAGTCTTCGAAAGACTTACACCATGTGATAAAGGCAGAAATCCTTTCTTGGAATTTTGCATAGCAAAACGATCTAGCACTTTATCAATGTATGTACTCTGACTTAGGCCAAGTAATCTTTTAGATCTATCTCTATAGATCTTGATGCCTAGAATATAGGCATCTTCACCTAAGTCTTTCATCGAGAAACAATTCCCTAACCACATCTTCACGGACTGAAGTGAGGGAATATCATTTCCGATGAGAAGTATGTCATCTACATACAAGACAAGAAATACAACTGTGCTCCCACTATTTCTTTTGAAGACACAAGGTTCATCTTCATTCTTGATGAAACCAAACTCCTTGATTGCATCATCGAATCGAAGATTCCAGCTTCGAGAGGCTTGCTTTAGTCCATAAATGGACCTTTGCAGTTTGCATACCTTTCCAGGATGCTTTGGATCTTTAAAACCCTCGGTGTGTCATGTACACATCCTCGAGTAGCTTCGATTGAAGCGGTTTTAACATCCATCTGCGGATCTCATAATGTGGTAGGCTGCGATAGCAAGTATGATCCGAATGGATTTAAGCATCAGTGAAAAGGTTTCATCATAGTCAATACCATGAATTTGTTTGAATCCTTTAGCCACCAATCTACCTTTATAGGTATGCTTATTACCATCCATGTCAGTCTTTACTTTAAAGACCCACTTACACCCAATGGGTTTTACCCCTTCAGGTGGATCAACCAAAGTCCATACTTGGTTAGTGTACATGGATTCCATTTCGGATTTCATGGCCTCTAGCCATTTCTCGGAATCTGGGCTCATCATAGCTTCTTGATAGGATGTGGGCTCGTTAAGATCGACAAGCAATACCTCACCGTTGTCAGTCAAGAGAAAAGAATATCTCTCAGGTTGACGACGGATCCTATCAGATCTATGAAGAGGTTGGTCTACTTGAACAGGTGTTTGCTCCACAACTCTTTGGGCAATAATTTCCTCATCCACAACACTTTGTGGTGCCTGTTCATTTTCCATCGAAGCCTTAGTGTTATCTTCATCTTGAATTTCTTCAAGATGAATTTTACTCCCACTAGCTTTTCTAGAAATAAATTCTCTTTCTAGAAAGACAGCATTTCTGGCAACAAACACCTTGCCAAGTGTGGGATTGTAAAAGTAATATCCCTTAGTTTCCTTGGGATATCCTACAAAATAACACTTATCTGATTTGGGTCCTAGTTTATCTGAGACTTGACGTCTAACATAAGCTTCACAACCCCAAATCTTTATAAAAGACATTTTGGGACTCTTCCCAGTCCATAACGTATATGGTGTCTTTTCTACGGCTTTTGATGGGACTCGATTAAGCGTGAAAGTGGCTGTCTCTAGAGCTAAACCCCAAAAGGAAGTAGGTAGATCAGTCTAGCTCATCATTGATCGTACCATATCTAATACAGTACGATTTCTCCTCTCAGATACACCATTCCATTGTGGTGTTCCAGGTGGAGTGAGTTGGGATATTATCCCACACTCAGCCAGGTGATCACGAAACTCTTGACTAAGGTATTCACCACCTCGATATGATCGAAGTAGCTTAATACGCTTAGCAAGTTGGTTTTGTACTTCATTCTTGAATTCTTTGAACTTTTCAAAGGATTTGGACTTATGTCTCATCAAATATAAGTAGCCAAATCTACTCATATCATCAGTGAAATTAATAAAGTACTTATAGCCTCCTCTGGCTTCGACATTGAAAGGGCCACATACATCAGTATGTATGAGTCCTAATAAATCCGTCGCTCTCTCGCCATGTCCACTAAATGGAGTTTTAGTCATCTTTCCCAAAAGACAAGATTCGCATACCTCATATGATTCAAAATCAAATGAGTCCAATAATCCATCTTTATGGAGTTGGGATATGCGTTTTTCATTTATGTGACCTAGGCGACAGTGCCAGAGATATGTTTGGTTCAAATCATTCGATATGAACCATTTGGTATTTACGTTATAAATTGGGTTTTCTAAATCTAGAACATAGAGACCATTCATAAGTGGTGCATTACAATAGAACATTTCATTCAAATAAATGGAACAACATTTGTCCTTTATTATAAAAGAAAAGTTGTTCTTGTCTAAACAAGATATAGAAATTATGTTCTTTGTTAATGCAGGTACATAAAGGCACTCCTCTAGTTCTAAGATAAGCCCAGTGGGCAAAGACAAAGAATATGTTCCTACAGCTACAGCAGCAACTTTTGCGCCATTGCCTACTCGCAGGTCCACTTCGCCCTTTGCCATTAGTCTACTATTTCTCAGTCCCTGCACATTAGTACAAATGTGAGATGCACATCCGGTATCTAATACCCATGTAGAAGAAATAGATAGATTAACTTCTATATGTTAGTAATATATGAGAGATGTCCTAAGGCAATCGCCTTATGTATGAACCATTTATATGATAAATGAAGATTCACTATTTGAGTATACATGTTTCATGTATTTGATTGGATCTTAAACTCATTAACTGAATGTCCACGATGCGATTCACAGCATGAGAGAATTTGTGATTGGATCACAACTAGTGAGTATCTCTACATGTGTAATTGTGATGTATATCCCTAGTCGATGAATTGATGGATCTGGACACCATCAATTCTGTCGAGACTAGCACGAGGTATACTCCTTGGTGTATCCAAGCAGCTGATTCTCACTGGCTGGAGACATTGTGATGTCCGGAGTTAATCGTGGATGCTAGTTATGGTAACTAGTTCATTGGAGTGACCAGCCGTAAGACTTCATATGGTTCTCTGCATATATAGATATGTCAATGAAGTTCTTACTGTGGCTTAAGTGCGATGTTCCTTTGACTTGCAGTATTCAAGTCATCTTGATCATGGAGACTTATGCTTTGACATCTTAAGCAAACATCTCTAAGAAGATGTAGACCCGGGATGATTGGGTATAAGTCGAAGTGATCGAAGGTGTTTGAATAGCCTATAAAGGATTCACCACTCCTTGCGAGGTGATGTATACCCATGGCCTCTCGTCGGATTGTTACTAAAGTCTTTGGCCAAAGCATTACATGTTTAGAGTAAGGTACTCTTCGATACATGTGGAGTAACTAGAATCCGTAGGACGAGGAAATGATACTTGGGCTAGGTGTGACGTAGTCAGCCTAGTGGGGACTGACACAATAGACCATGTCTTGAACCAAGTGGGTATAAGATGAGTCAAGGGAATGGGGCACGAATCATTCGAGCTGCTGAAGGGTTTCAGAAATAGTTCTGGATCAACCGTTGATCTTTTCGGTTAATTGGGGATCATGATGTACTACTAGGTGCCACTCATGATCGTTCTATAATTAATGGTTAATTATAGACGACCAACATAAACTGATAACCTATTTGTTCACACGCACAATGAGCGTAATCTGAAGGATTTAAAACGAGCTTGAGAATGGGATTCTCAGACCGAGAGAAACTAGGTTTGGTTGGACCAAACATAAAGCGAGCATGAAATCGTTTCAGTCGCAATGGAAGCGTGGATGGGCTGAGTCTTATGAAGACGTAACTGATGAACCAAAATGGTTTGGTTCTAATCCAATGGAGGAGAATAAACCAAAGGGTTTGGTTTATTTTAAACGAATGAACCAAAAGTTGGTTCGGTTCGTTTTAACTTAAAATAAACCATCATGGTTTGGTTTATTTTAACTTATCTTAATGGAGCGGGTTAACGGGCCTAATGGTTATGATCCAATAACCATTAAGAGAATTAGTTCTCTATAAAAGAGGGCTTAAGGGATGGTTTAAGCCCTAATCCACAACCCTAAGTTGCCGCCCACCTCCCCTTGGAGAAATTCGGAGCTAACTCTCCTCCTCCTTGCCGCCGCCCACCTTGCTCCTCCAACCGGCGTCCAGAAGGCTGTTTCCTTCCCCCTCGCCGGCGTCGAGCTGCTGCCGGTTAGTTCTCCGGTGATCTCCTTCAAATTTGGCATCAAGGTGAGCTCTACATCCCTTGGTTGGCCGGCGCCTATCACCTCCACCAAAGCTGTCCAGTTTTCTGGACAGCTTGTTCTCCTCTCGTCGGAGCGTCGTTTGGATGACGGTTAGAGCTCCGACAGTGGCTAACTTACCGGGGATTCGATCTCCGGTAATCCTCTGAGGTGGAGGACGAAGGATTCGTCAATCGGTTGACGAATACCTCTCCGGAGAAGCGAGTTTTGAGGACTCGTCTTAGGATCCGAATTTGGATTCGGATCGTGATCATCTCTCGATCACGTCGTCTTCAACACGAGGCTAGTAACCCGTACGAAGACGAAGCTCGTGGCTTAGCGAAGTCATCCCGAGGAACTCGGCGTGGATACGGATAGAGACGATTCTAGCGATGATCGTTCCGGTTGATGCCGTTCCCGCTACACGTCATACGAAAGGTATAACGTAGTTAAATTTCCTTTTATTGCAAATTTAAATTTAAGGTTATGTCTACACTTGTTGTAATATGCATGCGTGTGTTGTGTGTGTTGTAATAAATGTAGATTTATTATTTTTATTGCTTCCGCTGTGCTCATGTTTACGAAACATGATCGAACACACACACGCCGCGATGCCGGAAACCCAACAGTGGTATCAGAGCCCAGGTTGTGTTTCGACATAATCGTAAAATGGTTTTGCGATAGTCATAATGTATTTCTGGAAATTTTCCAATTTTGGAAATTTAGAAGTATTTATGGAAATTTTTCAATTTTGGAAAGTCTAGAAGTATTTATGGAAATCTTCCACTTTTGGAAAGTTGGAAGTATTTATGGAAATTGATATTTTCCATAAATAAAATATTTGATTAGATTCTGGAAATTTGTTTCCTAATTTAATCATGATTTGATTTGGGAAATCAAATCTTAAAATATTTAATTTCCATAAGTAGTTTTAATGATTTAGGAAATTGGTTTCCTAAATAAATTTTCCTTAATCAAATAATTCCATGAATAAAATATGTGATTAGATTTGGAAATTTGTTTCCTAATTTAATTATGATTTGATTTGGAGAATCAAATCTTAAACATATTTTATTTCCATAAATAGTTATGACATATAAGGAAATTATATACATCACATAATTGTATGCCATGTAATTGCATTATATGCATAACATTATGCCATGTGTGTCATGACATGTAGATGTATGCCATGTATGCCATGCCATGTAGATAATAGTTATTTGCATGCAAAGAGGATGAGACATAAAAACCCTTAAACAATATTAAAGCCTACACCTTCCATTAATATGGTTAGAACCAGAGTTCCGTTTCTTGTTTGGGTTGTTGGACTCTCTCCAAGCCCGGCTCGAACCCGAACATGTTCAAACCATGGAATAGTTTAATACTAATATGGTAAGAGTCAGAGGTCAATCGTTAGCTTTGGTTGTTGGACTCTCTCCAAGCTGGGCTAATTGGTTGAATGTGCTCCAACCAAATTAAAACTATGTCCTGATTAATCGGTTGGCTTTAACCTGGAGCATCGGCTTGTTGGACTCTCTCCAAGGTCGATGTAAAGGGAGGTGAAGTTGGGTGTTATGCATATGATGCATACTTGTTAATGTGTTAACAACCCGATGTATGTGTGAACATTCAATTAGTTGATAGCACATTGTGATAGTTGCATATACGTGATATGCAATCGGTATAGACGATACCTACCGTCGTAGTTATGAATGGCTTGTTGGACTCTCTCCAAGGTTGTTCATAACTATGATGGATATCAGCCCATTCGGAGATGGACCTACGATCTCCCGAAGTGATTTTGGGGTTTTTGAAATTTGAAAAATGAATGGGATTTATAAATGTATATTGATGCATTTTAAAATCATTTTCTCATATATGCTCGTTTTGTATTTCTAAAATTGATCATGATGTCTTTAATTTGCGTTCCATTTTGGATTCGAATAAATTGACTGGGCCGAATTCTTGGACTGGCTTAGAAACTTGAGAATTGTTCTCAAGGTGAAAAGCTTGTGTATGTCCTCGAAGCGCCTCTTCTCGCCTATCCTAGTGAGGATGCAACTCCGGACCAATTGTTGGTCTATCAGAAACATGTGACTGATTCTGAACTAACAAGTTGCATCATGCTAGCCGCGATGGAACCCAAGCTACGAAAGCAGCATGAGCATATGGATGCTCATATCGTAGTCCTTCATCTTTATGAGTTGTTTGATAAGCAAGTGAGATTCGAAAGGTTCGAAGTCTCTAAGCTCCTCTTCACCTCTGAGATGCAAGGAGGTTCATCTGTGGTACTGCTCAACATGCTGAAGACTGTGGAGCCTTCTGAGAAGCATGAGTAGGGGACGGTGTTGTTAGTTGATTCCTCGAAGAAAGGTTCTAAGAGGGAGTCAAAGGAACAACAGAAGGGGAAGAAGAAAAAGGCTAAAAAGGCAGAACCAGCTCAAAAGGGCACTTGCCATCATTATGGCAAGGAGGGTCATTGGAGAAAAAAATTGCAAGATTTATCTTGAGTCCGTGAAGAAGGATAAGGCATCGGATGCCCCATCTTCTTCAGAAATCTTCTTTAATGATTGCCATTCTATTTCCTTAGACACTTGGGTATTGGATACTGGGTGTGGCTCACATATATGTAATGACATACATGGGCTAAGGAATAGAAGAAGACTCGTCAAGGGAGAGTCAAATTTACATGTTGGGAATGGAGCAAAGGTTGCTGCACTCGGCATCGGAACATATTTGTTGAAACTCCCTACAGGACTTGTCTTAGAACTGGACAATTGCTTTTATATTCCTTCGTTGATAAAGAACATCATTTCTATTCCTTGTTTAAATAGAAATGGTTTCCATTTGACGTTTAGTAACAATTGTTGTTACATAACTTTGAATGGGGTTCATTATGGGACTGGAACTTTAAGCAATGGTGTTTATACATTGGACGTATCCAGTGACATTTGCAATATCTAAGCGAGCAACAAGCGTGCTCGAAAGGGTAATCAATTAGACTCCTATATGTGGCATTGTCGTCTTGGCCATATAAGCAAGAAACGCATGTCCGAATTACACCGATGTGGAATTCTGGAATCGTTTGAATTAGATTCATACGATACATGCGAATCATGCTTAAAAGGCAAGATGACTAAGTTACCTTTTACTGGAAAAGGTCAACGAGTGGGAGAGTTACTAGGTCTAATACATATTGATGTATGTGGACCTATGTCAACTCAAGCATTAGGAGGCTATAGCTACTTCATTACCTTCACCGATGATCACTCACGGTTTGGGTATGTGTTCTTGATGAAACACAAGTCTGAAGCCTTTGAAAGGTTCAAAGAATTTAGAAATGAAGTAGAGAAACAACATGACAAAAGTATTAAAATACTTCGATCGGATCGAGGTGAATACTTAAGTCAAGAGTTTCTTGATTATCTAAGAGACAATGGCATATTGTCTCAATGGACTCCGCCCTATACACCACAGCATAATGGTGTATATGAGAGGCGTAACCGGACCTTGTTGGACATGGTCAGGTCAATGATGAATCATGCGACTCTTCCCAAGTCCTTTTGGGGCTATACACTTCAGACAGCTGTTTACTTGTTAAACAGAATGCCTACCAAGGTAGTCTCAACTACTCCATATGAGATATGGAATGGTAAGAAACCTCATGTATCTTACTTGAAGATATGGGGTTGTCCTGCTTATGTGAAGCGGACTGTATCAGACAAATTGGATGCTAAGTCTGATAAATGTCTATTTATTGGACACCCTAAGGAAACAAGGGGTTACCAATTTTATCATCCTATGGAACAAAAGGTGTTTGTTTCAAGGCATGCTGTGTTTCTAGAGAAAGAGTTTCTCTTGCAAGAAAACAGTGGGAGTATCGTCGAGCTTGAGGAGGCTCGAGAGACTCAAATAGACATTGATGAGATACCTGGTGAAGCACAACAGCCGACAACTCATAGTGATGAGCAATCGGCTGGACCTATTGTAACACCACATCTTCGTAGATCAGTAGAACCATAATATTCGAGATATGGATTTCTTGTAAGTGAATCGAGCAGCGTGTTACTCATTGATGATGAGGAGCCTACCAGTTATGAAGAAGTGCTGACAAGTTCAGAAAGGGATAAGTGGCTTGGTGCCAAGAAGTCGAAAATGGATTCCATGTACGAAAACCAAGTTTGGACCTTGGTTGACCCACCTGAAGGCATAAAGCCTATAGGTGCAAGTGGGTTTTCAAGAAGAAAATCGACATGGATGGTAATGTGATTACCTATAAGGCTAGATTGGTGGCGAAAGGATATCGTCAAAAACAAGGTGTTGATTATGACGAAACCTATTCGCCTGTAGCTATGCTTAAATCCATTCGGATGCTCCTGGCCATAGCGGCTCATTATGATTATGAGATATGGCGGATGGATGTAACGGCTTTCCTTAATGGAAACACGCTCGAGGGCGTGTATATGATACAACTGAGGTTTCACATCGGTTGATAAAACCAAGGTATGCAAATTGCGGCCGGTCCATTTATGGATTGAAGCAAGCATCCGAGGCTGGAATATCCATTTTGATGAGACGATCAAAAGTTTGATTTCTCACAAAATCGAGCGAACCTTGTGTGTACAAGAAGGTTAGTAGAGTGCGATCGTGTTCCTAGTATTGTATGTCGATGACATATTACTTATAGGAAGCGATGTGTCAATCTTCTGATCGATTAAGGTTTGGTTATCCAAGACATTCTCCATGAAAGACCTGGGAGAAGCAACCTACATCCTCGGGATTAAGATCTATAGAGATAGGTCGAAGCGGTTGCTTGGTCTTTCGCAGTCTACATATATAGACCGAGTGCTAAAGAGGTTTAGCATGTCGGAATCCAAGAAAGGTTTCCTACCCATCAGGCATGGGGTACACCTTTCGAAGTCTATGTGTCCGCGCACAGAAGACGAGAGGATTTGCATGAGTGAGATTCCCTATGCATCCGCAATAGGATCTATCATGTATGCTATGTTATGTACAAGACCCGATGTATCGTATGCTCTGAGTGTCACGGCGGATACGATCCGATCCGAGAATGGATCATTGGGTATTAAGACAATCCTTAAGTACTTAAGAAGAACTAAGGATGTGTTCTAATATATGGAGAAGGGTATATGGTGATACGTGGGTATCACGGATGCGCTTCTGCAGATAAGGATGATTCCATGTCTCGGATCGAGTATGTATTCACCTGGAATGGAGGCGCAATAAGTTGGAAAGGTTCCAAGCTTGACACTATAGCGGATTTTGCCACTAAGGCAGAATACATTGCAGCTTTGGAAGCAGCAAAGGAAGCGGTTTGGATCAAGAAGTTCATCTCTGAACTTGATGTGGTCTCATCAATGATCCAAACATGTGCTTCGCCGCTATCATCTTATCAGAGAGATCATCAGTAGGACCGAAATACAAATCGAGAAAATTCCCACTGAAAGGAACTTAGCGGATCCTTTGACTAAAGCATTACCTCAAAGTAAGTTTGAGGGTCATGTTAGTGCTTATGGTATTGGATACCGTAGCGATTGGCATTAGGCCAAGTGGTAGTCTGTTAGTAATATATGAGAGATGTCCTAAGGCAATCGCCTTATGTATGAACCATTTATATGATAAATGAAGATTCACTATTTGAGTATACATGTTTCATGTATTTGATTGGATCTTAAACTCATTTACTGAATGTCCACGATGCGATTCACAGCATGAGAGAATTTGTGATTGGATCACAACTAGTGAGTATCTCTACATGTGTAATTGTGATGTATCGGAATTATCCCTAGTCGATGAATTGATGGATCTGGACACCATCAATTCAGTCGAGACTGTTGGGTTTCCGGCACCGCGGCGTGTGTGTGTTCGATCATGTTTCGTAAACATGAGCACAACGGAAGAAATTAAAAATAATAAATCTATATTTTTACAACACACACAACACACGCATGCATATTACAATAAGTGTAGACATAACCGTAAATTAAAATTTGCAATAAAAGGAAATTTATCTACGTTATACCTTTCGTATGACGTATAGCGGGAACGACATCAACCGGAACGATCCTCGTAAGAATCATCTCTATCCGTATCCACGCTGAGCTCCTCGGGATGACTTCGCTAAGCCACGAGCTTCGTCTTCGTACGGGTTACTAGCCTCGTGTTGAAGACGATGTGATCGAGAGATGATCACAATCCGAATCCAAATTCGGATCCAAAACCGAGTCCTCAAAACATGATTCTCCGGAGAGGTATTCGTCAACCGTTTGACGAATCCTTCATCCTCCACCTCAGAGGATTACCGGAGATCAAATCCCCGGTAAGTTAGCCGTTGTCGGAGCACTAACCATCGTCCAAACGACGCTCCGACAACAAAGAAACAAGCTGTCCAGAAAAACTGGACAGCTTTTGGTGGAGGAATAGAGGCCGGCCAAAGGAGATGTGGAGCTCACCTTATCACCGAACCCACAAGAGATCACCGGAGGGTCGCCGGAGCATCGCCGGCTGAAGCTTGGATGCCGGCGGCAAGGAGGTGGCAGCAGCTCCATGAAGTTGGCGGCAACTCCATGTTGGGCGGCAACAACAAAAGGATGCTAGGGTTGGGCGGCCAAAACTTCATTAGGGTTTATGGGTTAGGGTTTAACCCCTATTTTATAGAGAACTAATTCTCTTAATGGTTAATGGATCATATCCATAAAGCCCGTTAACCCGCTGCATTAAGATAAGTTAAAATAAACCAAACCATGATGGTTTATTTTAAGTTAAAAAGAACCGAACCAACTTTTGGTTCATTCGTTTAAAATAAACCAAACCCTTTGGTTTATTCTCATCCATTGGATTAGAACCAAACCATTTTGGTTCATCCATTACGTCTTCATAAGACACGGCCCATCCACGCTTCCATTGCGGTGAAACAATTTCATGCTCGCTTTATGTTTGGTCGACCAAACATAGTTTCTCTCGATGCGAGAATCCCATTCTCAAGCTCGTTTTAAATCCTTTGGATTACGCTCGTTGTGCGTGTGACCAAATAGGTTCTCGGTTTATGTTGGTCGTCTATAATTAACCATTAATTATAGAACGATCATGAGTGGCACCTAGTAGTACATCATGATCCCCAATTAAGAAGATCAGCGGTTGATCGAACTATTTACGAAACCCTTGATGCTCGAATGAATCGTGCCCCATTCCCTTCACTCATCTTATACCCACTTGGTTGGGACATGGTCTGTTGTGCCGTCCCCACTAAGTGACTCGTCACACCTAGCCAGTATCATTTCCTCGTCCTCACAGTTCTAGTTACTCCACATGTATCGAAGAGTACCTTACTCTAAACATGTAATGCTTTGGCCAAAGACTTTAGTAACAATCCGACGAGAGGCCATGGGTATACATCTCCTCGCAAGGAGTGGTGAATCCTTTATAGGCTATTCAAACACCTTCGATCACTTAGACTTATACCCAATCATCCCGGGTCCACATCTCCTTAGAGATGTTTGCTTAAGATGTCAAAGCATAAGTCTCCATGATCAAGATGACTTGAATATCGCAAGTCAAAGGAACATCGCACTTAAGCCACAGTAAGAACTTCATTGACATATCTATATATGCGAGAACCATATGAAGTCTTACGGTGGTCACTCAATGAACTAGTTACCATAACTAGCATCCACGATTAACTCCGGACATCACTATGTCTCCAGCCAGTGAGAATCAGCTGCTTGGATACACCAAGGAGTATACCTCGTGCTAGTCTCGACAGAATTGATGGTGTCCAAATCCATCGATTCATCGACTAGGGATAATTGATACATCACAATTACACATGTAGAGATACTCACTAGTTGTGATCCAATCACAAATTCTCTCATCTTTGTGAATCGTATCGTGGACATTGATAAATGAGTTTAAGATCAATCAAATACATAAAACATGTATACTCGAATAGTGAATCTTCATTTATCATATAAATGGTTCATACATAAAGCGGTGCCTTAGGACATCTCTCATATTACTAACGTGAGACTAGCACGAGGTATACTCCTTGGTGTATCCAAGCTTGATTCTCACTTTGTGGAGACATTGTGATGTCCGGAGTTAATCGTGGATGCTAGTTATGGTAACTAGTTCATTGGAGTGACCAGCCGTAAGACTTCATATGGTTCTCTGCATATATAGATATGTCAATGATGTTCTTACTGTGGCTTAAGTGCGATGTTCCTTTGACTTGCGGTATTCAAGTCATCTTGATCATGGAGACTTATGCTTTGACATCTTAAGCAAACATCTCTAAGAAGATGTGGACCAGGGATGATTGGGTATAAGTCGAAGTGATCGAAGGTGTTTGAATAGCCTATAAAGGATTCACCACTCCTTGCGAGGAGATGTATACCCATGGCCTCTCGGATTGTTACTAAAGTCTTTGGCCAAAGCATTACATGTTTAGAGTAAGGTACTCTTCGATACATGTGGAGTAACTAGAACTGTAGGACGAGGAAATGATACTTGGGCTAGGTGTGACGAGTCACTTAGTGGGGATGACACAATAGACCATGTCTGAACCAAGTGGGTATAAGATGAGTGAAGGGAATGGGGCACGAATCATTCGAGCCAAAGGGTTTCGAAATAGTTCGGATCAACTGCTGATCTTTTCGGTTAATTGGGGATCATGATGTACTACTAGGTGCCACTCATGATCGTCTATAATTAATGGTTAATTATAGATGACCAACATAAACGAGAACCTATTTGGTCACACGCTGCAGCGTAATCCGAAGGATATAAAACGAGCTTGAGAATGGGATTCTCAGACCGAGAGAAACTAGGTTTGGTTGGACCAAACATAAAGCGAGCATGAAATCGTTTTAGTCGCAATGGAAGCGTGGATGGGCCTAGTCTTATGAAGACGTAATGGATGAACCAAAATGGTTTGGTTCTAATCCAATGGAGGAGAATAAACCAAAGGGTTTGGTTTATTTTAAACGAATGAACCAAAAGTTGGTTCGGTTCGTTTTAACTTAAAATAAACCATCATGGTTTGGTTTATTTTAACTTATCTTAATGGAGCGGGTTAACGGGCCTAATGGTTATGATCCAATAACCATTAAGAGAATTAGTTCTCTATAAAAGAGGGCTTAAGGGATGGTTTAAGCCCTAATCCACAACCCTAAGTTGCCGCCCACCTCTCCTTGGAGAAATTCGGAGCTAACTCTCCTCCTCCTTGCCGCCGCCCACCTTGCTCCTCCAACCGGCATCCAGAAGGCTGCTTCTTCCCCGCCGCGCCGAGCTGCTGCCGGTTAGTTCTCCGGTGATCTCCTTCAAGTTTGGCATCAAGGTGAGCTCTATCTCCCTTGGTTGGCCGGCGCCTATCACCTCCACCAAAGCTGTCCAGTTTTCTGGACAGCTTGTTCTCCTCTCGTCGGAGCGTCGTTTGGACGACGGTTAGAGCTCCGACAGCGGCTAACTTACCGGGGATTCGATCTCCGGTAATCCTCTGAGGTGGAGGACGAAGGATTCGTCAATTGGTTGACGAATACCTCTCCGGAGAAGCGAGTTTTGAGGACTCGTCTTAGGATCCGAATTTGGATTCGGATCGTGATCATCTCTCGATCACGTCGTCTTCAACACGAGGCTAGTAACCCGTACGAAGACGAAGCTCGTGGCTTAGCGAAGTCATCCCGAGGAACTCGGCGTGGATACGGATAGAGACGATTCTAGCGAGGATCGTTCCAGTTGATGCCGTTCCCGCTACACGTCATACGAAAGGTATAACGTAGATAAATTTCCTTTTATTGCAAATTTAAATTTACGGTTATGTCTACACTTGTTGTAATATGCATGCGTGTGTTGTGTGTGTTGTAATAAATGTAGATTTATTATTTTTATTGCTTCCGCTGTGCTCATGTTTACGAAACATGATCGAACACACACACGCCGCGGTGCCGGAAACCCAACACTATAACGTGTATACCTGAGGCAGAAGTCCCACTTCCTTTCTTCTTTACTTCCTCAAGGTAGACTTTGCAGTTCCGCTTCCTGTGTCCAGTCTCACCGCAATGGAAGCAGTCCCCTTCCTTAGGTACTTTACCTTTACCCTTTGAAGTGGATGAATTGGCCTTGCCTTTGGCTTGGGTCTTACCCTTGCCTTTGCGATTACCTTTGCCTTTTTTGACCATTAGTACGTTACTAACTTTCTTCTTGAGATTTGGTTCAGCAGTTCTTAACATGCTGAGAATCTCAGGCAAAGGTTTATCAATTTCATTCATGTTATAATTCATGACGAATTGATTGTATGCTTCCGGTAACGATTGCAGGATAACATCGGTTGCCAATTCTTGGCTCAATGGAAAACCTAGTCTTTCAAGGTTCTCAACGTACCCTATCATTTTAAGTACGTGAGTTCCTACAGGTGTTCCTTCTTGCATCTTGCATGCAAAAAGAGCCTTAGACACTTCAAAACGCTCGTGCCTAGCTTGTCCTTGATATAGTTGTTTCAAATGTTCAACCATATCATAGGCATCCATGTTCTCGTGTTGCTTCTGAAGCTCAGAGTTCATGGTGGCAAGCATAAGACATGACACATCTAATGCGTCATCTTGATGCTTCTTATAAGCATCCTTTTCAGCACGAGTGGCCGCATGGGCGGGTGTTTCAGGGGTAGACTGCTCTAGGACATACAGTTTACGTTCTTGCTTGAGGATAATCCTCAAGTTCCTATACCAGTCTAGAAAGTTAGCTCCATTGAGCTTGTCTTTCTCTAGGACAGATCGCAAGTTCAGGGGGTGTGTCGTGTTAGATGACATGATGATCTACAACAATAAAATGCAAAATTAAGTATCATACCTAAGTCATTTAATTAGGCCTTTAATTAAATGAGGCTCCCACTAAATTCTCATAGCTTTGATATGAGCTAATCATTGATGTAGGCAAACACATTTTGCTTACATCATTAGCTACTATTTAGCTATAAATTTATATGGGATAAAGATCCACATCATAATTCATCTTGAGTTAGCTTTGGCTAATCGCCCAAGACGTAGTATGATTAGGTAGGCAATCTTTTTCCAATTACATCTGATGTAACTCTTTAATAGCTTTGGTTAAGTTTAGATTAGTTTAGTGCTTATTCCTAAACCAGCTTCTAGGCTGTGGCGAGGCATAGAGGCCTTCTTGGATATCGGAGCAACGACCACTTCTAAGACAAAGCTGATGTTCGGAAATCACACAAAACTAATTTTAAAACTTATGTTCAAAGCTAATATATGCCTCTACTTTCTTAACCAATTAAGAAAAACTTAATTAAGTCTTAACCAAGTTTGATAGCGGGACATCACGATTGTCCACTCGCACTCTTCCAAGATAAAATGCATTGCTTTGCTTTGGCAAACCCAATAACAAATGATCGAGGAAGTAGTGAGTACCAAACTTTGGTAGGCATATCGTTTTTGACTTATTAAGATATAAACTTAAACATGCATCACATACATATTAGCATACATCACATATAAGCTAAATTAACATGCATCACATACAAGCTAAATTAACATGCATCACATACATATTAAACTAAGCGTGTCATGGTTATGGCCCTTATTCTACAATCTTCTCAAGCCAATGAAAAGATTGATTGGTCAACCTAGGGATAGCATCTTCTCCCAAGTGCTTCCTTTTGGTTGTCTTGTGTGTTGACTTCCTCCTTGTAACCTCATCTTCCAATGGACCCTCCATCTTTGTTTTGTATATTACAAAAGGAGAAATACTCGAGTTACATTCGAGTCTAAAACTAATTTTACAACAAGAATTTTAGGAGAAAGGCACGACACGCAGGCCGTATTAAGAATTACAACACACAATCACAAACTTTTTGGGACTAGGCCATAACCATGCACCATGTCAATTTTAACTTTTAAAAGACATCGGATATTTTTATTATGTTTGAAAAATTGCTAATGCAATTATCAACTCATAATAAAATTTATCCTACTTCTATATCATATATAAAATAGAGAAAAACTATTTTTATACGATCTTTCGCAAGTGGCTTTGATACCACTGTAGGGAATTCTTTATGCCAAATAGCATATGCGCAACGGAAAAATTAGGATCCCTTCCTAGTGATCCTTGTGAAAGAAAAACTCGTACAAAATAAATTTCTATAAAACCAAACCTATCTTATAGGAGAGGATTACCTTTGTTGCGTGCCCTTGTTAATCCCGTTTTTCCTTTTGGTTTGTTGGATCTTTAGCACGTTCAAATGTCCGTGCCTCTATATGTATCCACACGAGCAAGCTCTTGTCTCACAAAAGAAAAACTAGAAGAGCTCTCCTTTACTTCTTGCTAGAGAAGTCCCTAAAGGAGAGGAAGAGAGGGAAAAGGAGAAAGGAAGAAGAAGACCACTCTTCTTACTAGCCTACACTCACAAAACCACACAACCAAAGCTTCCACCAAGCTCTCAAGCTTCACACAACAACCATTTGCTTTGGTCGGCCACTCCATGGAGTCTTTTATAGGGTTGGAAAAAACCCTTTCACCTCCTTACATTCAATGCAATCCATTGCATTGAGACACAATCAAACAAGGAATTGGCTTCCTTGTTTTGGCCGGCCACTTAAGGAGACAAAAACCACTTTGTCTCCTTCCACCTCATCTAGCTTAGGTGGCATGCTTATGTGGCATGCTTGTGTGGCATTCATGCATGTTGAATTAATCTTATTAATTCAATAAGCTTATGTTATCATATTGAATTAATCTCATTAAATCAATAAGGTAACATATTGAATTAATCACATTAAATCAATAAGCTAAAATTCTCATTAAGCTTAAAGTCCAAAAACCATTTTGTACTTAAGCTTATTCCCAAATTATTCTAGTCAAACTAGAATGCACTAATTCTTCTAATCATCATGCTCTTTGTGTGTGACCCTATAGGCTCTCATAACGTTGGCAGTGGATCTAAACTCTTTTAGATACACAAGCAATAAGCGGCATCTAGCAATACATCATTGCTACCCAAGTTACAAAATAAGTCAAGATCCGACTAACCTTTCCGTGACTACTATAATGTATGACCGTGTCCTTCTATCCTTGATATCAGATTGATCAATGAGGCATAGACCGTGTCATCCTCGATCAATCTATGTGTTTCTTGATCCCTGAGTAAACTAACTCAAACAAATGAGCTCAATATCTCATATTGACTCATTCGAGCATGGCCATGCGTTTTAGTAGTTCTACTCAATCAAGGGGCCCACCGATATCACTCTCGTCATATGAGAGGGATAGATCCCATCTACATCACTCACATCCCTCCGCATAATTTGTTATATACCCAGTAATCGCCTTTATGGTCCACCCTGTTACGGGTGACATTTGACGATACCAAAGTACATAACTCCTTATGTAGGGAACCATAGTGACTTCAGGTTTGAGGACTATTCATACCAATAGTCACATGAGAAAGTTTATGACATTCATATAACGATCCATGAAACTTTCTCATGGCGGGTCAGTTCAGTATATATTCTCTAATATATACCCATGTGTCAACTTGATATCATATATCCATGACTTGTGAGATCAAGTCATCAATTGACCTACATATTAATGTATTAATATTGCCCTTGCATATTAATACTTGACTAGGAACATTTAGGAAAGTGTTCTCTATAGCCTCTCATAATCAATTCTGCCAATTGATGTGCTGTAGATAAGAACCTACTTTTCTAGGGCATTATTATATTTAATTTAGCTGGCACAAGCAAGACTTAAATATAATAACCAATCCTTTGCCTTTATTGAATATGATACAAAATGTTCCCTATTCAACCATCACATGATTGGTTCTTAGGGCTATAACTAACAAAATCTTAGTCAAATCTCCTTGATTTCAAAAATAGAACCCAAAACCATTGAACAAGCTCTTCTTGATCCTGATTGGTTTATTGCAATGCAAGAAGAGCTAGCTTAATTTACTAGGAATGAAGTTTGGGAATTAGTACCACCACCTAAAGATAAATCAATTATTGGAATGAGGTGGGTCTTTCGAAACAAACTTGATGACAAAGGTGAAGTAGTTAGAAACAAAGTGAGATTGGTCATGAAAGGGTTTAATCAAGTAGAAGGGTTAGATTACGATGAAACCTATGCCCTCGTAGCTAGACTAGAATCCATCTGAATGTTGTTGGCATATGCTGCACATCGAGGATTTAAATTATTTCAAATGGATGTCAAGTCAGCATTTTTGAATGGACTTATTAAGGAAGAGGTGTACGTTAGTCAACCCCTAGGATTCGAAAGCTTAGATAAACCCGACCATGTGTTTAAACTCAAGAAAGCTTTATATGGACTAAAACAAGCTCCTAGAGCTTGGTATGAAAGGCTTTTGGTATACCTTAAGTCCAAAGGGTTTAGCCAAGGCTTAGTCGACCCGACCCTTTTCGTAAAATCCGTAGGCAAAGAAATTTTTATAGCCCAAGTCTATGTAGATGACATAATCTTTGGAACAACTAATTCAATCCTACTAAACGAGTTCATTTCACTCATGGAAAGTGAATTTGAAATAAACTTAGTAGGAGAATTACATTTCTTTCTAGGATTACAAATTAAGCAAACTAAAGAAGGAATTTATTTACATCAACAAAAATATGCTAAGGAATTAATTAACTGATTAGGATGTAAAATGCTAAAATCATTAATACACCCATGGCAACAAATGTTAATATAGGAGAAGATGTAGACGGAAAATCTATTGACCTAAAGTACTATAGGAGCGCAATAGGGAGTCTCCTTTTCTTAACTGCGAGTCGAACCGACATACTATTTGTAGTAAGTATGTGCTCAAGATTCCAAACCTATGTTAAGGAGTCTCACCTAACATTAGTTGAGCCTATCCTTAGGTATCTAAAGGGCATGCTAGGCATAGGTATTTGGTACCCTAGATCTACCGAGTTCGAACTAATCGGCTACTCAGACTCGGACTATGCCAGTAGTAAATTTGATAGATAGAGTACGAGTGGTAGTTGTCAACTTTTCAGCTCAAGTCTAGTGAGTTGTTGCAGTAGGAAGCAACACTGTATTGCCTTATCTACCACCGAAATTTAATATGTCGCGATGGGTGATTGTGTGGCTTAGCTTCTTAGATGAAGCACACTCTCCAAGACATTAACTTAAACATCAACAATATTAAAACTCACATAGATAATATTAGCTCAATCAACTTAACCAAAAATCCCATATGCCACTCTAGGACCAAACATATAGAGGTCAAACACCACTTTATTTGAGAACACGTAGCTAACGGAACCATTCAACTCGAATATGTGGAATCCAAGTCTAACCTAGCCGATCTTTTTACCAAGTTGCTACCTGAAGCCGAATTTAGTCTACTAAGACGAAAATTGAGCATGTGGAAAATCGAGTAGGACTTATATATTTTTTATATATATACTATATTATTTTTCTTTTCATGTTAATGGAACTAGCTTAGGGTTTACCCTAGATATCATGTACCAATAGATTTAAGGAGCCAATACATCTCACAACACATAGGACTAATGTGTTTGTGTACTTAGCCACGTAGATGGGCATAAGATGTTAGGACCTTACTCCTGGTTCCAAATGTAGACTTAGTGCATCGACATGAACCATGGAGTATAATTACATAAATTAACCAACTCTACTCAGGACATGTTGATCATTTCATATCAATCAAGTCAAATAGAGTTGAACATCTAAATAGATGAGCTTATGTTTAAACTATTATTTTCAAAATTTATTTGGAACATACTTGGACGTAAAACTTATTTTACGACAAAATTCAAAAAAAACTATGTTTTTCAAAACCCCCCTCACTCTTTCCGATTTATGGAAAAAGGGAGAGAAAGGCCAAAGTTAAGGGATCAATTTTTTGATAACTTAACTTAAGTACATATCTTATATTTTTATGGCCCAAACTTAAGTAAATGTTTACTTAACTTAACCTGTTTAACTTTTTTAATTGGTTAAGGGGAGAAAGGCCAAGGTTAAGAAATCAGTCTTTTGATCACTTAACTTAAATTTCATATAAATTATTTGGCCTATGTTAAGTAATGTTGATTACTTAACCTTTTTAAAGTATCAAACACTAAGGGGGAGGGATAATGTCCTTTTCAAGTACTCACCCTCGGTCAAGGGGGAGGATTCCTCAAGGGGGAGCACTTGAAAAAGAGTCTTACTCATACTCCTACTTAACTTGAGAAGTTAAGAATACTCTTTCAGATTTCATATGCATGCTTCATAATATTCAATTCACATAATTTATTTCCTTAACTTTGTGTGGGTTTGCCATAGATAAAAAAGGGGGAGATTGTTGGTGTAGTAGGCACCTGAAGTAAACCTGAGTTTTGATTATAGCAAATACACAAAGTTAAGTTCATTTTGTTATCTCACGAGCTGAATCAAGTGTGCAAGAATGGTAAGCTTAAGCAGAAGGTCGGCGACACCCAGAGGGAACCATGGTGGTTGGGCGACACCGGGAGGACTTCAGAGGGAGCTGAAGAACTCAAGTGAAGACTGGAAGCGAAGCTTCAGAGGTAAAGGTTGAGGTAAGCTCGTGTGAGTGAGTGTAATTAAGGTCGTGTCCTCTGTACGGGGACATCCTTAGGCGATGATCTGGCTAAAGACTTCCAAAGGAAGGTCTATGTCGAGATCGGATGGTTGGTGGCCGATAAAATCACTTTTTTTTAGCTAACCATCTATTGCAGCTGGAAACTGTAACATTAGTCGACTGTCGATTGTTGGCAATCGACTGCTGCCTTTATCAGTTGACTACTAGGGTTGATCAGTCAACTACTGGTCAAGGATCAGCCTCAAGGAGAGTCAAAGTTTATCACCATTTCTCAAGGGCTAGGTGGCATCAGCTCATGAAACCTCATCTCAACGATTAGGTTTTCTCAAGGCTATAAATGTAGGGGTTCTTCACCCCATTTCCATCATTCTAAGTGCTTAAAAGTGCTCTTGCTACGCTATTCTTCTACGACGATCTTACGACGACGAAGTGCTACTACATCTCCAATGACAAGAGTTCAAGTCCTATCTTCAGTAGTCATTGGTATACATTTATTAACTTGTCGTCTTTAAATCTTGTTCACATCTTTCCTTATCGAGCTTTAATCGTAACAAGGAGAGGGGGAGTGTCCCTCTACCTTGATTTTTTCGTATTGATTGTACTCGCTTACTCCTACCTCTAACGAGGAGGACTATTTTTATTGCTTTGCCCTTTGTACGCGGTCTAGGACCATTAGGGCCTTGGATTAGCAACCGAAGGCTGTGAACCAAGTAAAAAAAATTATTATATTTATTTTCCGCTGCACTTTACTCTTCTTACGTATCGAATCGACGAACAAATTCGAAAAGTTTTCCTTGCTCTATTCATCCCCCTCTAGCGCTCAAATGGATCCAACATATTGCTCATGAACAGAAGCATGCTAGGAATATATTTTATTGTTTAGGGGCTAAGTCTCATGAAATTAGGACTAAGGATAGTTCTGGAATCATTAACCCTAGTACTACCGTACCTAAGGATTGGATGGTAGAGAACCTAGGCATAAATCCCAAGAAATCTAGATATATGTCTAAGAAGAAATATGTTCAAGGAATTAATGGAAAAATAAAATTAAACAAATTAAAGGTAGAAAACCAAGCCTTGAGGGCAAGGCTTGAAAAAATAGAAAAGACCCTTCAAATTATGACAAATTCAGTTAAAGATCTAGGAGTCAAAACTTAGGTGTTAGGAGGCAAGAATTGCCTAATGACAAGAAAGACTTGGGTCATAAGCCTAAGCCCATGGTAGTCATACCTACCTACCATAATGTTCCATACATCTATGGAACAAGTCCTAAGTCTTGGAAGGTCAAGGTCACGATAGAGGCAACCCCTAGAGTTGACCTTAGGAAGACCGAAGTGACTAAGGCCTCTAAAATGCCTAAGAAAGTCACTAGAAAGGTCACAAGGGAGGCAATCCCTAGAGTTAACCGTGAGAAGACCCAAATGACCAAAGCTTCCAAGCCTAGGAGGGTCATTAGGAAGGTATTTAGGCAATTCATCCCTAGCAAGTACTTAGTTAACTCAAACAGCTCCAATAGGTATTGGGTTCCTATGAGCCTGATCCCTTCATTCTTGATGGGTTTAGGGTGTGCCAACCTTGAATGGATAGGTAGTTAACTTAACCAGGATAAAGGTAGAACTTTAAGGCATTTTCGAAGTATTGTAATACTTAAAAAATGAAATTATAAATATATCCTAAAAGGATTTAGGATGTGCTAATAGAAATTATGAAAGTTGAAAAATTGATCATAATTGGCACAAGTAGGCTTAGAGTCAAAAGTGTTTCATTTTGGGTTTTAGAACACTTAGGAGATTTGGTTTTTATGGCAAAATGGGGTTTAATCCTAGAAATGATAATTATTAAAACTTAGATATTTCTATGCCTTGATATTATAAAATTATCAAGCTTTGTTTGTCATATGTCATTGCATGACATCATGGTTAATATGATTTTATAATGTCATGATAATACTTAGGTTAATTATATCATGCTTATACTTATGATTGTTTTTATACCATGACATCATGCATCATTGGCAAATATGCTTAATTTATACAAATCATTTATGCCATGATCATTTTCATGCATTTAGGTTAATTAATTTGAAATTAAGGATAATGACATTGATTTGAAGTCTCATGATAAAGGAAAAAAATCAGATAAGCCTAGATATATGCATGAACCCTTAGATGTAGGGAAGAACAAAATCCACATCTCACAAAAACTATAAGGATGACTTGTGTGTGTTTTTATACACCTAGACACATGTGAGATGTTAGGAAATGAGTTCAGTTCAAGGTGCATAGATGTTGCATCAAGATGAACTCAAACTCAATATAGAACATGAAGGAATCATGAGGAAAGCTTATTTACAAGTCATGTGCATTAAGCCCATAGACTATAGTTCAATATAAGGTTTTAAAAATATTTTAAAATCATTTTAGAAAATCTTGGTGAAGCCTATCTTTTGATAGCTATCACCATTGAGAATGTTGATACAAAGTTAGTAAAAACATTGAGGTTTTCAATGCTTTTGAACATTGTATCAATGTTTCAAATTAATGGGAATTTCAATTGTGTAGATTTCCTATAAGCTTAGGAATTATCCAATGACATTATTGGTGCAATGGTCAAGGGGGAGTAAACCTTTAGGGGGAGTCATTCATCTTGGTATGATGGATAAACCCTTATTACAAAGGGGAAGAAGTGGGGGTTAGGTAAACCTTCATTGTGGATTGTCTCTCATTTAGTGATAAAAGTTATATCACTAAGAAGAGTGAAAACATCCAAGATGATTTTGGACCAAGGTGGAGAGTGTAGGATCTCATTGGGAGATGAAACATTGAAAACCTTGGTAGACTTTTTGATGTATGCCAAAGGAGGAGAAATGAATGGTTTAAGTTAGGTAAACCTTCATTATGCTTTGGCATAAGAAGAGGCAAGTTGGGCTTATCGGTTAGCCTAACTTAAACATATTTTCAAACATCAAAAAGGGAGAAATTGTTGGTGCAATAGTCCCCAGATCAATGTTGTCCAAACTCAAAGGGGACTCAAATAGTGTTTTGATGTTTGTCAATATGGTTAGATATGGTTTGACCATTATTGACCATATGACTAGTTGATGATTGAGATATCCAAAGTCATATAAGGGAGATTATTTGAGGAAGATTGTTGGAGCAATCAATCTCGGGTCAAGGTTGACCAAACTAAAGTGAGACTCGAGGGAATGTCCAAGTTTGGGTACTTGGCATGGAATGCCCTTGTTTGGATACTTGGCAATGGAGAAGTCCATGTTTGGAGACTTAGCAAGGGAAAGTCCAAAAATTGTCTTGGCATGGAGAAGTCCAAGTTTGGATACTTGAAAAATGGAAAATCCAAGGGTGTAGTTTTGGTGATATACGTGTAAGTCCTAGTGTGTAGTCTTGGAAGTGTATGATCTGATGGCATGACATAGCCAACGGAAGTACCTAAAGGTTAGTGTGAAGGGTGAATGAGTCTTGGAGGACTCAGATGGATTCTAAGGGCGTGAGGCTCATGAAGGTGGCTAGAAGGCTTAGGTCTAGGCTAAGGGTGGTCAATCAAATATGAGGGGATCATATTTGGGTTAAACCTCACTTTTGAGATTTGCCAGTCGACTGGTCGAGTGTTCATCACTCGGAAGCCTAGTCAACTCAGGCAGTCGACTGGGATTATGACTAGTTTACTGATCATGTAGTCAACTAAGGCTCGACTGTCGACTAAGTGATCTAGCAATCGACTGGTGGCTTGCAACAGTCGACTGGTCCATGGAAATCAATTGCCAATGATGGATAGTCGACTGGTTGTAGTGGACACGAGCATAGAAGCTCTGGTAGTCGATTACTGGCTTGGCAGCCGACTACTGGTAAGAGTAGTCGACTGCTAGGTATCCACTAGAATACTCTAACGTGGATTAGTCCGTTGTGAGATAACGAATAGGAGAGCAGTCAACTAGTGCCTTTTTGCAGTCAACTACTAGGTGAAAAATCAGCTCAAGCTTAGCTTTATAAGGAGGATTTGTGGAGGATTTGGAGCATCCGGTTCTTGGTGATCTTGAAGGGGATAAGTTGATGCTTTCCAGACCTTCCAAGTTATCCAAAGCAATCAAAGCATGATCAAGCAATCAAAGCTCATTTGTAAAGTGTTTTTACATGTATTTTGATTTGCTTAGTGTATTTGGTTGTATTTCTTATTGTTGTAAGAATTTGTACGTGTTTACTCCGGTGTCATACCGAGAAGGAGAGGTTTATAGTGATCGTAGATCACTATTGCACCGCCATGGAGTAGGAACCCTAGTTCTGAACCACGTAAAATCATATGTATTATTCGTGTGTGTTTATCTTGTGTTATTTCTTTATATGTTTTGTTTCCTCTATATTAACACTTTGTAGACAAACACAATCCATCGAAGAAAATGAAATCGATGCTATTCACTCCCCTTTAACACACAAATCGGTCCTTACAATAGTCTTACTCATCGTAGATGGGGTCTCCCATGACTTCGTCAATATCATCATCATCGTAAACGGGGTCTTCTATGATTTCTTTATTTTCCTCATCTATGTCATCATCATCGTAGATGGGTTCTTCCACATTTCCTTTGAACTAAGTGCTCTCAAGGTCGTCCTTGTTGTAGGTGGGATCTTCCACGTTTCCATCATCGTAGATGGGGTCCTCTGTTTCCTCTTTGTCATAAACGGAGTCTTCCTTTGCCTCATCAATGTTATCTTTGTCGTAGATGGGGTCTTTCATGTCTACTTC
This sequence comes from Wurfbainia villosa, assembly GCA_025175895.1. Lineage (NCBI taxonomy): Eukaryota > Viridiplantae > Streptophyta > Magnoliopsida > Zingiberales > Zingiberaceae > Wurfbainia > Wurfbainia villosa. The sequence goes on along the minus strand of CM046003.1, from coordinate 7,265,977 downwards.
AAATTCGATGCTCTCAAGGTCATTCTCATCATAGGCGGAATCTTCAATGTCTTCTTCAATGACCTTGTCAACGTCATCTTCATCGTAGGAGTCTTCCATGTCTTCTTCAATCAAGTAATGCTCCTCTATTCTTCGCCCCATTTTGAAAAAAAACTCATCCTCAAGTTTAAACTGGGGTCATTATATGCGCACGACCTCATACTTCTTTAACTGATAGAGACTTCTCTTTTATTGATTGGGTGGCTTGCCTTAAAATATGAAAAGGTTGAAATAACGATTGAGTATAAAAAGGAAGGAAATGACCTTTCATCTTCTTTTTCTTCTTCTCCCAATCTATAATCTTAGTGTTGTCCTGTTTCTTGTGGGAGTGTCATAATTGTAACCACCAAACAAAGGCTTCTCCCTTAAGTGTCATGGCTGCAACTTTACTTAGTATGATCAGGAACTTCTTTGAAATAAAAAATTTGTTTAGCTTTGTCAATCCAATCGACAAAATTTTCTACGCGTAATCCACAAGAAAATTTAGGAAGTTTGATTTGGAAACCAATGTCTTCGTACTATTCTTCACGATTACGATGATCTCGATAATATGATTGTTCAAAATTTAAAGTAGTGTGTTGATTAAATACCTTATGTTATTTAAGATCTAGATGCCGAGATATCTCTACAACTTGTCTCTATAGATCCCTGATGGTTTCTTGGGAACATCGATCTCGGGGTGCGACTTCCTTAATCGGAACCTTCAATCACGTCCATATCCATGACCATGGTAACCATTCATGGATCGCTGAGATAGTTCTGCGATTGGTCTCTAAGGATCGATGAGCTCGTGGGTACTTTGATTCTGGTATGCGACTTTCTCAATCGGAACCTGCCAATCATGACCATAACCATGTTCTCATTGACTTTCCATGGATTTAAGGCTCTGATACCAACTAACACAGGCGTGGTAGCGGGATGACACTAAAAACCTTCCATGCATGAGATTAGGATAGAAGTGAGCAAAGAGAATCAAATAAGAGGAGGAATTCACCAATAAAAAAGGATCCACCTCTATGTTTAAATGAAAACAAAATAAACTTTATTAATTAAAAACCAATCTATGAATTAAAAGAGCCTAAGTCCACCTTTAAATAGGCTAGGGAAAGGAAAAGTTTCTTAACAAGTACGAAATCTAAAAAAATAAACTAACTTAAATAAAATTTATTAACAAGTAAGAAAACTTAAACAAGATTTTCTTAACAAGTAAGAAGACTTTTAAACTAAAAATATAAATAGAAAATTTTTAAAACTAAACCAAAATTTCAATACCAATAATATATAAAAATATATGAAATCCTAATTTATTAGGATGGCAATAGCGAGGACACTGTACAACCATGGAGGGGTCCATGGACAGGTCCTGGTCTGGACCACGACTGTGTGAGTGGCCATGGCCTGGCCATGGTGGAGACCACAACCATGGTGGGGACCATGGGCAGGTTGTGGTCCCTACTAGAGATCCTGTGTCGAGCCACAGAATGATCCATACCCATGTTGGTGACCACGGATAGGGTGTGGAAGGCTCTGGGAGCTCCATTATGTTTCGTTCTGATCCACAATGAAGCATATTCATGTCAAGGGGCCATAGAGGTGTTGAAATCCTTGTTTTAGGGCTCAATTTCTCTTTGTTATGGATTGGAAGAAGGCAAGATCACATTATAAGATAAAAGTTGATCAGACTATTGGATGCACCTGCATCACTAAACAAGTGGATTGTTGGACCCACCTAAAGACTGTCGTAGACCGAGTTCTTCTTAAAGTGGTCGAGTTGACCTCACTGCATTTCGAGCTATTGGAGGAAGTCATAACTTTGCATTTAGAGACTCAAGTATAGCAACTGGTCTCTATATAGAGTATTTGAATGTTGGTGGAGGATTTGACCACCCAAACTGCATCCTTTGCAAACTATCGAGCAATTGAGGAAGATAGGTGGAAAGTCAAGGAGAAAAACCTTCTAGAGTAGCTAGGCTCTAAAGAGGCCACCTTCTTCAAATTGGGGTTCAAAGGAGTAGTTAAACAATTTGCCTACCAGGGATACCCTCCTACTGCGGTGGATACACATTTTATTGACATACTTGGAGACTTATTCGAGTATCCTTCGAAAATCTTTGATTTGTAACTCTGATCCTTGTATCCATTTGGTTTCAAGGGAGGTCTTCTTTGTGCTAAGTATGCTTACTCATGTAAGACTAACCCCTCATCTACAAATCCAAACAATGAATGTGGTTTTATATTCCCCTACGAGATCGTACTCGGGTATTTTCTTGGGTGAGCATAAACTACGTAGTACACCTCCTATTAGATGGGGTCATCGCCCAAACCAAGCAAAGTAAGGAAACCTCCCTTCCTATGCTAGCTTATAGGGAGGTTTAGGGTTCATTTATTCATAGGCTTTGGTTATTATCTACCGAGACCCACAAGCATCTGTCTTTTCATGTCACCACTATAATGGAAGCATCTTGATGGGGCTCTCTTTTTAATGCGTTCATCAATTGCTTGAGTAGTTCCCCGCTTCAGGCTATAAATCAAAGAGAAAAGTTGACCCTTGTGAGCCTCAGTGTTTCTTTCATCTTTATTCCCCTTCCTCTTCCCGTGACTATGACTTTCCAAAAGAGACAGGGGTTTGATAAGGTGACCCCCTAGTTTAGCTGTAGAGGTGCAACCCTAGAGTCTCCCACCTTCTCTACCTTCTATAGGTCCATTAATTCTATTTGGCAATGTTCGATTTCATGTCGACAAGGCAAATCAACCATCCCCTGCTCCCTCCCATCATCGGTCAACTCGTCTCTTAGCGCAACTTATGAGCACCACCTCTTCGATTGCACGTCGACAACTCGAACTCCCTTCCATGACCTATCCCTTACACAACTCCTTCTTCACCTTCTTCCTTGGTGATGTTATCTTCGGGAGAATCCTCCGAGGACTCTACGTCTCTTATCCCCTTCCTACAGGCCACTTGGGCTAGGAGAGTGACCTAGGTTTGTCTCTGATCTCTTAAGTGTTATAAGTACTTGTTCCTACCCTTCATCTCTCCGTTATAGGTAACAAAAGGCAACCATTTGAGTAATGAGGTAGGAGATAGAAAGGAGGGTAGTGCCTAGTATGATACATGGGGAAACAAAGAATGTTACTTCATTTGTGTGTCTGTCACCCATGAATAAAATAAGAAATTATGTCAGGTGATTGTGTGTTATATATGTTCTTCTCTTATGTATTCCTCTTAACTCACTCGTTGACTTTTGTACGGAGAGAGCTTGCACCTCCTATGACAGTGAACACTACAACTCCCCCCTCTAGTTACTCTTTGAGAGTGGTCCCTTCCTTTGCATACCTGCCCCTCCGCATGTGTTTTAAATGACCCTTACGGTAGGCTTAGCCCCCTAAGTATTGTTGGGTTTCCCTGGCACCGTGGCGAGTGTGTGTTCGAACATGTTTCGTAAAAATATACACAACGGAAGGAAAAATAAGTAATAAACTAATTTTATTACAACACACACATCACACGCATACAGGATACAACATGTGTAGAAATAATCACTATTTAAAATTTTGTAATAAAAAGAAATTTATTCTAGTTATACCTGACGTATTACGTGTAGCAGGAAAGATATCAACCATAGCGACCCTCGCTAGAATCGCCTCTACCGTATCCACACCGAGTATTGTCGAAATAGCTTCACAAAGCCATGAGCCTCGTATTTGCAAAAGTCACTATCCTCAAGATGAAGACGATGTGATCCGAGAGACGATCACAATCTGAATCAAATTCGGATCTAAAAACAAGCTCTACGAACTCACTTCTCGGAAGCGGTTTTCATCAACCAATTGACGAAACCTTGGTCCTCCACCTATGATGATTGTCGGAGATCCAATCCCTAGCAAGTAAGTCACTGTCAGAGCGCAAAACGCCGACTAAATGACCTCTCTACGAGGAGAACAACAAGCTATCCAGAAACTGGATAGCTTGTTCGCAGTGAAAGACATGGTCGGGCAATCAATGGTCGGCTGCTCCTTGGTCTCCGGTGGCTAAGAGAGGATGGCCAGAAGTGTTTCCGGTAGCTAGTGGGTGGCTGACGGCAAGGAGGAAGAGCAACAGCTCAAATGGGCAGCGTCCAAGGTTGGGCGACAACTCCTTGGGCGACAAGGAGAGGAAGAGGAGAGGAGGTGGGCGGCTAGGGTTTGAACTTCTTAAGTCGTGTTTTTATAGAGAACACATTCTCCTAATGGTTATTGGTTCATAACCAAAACCCATTAACCTGGTCCAATAACTTAAGTTAAAATAAACCAAATCGGATTGGTCTATTTTAAGTTAAAACGAACCGAACCAACTTTTGTTCATTCGTTTAAAACAAACAAAACCACTTAGGTTTATTTTCCACCATTTGATTAGAACCAAACCAATTTTGTTCATCCATCATGTCTTCATAAGACTCATCCCATCCAAGCTTCTGATGCGACTGAAACAATTTCATACTCGCTCTTTGTTTGTTCCAACCAAATCAAGTTTCTCGATTTGAGAATCCTATTCTCAAATTCATTTTAAATCCTTCGGATTACACTCGTTGTGCGTGTGACCAAAAAGGTTCCTGGTTTATGTTGGCCATCTATAATTAACCATTAATTATAGAACAATCATGAGTGGCACCTAGTAGTACATGATAATCCCTAATTAATCGGAAAATTAACGGTTGATCCCAGAACCTTTTATGAAACCCTTCAGCAACTATAATGAATCATGCCCCATTCCTTTCACTCATCTTATACCCACTTGGTTTAGGATATGGTCTATTGTGTCAGTCCCCACTAGGCTAACTACGTCACACCTAGCCCAAGAATTACTTCCTCGTCCTCTGGATTCTAGTTACTACACATGTATCTAAGAGTACCATACTCTAAACATGTAACGCTTTGGCCATAGTCTTTAGTAACAATCTAACGAGAGGCCATAGGGTATACATCTCCTCGCAAGGAGTGGTGAATCCTTTGTAGGCTATTAAAACACCTTCGGCCACTTCGACTTATACCGAATCATCTCAGGTCCACTTCTCCTCGGAGATGTTTACTTAAGATGTCAAAGCAGAAGTCTACATGACCAAGATGACTTGAATACCGCAAGTCGAAGGAACATCACACTTAAGCAACAGTAAGAACTTCATTGATATATTCATATATGCAGAGAACCATATGAAGTCTTACAGCTAGTCACTCTAATGAACTAGTTACCATAACTAGCATCCACGATTAACTTCGAACATTCCAATGTCTCCAGCCAGTAAGGAACAACTGCTTTGATAAACCAAGGAGTATAACTTGTGCTAGTCTCAACTGTTAGGATGTATACTAAAAGCTTATCTTTAGTAAGAACATCTTCATTTTGAAATAAGTATCACATGCTCATTGTTTGCCTTTTATATTTATGCATATTGTCTGATACTTTACATTATAGATAACATGGTGTGTAGTGTCGCACAGAAGATCGTGTTATCAGTTCCTTGTAGAGTATAAGTAGAGGCTCACAACTAAGATGGTTTTGGACAAATCATTGGCATGGTTGTAGTGTAATTTGGTATTGGTTTATCTTGACCATAGAATTACACTAGTACACTTTGTGTGTATTGAGCAGGACCGATTTAGAGGTGATTTAATTTACACTGACTATATAATTGAATCAGACCTCAGATATTCTGGTGTACATGCTCTTAATCCCTATATAATAATGAGCACATGTACTTAGTATTTATTTCTTTGATTTACCAATGGGTGAGATTTATCTGTTAAGTTGATAGGCCTGGTAAGTTGGAAAATAATATTATTTACATGGTGTGCCATTGATTATAGGAAAAAACCGTGTCCTATACACTAAGATGATGATGTTGTTAGTAATATATGAGTGGTGCTCTAAGACAATCGCCTTATGTTTGAATCATTTATATGATAAATGAAGATTCACTATTTGAGTATAAATGTTTTCATGTATTTGATTAGATCTTAAACTCATTTATTGAATGTCCACGATATGATTCACAGCATGAGAGAATTTGTGATTGGATCACAACTAGTAAGCAACTCTACATGTGTAATTGTAATGTATCGGAATTATCCCTAGTCATGAATTGATGGATTTGGACACCATCAATTCTATCGAGACTAGCACGAGGTATACTCCTTGATGTATCCAAGCAGTTGATTCTTACTGCTGGAGACATTGTGATGTTAGGAGTTAATCGTGGATGCTAGTTATGGTAACTAGTTCATTGGAGTGACCAACTGTAAAACATCATATGGTTCTCTGCATATATAGATATGTCAATGAAGTTCTTAAAGCAGCTTAAGTGCGATGTTCCTTTGACTTGCGATATTCAAATCATCTTGGTCATGAAGACTTATACTTTGATATCTTAAGTAGGCATCTCTGAGGATATGTGGACCCGGGATGATTGGGAATAAGTCGAAGTGATCGAAGGTGTTTGAATAGCCTATAAAGGATTCACCACTCCTTGCGAGGAGATGTATACCAATGGCCTCTCATCGGATTGTTACTAAAGTCTTTGGCCAAGCATTACATGTTTAGAGTAAGGTACTCTTGGATACTTGTGTAGTAACTAGAACCTGTAGGACGAGGAAATGATACTTGGGCTAGGTGTGACGTACTCAACCTAGTGGGGACTGACACTATAGACCTTGTCCTGAACCAAGTGGGTATAAGATGATTGAAGGGAATGGGGCAGGATCCATTGTAGCTGCTGAAGGGTTTTAGAAATAGTTCTGGATCAACCGTTGATTTTTTCGATTAATTGGGGATCAAGATGTACTACTAGGTGCCACTCATCATCATTCTATAATTAATGGTTAATTATAGATGACCAACATAAATCGAGAACCTATTTGGTCACACGCACAAGGAGCGTAATCCGAAGGATTTAAAACGAGCTTGAGAATGAGATTCTCACATCGAGAGAAACTAAGTTTTGTTGGACCAAATGAGGAGCAAACATGAAATTGTTTCAGTCGCATTGGAAGCATGGATGGGTCGTGTCTTTTGAAGACATGATGAATGAACCAAATTGGTTTGGTTCTAATCCAATGGTGGAAAAATAAACCAAAGGGGTTTGGTTTGTTTTAAACGAATGAACCAAAGTTGGTTCGGTTCGTTTTAACTTTAAATAGACCAACGCGGTTTGGTTTATTTTAACTTAAGTTATTGGAGCGGGTTAACGTGTTTTGGTTATGACCTAATAACCGCTATCAGATGGTTTCTTAATGGTTAAGAAACATGCACTCTATAAAAGCGTGATTAGAGGTTGGATATCCCTAAGGGTTTTTGGTATTTTTGGGAAATCTTTTCCTCTCCTCCTCTCCTCTTCTTGCCGTTGCCCAACTTCTTGCCGCCGCCCACCACCGCCCAAGCTCCACTTGTTGGCATCCAGCAGCTGTCGTCCTCCCCACCTGCCGGCGTCTAGCTAGTGCCGGAGGAGCTTCGGTGATCTTCCTTGGCTCCGGTGACAAGGTGAGGACCTAGCTTTCCTTATTTGGCTGGCGCAAGTTCTCCACCAAAGTTGTCTAGTTTTCTGGACAGCTTGTTTCCTTCTTGTCGGAGTGTCGTTTGGACGACGTTTGGAGCTTCAACAGTAGTAACCTTGCCGGGGATTCGATATTCAGTAATCCTTATAGGTGGAGGACGAAGGATCCGTCAAACGGTTGACGAATACCTCTCCGGAGAAGCAAGTTTTGGGGACTCATTTTTAAATCCTAATTTTGATTCGGATTGTGATCTTCTCTCGATCACATCATCTTTGACACGAGGCTAGTGGCTTGTATGAAGACGAGGCTGGTGGATTTGTGAAGTCATCCCCACGATACTTGGCGTGGATACAGATAAAGACGATTCTAGCGAGTGTCGCTCTGATTGATGTCTTTCCTGCTACACGTGATACGTCAGGTATACGTAGAGTAATTTCCTTTTATTGCAAAATTTTAAACTATGGTTATCTCTACACATGTTGTACTATGCATGCGTGTGGTGTGTGTGATGTAATAAATTATATTTATTGCTTTTTATTTGTTCTGCTGTGCAAATGTTTATGAAACATGTTCGAACACACACTCACCGTGGTGACGGAAATCCAACAGTGGTATCAGAGCCCAGGTTGTATTTCGACAAAATCGTAAAATTGTTTTGCGATAGTCGTAATTGTATTTATGGAAATTTCTACTTTTGGAATGTTTAGAAGTATTTATGGAAATTTTCTAATTTTAGAAAGTTTAGAAGTATTTAAGGAAATCTTCTACTTTTAAAAAGTTAGAAGTATTTATGGAAATTAACACTTTCGATAAATAAAAATATTTGATTAGATTTAGAAATTTATTTCCTAATTTAATCATGATTTGATTTGGGAAATCAAATCTAAAATATATTTTAGTTCCATAAATAGTTTTGACAATTTAGAAAATTTATTTCCTAAATTAAATTTGACTTTCCTTAATTGAGACCTTCCATAAATAAAATATATGATTAGATTTTGTTCATGATTTGATATTGGGAATCAAATCTTAAACATATTTTATTTCCATAAATAGTTATGACATATAAGGAAATTTTGTACATGCCAAAATTGTATGTCATGTACTTGCATTAGATGCATATCATTATGTAATGCATGTCGTGACATGTAGATGTATGTCATGTATGTCATGCCATGTAGATAATAGTTATTTGTATGCAAAAAGGATGAGACATAAAAACCCTTACTCAATATTAAAGCTTACACCGTCCATTAATATTGTTAGAACCAGAGTTCTGTTTCTTGTTTGGGTTGTTGGACTCTCTCCAAGCCTGGCTCAAACCTGAACATGTTCAAACCATGAAATAGTTTAATGCTAATATGGTAAGAGTCAGAGGTTAATCGTTAGCTTTAGTTGTTGGACTCACTCCAAGCCAGGCTAATTGGTTGAATGCGCTCTAACCATATTAAAACTATTTCTCGATTAATGGGTTGGCTTTAACCTGGAGCATCGGCTTGTTGGACTCTCTCCATGGTCGATGTGAAGGGAGGTGAAGTTGGGTGCTATGCATATGATGCATACTTGTTAATGTTTTAACAACCCGATGTATGTGTGAACATTCAATTAGTTGATAGCACATTGTGATAGTTGCATATATGTGATATGCAATCGGTATATTTGATACCTACCATCGTAGTTGTGAATGGCTTGTTGGACTCTCTCCAAGGTTGTTCATATCTATGTTGGATATCATCCCATTCAGAGATGGACCTACGATCTCCCGAAGTGATTTTTGGGTTTTTGAAATTCGAAAAATGAATGCGATTTATGAATGTATATTGATGCATTTTGAACAATCTTTCTCATATAAGCTCGTTTTGTATTTCTAGGTTAATCGATTGATCATGATGCCTTTGAATTTGCGTACTATTTTTGATTCAAACAAATTGACTGGGCCTAACTTCCTAGACTGGCTTAGAAACTTGAGAATTGTTCTCACGGCAGAAAAGCTCGCGTATGAACTTGAAGATCCTCTTCCCAACCGTCCTAGGGACAATGCAACTCCAGACCAATTGTTGGCCTATCAGAAACATGTGGCAGATTCTGAACTGGCGAGTTGCATCTTGCTAGCCGCGATGGTACCCGAGCTGCAAAAGAAGCATGAGCATATGGATGCTAATACCATAGTCTTCCATCTTCATGAGTTGTTTGATGAGCAAGCGAGATCTGAAAGGTTCGAAGTCTCCAGGCTCCTCTTCACCTCTAAGATGCAAGAAGGTTCATCTGTAGTACCATTTGTGCTAAAGATGAATGGGTACATCGAGCGGCTGACCACCCTCGGGCTTGTGAAGGATCATGAATTAAGTATTAATTTAATTCTGTATTGTTTTCCCAAGAGTTTCTCACAATTTGTGAAGAACTATCGGATGAACAAACTAGAATCCACTATTCCTGAGCTCCTAAATATATTGATGACTGTGGAGCCTTCTGTGAAGCATGAGGAGAAGGCGGTTCTGTTAGTTGATTCCTCGAAGAAAGGTTCTAAGAGGAGGGCAAAGGAACAGAAGAAAGTGAAGAATAAGAAGGCTAAGAAGGTAGAACCAGTACAAAAGGGCACTTGCCATCATTGTGGCAAGGAGGGCCACTGGCGAATAAACTGTAAGATTTATCTTGAGTCCATGAAGAAGAAGAAGGAATTCGATGCCCCATCCTCTTTAGGTATCTTCGTTATTGATTGTCATTATATTTCCTTAGACACTTGGTTATTAGATATTGGGTGAGCCTCACATATATGTAATGACATACAGGGAATAAGGAATAGAAGAAGACTCGTCAGAGGGGAGTCAAATTTGTGAGTTGGCAATGGAGCAAAGGTTGCTGCGGTCGCCATCGGAGCTTATTTACTGAAGCTCCCTAGTGGACTAGTCTTAGAACTGGACAATTGCTATTATGTTTCTTCTCTAATAAAGAACATTGTTTCTATTTCCTGCTTAAATAGAAATGGTTACAATTTGATGTTTAGTAACAATTGCTGTTATAAAACTTTGAATGACGTACTTTATGGAACAGGAACTTTGAGCAATGACATTTATACGTTAGACGTATCCAATGACATTTTCAATATCGAAGTGAGCAACAAGTATGCTCGAAAGGATAATCAATTAGACTCTTATATGTGGCATTGTCGTCTTGGCCATGCAAGCAAGAAACACGTGTCCGAATTACACCGATATAGAATTTTTGAATCGTTTGAATTAGATTCATACGATACAAGTGAATCATGCTTAAAAGACAAGATGACTAAGTTACCTTTTACGGGAAAAGGTGAATGGGTGGGTGAGTTGCTTGATCTAATACATATTGATGTATGCGGACCTATGTCAAATCAAGCTCTGGGAGGCTATAGCTACTTCATTACCTTCACCGATGATCACTCACGGTTTGGGTATGTGTTCTTGATGAAACACAAGTCTGAAGCCTTTGAAAGGTTCAAAGAATTCAGAAATGAAGTAGAGAAACAACATGACAAGAGTATTAAAATACTTCTATCGGATCGAGGTGGTGAATACTTAAGTCAAGAGTTTCTAGATTATCTAAGAGACAATGGTATATTGTCTCAATGGACTCCGCCATATACACTGCATCATAATGGTGTATCTGAGAGGCATAACCGGACCTTGTTGGACATGGTCAGGTCAATGATGAATCATGCGAATCTTCCCAAGTCCTTTTGGGGCTATGCACTTCAGACAGTTGTTTACTTGTTAAACAAAATGCCAACCAAGGTAGTCTCTACTACTCCATATGAGATATGGAATAGTAAGAAACCTCATGTATCTTACTTGAAGATATGGGGTTGTCCTGCTTATGTGAAGCGGACTGTATCAGATAAATTGGATGCTAAGTCTGATAAATGTCTATTTATTGGATACCCTAAGAAAACAAGGGGTTACCAATTCTATCATCTTGTGGAAGAAAAGGTATTTGTTTTAAGGCATGCTGTGTTTCTAGAAAAAGAGTTTCTCTTGCAAGAAAATAGTGGGAGTGTCGTTGAGCTTGAGGAGGCTCGAGAGACTCAAATAGACATTGATGAGATACCTGGTGAAGCACCACAACCAATAACTCATAGTGATGAAACATCGGCTGGACCTATTGAGACACCACATCTTCGTAGATCTGGTAGAACACGCATTATTTCTTAGAGATATGGATTTCTCGTTAGTGAATCGAACGACGTGTTACTCATTGATGATGAGGAGACTACTAGTTATGAAGAAGATCTGAAAAGTTCAGAAAGGGATAAGGGGCTTGACGCCATTAAGTCAGAAATTGATTCCATGTATGAAACCCAAGTTGTAGGGGATCGATTGGCCGGCTAGAAGGGGGTGAATAACCCTCTTTCGTTGGTTAATGGATTTGCTCGTCTATAAAAATATTAGCACAAGCGGAAACAACAATACAAGCAAATTAAACAAATAAAGACAAAGCAAAGGAAATAGACAATGCTAACACAAGGTCGTAACGTGGTTCACGGCTACGCCGCTAATCCACGATCCCGATTCGTCCAAGGTGAATCACTCCTCCAAAGTCAATCACTATTGGTCTCTCCTTTGCACCAAGCTAGGTGGAGGTAACCTTTACAATCAAGATCACTCTTCTTACAATAAGAATGGAGTAAAAGCAAGTAAGAAGAGTGGGAAGATGTTTATGGCACTTTGGGAGCAGTTGGGCGTTCAAGCATTAGCCTCCCAAAGCCCCATCCCCTTCCTTTTTATAGAGGAAGAGGATTTCTTCCCGTTGACACAGGAGCAGTCGACTAATAGCCTCGATCAGTCGATTGGTCCTGTAGCCGTTGCCCAATAACGGCCGCTTTCCATGTTGGATTTCATCCAACGGTATTGACATCAGTCGAATGATGGCAGCATCAGTCGACTGATGCTCGATCAGTCGAGTGCTCCGCGAAGTCGACTCCATTCTGTGCCTGCGCACAGTGCCACCAGTCGACTACCATTCCCTGGCAGTCCACTGTTGTCGACATCAGTCGACTGCCAGTTCATGGCAGTCGACTGCCAAGCACTAAACCTGGTCTTATACCAATCGATCGAACCATCGACTCACAGCAGTCGACTGCCAGTGCATGGCAGTCGACTGGTGTCGGGAAAACTCATCCGACACTTAGCCAAATGGCCAAGTTTCACCTAAGGGCTACCCCTTCCCGGGTTACATTTGCTCACTCTCATCCCTCGAAGTCCCTCGCCTTCGAAGTTCCCTTCGTTCGCGGCCACGTCCCTCGGCAGCATCAGGCGCATGACTCTGTAATGCTCCTTCGCGTCTCTTGCCTCGAAGTCTACTTCCTCCGGCTTCACTCCAAGCTTCTCGTCCGGCAGTCCATCGGATGCTCCAAGTGCACGGCTTCCGCAAAGCAATCCTTCACCGACTCAAGGACCGAGTCATGAGATGTGAAACTCGCCACGGCTCCATGTGCGAATTACTAAGCCCTGCAAGACTCCAACGCACATATCAAATCACAATAGCAACCTAACTTAAACCCTTTGCCACACACATCAAAACCATATTACGGCAAGAGATTGCCCTAACAATCTCCCCCTTTTTGATCTGTGGCAATCCGTTTAAGTTAGGTAAAAACATTTGATAGAAATTTTAAGGTAAGAAAGCATGTAAACATAAACATGATATAGCAACATGCAACTCCCCCTTAATCCATGAAATTCCCCCTATAAATTTCTCCCCCTATCATAATTTACTTAAACATAGTCATTTCTCCCCCTTTTATACCATCAAAAATATCAATACTAAGTTATAAACTCATGACATCAATTCTAATAGAAGGAAAATACCAAAAATTGATTTACAAACTGAATTCAACCTTTACTGTTCTGATTTTCAGGCCACCAGTCGACTGGTTCAGACTACCAGTCGACTGGCACATGATTTTCAGGAATTCTGATTTTCGGACCGAATTTCAGAAATGCATTAAAAATTTCAAAAAATTCGAAAAATCATGAAATTTGGGGAATATATTACTTTTAAGTATATCTATCAGTGAAAATTAGTTTTTCATGAAAAATCATTATATTTTCTGATATTTGCCAGAAATCCAAAAGCTTTAAAAAACTACTAGGTTTTTGATCATTAGAGTATCAAGTTTACTACCTAGTTTTGCATCCAATTGTTTCAAAACATGAATACACAGATTTTAAAGTAAGAAATTGTTTTAAAAACATATGAAATATCCAACCATGATCTTTGGGCAATATGTCTATGAATTTAAACATAAGCCTTCCCCATGATTGGTCTATTATTGCTATTTTGATACCTTAAATGACCATCTAAATGTCATAGGCATTAGTGGACATTTGTATCATCCTAACATCTCACCCATGCTAAGTTTTCAATCATGGTAGTCTATGGTGAGTGTGAGATGCATCCTAGAGGTATTTGTATATACTTAACCATTATATTCATGCAATTCTATCAAGGTTAAGTATCATCCTAACAATCCTCATGATCATAAAGACATATATGACTTAATTTTACATTATGACAATGAATCAAATATATTCATTAAATTATAATCATGCATTAGGTATTAATTATGATAAAAATTCAAATATTACCTAAAGCATGATTTAAACCCAATTTCTCATGATTATGTGCCAAATATCAAAATTGTAAATCATGATTACAAACATACATAGGAATTTCATAAATTATCATAATTTAAGCATTCTTATCTATTTATGGGCACATAATCATCACCCAACACTATTTCAAAAATATTGTCCCGCCATCCTAAGTCAACCACCATATGATATAGGTCAATTGCATATGGTTGACTATCCTAGGGTTTTCCTAACCCTTAAGGATGGATTTTGGAATCCAAAATAAATTCTTGCCTATGGGGTTTACTAGATACTCCTTGGGAATCCATTTTCTAGCAATTACCTTCTTCTTATCTTGTCCCCTAGCAATTAGGCATTTATAGGCCTTTTCATTTTTCTTTTCTTTATATCCTAGGCCTTTCTTGTTGAAACTTGCCCTTTGGCTCCCTATGATCATGTTCATAGTGTTGGAGCCTATTGTGAATTTTTCTAGGGCTTTTGTCAAATAGTCTACCTTTTCCCTTAAAGTCCTATTTTCCTCCATACATGCATCGCTAACATTAAATGACATATATTCATGTGAGCATGCATCATCATGACAAGAAGAAATATTTTCATTTTCATTTAAGCATGCTTTTCTAGTTTATTTTCTAAGTCCTTAATTTGATCTAGCATGCTCTTATTTTTCTTCTTTGCTCGAAATAAATCTCTAGTTAAGCTAGAAATCATAGAAACTATTTTACTAGGTGAAGAATTAGTTACCATAGTTTCCATGTCTTCTTCTTCTTCGGATGAGGATGTAGAGGAGGCTCCCCCTTCACTTGAACTCTCTCCACTTGAGCTTGATTCTTCATTTTCGGTGGAGGAGCAATCCAAGTCGTCAAAAGCCATTAGAGCAAGGTTGGAGTAGACATGTTCCTCTTCTTCGGATGAGGATGAGGAAGAAGGGTCATCCCATGTCTTTGCTTTGAATGACTTGGCCTTCCCCTTTTCCTTTGTCTTCTTCTCCTCTTCCTTTTTCTTCTTGCTCTCCTTTTTCTTCTTCTTTTCTTCTTTCTTCTTCCTTTCATCTTTGCTCTTGTTTAGGAGAGGACAATTGTCCCTTATGTGTCCCTCTCCTTGGCAATTGTAGCAAATAATTTTCCCCCTTGGTCTTCTATTCCTATCATTAGATTTATTAAATCTAAAACCTTTTAAAGCACGCCTTACCCTCCTTACCATATAGGCTTCTTCCGTACTATCCATGGAGGAGGAGGAGGAAGCTTCATCATCTGAGGAGGAGGGGATCTCAATCTTCTTCTTCCCCTTGTTAGCCATCAAGGCCACCCCTCTTGAAGGTTGAATTCTAGGCTCTTCAACTATTCCTTCAAGCATCGTTTCATGAAGCTCCATTGTTGAGAAGAACTCCTCCAAAGTGCTTACTTCCAAGTTCTTGGACATATAGAAGGAGTCCACCATTGAGCTCCATTTTGATGACCAGGGAAAAGCGTCAATTGCTTTCATAAGCATGTTCCGGTTGGAGAGCCTTTCTCCTACACTTGTTACTCCAATCAAAATTTCTTTGAATCTAGAATGTAATGAAGTTACATTTTCTCCCTTTTCTAATTTTATGTTGGATAGTTGGGAGCGGAGGAGGTCTCTTCTTGCAAGCTTGGCTTCCGAAGTGCCTTCATGAAGTTCAACCAATTTCTCCCACATCTCCTTGGCACTTGTGCACTCCCCAATCCAGTTGATCTCTTGTTGGGGGAGCACATTGAAGAGATGGTGCTTGGCTTTTGAGTTTGCAAGGTTCTCTTCCATTTGTCTTTTGTTCCACCTTAATTTCTCCAATGGCTCCCCTTCCTCATTCCTAGGCAACTCGAAACCGTTTTCCATTATTAATAAAATTTCAAAGTCGGTTTCGAAGAATACCTCCTTCTCTTTTTCCACCAAGAGAATTCGCCTTCGAATTTTGGAGGGTGAATGTTGGAGCCGACCATCTTTTGTAGTGCTCTCGCGGCGGTTAGTCCTCGAAGAGCGACCTCGTCTCTGATACCACTTGTAGGGGATCGATTGGCCGGCTAGAGGGGGTTGAATAGCCCTCTTTTGTTGGTTAATGGATTTGCTCGTCTATAAAAAGATTAGCGCAAGCGGAAACAACAATACAAGCAAATTAAACAAATAAAGACAAAGCAAAGGAAATAGACAATGCTAACACAAGGTCGTAACGTGGTTCACGGCTACGCCGCTAATCCACGATCCCGATTCGTCCGAGGTGAATCACTCCTCCAAAGACAATCACTATTGGTCTCTCCTTTGCACCAAGCTAGGTGGAGGTAACCTTTACAATCAAGATCACTCTTCTTACAATAAGAATGGAGTAAAAGCAAGTAAGAAGAGTGGGAAGACGTTTATGACACTTTGGGAGCAGTTGGGCGTTCAAGCATTAGCCTCCCAAAGCCCCATCCCCTTCCTTTTTATAGAGGAAGAGGGTTTCTTCCCATTGCCCAATAATGACCGCTTTCCATGTTGGATTTCATCCAACGGTATTGGCATCAGTCGACTGATGGCAGCATCAGTCGACTGATGCTCGATTAGTCGAGTGCTCCGCGAAGTCGACTTATTGCGTACTGCGCCGCGTGCCGCGATCGACTACCATTCCTGGCGATCCACTGTAGTCGACATCGGATCATTGCCGATTCATGGCAATGATCGCCAAGCACTAAACCTTATCTTATACCAATCGATCGAACCATCGACTCAGAGCAGTCGACTGCAAGTGCTTGGCAGTCGACTTGTGTCGGGAAAACTCATCCAACACTTAGCCAAATGGCCAAGTTTCACCTAAGAGCTACCCCTTCCCGGGTTACATTCGCTCACTCTCATCCCTCGAAGTCCCTCGCCTTCGAAGTTCTCTTCGTTCGTGGCCACCTCCCTCGGCAGCATCAGGCGCATGGCTCTGCAATGCTCCTTCGCGTCTCTTGCCTCGAAGTCTACTTCCTCCGACTTCACTCCAAGCTTCTCGTCCGGCGGTCCCTCGGATGCTCCAAGGGCACGACTTCCGTAAAGCAATACTTCACTGACTCAAGGACCAAGTCATGACATGTGAAACTCGCCACGGCTCCATGTACGAATTACTAAGCCCTGCAAGACTCCAACGCACATATCAAATCACAATAGCAACCTAACTTAAACCCTTTGCCACACACATCAAAACCATATTATGGAAAGAGATTGCCCTAACACAAGTTTGGAACTTGGTTGAACCAGCTAAAGGTATAAAGCCTATAGGGTGCAAGTGGGTTTTCAATAAGTAAACCGACATGGATGGTAATGTGATTACCTATAAGGCTAGATTGGTTGCGAAAGGATATCGTCAAAAGCAAGGTGTTGATTATGACAAAACCTATTCGCCTGTTGCTATGCTTAAATCCATTTGGATGCTCCTGGCCATAGCGGCTCATTATGATCATGAGATATGACAGATGGATATAAAAATAACTTTCCTTAATGGAAACGTACTCGAGGATGTGTATATGATACAACCTGAGGGTTTCACATCGGTTGATGAAACCAAGGTATGCAAATTGCAACGGTCCATATATGGACTGAAACAAACATCCAGGAGATGGAATATCCGTTCTGATGAGACAATCAAAAAGTTTGATTTCTCACAAAATCTGGACGAACCTTGTGTGTACAAGAAGGTTAGTGGGAGTGCAGTCGTGTTCCTAGTATTGTATGTCGATGAAATATTACTTATAGTAAACGATGTTTCTATTTTACAGTCAGTTAAGATTTGGTTGTCCAAGACATTCTCCATGAAAGACCTGGGAGAAGCAACCTACATCCTCAGGATTAAGATCTATAGAGATAGATCAAAATGGTTGCTTGGCCTTTCGCAGTCTACATATATAGACTGAGTGCTAAAGAGGTTTAGCATGTCAAAATCCAAGAAAGGTTTCCTACCCATCAGGCATGGGATACACCTTTCGAAGTCTATGTGTCCGTGCACAGAAGATGAGAGGATTTGCATGAGTAAGATTCCCTTTGCATCCGCAATAGGATCTATCATGCATGTTATGTTATGTACGAGGCCCGATTTATCATATGCTCTGAGTGTCACGAGTAGATACTAGTCTGATCCAGGAATGGATCATTGGGCGGCTGTTAAAACGATCCTTAAATACTTAAGAAGAACTAAGGATGTGTTCCTAATATATGGAGAAGGAGACATGGTGATATGCGGGTATACGGATGCCAACTTTCAGACAGACAAGGATGATTCCAGGTCTAAGTCTGGGTACATGTTCACCTTGAATGGGGCCACAGTGAGTTGGAAAAGTTCCAAACAAGACACTATAGCGGATTCTACCACAGAGGCACAATACATTACAACTTCAGAAGCATCAAAGGACGTGGTTTGGATCAAGAAGTTCATTTATGAACTTGGTGTGGTTCCAACCAATGTATAAGCAATACCGATTTACTGCGACAATAATGAACAATTGCACAGGCGAAAGAGCCAAGGTCTCATCAATGAACCAAAGTTGGTTCGGTTAGTTTTAACTTAAAATAAACCATCATGGTTTGGTTTATTTTAACTTAAATTAATGGAGTGGGTTAATGGGCTTTTGGTTATGATCCGATAACCATTATGAGAATTTGTTCTCTATAAAATTGGGCTTAAGGGTTTTGTTAAGCCCTAATCCAAGCAAGCCTAATTGTTGTGAGGATCGATTGGCCGGCTAGAGGGGGGGTGAATAGCCCTCGTTCGTTGGATGTCGTAACTCGCTCGTTCTCGTTGCGTTGCTTATCTACGATTGTCGTTAGCGAAACGGAATAACAATAAAAACAATAATAACAACAATCACATGCAAACACAGGCGATATACGTGGTTCGGAACGGAATGGTTCCTACTCCACGAGCGAGCTCCTCGAGCTCTAGTTATGCTCACGGCACTAACTAAACCACTCCTTCTCGACAACACGTCGGAGGTGGAGAAACCTCGTACAAGAAACTACACTAGTAATACAAAAGTATAAGCAAATACAAAGACAATACAAAAGAAAAACTTTTACAATGATCGCTTTGAACCCTTTGCTTGTTGCTTGCTTTGATTGGCTCTTGAAGGACTGGAATGCAGCAGCAATTCCCCTCCAATAGCTCCACAAAAACCATGGCGAAATCCTCCCTCTTGAGCTCCTTTTATAACCTGCATCAAGCTGATTTCGTGCCCATCAGTCGACTGATCGTGACCATCAGTCGACTGGTCCTGTGGCCGTTGTCTCACAACGGCCAGATCCACGTTGGCAAAGTTCCAACGGATCACACATCAGTCGACTGATGGCACCCATCAGTCGACTGATCGACCATCAGTCGAGTGCTAGCGAGCTCGACTCCATTCTGTGCCTGTGCACAGTGTCATCAGTCGACTGCTACCCATTAGCAGTCGAATGGTGCTCCCAACAGTCGACTGCCCTCCCTCGGCAGTCGACTGATCAGCCAGTCTCTGGTTCAGTCGAACACTGGTCGAACCCATACGACCTAGAGCAGTCGACTGACACCTATGCCAGTCGACTGATGTCGGGCAAAACCTCAAACACCAAGTTTTTTTGAGCCTCTGACCGTCGGGTAAACCCTCAAATATCATGTTTGAGTCTCCGACACTCAGTCTTAGCCACTTGGCCAAGTCCACCTTATCCCTCATGGAGTTTCCCACCGAAGCTCTCTTCCCTCGGCCTACGTCCCTCGAATGCGCCAAGCGCACAGCTTCGCAACGCCATCCTTCTCGTCTCATTCCCTAGAAGTATGCTTCCCCTTTGGGCCTCACTCCATTCGTTCCCCGTCCGGCGGTCCCTCGGATGCACCAAGCGCACGGCTTCGCAATGTCATCCTTCACCGACTCAAGGACCCCGAGCCTAGTGAACTTACCAAGTCCTCAAGACTTCCCATATGCACCAAGCGCACGGCTTCGCAATGCATTTCTCACCAAGCACCAAGCGCACGGCTTCGTAATGCTTTGTATTTCCCATGCCAAGCACCAAGCGCACGGCTTCGCAATGCTTTGGACTTTCCCATGCCAAGAACCAAGCGCACGGCTTCGCAATGCTTTGGACTTTCCCATGCCAAGGCTTCCCCCTTGGACTTCCACACCAAGCTCCATGCTTGGATTTTCCATGCCAACTCCATGTTGGACTTTCCCATGACAATCCCATGTCATGAGTTTTGTCTATCATCAAAATACCATCAAGGTATTGGGCCGATTGCACCAACAATCTCTCCCTTTTTGATCATTGACAAAACTACCATCTCAAGTCTACCAATTCTCTCACATTGGCAATTCTCACATCCCAAATGAGAATTCCAAACCTAATTGGTAACTTGGTAACTTCTCCCCCTTTTTGACATTACATCAAAAAGGTCCTCCCCAAGGGTATGAATGTCTCATATCCCAATGAGATCTTATATCTCTCCCTTGGAGGAACACATGCCTACCATCTTTCTAGTGATCCCATATCACTTAAAGAGAGGCAACCCAATTTTCCGCCCATGAGGAAATACACATCCATCTTTCCATGATGGATTCCTCCCCCTAGAAGCTTGCTCCCCCTTGACCATTGCACCAACAATGTCCTTGGAGAGTTCTTAAGCCAATAGGAACATTAACCAAATCAAAATTAAGGCAAAGTTCAACAATGAACTTTCTTCCACCTTAAAATTGATACTCACCCTCAACCCAACTCCTAATCCATATCCAATGGATTTCCACCCTCTCTAATGCTCTCCCAAGCATGTCCTAGGGTTAGGAGTGGTTAGGGGACCTAAACCTAGCTGAACATGGGCCTAACTATCAAGTTTACCCGAAATCAGCTTATGCCAGTCGACTCTGTCAGCTATCAGTCGACTGGGCTTGGCATCAGTCGACTGGCCTACACGGCAGTCGACTGATAACTGCATTTGCAGTTTTCTGATTTCAGAAATGGAATTTCCGAAATCCATAAGTAAATATACATAAGGTGAAAAATCTTGAAATTTGGTATGTATATTACTTATCCTAAACACTATGGGTGAAAAATATTAGAAAATTAGTTTACCCATTAAATTAGGAGATTGATACAAAGTTCAAAAGTTTAGAAAAGCTTCAATAAAGAGCCCTCTTTGTATCATCCCATTCAATGGTGATAGCTATCAAAAGATAGGCTTCACCAAGGTTTTACAAAATGTTTTCAAAATGTTTTCAAAACCTTTAATTTCATTTTCCTAAACATCTCACCAATATCTAGATGTGTAAAACACATACAAGTCAATTAATCTAGTGAGATGTGGGTTTTTGTTCTTTAAATGGTCTCATGCATATTTCTAGGCAATATTATTTGATTCCCATCAAATCATGCCATAGTCCTTAATTTCATTTGAATTTATGCATGATGATTATGGCATAGATATGATAGGAATAAAAGCATATGCCAAAATCATGATGTCATGGCATGTGAATGAAACTTAAGCATACATGACATATAAAAATAATTCTAAACATGATCATGACATTTTTATAGATAAAAATGAAAATGATGTCATGACATGGCAAGGCAAACAAATCATGGCAACTAAAATATACTAAGGTATAGAATACCTAAGTGTTAAACTCAATTTGCCATTTCTAGGGATTAAATTCATTTTTGCCTTAAACCATTCATTTCCCTAGTGTGCCAAAAACCCAAAATGGCACACCATGACCTCTATGACCTAATTGGGCCAATTTAATCATTTTTAACTTCTCAAACCATATTGGCACACCCTATTGTGTCAACTCATAATGGCTAGGTTAACTACCCATCCACTTAGGGTTGACACACCCTAACCCAACTAGCGTGAATCGATCACGCTTTTAGGAACCCAATATCTATTGGAGCTCCTTGGGTTAACAAGGTATTCTCTAGGGATAACTTCCCTAGATACCTTCCTAATGACCCTTTTTGGCTTTGAAGCCTTAGCCAAATGGGTCTTTCCTAGGTCAACTCTAGAGGTGACTCCTCCATTGACCTTCTTAGTGGCTTTCTTGGTTTTCCTTAAGTCCTTAGCCACTAAACAAACACCATGACTAGACTTAGGGATAACTTCCCTATTAGCCTTGGTTTTCCTAGACCTAGAAATTGTTCCATAATCAAATGGAACATTATGATAAGTCTTCTTGGGCTTAGGTTTGTGACCCAAACCTTCCTTGCCCTTAGACCATTTTTGAACCTTAGGTCTTGACTTTTGTATATTAGGCCCCTTAACTGAATTTGATATTATTGCTTGGGTCTATTCTAATTTTTCTAGCCTTGACCTCAAGGCTTGGTTTTCTAGCTCTAATTTCCCCAATTTTGAATTTTCATTAGGTTTATGGGAAGGCCTCTTGTTCTTAGGCATGTGTCTACCCTTCTTAGGGTTAATGCCTAGATGGTTTTCAACTCTCCTAATGGACTCTTTAGGTAAAATAGGTCTAGAATTATGAGTCCTAGGTTTGTCCTTAGTCATATAAACATGCTTGGCACCTAGACAAACATATTTATTTTTCTTAGCATGCTTTTCATTGATAATAGCAAGAGAACTAAAATAATTTTTGGCATGCTTTTTGACTTTAGGAATTAAAGGTGCATAATTTAAATTTACCTTAGGGTTAGCTTTAGAAGCTCCCCCTACATGAGTCACACCTTCTTGCCCTTTCTTCCTCCCCCTAGGGCATTGGCTTCGGTAGTGTCCCTTTTGATTGCATTTGAAGCACACAATGTGCTCTTTGCTCTTGATTTTGGGAGCACCGGCATCCTTTTACTTTGAGTTGACTTTTGGTGTTGATGCCTTTTCCTTAGCCAATTTAGGGCACTTGCTTTTGTAATGCCCTTTCTCCCTACACTCAAAACAAATTATGTAATCTTTACGATTAATTATAATACATGAGTTACCTAGGGAGGTGGTGGAGGCCTCTTCCCTTCTTCCGGAGGTAGAAGCTTCATCTTGATCTTTCTCCGGAGTAGAAACCCTTTCCTCCCCCTCAATGCTAGAGGTGGAGGTCTCCACCAAATCATCCACATCTTCAAAAGTCGATGGTTCTTTCTCGGCATTTTCCTCTACTTGTGCCGGTTGGGAATTTTCTTGAAACTTCATTATTTTCTCCCACAATTCCCTTGCATCCCTATAGTCACCCAAACTAGACCAAATTTTGTTAGGTAACAAATCACTAAGTAACTTTATTACCTTGAGATTTGTCTTGAAATCTTTGATTTGGTCTTGAGTCCATTTTGACTTCTCAATTTGCCTATTTCTTTCATCCCTAGGCAATTTGAAACCGTTTTCTAGGATTAGCATAAAATCAAAATCGGTTTCTAGGTATACTTCCATTTTTCTTCTCCACCATAGAAAATCTCCTTCGAACTTTGGTGGTTGAAGGTTGTAGCCGGCCATCTTATAGTGCTCTCGCGGCGGTTAGTCCTTGAAGAGCGACCTCGCTCTGATACCACTTGTTGTGACGATCGGTTGGCCGACTAGAGGGGGGTGAATAGCCCTCGTTCGTTGGATGTCGTAACTCACTCGTTCTCGTTGCGTTGCTTATCTACGATTGTCGTTAGCGTAGCGGAATAACAATAAAAACAATAATAACAACAATCATACGCAAACACAAGCAATATACGTGGTTCGGAACCGAATGGTTCCTACTCCACGGGCGAGCTCCTCGAGCTCTAGTTATGCTCACGGCACTAACTAAACCACTCCTTCTCGACAACACGTCGAAGGTGGAGAAACCTCGTACAAGCAACTACACTAGTAATACAAAAGTATAAGCAAATATAAAGACAATACAAAAGAAAAACTTTTACAATAATCACTTTGAACCCTTTGCTTGTTGCTTGCTTTGATTGGCTCTTGAAGGACTGGAATGCAGCAGCAATTCCCCTCCAATAGCTCCACAAAAACAATGGCGAAATCCTCCCTCTTGAGCTCCTTTTATAACCTGCATCAAGCTGATTTCGTGCCCATCAGTCGACTGATCGTGACCATCAGTCGACTGGTCTTGTGGCCGTTGTCTCACAATGGCCAGATCCACGTTGGCAAAGTTCCAACGGATCACACATCATCGTGGATGGCACCCATCGATCGTGATCGACTCATCGATCGAGTCTTTGCAAGCTCGACTCCATTCTGCTACTGTGCACGCGGTGTCATCGATCGCTCGCATTACGGTCCGGGTGCTAACGATCATTGCCCTCCCTCGGTCGGTGATCGACCGATCTCTGGTTCGATCGAACGGTCGAACCCATATGACCTAGAAGCGATCGGTGACACCTATGCTACCGATCGTGATGTCGGGCAACACCTCAAACACCAAGTTGTTTGAGCCTCCGACCGTCGGGTAAACCCTCAAACATCAAGTTTGAGTCTCCGACACTCAGTCTTAGCCACTTGGCCAAGTCCACCTTATCCCTCATGGAGTTCCCCACCGAAGCTCTCTTCCCTTGGCCTACATCCCTCGAATGCACCAAGCGCACGGCTTCGCAACACCATCCTTCTCGTCTCATGCCCTAGAAGTATGCTTCCCCTTTGGGCCTCATTCCATTCGCTCCCCGTCCGGCGGTCCCTCGGATGCACCAAGCGCACGGCTTCGCAATGCCATCCTTCACCGACTCAAGGACCCCGAGCCTAGTGAACTTATCAAGTCCTCAAGACTTCCCATATGCACCAAGCGCACGGCTTCGCAATGCATTTCTCACCAAGCACCAAGCGCACGGCTTCGCAAGGCTTTGGATTTCCCATGCCAAGCACCAAGCGCACGGCTTCGCAATGCTTTGGACTTTCCCATGCCAAGGCTTCCCCCTTGGACTTCCACACCAAGCTCCATGCTTGGATTTTCCATGCCAACTCCATGTTGGACTTTCCCATGACAATCCCATGTCATGAGTTTTGTCTATCATCAAAATACCATCAAGGTATTGGGCCGATTGCACCAACACTAATTTTTGGCCGGCCACCCTCTCCCTCTTCTCCAAAGTGGTCGGCACCAATACCTTGCCGTCGCCCACCACCGCCTAGCTCCCTTGCTGGCGTCCAGTAGGTGCTGTCTTCTCCTATTGCCGGCGTCGATCTGCTGCCGGAGGAGCTCTGGTGATCTCTTTTGGGTCCAGCGATAAGGTGAGCCTCAACCTTCCTTATTTGGCCGCCCCTATTCCTCCACCAAAGCTCTCCAGTTTTCTGGACAGCTTGTTTCCCTCTTGTCGGAGCGTCGTTTGGACGACGTTTGGAGCTCCGACAGTGGTAGCCTTGCCGGAGATTCGATCTCCGGTAATCCTCATAGGTGGAGGACGAAGGATTCATCAAACGGTTGACGAATACCTCTCCGGAGAAGCGAGTTTTTGAGGACTCATTTTGGATCCGAATTTTGATTCGGATCGTGATCTTCTCTTGATCACATCATCTTCGACACGAGGCTAGTAACCCATACGAAGATGAGGCTCGTGACTTGGTGAAGTCATCCCGAAGATACTCGGCATGGATACGGATAGAGATGATTCTAGCGAGGATCGTTCCGGTTGATGCCTTTCCCGCTACACGTGATACGTTAGGTAAACGTAGGATAAATTTCCTTTTATTGCAAAATTTAAATTTACGGTTATGTTTACACATGTTGTACTAAGCATGCGTGTGGTGTGTGTGTTGTAATAAATTAGATTTATTATTTTTATTTCTTCCACTGTGTACATGTTTACGAAACATGTTCGAACACACACTCGCCGCAGTGCCGGAAACCCAACAGTTCTCTGCATATATAGATATGTCAATAAAGTTCTTACTGCAGCTTAAGTTCTTACTGCAGCTTAAGTGTGATGTTCCTTTGACTTGCGGTATTCATGTCATATTGATCATGAAGACTTATGCTTTGACATCTTAAGCAAGCATCTCTGAGGAGATGTAGACCCGGGATGATTGGGTATAAGTCGAAGTGATCGAAGGAGTTTGAATAGTCTATAAAGGATTCACCACTCCTTGCGAGGAGATGTATACCCATGGCCTCTCGTCGGATTGTTACTAAAGTCTTTGGCTAAAGCATTACATGTTTAGAGTAAGGTACTCTTGGATACATGTGCAGTAACTATAATTCGTAGGACGAGGAAATGATACTTGGGCTTGGTGTGACGTAGTCAACCTAGTGGGGACTGACACTATAGACCATGTCCTGAACCAAGTGGGTATAAGATGAGTGAAGGGAATGGGGCACGAATCAATATAGCTAATGAAGGGTTTCAGAAATAGTTTTGGATCAACCATTGATCTTTTCGGTTAATTGGGGATCATGATGTACTACTAGGTGCCACTCATGATCATTCTATAATTAATGGTTAATTATAGATGGCCAACATAAACCGAGAACCTATTTGGTCAAACGCACAACGAGCATAATCCGAAGAATTTAAAACGATCTTGAGAATGAAATTCTCAGACCGAGAGAAACTAGGTTTGGTTGGACCAAACAAGGAGTGAGTATGAAATTGTTTTAGTCGCAAAGGAAGCATGGATGGGCCGTGTCTTATGAAGACATGATGGATGAACCAAATTGGTTTGGTTCTAATCCAATGGTGGAGAATAAATCAAAGGGGTTTGGTTTGTTTTAAACGAATGAACGAAAGTTGGTTCGGTTCGTTTTAAATTAAAATAGACCAAATCGGTTTGGTTTATTTTAACTTAAATTAATGGAGCGGGTTAACGGGTTTTTGGTTATGAACCAAAAACCATTAAGAGAATTTGTTCTCTATAAAAATAGGGCTTAAGGCTTTTGTAAAAACCTAATCTAATCTTGCCGCCGCTCTCCTTCCTCTCCTTGTAGTCGGTGCCCAAGCCCTTGCCGCCGCCCACCCCTTGTGCCACTGTCCAAGTTGTTGCCGGCGTTCAAGCTCCTACTGGCAACCCTCCGATGATCTTCCTTGGCTCCGGCGACAAGGTGAGCATCTAGCATTCCTTATTTGGCCGGCGCAACATCCTCCACTAAAGCTGTCCAGTTTTTTGGGCAACTTGTTTACTTCTTGTCAGAGCGTCATTTGGACGATGTTTGGAGTTCCGACAGTGGATTCCTATCCCAGGATTCGATCTCTGGTAATCCTCATAGGTGGAGGATGAAGGATTCGTCAAACGGTTGATGAATACCTCTCTGGAGAAGCAAGTTTTGGGGACTCATTTTTGAATCCGAATTTTGATTCGGATTGTGTTCTTCTCTCGTTCACATCGTCTTCGACACGAGGCTAGTGACTCGTACGAAGATGAGTCTCATGACTTTGTGAAGTTATCCCGAAGATACTCGACGTGGATATGGATAGAGGCGATTCTAGCGAGGGTCACTCCGGTTGATGTCTTTCTCGCTTCACCTGATACGTCAGGTGCACGTAGAATAAATTTCCTTTTATTGTAAAATTTGAATTTACGGTTATGTCTACACATGTTGTACTATGCATGCGCGTGGTGTGTGTGATGTAATAAATTAGATTTATTGCTTTTTATTTATTCCGTTGTGCACATATTTACGAAACATGTTCGAACACACACTCGTCGCGGTGCTGGAAACCCAACAGTGGTATAAGAGCCCAGGTTGTGTTTCGACATAATCGTAAAATTGTTTTGTGATAGTTGTAATTGTATTTATGAAAATTTTCTACTTTTGAAAAGTTAGAAGTATTTATGGAAATTTTTTAATTTTGGAAAGTCTATAAGTATTTATGGAAATCTTCTTCTTTTGGAAAGTTAGAAGTATTTATGGAAATTAATATTTTCCATAAATAAAATATTTGATTAGATTTGAAATTTTTTTCCTAATTTAATCATGATTTGATTTGGGAAATCAAATCTAAAATATATTTTATTTCCATAAATAGTTTTGACAATTTAGGAAATTTATTTCCTAAATTAAAAAAAATTGACTTTCCTTAATTGAGACCTTCCATAAATAAAATATATGATTAGATTTGGAAATTTGTTTCCTAATTTAATCGTGATTTTATTTGAAGAATCAAATCTTAAACATATTTTATTTCCATAAATAGTTATGACATATAAGGAAATTTTGTACGTGTCATAATTATATGTCATGTAATTGCATTAGATGCATATCATTATGCCATGCGTGTCGTAACATGTAGATGTATGCCAATCCATGTAGATAATAGTTATTTGCATGCAAAGAGGATGAGACATAAAAATCCTTACTCAATTTTAAAGCCTACACCTTCCATTAATATGGTTAGAAGCAAAGTTTTGTTTCTTGTTTGGGTTGTTGGACTCTCTCCAAGCCTGGCTTGAACCCGAAGATGTTCAAACCATGGAATAGTTTAATACTAATATGGTAAGAGTCAGAGGTCAATCATTTGCTTTGGTTGTTGGACTCTCTCCAAGCCGGGCTAATTGGTTGAATGCACTCTAACCATATTAAAACTATTTCTCGATTAATGGGTTGCCTTTAACCTGAAGCATCGGCTTGTTGGACTCGCTCCAAGGTCGATGTGAAGGGAGGTGAAGTTGGGTGCTGTGTATATGATGCATACTTGTTAATTAGTTAACAACCCGATGTATGTGTGAACATTCAATTAGTTGATAGCACATTGTGATAGTTGCATATATGTGATATGCAATTGGTATATTTGATACCTACCATCGTAGCTATGAATGACTTGTTGGACTCTCTCCAAGATTGTTCATATCTATGTTAGATATCAGCCCATTCGGAGATGGACCTACGATCTCCTGAAGTGATTTTGGGGTTTTTCTGAAATTCAAAAAATGAATGGGATTTATGAATGTATATTGATGCATTTTAAATCATTTTTCTCATATATGCTCGTTTTGTATTTCTAGGTTAATCGATTGATCATGACGTCTTTGAATTTGCATACTATTTTGGATTCAAACAAATTGAATGGGCCTAACTTCTTCGACTGGCTTAGAAACTTGAGAATTGTTCTCAAGGTAGAAAAGCTCATGTATGTCCTTGAAGAACCTCTTCCCAACCGTCCTAGGGACAATGCAACTCCAGACCAATTGTTGGCCTATCAGAAACATATGGCAGATTCTAAACTGGTGAATTGCATCATGCTAGCCGCGATGGTACCCGAGCTTCAAAAGCAGCATGAGCATATGGATGCTAATACCATAGTCTTCCATCTTCATGAGTTGTCTCATGAGCATGCGAGATCCAAAAGGTTCGAAGTCTCTAGGCTCCTCTTCACCTCTAAGATGCAAGAAGGTTCGTCTGTAGTGCAATTTGTGCTAAAGATGAATGAGTACATCGAGCGGCTGGCCACCCTCGGGTTTGTGATGGATCATGAATTAAGTATTGACTTTATTCTGCATTGTTTTCCCATGAGTTTCTCACAATTTGTGATGAACTATCGGATGAACAAATTAGAATCCACAATTCCTTAGCTCCTCAATATGCTGAAGACTGTGGAGCCTTCTATGAAGCATGAGGAGAGGGTGGTTCTGTTAGTTGATTCCTCGAAGAAAGCTTCTAAGAGGAAGACAAAGGAACAGAAGAAAGGGAAGAATAAGAAGGATAAGAAGGAAGAACCAGCACAAAAGGGCACTTGCCATCATTGTGGCAAGGAAGGCCACTAACGAAGAAACTGCAAGATTTATCTTGAGTCCGTGAAGAAGAAGAAGCCATCCGATGCCCCATTCTCTTTAGGTATCTTCGTTATTGATTGTCATTCTATTTCCTTAGACACTTGGGTATTAGATACTGGGTGTGGCTCACATATATGTAATGACATACAGAGGCTAAGGAATAGAAGAAGACTTGTCAGAGGGGAGTCAAATTTGTGAGTTGGCAATGGAGCAAAGGTTGCTGCGGTCGCCATCGGAACTTATTTACTAAAGCTCCCTAGTGGACTAGTCTTAGAACTGGACAATTGCTATTGTGTTACTTCTCTAATAAAGAACATTATTTCTATTTCCTGCTTAAAAAGAAATGGTTACCATTTGACGTTTAGTAACAATTGTTGTTATATAACTTTGAATAACGTACTTTATGGGACTAGAATCTTGAGTAATGGTATTTATACGTTGGACGTATCCAATGACATTTTCAATATCGAAGCGAGCAACAAGCGTGCTTGAAAGGATAATTAATTAGACTCCTACATGTGGCATTGTCACCTTGGCCATGCAAGCAAGAAACGCATGTCCGAATTACACCGATGTGGAATTCTGGAATCGTTTGAATTGGATTCATACGATACATGCAAATCATGCTTAAAAGGCAAGATGACTAAGTTACCTTTTACAGGAAAAGGTGAACGAGTGGGAGAGTTGCTAGGTCTAATACATACTGATGTATGTGGACCTATGTCAACTCAAGCATTAGGAGGTTATAACTACTTCATTACCTTCACCGATGATCACTCACAGTTTGGGTATGTGTTCTTGATGAAACACAAGTCTGGAGCCTTTGAAAGGTTCAAAGAATTCAGAAATGAAGTAGAGAAACAACATGACAAGAGTATTAAAATACTTCGATTGGATCGAGGTGGTGAATACTTAAGTCAAGAGTTTCTATATTATCTAAGAGACAATGGTATATTGTCTCAATGGACTCTGCCATATACACCACAACATAATGGTGTATCTGAGAGGTGTAATCGGACCTTGTTGGACATGGTCAGGTCAATGATGAATCATGTGAATCTTCCCAAGTCCTTTTGGGGCTATGCACTTCAGACAGATGTTTACTTGTTAAAAAGAATGCCAACCAAGGTAGTCTCCACTACTCCATATGAGATATTGAATAGTAAGAAACCTCATGTATCTTACTTGAAGATATGGGGTTATCCTGCTTATGTGAAGCGGACTATATCAGACAAATTGGATGCTAAGTCTAATAAATGTCTATTTATTGTATACCCTAAGGAAACAAGGGGTTACCAATTCTCTCATCCTGTGGAACAAAAGGTGTTTATTTCAAGGCATGTTGTGTTTCTAGAGAAAGAGTTTCTCTTGCAAGAAAACAGTGGGAGTGACGTTGAGCTTGAGGAGGCTCGAGAGACTCAAATAGACATTGATGAGATGCTCGATGAAGTATCATAGTCAATCACTCATAGTGATGAGCCATCGACTGGACCTATTGAGACACAACATCTTCGTAGATCTGGTAGAACACCCAATTTTCCTGAGAGATATGGATTTCTCATAAGTGAATCGAACGACGTGTTACTCATTGATGATGGGGTGCCTACCAGTTATGAAGAAGTTTTGACAAGTTCAGAAAGGGATAAGTGGCTTGAAGCCATGAAGTCGGAAATAGATTCCATCTATGAAAACCAAGTTTGGAACTTGGTTGACCCACCTGAAGGCATAAAGCCTATAGGGTGCAAGTGGGTTTTCAAGAAGAAAACTGACAGGGATGGTAATGTGATTACCTATAAGGCTAGATTGGTGGCGAAAGGATATCGTCAAAAGCAAGGTGTTGATTATGACGAAACCTATTCTCCTGTTGCTTTGCTTAAATCCATTCGGATGCTCCTGGCCATAGCGGCTCATTATGATTATGAGATATGGCAGATGGATGTGAAAATAACTATCCTTAATGGAAACTTGCTCGAGGACGTGTATATGATACAGCCTGAGGGTTTCACATCAGTTGATAAAACCATGGTATGCAAATTGCGACGATCCATATATGGATTGAAGCAAATCATCCAGGAGTTGGAATATCCGTTTTGATGAGACAATCAAGAAGTTTGATTTCTCACAAAATCCAGACGAACATTGTGTGTTCAAGAAGGTTAGTGGGAGTGCAGTCGTATTCCTAGTATTGTATGTCGATGACATATTACTTATACGAAATGATGTTTCAATCTTACAGTCAGTTAAGATTTGGATGTCCAAGACATTCTCTAAGAAAGACCTGGGAGAAGCAACCTACATCCTCGGGAATAAGATCTATAGAGATAGATCGAAACAGTTGCTTGGTCTTTCGCAGTCTACATATATAGATCGAGTGCTAAAGAGGTTTAGCATGTCGGAATCCAAGAAAGGTTTCCTACCCATCAAGCATGGGATACACCTTTCTAAGTCTATGTGTCCGCACACAGAAAAAGAGTGGATTTGCATGAGTAAGATTCCCTATGCATCCACAATAGGATATATCAAGTATGCTATGTTATGTACGAGGCTCGATGTATCGTATGATCTGAGTGTCACGAGTAGATACCAATCTAATCCAGGAATGGATCATTGGGCGGCTGTTAAGACGATCCTTAAGTACTTAAGAAGAACTAAGGATGTGTTCCTAATATATGGAGAAGGGGACATGGTGATACGCTGGTATACGGATGCTAGCTTCCAGACAGACAAGGATGATTCCATGTCTCAGTCTAGGTACGTGTTCACCTTGAATAGGGGCGCAGTGAGTTGGTAAAGTTCCAAACAAGACACTGTAGCAGATTCTACCACTGAGGCAGAATACATTGCAACTTTGGAAGCAGCAAAGGAAGCGGTTTGGATCAAGAAGTTCATTTATGAACTTGGTGTGGTTCTAGCCATTGTTGAAGCAATACTGGTATATTGCGACAACAATGGAGCAATTGCATAGGTGAAAGAGCCTAAGTCTCATCAACGATCCAAACATGTGCTTCGCCTTGATAAGAGAGATCATTAGTAGGAAGGAAATACAAATCAAAAAAATATCCACTAAAAGGAACTTAGCGGATCCTTTGACTAAGGCATTAACTCAAAGTAAGTTTGAGGGTCATGTTAGAGCTTATGGTATTGGATACTGTAGCCATTGGCATTAGGCCATGTGAGAGTTTGTTAGTAATATATGAGAGATATCCTAAGGCAATCGCCTTATGTTTGAACCATTTATATGATAAATAAAGATTCACTATTTGACTATATATATTTTCATGTATTTTATTTGATCTTAAACTCATTTACTGAATGTCCACGATACGATTAACAGCATGAGAGAATTTGTGATTGGATCACAACTAGTGAGTTTCTCTACATGTGTAATTGTGATCTATCGGAATTATCCCTAGTCGATGAATTGATGGATTTGGACAACATCAATTCTGTCGAGACTAGCACGAGGTATACTCCTTGGTGTATCCAAGCAGCTGATTCTCACTGGCTAGAGACATTGTGATGTTCGGAGTTAATCATGGATGCTAGTTATGGTAACAAGTTCATTGGAGTGACCAGCCGTAAGACTTCATATGGTTCTCTGCATATATAGATATGTCAATGAAGTTCTTACTGCAGCTTAAGTGTGATGTTCCTTTGACTTTCGGTATTCAAGTCATCTTGATCATGATGATTTATGCTTTGACATCTTAAGCAAGCATCACTGAGGAGATGTGGACCCGGGATGATTGGGTATAAGTCGAAGTGATCAAAGGTGTTTGAATAGCCTATAAAGGATTCACCACTCCTTGCGAGGAGATGTATACCCATGACCTCTCGTCAGATTTTTACTAAAGTCTTTTGCCAAAGCATTATATGTTTTGAGTAAGGTACTCTTTGATACATGTGTAGTAACTAGAATCCGTAAGACGAGGAAATGATACTTGGGCTAGGTGTGACGTAGTCAATCTAGTGGTGACTGACACTATAGACCATGTCCTGAACCAAGTGAGTATAAGATGAGTGAAGGGAATGGGGCACGAATCATTATAGCTGCTGAAGTGTTTCAGAAATAGTTCAGGATCAACCGTTGATCTTTTCGGTTAATTGGGAATCATGATGTACTACTAGGTTCCACTCAAGATCGTTCTATAATTAATGGTTAATTATAGACGGCTAACATAAACCGAGAACCTATTTTGTCACACGCACAACGAGCGTAATCCGAAGGATTTAAAACGAGCATGAGAATGAGATTCTCAGACCGAGAGAAAATAGGTTTGGTTGGACCAAACAAGGAGCGAGCATGAAATCGTTTCAGTCGCAATGGAAGCATGGATGAGCCATGTCTTATGAAGACATGATGGATGAACCAAATTGGTTTGGTTCTAATCCAATGGTGGAGAACAAACCAGAGGGGTTTTGTTTGTTTTAAACGAATGAACCAAAGTTGATTCTGTTCGTTTTAACTTAAAATAGACCAAATCGGTTTGATTTATTTTAACTTAAATTAATGGAGGGGGTTAACGGGTTTTTGGTTATGAACTAATAACCATTTAGAGAATTAGTTCTCTATAAAAATAGGGCTTAAGGCTTTTGTGAAAACCTAATCTAATCTTGCTGCCCCTCTCCTTCCTCTCCTTGTAGTCGGCGCCCAAGCCCTTGCCGCCGCCCACCCCTTGTGCCACCATCCAAGTTGTTGTTGGCATCCAAGCTCCTGCCGGCGATCCTTCGGCAACCCTCCGGTGATCTTCCTCGGCTCCGGCAACAAGGTGAGCATCTAGTTTTCCTTATTTGGCCGGCGCAACATCCTCCACCAAAGCAGTCCAGTTTTCTGGACAGCTTGTTTCCTTCTTGTCGGAGCGTCGTTTGGACGACGTTTGGAGCTCCGACAGTGGCTTCATAGCCGGGGATTCAATCTCCGGTAATCCTCATAGGTGGAGGATGAATGATTCGTCAAACGGTTGACGAATACCTCTCCTGAGAAGCGAGTTTTGGGGACTCATTTTTTAATCCGAATTTTTATTCTGATTGTGATCTTCTCTCGATCACATCGTCTTCGACACGAGGCTAGTGACTCATATGAAGACAAGACTCGTGAATTTGTGAAGTCATCCTGAAGATACTCATCGTGGATATGGATAGAGGCGATTTTAGCGAGGGTCGCTCCTGTCGATGCCTTTCCTGTTACACGTGATACGTCAGGTATACATAGAATAAATTTCCTTTTATTGCAAAATTCAAATTTACGGTTATGTTTGCACATGTTGTACTATGCATGCATGTGGTGTGTGTGATGTAATAAATTAGATTTATTGCTTTTTATTTATTCCGCTGCGTACATGTTTACGAAACATGTTCGAACACACACTCGTCGCGGTGCCGGAAACCAAACACAATGAGCGTAATCCGAAGGATTTAAAATGAGTTTGAGAATGAGATTCTCACATCGAGGGAAACTAAGTTTGGTTGGACCAAATGAGGAGCGAACATGAAATTGTTTCAGTCGCATTGGAAGCGTGGATGGGTCGTGTCTTTTGAAGACATGATGAATGAGCCAAATTGGTTTGGTTCTAATCCAATGGTAGAAAAATAAACCAAAGGGGTTTGGTTTGTTTTAAACGAATAAACCAAAGTTGGTTCGGTTCATTTTAACTTAAAATAGACCAATGCAGTTTAGTTTATTTTAACTTAAGTTATTGGAGCGGGTTAACGGGTTTTGGTTATGAACCAATAACCGCTAGGAGATGGTTTCTTAATTGCTAAGAAATATGCGCTCTATAAAATCGTGATTAGATGTTGGAGAGCCCTAAGGGTTTTTGGTATTTTTGGAAAATCTTTTCCTCTCCTCCTCTCATCCTTTTCTTGCCGGCACCCAACTTCTTGCCGCCGCCCAAGCTCCACTAGTTGGCATCCAGCAGCTACCGTCCTCCCCACTTGCTGGCGTCTAGCTGCTGCCGGAGGAGCTCCGATGATCTTTCTTGGCTCTGACGACAAGGTGAGCACCTAGCTTTCCTTATTTTGTCGTCGTAAGTTCTCCACCAAAGCTGTCTAATTTTCTGGACAACTTGTTTCCTTCTTGTCGGAACGTCGTTTGGAGCTCCGACAACGATAACCTTGCCGGGGATTCGATCTCTGGTAATCCTCTTTGGTGGTGGACGAAGGATCTGTCAAACGGTTGATGAATACCTCTTAGGAGAAGAGAGTTTTAGGGACTAGTTTTTGAATTCAAATTTTGATTCGGATTGTGATCTTCTCTCGATCACATCGTCTTCGACACGAGGCTAGTGACTCGTACGAAGACGAATCTTGTGGCTTTGTGAAGTCATCCCAACGATACTCGGTGTGGATACGAATAGAGGCGATTCTAGCGAGAGTCGATCAGGTAGATGTCTTTCCTACTACACGTGAAATGTCAGGTATACGTAGAGTAATTTACTTTTAATGCAAAATTTTAAACTACGATTATGTCTAAACACGTTGTACTATGCATGCATGTGGTGTGTGTGATGTAATAAATTAGATTTATTGCTTTTTATTTCTTCCACTGTGTATATATTTACGAAACATGTTCGAACACATACTCGTTGTGGGGCCGAAAATCGAACAGATGTCCCCTTGAGGAGCTCATAAAGCTCATAATGTAAATCCTGCAGGCGGACTTGATCTAACATGATGATAAGGATGAGTGGTACTACTTATGGAATTAGATATTGATTAATTAAATTGTCAGTAATTTAATTAATGAATGGACATTCGATATCTTAAACATGGGGAGATATTTTGTACAAATAATATGTGGAGCCCATATTTAATTATGGGGGTTGGTGAGGTAGATCAATGATGATCCTCTAGTAGAATGGATCTGTTGGACTTTCCGAGCCGCAAAAACTGCTTTTTGCGTTGCGGAAACCCCGCAAGTCCGGCCACGGATCCGTGCGAAGATATATTAAAATAAAAACATGTATGTGCTAAGTAAACTTAGATCTACCTTAGATCTAGAAGTTTAGAGTATTACCCTCGTAGCGACGCCCTTCGCTTATCCCGCTCGTCCAAACATTTCGCCGGAACTCAAGAGTGTCAAGTGAACACTCCTCTATTGGTATCCACACAAACAAATGGTGGAGAAAAATAACTTAGAGTGTGCTAGCACCCTTTAGGAATTTCAGCAAGATGAGGGGATGGGAGATCTTGAGAAGGTGATCCAAGGAAGAGGAAGATGGAGTTACACAAAATCAATACCCATCTCATCAAGAAGTGGCCGGCCACTTTAACCTTAGGGGTTACATGCATGCATGTAACTCCAATAGCCAATGGCTCTTGGTCTCCCTCATGAGGTGGCACCACATGATAAGTCAATGATGATGTGGAGCATCATCATTGGCCGACCATACCAAGTCATCATCATGACATGGCATTTGGTCAAGTCAAACATGACCTTTCATCTTCCCTCTCAAGTCAAGTCAAACTTGACCTCTTATATCCCATGGTTGATCAAATCCAACTATTTAATTCAAGTTAATTTAATTTAATGAATCTCTATTCATTAATTTAAATTGATTTGATGAATTAAATCTAAATTAGACACATTCAACACTTGAATCAAATTGAGTCCAACTCAATTAGTCTAATTTGGATTACTCTTAATCCAATTTGGTTCATCCCATGAACCTAATCCTCATGGTTCATCATATGAACCTAATCTCCATCTAATTGCCCTTTGTGTGTGACCCTATAGGTTCTTATAACATTGGCAATGTCCCTAAACCGATTTAGGAACATAAGCAATGAGCGGTATCTAGCAACACATCATTGCTACCCAAGTTACAAGAATGTTGAGCTCCAACATCACCTTTGTGACTACTAATTGTTACTCTCACAATATGTGACAATGTCCCTCTATCCTTGACATCTGGATTGACCAATCAAGGCATAGACCGTGTCATCCTCGGTACAATCTATATCTTGAACTCCAAGTAGACTCACTCTAATCAAATCATATTGAGCTCATTTGGGCATGGCCATGCACTTCGTGGTCTCACTCTATCAAGAATAATGATGTCTCTCCCATCATATAGGAGGGATAGATCCCATCTACATCACTCACATCCCTCCGCATAATTTGTCACATACCCAGTAATCTCCTTTATAGTCCACCCATTTACGGGTGACATTTGACAAAGCCAAAGTATGCAACTCCTTATGTAGGGAACCATGGTGACATCAGGTCTAAGGACTAATAGTCATACTAATAGCCATATGAGAAAGTA
Organism: Wurfbainia villosa; assembly: GCA_025175895.1. Lineage (NCBI taxonomy): Eukaryota > Viridiplantae > Streptophyta > Magnoliopsida > Zingiberales > Zingiberaceae > Wurfbainia > Wurfbainia villosa. The sequence continues at coordinate 7,227,920 of CM046003.1, read as the reverse complement.
TATGACACTCATATAATGATCCACGATACTTTCTCATGGCGGGTCATTCAGTATACATTCTCTAATGTATACCCATGTGTCAACTCGATATCTCATATCCATGACTTGTGAGATCAAGTCATCATACTGACCTACATGCTAGTCTCTACGCATTAACATTGTCCCTGAATGTTAATACTTGACTAGGAATGATTAAGAGTAGTGTTCTCTATATCATCTCATTATCGATTCAACCAATCGATTGATATAGATATGAACCTACTACTCAAGGACATTATTATATTTAGTTATTTTGCACCAATACAAGTAAATATAATAACCATGCCTTTATAAATAGAAATATGATACAATAAAGTCCAAACAACAATCATCACATGATTGACTCTAGGGCTTTCACTAACAGGATCATCATTAATGGATCGGGTTATATGTGGATCAGATCCATTGGGTGGCGAAGATCCAACTCCTCCTCATGGTCCCTATTGTAGCCTATTATAAATACCTCATGAAGCCTAGATCTATAAAAGAGGAGATGGAGAGGCAAGGGAGGAAGTTAGGGTTTTGCTTCTTTTAGGGTCGGCGGTAAGAGAAGATTAGGGTTTCCTTCTCTTCCTTTCTTTTGGACGCCACTACATCTCCCTCTCCTAGGGTCGATGCCTCCTTTCCTCAAGTTAGGGTCGGCGGCAACAAGCAAGGAGAAAGGGGGTTCTCTCTTCCTTAATCTCCTCTCCTCTCTTTAGGGCTGGTTGACACCACTTCTTGGAGTTTTGGTGGTCGGTACAAGCAAGGAGAAGAGGAGAAGGTTTTGTGTTTGGCACAAGAACGGAGAAGAAGGGAGGGTTTTCTTCCCTTGTTCGGAGTGAGTAAGGAAGAGAAGATACATGGTCTAGGAGGCTTCAATTCTTGGATGATCGTCGCCCACACGACATCCAAGAAGAGGATAGGAATATAATAGAAGATCAAGAGGTAAAACAAGAGGTATAATCTTGTTTAATTTTAATTCTTGTTTTTTTTTATTTTGCATGTTGTTGATTGACATGGACCCCGATAATAAACACAAAAATCGGTGATCCATTCATCATCTATTCCGCAGCTAATCGAGGAAAAGGGTTAGATTGCTTGAACAACAAGTTTGTTCAAGCGACCACTCAAATCGAATAGCACGATGATTAATCGGTTACTTGGGTAATCCATCTTCGTCTGGATTAGTTTTAATTAATAAAATTTTAATCCGGGGATGTGACATAGGATCGCCATGCACAAGCAACCGAAGTGAAGCATAACTCCTATCATGTGGTATCAGAGCCACGGTTTCCCATTTGTGTGTTTTGGATTCGGTTACTTTCACACATTTATCATATATTGTTTTTGTTGGATAATAGTAGGATGTGCTCAGGCTAACTTTTTACTTGCAAGCATAAGATCCAACTATTATGGCTATGTGAATGTATGTGATTGTGTGTGTGTGATTGTAATTAATTATTTGAATCATCAGGGTTGACGAGGATAATTAGTATTTAATTTTTGTAATTAAATACCACATTGTTTAGCCGCTTATTTTAATTTATTTTTCATCTAGATATGTTGTACACTCTTTGATGGAGTATAGGATCGATGGATGTAAATTAAAATATTTTATCTCAGCTCGAATCCCCTTGTGGCTTGCGCATGGTAAAGGGAGGAGTGGATAAGGTGGCGATACGATGGGAAGCATATTGGAAAACAAAAGCCATAATAGTTGGAAAATTTAATTTTTCATATTTATTGCTTATTGTTTGATATGCATGTTGTGTGTGTTTAAAAAATCTTCAATTTTAAATTACTAAGTGGGAGAGGGATATTTTTTAATTCCCGGGGCCTCCATTACAATTTGACATGTGATGTGAACAAACTTGCACGTTGGCTCTAAGTGCCTTCCTCCATATCGGATGAGTTTGTTTTGCGGATCACTAGGTCAAATTTGGTTATAGGAAATTGTTGGAATGCATACTGAAAGCCTAGCTCTTTTTGTATGAACATTTTTATTTTTGAAATAAGAATCACATGATCATTGTTTGCACTTTATATTTATTATATGTGTGCATATTATCTAATATTTTACATTGTAGATAACATGGTGCTTGGTGTGGCACAGAAGATCATGTTATCAGTCCCTTGTAGAATATAAGTAGAGGCTCACAACCAAGATAGTCTTGGACAAACCATTGGCATGGTTGTAGTGTAGCTTGGTATTGTTTTGTCTTGAACATAGAGTTACACTAGTACACTTAGGTGTATTGAGCAGGACCGACATAAAGGTGATTCGATTTATTGCTGACTACATAATTGAATTGGACATCGGATATTATGTTGTACATGCTCTTAATCCTGATATAATAACGGGCACATGTACTTAGTATTTGTTTCTTTGATTTACCTATGGGTGAGAGTTAGATGGATTAAATCAATATGCCCGGTAAGTTGGGAAATGAAATTATTTACATGGTGTGCCGTTGATTATAGGAGGAAACCGTGTCCTATATATTAGGTTGATGATGTCCCCTTGAGGAGCTCATAAGGTTCATCATGTAAACCCTGCAGGTTGACTTAGTCAACATGATGATAAGGTTGAGTGGTACTACTCGAGGAGTTAGATGTTAATTAATTGATAGTCAGTAAATCAATTAATTGACGGACATTCAATATCTTAAACACGGGGAGATGGATGTACAAATAATATATGGAGCCCATACTAATTTATGGGGGTTGGTGAGGTAGTTCAATGATGATCCTCTAGTGTAATGGAACATCATTGATGGATCAAGTTTGTGTGGTTCCGATCCATCGGGTGGCCAAGATCCAACTCCTCCTCATGGTCCCTATCGTAGCCTAATACAATCCTCAAGAAGTCTAGATCCAATGGTTGAGATTAATTCTCTAGATCCGACGGTTGAGATTAATTCTCTAGATCCGACGGTTGGTATTAAATCTCTAGATCTGACGGTTGGGATTAAATCTCTAGAACCGACGGTTGAGATTAAATCTCTTGATCCGACGGTTGAGATTAAATCCCAAGGTGGAGATTAAATCTCTAAGATCCGACGGTTGAGATTAAATCTCTAGAACCAATGGAGGAGATTAAACCTAGGCCTAAACCTAACTCTATATATATGGGAGAATGGGTTGGGCGGCAACAAAGATGAATGCTAAGGACATTAGGGTTTTGCCTAGCATTGCTTGGGCGGAAAGAAACCCTAAGGAGGAAACCCTAATTAGATTAGGGTTTGGCTCTTTGGTTGGGTGGCTAGGTTTGGAAGGTAAGGTGGGCGGCAACTATAGGGGAAGTGCTCTTCATCTTCCTAGGGTGTTAGTCGGCTACTATCCTTTTCCCTCTACCTTGGGCGGCAAGAAATCCAAAGGGAGCTTGGTTGGGTGGCTAGGGTTTGGAAGAAAATGTGGGCGGCAACTATAGGGGAAGTGCTATTCTTCTTCCTCGGGTGTTGGCCGGTTCCTATCCTTTTCCCTCTACCTTGGGTGGCACCCAACCTATTCCTCTTCTCCGCTTCTTTTCCTCTTGGCCGACGGCACTAGGAGCTAGGGTTTGTCCCTAGTTCGGTTTCTTGGTTGTTTCCATCTTATTCTCTCTTTTCATGGGGTCGGCGGCATCAAGTCTTTATGGCTTGGTGGTTGGCTCAAGCAAGAAGGGAAAGAGAGTTCTTCTTTCGTTTGATTGAATAAGATCTAGGAAGCTTCAACTTGTGGAGGATCTTCGCCCACACGAAGTCTACAAGGAGGTTAGGACATACGATAGAAGACCAAGAGGTATAAAAGTTTTACAAACTTTATTATTGATCATTGCATGTTCTTATTAATATATTTGTATGTGTTGATTATACATGTCTACATCCATATGTATTTGTTGTTGGGTTTTTTCGAGCCGCAAAAACCGCTTTTTGCGTTGCGGAAACCTCGGAAGCCCCGGCCACGGATCCGTGCGAAGTATAAAATATAAAAACATGTATGTGCTACAAAAAACCCTATATCTACCTTAGATCTAAGAGGTTAGACTTTACCCTCGTTGAGACGCCCTTCGCTTATCCCGCTCGTCCAAAAGTTCGCCGGAACTCGAGAGTGTCAAGCGCACACTCCTCTATGGTATCCACACAAGCAATAGGTGGAGAAAAAGACACTTGAGTGTGCTAGCACTCCTCTATGGTGTCTCGGCAAGATGAGGTTGGAGAGGGAGAGCTTGAGAGGAAAAATTCCAAGGAAGAAGATGAAGTCATGGAGAGTTACTCACAAAATAAATTTCACCCATGAAACCCCTAAAGTGTTGGCCGACCACATTTTGGAGAGGGGGGGTTACATGCATTCATGTAACTCCCATGACCCTTGGTCTCCCTCATGATGTGGCACCAATTGACCAAGTCAATGATGATGTGGAGCACCATCATTGGCCGGCCATGCCTAGTCATCATCATGACATGGCATTTGGTCAGGTCAAACTTGACTTTTCATCTTCCCTCTCAAGTCAAGTCAAACATGACCTCAAATCTCCCATGGTTGATCAAATCTAACCACTTGACTCAAGTCAATTTAATTTAATGAATCTCTATTCATTAATTTAAATTGATTTGATGAATCAAATCTCAATTAGACTCATTCAACACTTGAATCAACTTGAGTCTAACTCAATTAGTCTAATTTGGATTACTCTTAATCCAATTTGGTTCATCCCATGAACCTAATCCTCATGGTTCATCATATGAACCTAATCTCCATCTAATTGCTCTTATGTGTGTGACCCTATAGGTTCTTGTAACGTTGGCAATGTCCCTAAACCGATTTAGGAACAAAAGCAATGAGCGGTATCTAGCAACACATCATTGCTACCCAAGTTACAAGAATGTTGAGCTCCAACATCACCTTTGTGACTACTAATTGTGACTCTCACAATATGTGACAATGTCCCTCTATCCTTGACATCTAGATTGACCAATCGAGGCATAGACCGTGTCATCCTCAGTGCAATCTAAATCTTGATCTCCAAGTAGACTCACTCTAATCAAATGAGCTCAATATCTCATATTGACTCATTTGGGCATAACCATGCACCGTGGTCTCACTCTATCAAGAATATCGATGTCACCCGTCATATAGGAGGATAGATCCCATCTACATCACTCACATCCCTCCGATAATTTTATTTACATACCCGATGTCGCCTTTATAGTCCACCCATTTACGGGTGACGTTTGACGAAGCCAAAGTATGCAATGCCTTATGTAGGGAACCATGGTGACTTCAGGTCTAAGGACTAATAGTCATACTAATAGCCACATGAGAAAGTATATGACACTCATATAACGATCCATGATACTTTCTCATGGCGGGTCATTCAGTATACATTCTCCAATGCATACCCATGTGTCAACTTGATATCTCATATCCATGACTTGTGAGATCAAGTCATCATATTGACCTACATGCTAGTCTCTACGCATTAACATTGTCCCTGAATGTTAATACTCGACTAGGAATGATTAAGAGTAGTGTTCTCTATATCATCTCATTATCGATTCAACCAATCGATTGATATAGATAAGAACCTACTACTCAAGGACATTATTATATTTAGTTATTTGGCACCAATACAAGTAAATATAATAACCATGCCTTTATAAATAGGAATATTATACAATTAAATTCTATACAACAATCATCACATGATTGGCTCTAGGGCTTTCACTAACAATCTCCCACTAGCACTAGTACCAATCACCGTAGTATCTAATACCTAATGACCTAGTGTGGCCATCATGCTTTTTCTGTGCCAAAGCCTTGGTCAAGGGATCTGCGATGTTAGCCTCTGTGGGTACTCTGCAAATCTTCACATCTCCTCTATCGATAATCTCTCGAATGAGATGGAAGCACCGATATATTCGGCCTCTGTTGTAGAATCAATAACTATGTTCTGCATGGAACTCTTCCAGCTCACAGCGCCACTATTCAAGCAAAACACGAACCCTGACTGCGATCTATAATCATCCTGGTCAGTTTGGAAGCTGGCATCGCTATAACCCTTTACAACTAGCTCCTCATCGCTTCCAAATATCAAGAAATATTCTTTAGTCCTTCTCAAGTACTTAAGAATATTCTTGGTACTATCGATGGCGCTCACCGATCAGATCTTGGTATCTACTCGTCATGCTCAAAGCATACGAGACATCAGGACGAGTACACAGTATGGCGTACATGATAGATCCTATAGCGGATCGTAAGGGATCTTATCCATGCGGTCTCTCTCCTCTCTAGAAGAGGACTTTGAGTCTTGAAAGACTCACACCATGTGACATCGTGAAGTCCTTTCTTGGAATTCTGCATGGCAAACCGAAGTAATACCGTGTCAATGTATGTACTCTGACTTAGGCCAAGCAATCTCTTAGATCTATCTCTATAGATCTTGATGCCTAGAATACAGGCTGCTTCACCTAAGTCCTTCATTGAGAAGCACGTCCCGAGCCAAGTCTTCACAGACTGTAGCGAAGGGATGTCATTCCCAATGAGCAGTATGTCATCCACATACAATACAAGGAAGACAACTGTATTCCCATTAACCCTCTTGTAGACACAGGGTTCATCTTCATTCTTGATGAAACCAAACTGTTTGATTGAATCATCGAATCGAAGATTCCAGCTCTGAGAAGCTTGCTTTAGCCCATAAATGGACCTTTGCAGCTTGCATACCTTCCCAGTATGCTGTGGATCTACAAAACCCTCAGGTTGTGTCATGTACACATCCTCGAGTAAGTTTCCATTCAGAAATACGGTTTTGACATCCATCTGCCAGATCTCATAATCGTGGTATGCTGCAATAGCAAACAAGATCCTAATGGACTTAAACATCGCCACTGGAGAAAAGGTTTCATCATAGTCAATACCATGAATTTGCTTGAAACCTTTAGCCACCAATCAGCCCTTATAGGTATGCGTAAGTCCATCCATGTCAGTCTTTCTCCTAAAGACCCACTTACACCCAATGGGTTTGACCCGGTGGATCACCAAAGTCCATACTTGGTTGGTGTACATGGATTCCATCTCGGATCTCATGGCCTCTAGCCATTTCTCAGAATCTGGGCTCATCACAGCTTCCTGATAGGAGGTAGGCTCATTCTCAATGAGCATAACGTCATCATGGTCAGACAAGAGAAATGAGTATCTCTCAGGCTGACGACGTACCCTATCAGACCTGCGAAGAGGTAGGTCTACATGAACAGGTGGTTGTTCCACAACTCTTTGTGCAACAACCTCATCACCCACAACACTTTGTGGTTCCTGTTCAACCTCCATCAAGGCCTCAGTGCTATGGTCCTTATCTTGAATTTCTTCAAGATCGAAGGTACTCCCACTAGTTTTTCTAGAAACAAAATCCCTTTCTAGAAAAACTCCAGTCTTTGCCACAAACACTTTGTGCTGACTGGGAATGTAGAAGTAATATCCCTTTGTATCCTTGGGATATCCAACAAAATAGCACCTATCAGATTTGGGTCCCGGTTTATGCGAGACTTGGCGTCGAGCGTAAGCCTCACAACCCCAAATCCTCATGAAAGACATCTTCGGATTTCTCCTTGTCCATATCTTGTATGGTGTCTTTATCACAATCTTGGATGGTACACGGTTAAGGGTAAAGGTTGCTGTGTCTAGAGCATATCCCCAAAAGGATATAGGAAGATCTGTGTGACTCATCATAGATCGTACCATATCTAATAGGGTACGATTCCTCCTTTCGGATACACCATTCCACTGTGGTGTTCCAGGAGGAGTGAGTTGGGATAGAATCCCACACTCAGCTAGATAGTCACAAAACTCATGGCTAAGGTATTCACCACCTCGATCTGATCGAAGTATCTTAATACTCTTGCCAAGCTGGTTTTGTACTTCATTCTTGAATTCTTTGAACTTTTCAAAGTATTCTGATTTATGTGTCATAAGATACACATAACCATATCTACTGAAGTCATCAGTAAATGTAATGAAGTACCTGTAACCACCTCTAGCAGCAACATTGAAAGGACCACATACATCACTATGTATAAGTCCTAACAAATCTGTTGCTCTTTCGCTGTGTCCACTAAAGGGAGTCTTGGTCATCTTGCCTAAAAGGCAAGACTCGCATGTCTCATATGATTCAAAATCAAATGAGTCTAGCAGCCCATCCTTATGGAGCTGAGATAAGCGACTCTCATTTATGTGACCTAAGCGACAATGCCAGAGATAAGTTTGGTTCAACTCATTTGACTTGAACCTCTTGGTACTTATGTTATAGATAGGGCTCTCTAAGTCTAGAAAGTAGAGTCCGTTCATTAGAGGTGCACTACAATAGAACATATCATTTAAATAAACTGAACAACATTTGTTCTTTATTATAAATGAAAAACCTTTCTTGTCCAAACAAGAAACTGAAATGATGTTCTTAGTTAAGCGGCACATAACAACATTCATCTAATTCTAGTACAAGCCCAGAGGGCAGAGATAGATCATAAGTTCCTACAGCAACAGCAGCAACCCTTGCTCCATTGCCTACTCGTAGGTCCACCTCGCCCTTTGTCAATGCCCTGCTATTTCTCAGTGCCTGCACATTGGTACAAATGTGAGATGCACATCCGGTATCTAATACCCATGATGAAGAAATAGATAGATTGACTTCTATAACATTTATACCTGAAGTAGAAGTCTCACTTCTTTTCTTCTTAAGATCTTCGGTATGCCTTGATTCGCTTCCAGTGTCACCTTCCTTGCAGTGGAAGCAAGCCCCTTCCTTGGCTACCCCTCCTTTGGGTTTAAGTTCTTTGCCTTTGCCCTTGGCTTGGGACTTTCCCTTACCTTTAGGCTTGCCCTTGCCTTTCTTCTTTTGCACCATCAAAATGGTGTCAGATTTTCCCTTCTTAAGATTAAGCTCGTGATTCTCAACATCTTTGAGCATTTCGATGGCTTATCAATTTCATTCATGTTTATAATTCATGACAAATTGATTGTAGGCTTGTGGCAAAGATTACAAGATCTGATGTGACTCTTGCGAAGTAAGTGGGAATCCCAGCCTTTGTAGGTTTTCTACGTACCCAATCATCTTGAGTACATATGTACCTACGGGAGTCCCTTCTTGCATTTTGGACCCAAATAATGCCTTAGAGACTTCATATCTCTCATGCTTAGCTTGTCCTTGATATAGTTGACGAAGATGTCCAACCATATCATAAGCATTCATGAACTCGTGTTGCTTCTGAAGCTCAGAGTTCATGGTCGCGAGCATTAGACATGATACATCTAATGCATCATCTTGATGCTTCTTGTAAGCATCTTTGTCAGCTCGCGAGGCAGTGGAAGGAGGTGCCTCCAGAATGGGCTGCCCCAAGACGTACAACTTCCTTTCTTGGGTGAGAACAATTCTGTGTTCTGCATCACCAGAAATTTGCTCCATCGAGCTTGTCCTTCTCAAGGAGACGCGAGAGAGAGTGTTCTTGTTTTTTGACATAGTTATCTACAACATACAATGCAGAGAATTAATATTATATTCCTTTTATCATTTAATTAGGCCTTTAATCAAATGATGCTCCCACTGAATTATAGGAATTTTGTAGAATCGAGTTATGGATGTGGTCAAACCACATTACTAGATTCATACAAACTAGCTATAATTCTTTCGGGACAAGATCCACATCATACTAAGCCTTGAGTTAGCTTTGGCTAAATCGCCCAAGACTTAGTACGATCGGTGGGTAACACATTACCGATTACATCTCTATGCAACTCTTGTTTATAGGATTAAGACCCACATTTACAAAAGACCTTGAGTTAGCTTTGGCTAAATCGCCCAAGGTTTAGTGTAAATGCGATCTTAACCTATCTTTCCAACGATTGGAATATGCCTATAGTTCTACTCGATCCAATTGAGTTAACTAGTTTTGCTCAATCTAATTGAGCTTACTCTAACCCGAAGTCGTGATAGGCGACCAAGATTGTCCTCCGCACCCTACCAAGATAATATGTGTTGCTCGCTGGCAGATTCAACAACGAACAAATGATCGAGGTAGTGATGGGTATCAAGGCTTGGTAGGGCATTTTCGAGTTGATTCGATTATGATCTAATCTAATCGTAATGTGTATCTTATACGCATTTAGGCCTTTATTATCCTATATTAGCATGCATCATATACATACATTCATTATTCTAGCATGCATCATATACATACAAGAAAATTATCCTAGCATGCATCATATACATACAAGCATTATTCTACTAGCATGCATCACATACATACAAGCAAAATCAATTAAATATATATATATATATATATCAACATATATATATATATAATTAAATGTGATATAGTCATTGCCCTACTACGATCTTCTAAAGCCAATGAGAAGATCGGACGGTCAACCTAAGGCTAGCGGCTTCTCCAAGCGCTTCCTTTGACCGCCATGTGTCGTCGTCACCCTTCTCGTAATCTCGTCTTCGAGTGGACTTTCCACCGCTCCATTTTGTACATTAAAAATATGAAACTCGAGTTACATTCAAGTCTAAAAACTAATTACAACTAGAATATCAAAAGAAGAGGTACGACGCGCAGGTCGCATACACTATACAACACGCACAACCATAAAACGGCACGCAGGCCGTAATATGAATTACAACACACATAATCCAATCAAATTGGGGTCATTGGGCCATGACAATCACAGAATTATACATAATTCTAAATTATGTATTTTTTTACAGAAATTTCTATAATTTTTCCTAATTTATTTCGAATTTATGAGTCACCTCTCCGTAACGGTCCCGCTAAGCGGTTTCCGGGCGCGATCGCGGGACATGGCCCCTTTTGGGGATAGGGGCAGCGCCCCTACTCGCAAAATAAACTTCGCGAGTATTCCTACAATGATGTTACAGCGACATAAGTCGCTGTCCCAAAAACCTAAAGCGAGAACTCGCTTATTCGGAGAGTTTTTCTCGACGGTTGAAGCCTACGAGTGTCCCAACACTCGTTGCTTCGACTCTACGAGAAAAATACCCAAAAATTCTATAAAATTAGGAAATTTACAGAAACATATAAATCTGTAATTTTTATATCTAATTTAAAAATTACAAAAACGAAACACATACATGCTTCGTACGTGGCTCTGATACCACCGTTGGGTTTTTCCGAGCCGCAAAAACCGCTTTTTGCGTTGCAGAAACCTCGGAAGCCCCGGCCACGGATCCGTGCGAAGTATAAAATATGAAAACATGTATGTGCTACAAAAAAACCCTAGATCTACCTTAGATCTAAGAGGTTAGACTTTACCCTCGTTGCGACGCCCTTCGCTTATCCCGCTCGTCCAAAAGTTCGCCGGAACTTGAGAGTGTCAAGCGCACACTCCTCTATGGTATCCACACAAGCAATAGGTGGAGAAAAAGACACTTGAGTGTGCTAGCACTCCTCTATGGTGTCTCGGCAAGATGAGGTTAGAGAGGGAGAGCTTGAGAGGAAAAATTCCAAGGAAGAAGATGAAGTCATGGAGAGTTACTCACAAAATAAATTTCACCCATGAAACCCCTAAAGTGTTGGCCGACCACATTATGGAGAGGGGGGGTTACATGCATGCATGTAACTCCCATGACCCTTGGTCTCCCTCATTATGTGGCACCAATTGACCAAGTCAATGATGATGTGGAGCACCATCATTGGCCGGCCATGCCTAGTCATCATCATGACATGGCATTTGGTCAAGTCAAACTTGACTTTCCATCTTCCTTCTCAAGTCAAGTCAAACATGACCTCTAATCTCCCATGGTTGATCAAATCTAACCACTTGACTCAAGTCAATTTAATTTAATGAATCTCTATTCATTAATTTAAATTGATTTGATGAATCAAATCTCAATTAGACTCATTCAACACTTGAATCAACTTGAGTCTAACTCAATTAGTCTAATTTGGATTACTCTTAATCCAATTTGGTTCATCCCATGAACCTAATCCTCATGGTTCATCATATGAACCTAATCTCCATCTAATTGCTCTTATGTGTGTGACCCTATAGGTTCTTGTAACGTTGGCAATGTCCCTAAACCGATTTAGGAACATAAGCAATGAGCGGTATCTAGCAACACATCATTGCTACCCAAGTTACAAGAATGTTGAGCTCCAACATCACCTTTGTGACTACTAATTGTGACTCTCACAATATGTGACAATGTCCTCTATCCTTGACATCTAGATTGACCAATCGAGGCATAGACCGTGTCATCCTCAAATCTTGAACTCAAGTAGACTCACTCTAATCAAATGAGCTCAATATCTCATATTGACTCATTTGGGCATAACCATACGCCGTGGTCTCACTCTATCAAGAATATCGATGTCACTCCCGTCATATAGGAGGATAGATCCATCTACATCACTCACATCCCTCGTAATTTATTCTGACGTTTAACGAAGCCAAAGTATGCAATGCCTTATGTAGGGAACCATGGTGACTTCAGGTCTAAGGACTAATAGTCATACTAATAGCCACATGAGAAAGTATATGACACTTATATAACGATCCATGATACTTTCTCATGGCGGGTCATTCAGTATACATTCTCCAATGCATACCCATGTGTCAACTTGATATCTCATATCCATGACTTGTGAGATCAAGTCATCATGTTGACCTACATGCTAGTCTCTACGCATTAACATTGTCCCTGAATGTTAATACTCGACTAGGAATGATTAAGAGTAGTGTTCTCTATATCATCTCATTATCGATTCAACCAATCGATTGATATAGATAAGAACCTACTACTCAAGGACATTATTATATTTAGTTATTTGGCACCAATACAAGTAAATATAATAACCATGCCTTTATAAATATGAATATGATACAATTAAAGTCTATACAACAATCATCACATGATTGACTCTAGGGCTTTCACTAACATTTGTATAATCATGGACCCCGAAGGTAAACACAAAAATCGGCGATCCGTCCGTCGTCTCTTCCACGGCTAACCGACAAGAAGTGTTTTTTTTTTGCTTGAACAACTAGTTTGTTCAAGCGATCGCTCAAGTCGTTAGCACGACGACGAAACGGTTGTGCTTCAAAAACTCATCCCGTCCGGATTAGTTTTAGTCGATAAAATTTTAATCCGGGGACATGGGAGCCAATGAGCCTCCGAGCCGATTCCAACAATTGGTATCAGAGCCACGGTTTCCGGATTTGTGTGTTTTGGATTCGGTTACTTTCATGAACATATCATATATTGAGTATGCCGGATAATAGTAGGATGTGCGTAGGCTAACTTTTTGGTTGCAGGCATAAGATCCGACTATTATGGCTATATGTGTGTATGTGATTGTTTGTGTGTGATTGTATGTATATTATTTGAATCCTCGGGGTTGACAAGGCTGTTGGGATGTATACTGAAAGCCTAGCTCTTTAGTATGAACATCTTTATTTTGAAATAAGAATCACATGATCATTGTTTGCACTTTTATATTTATTATATGTTGTGCATATTGTCTAATACTTTACATTGTAGATAACATGGTGCTTGGGTGATGGCAAAGAAGATCATGTTATCAGTCCCTTGTAGAGTATAAGTAGAGGCTCACAACCAAGATGGTCTTGGACAAACCATTGGCATGGTTGTAGTGTAGCTTGGTATTGTTTTATCTTGAACATAGAGTTACACTAGTACACTTAGGTGCATTGAGCAGGACCGACATAAAGGTGATTTAATTTATTGCTGACTGCATAATTGAATCGGACCTCGGATATTATGTTGTACATGCTCTTAATCCCGATATAATAACGGGCACATGTACTTAGTATTTATTTCTTTGATTTACCAGAGGGTGAGATTTCTATGGATTAAATCAATATGCCCGGTAAGTTGGGAAATGATATTATTTACATGGTGTGCCGTTGATTATAGGAGGAATCCATGTCCTATATATTAGGTTGATGATGTCCCCTTGAGGAGCTCATAAGGTTTATCATGTAAACCCCGCGGGTTGACTTAGTCAACATGATGATAAGGTTGAGTGGTACTACTCGAGGTGTTAGATGTTAATTGATTGATGGTCAGTAAATCAATCGATTGATGGACATTTGATATCTTAAACACGGGAAGATAAATGTACAAATAATATATGGAGCCCATATTAATTTATGGGGGTTGGTGAGGTAGTTCGATGATGATCCTCTAGTGGAATGGAACATCATTGATGGATCAAGTTTGTGTGGTTCCGATCCATCGGGTGGGCAAGACCCAACTCCTCCTCATGGTCCCTATCGTAGCCTTATATAAACCTCATGAAGTCTAGATCAAATGATGGAAAACAAATCTCTAAATCCGACGGTTAGGATTAAATTCCTAGAACCGACGGTTGAGATTAAATCTCTAGATCCGACGGTTGGGATTAAATTCCAAGAACCGACGGTGGAGATTAAACCAAGGCCTAACCCTAACTCTATAAAAGGAAGGCTATGGTTTGGGTGGCAAGATAGGTTAATGGTTCATGATGGATGCTAAGGAAATTAGGGTTTTTGCCTAGTATCCTTGGGCGGCAAGCAACCTCATGGAGGAAACCCTAATTAGGGTTTTGGCTCCTTAGGTTGGGCGGCCAAGGTGATAAAGGAGGGTGGGCGGCAACCTATGGAGGAGCTTGTCTTCTTCATTGAAGGTGGCTAGCTCCTAGATCTCTCCTCTCCACCATGCTTAGGCGGCAAGAAACCAATGGAGGAAACCCTAGTTAGATTAGGGTTTGGCTCTTTGGATTGGGCGGCTAGGTTGGAAGTTAGGTTGGGCGGCAACTATAGGGGAAGGGCTCATCTTCTTCCTTCTAAGGGTTGGCCTGCCATTACCTTCTCTTCCTCTACCTTGGGCGGCAAGAAATCCAAAGGAAGCTTGGTTGGGCAGCTAGGGTTTGGAAGGTAAGGTAGGTGGCAACTATAGTGGAAGTGTTCTTCTTCTTCCTAGGGTGTTGGCCGGATCCTTTCCTCTTTTCCTATACCTTTGGTGGTGCCCAACCTATTCCTCTTTTCCTTTTGTTTTCCTCTTGGCCGGCGGCACTAGGAGCTAGGGTTTGTCCCTAGTTCGGTTGCTTGGTTGTTTCCATTATGTTCTCTCTATTCTTGGGGCCGGCGGTTTCAATCCTTTGTGGATTGGTGGTTGGCTCAAGCAAGAAGGGAAAGAGAGTTCTTCATTCTTTGGATTGAAGAAGATCTAAGAAGCTTCAACTTGTGGAGGATCTTCGCCCACACGAAGTCTACAAGGAGGTTAGGACATACGATAGAAGATCAAGAGGTATAAAAGTTTTATAACTTTTATTTATGATCTTTGCATGTTTCTATTCTTAATTGATATGCTAGCTTAAGTTCTTTATGTTAGTATATGTTGATTATACTAGTTTGCATATGCATGTATTTGTATAATCATGGACCCCGAATAAGAAACACAAAAACCGGCAATCCGTCCGTCGTCTCTTCCGCGGCTAACCGACTAGAAGAGTTGTGTTGCTTAAACAATTAGTTTGTTCAAGCGATCAATCGAGTTGTTAGCACGACGACGAATTGGTTGTGCTTAGGAAACTCATCCCATCAGGATTAGTTTTCATTAGTGAAAATTTTAATCCGGGGACATGGGAGCCAATGAGCATTCCGAGGACTAGCACATTGCCAACAATTGGTATCAGAGCCATGGTTTCCGGTTTTGTGTGTTTTTGGATTCGGTTACTTTCATGCACATATCATATATTTTGTATGCCGGATAATAGCAGGATATGCGTAGGCTAACTTTTTGGTTGCAGGCATAAGATCCGACTATTATGGCTATATGTGTGTATGTGATTGTTTGTGTATGATTGTATATTATTTGAATCCTCGGGGTTGACGAGGCTAGATTAATATTTAATTTTTGTAATTAAATACGACATTGTTTAGCCACTCTTTATTTTATTTTACTTTCGATCTAGATTTCATGTACACTCCCTCGTGGAGTATAGGATCGATGGATGTAAAATAAAATAGGTTTTATACTCGGCTCGGATCTCCGGATGGCTCGTACATGGCGTAGGAGGAGCGGACGAGGTGGCGACACGATGGGACGCATATTGGAGAACAATACCATAATAGTTGGAAAAATTCTGATTTTTCCATATTTATTGCTGATTTGTTTTATATGCATGTTGTGTGTGCTTGAAAATTCCTCATTTTCAATTTACTAAGTGGGAGAGGAATATTTTAATTAATTCCCACGGCCTCCATTACAATTTGACATGTGATGCAACAAACTTGCGCGTCGGCTCTGAGTGCCTTCCTCCCCATCGGATGAGTTTGTTTGCGGATCACTAGGTCAAATAATGGTTATAGGAAATTATCTAGGAGCGTGTGTACTTCCACAGCGGTAAGGCACATAATCCGAAATAATTCCCTTAGTACCGTGTAATGGTGCACACTTAGATGTAAATAAAAAGTAATTTTATTTGTAGGGCCAAAGAGAAACCAACTATTAATTTTATTTGTCAAAAAGTAAGGTTGACAAGATAATAAAATTAATGGGTAAAACCTCCTCTTACAAATGTAGAATTCGTATACGTCCACACTATCGTGGCATGCGATATTCTCGGTGTTTAAGGTGTTGATTGATTTCAAATTTTATTGTTTGAGGAATCAATAATTTTTTATTGAAATCTACAGTAATAATAAGCATGTTGTGTGTGCTTAAAAATTCCTCATTATCAATTTACTAAGTGGGAGAGGGATATTTTAATTAATTCCCGCGGCCTCCATTACAATTTGACATGTGATGCAACAAACTTGCGCGTCGGCTCTGAGTGCCTTCCTCCCCATCGGATGAGTTTGTTTGCGGATCACTAGGTCAAATAATGGTTATAGGAAATTATCTAGGAGCGTGTGTACTTCCACAGCGGTAAGGCACATAATCCGAAATAATTCCCTTAGTACCGTGTAATGGTGCACACTTAGATGCAAATAAAAAGTATCCTCCCCATCGGAGTCACTGCTTTTATTTGTAGGGCCAAAGAGGAACCAACTATTAATTTTATTTGTCAAAAAGTAAGGTTGACAAGATAATAAAATTAATGGGTAAAACCTCCTCTTACAAATGTAGAATTCGTATACGTCCACACTATCGTGGCATGCGATATTCTCGGTGTTTTGAGGTGTTGGTTGATTTCGAAATTTTATTGTTTGAGGAATCAATAATTTTTTGAAATCTAAAGTAATGATCTATGTGATTCTTAGGATTTTCAAAATGACTTTCAGTCCACTTATTTTGATACTAAAGGAAATAAACTTACTGTACCCAAATTATATTGATTGGAAATGAATCCAAATATTGTCTTATTTGCTAGTATGCACTCTTCAAAGAGTATCCTCAAGCCATGGTTGCTCAAAAACTTTTCTACTTCTAAGCCGAAAGGCAAGAAGAAGGAGAAACAAGGTGGAGCAAATGTGGTGGGAGGATCTCATGGAGGAGTAAAGAAGCTGAAAGGCAAGTACTTCACTTACTAGAAGGATGGACATTGGAACAAGGACTGTCCCAATCCAAAATAGAACATAGGTATATCTTTTGGACTAGTGATTGAAACATGATTAGCGGTGATATCTACCGACACCTGGTGAGTAGATACGGGAGCCACTAATCATGTCTGCAATACTTTGCAGGGGTTCCAGGAAACCCGACGACTAGCTAAAGGGAAAATTACCATTTACTTGGGCAATGCCATGAAGATGGCGGCTATTGCAGTGGGAGATGTTTTATTTATCTTTTGAGAAAAATAAAGGTTTTGGTTCTTAAGAATTTCCTTTATGTACCTTTATTTAGAAAGAATTGATTTCGGTTTCTAAATAGTTTTTGGATGGATAATCTATTTCTTTTCATGACAGATTTGTTATAAAAGGAATAGGGACATTATCTATTCAGGTACATAGATAGGAAATTTATAACTTGAACCACAAGCTCCCACGATGCAAATAGAAGTTAAATAACTCATCTTCTAATTCCAATAAGAGAAAAGAACCTTCGAAGATGAACCAAACATATCTTTGGCTTCTTAGGCTTGGTCACATTAACCTAAGCAGAATTTAAAGGTTGATAGCTGATGAACCTTTGGGTTCATTAGTGGTGGAGGATCTCCCAACCTACGAATCTTGCTTGGAGGGTAAGATGACCAAGAGGCCTTTTTAAGGCCAAGGGGTATAGAGCCAAAGATTTGTTAGAAATGGTTCATTCTGATTTGTAAGGTCCTATGACTATCTAGGCAAGAGGTAATCTTGAATATTTCATCTCTTTCATAGACGATTATTCAAGATATGGATGACACTACGATCTGATCGTGGTGGTGACAACCTCTTGGGAGAGTTTAGGAACTACTTATCAGAGGTTGGGATTCAATCCCAATTGACTGCACCTGGCACACCCCAGCAGAACGGTGTAGCAGAGCGAAGGAATAGGACTCTTATGGAGATGGTTAGATCGATGATGAGTTATTCTGACTTGTTTTGTAGTCCTAGAGATCAGAGGGTGATCGTTAACACGAATGCCAGATTTCTAGAGGAAGACTATGTGATGAGCCACAAGCCCTAGAGTAAAATTGTTCTGGAGGAGTTAAAAGGGAAGTCACTTCTTTAGTACCACCGGTACAAGCGGACATACCACATGTCAGCATCTTTGCGTGTCACAGAGGATACAGAAGATACCTCGTCGTAGTGGGAGGGTTGTTAGACAACCTCTTAGATTCATGTTTTTGGACAAATCTTCTGATTTGGTCCCTAGCAAACATGAACCTGATCCCTAGACATACGACGAGGCAATACAAGATATAAATACAGTATCTTTGCAAAGTACAATGAATACTGAGATTGAATCTATGGATTCAAATCAGGTCTGGGAGCTCTTATGCATTGCAGCTCATATGGATTATGAGGTGTGATAGATGGATGTCAAGACAGCTTTCCTTAATGGAAGTCTTGAGGAAAACATCTATTTGAAGCAACCAGAGGGATTCACTGCTAAGGGCAAAGAGTGTTTTGTATATAAGCTTAATCGGTCCGTTAATGGACTGAAGCAAGCTTTGAAGTCTTGGGACATCCGTTTTGAGGAGGTAAATCCAGTCTTATGGATTTATTCAAAGTTCGGATGAGTCTTGTGTATATCAGAGATGTGACGGAAACGTAGTGGTATTTTTGTACTATACGTAGATGACATTTTGGTGGTTGGCGACAACATCGAAGTGTTATCAGACGTAAGGGTATGGTCGTCCAAACAATTTTGAAGGACTTGGGAGAAGTGGGTCACAACCTTGGGATCAAGGTTGTTGTGCTTATCCCAAGATTCATACATAGATATGGTTTTGGATCGTTTTAGCATACAAAACTCCAAGAAGGGTTTTCTACCCTTCAGGCATGGAGTTCCTTTATCTAAGCAGATGTGTCCTAGATCATCTGAGGAGATAGAGGAGATATAGGCAGTTCCTTATGCTTTGGCGGTAGGATGCCTAATGTATGCTATGTACGAGACCAGATATCTGCTTTGCCGTGGGCATGGTCAGCAGATATCAGAGTAATCCAGGACAGGGATATTGGACTGTGGTAAAGCATATATTGTAGTGCCTGAGAAGGACTAGGGATTATATGCTAGTTTACCGGGCAGACCAATTACTCCCTGTGGGTTACATGGATTCTGATTTCCAATCTGATAGGGATAATAGTAAGTCTACCTCAGGGTTTGTGTTTACTTTGGGAGGTGGAGCCATAGTATGGAGGAGTGTCAAGCAAAAATGCATGGCGAACTCCACCATGGAAGCTGGGTATCTGGCAGCTCCTGTGGCAGCCAAAGAAGTTGTATGGCTCAGCAACTTTCTGATGGACTTGGATGTGATTCCTGGTTTGCCCAGAAATATCACAATTTATTGTGATAATAATAGGTGCAGTTGCAAACTCGAAGGAACCACGAGCCCATAAGGCTAGTAAACACATAGAGTGCAAGTACCACCTGATACGAGAAATCGTAAAGGAGGTAGAAGTTGCTGTCGCCTAGATTGCATCAGAGGATGACCTGGTAGACCCTTTCACTAAGGCCCTTCTAGCGAGAGCTTTGAGAGGCATGTGGAGGGAAGGGGAATCAGATGTATGGCAGTATAATGACAGCATAGTCTTTTAGTATAAGTGGGAGATTGTTGGGATGTATACTGAAAGCCTAGCTCTTTAGTATGAACATCTTTATTTTGAAATAAGAATCACATGATCATTGTTTGCACTTTTATATTTATTATATGTTGTGCATATTGTCTAATACTTTACATTGTAGATAACATGGTGCTTGGGTGATGGCACAGAAGATCATGTTATCAGTCCCTTGTAGAGTATAAGTAGAGGCTCACAACCAAGATGGTCTTGGACAAACCATTGGCATGGTTGTAGTGTAGCTTGGTATTGTTTTATCTTGAACATAGAGTTACACTAGTACACTTAGGTGCATTGAGCAGGACCGAAATAAAGGTGATTCAATTTATTGCTGACTGCATAATTGAATCGGACCTCGGATATTATGTTGTACATGCTCTTAATCCCGATATAATAACGGGCACATGTACTTAGTATTTATTTCTTTGATTTACCAGAGGGTGAGATTTCTATGGATTAAATCAATATGCCCGCTAAGTTGGGAAATGATATTATTTACATGGTGTGCCGTTGATTATAGGAGGAATCCGTGTCCTATATATTAGGTTGATGATGTCCCCTTGAGGAGCTCATAAGGTTTATCATGTAAACCCCGCGGGTTGACTTAGTCAACATGATGATAAGGTTGAGTGGTACTACTCGAGGAGTTAGATGTTAATTGATTGATGGTCAGTAAATCAATCGATTGACGGACATTCGATATCTTAAACACGGGGAGATAAATGTACAAATAATATATGGAGCCCATATTAATTTATGGGGGTTGGTGAGGTAGTTCGATGATGATCCTCTAGTGGAATGGAACATCATTGATGGATCAAGTTTGTGTGGTTCCGATCCATCGGGTGGCCAAGACCCAACTCCTCCTCATGGTCCCTATCGTAGCCTAAAATAAACCTCATGAAGTCTAGATCAAATGATGGAAAACAAATCTCTAAATCCGACGGTTAGGATTAAATTCCTAGAACCGACGGTTGAGATTAAATCTCTAGATCCGACGGTTGGGATTAAATTCCAAGAACCGATGGTGGAGATTAAACCAAGGCCTAACCCTAACTCTATAAAAGGAAGGCTATGGTTTGGGCAGCAAGATAGGTTAATGGTTCATGATGGATGCTAAGGAAATTCGGGTTTTTGCCTAGTATCCTTGGGCGGCAAGCAACCTCATGGAGGAAACCCTAATTAGGGTTTTGGCTCCTTAGGTTGGGCGGCCAAGGTGATGAAGGAGGGTGGGCGGCAACCTATGGAGGAGCTTGTCTTCTTCATTGAAGGTGGCTAGCTCCTAGATCTCTCCTCTCCACCATGCTTAGGCGGCAAGAAACCTTTGGAGGAAACCCTAATTAGATTCAGGTTTGGCTCTTTGGATTGGGCGGCTAGGTTGGAAGTTAGGTTGGGCGAAAACTATAGGGGAAGGGCTCATCTTCTTCCTTCTAAGGGTTGGCCGGCCATTACCTTCTCTTCCTCTACCTTGGGCGGCAAGAAATCCAAAGGAAGCTTGGTTGGGCGGCTAGGGTTTGGAAGGTAAGGTAGGTGGCAACTATAGGGGAAGTGTTCTTCTTCTTCCTAGGGTGTTGGCCGGATCCTATCCTCTTTTCCTATACCTTTGGTGGTGCCCAACCTATTCCTCTTTTCCTTTTGTTTTCCTCTTGGCCGGCGGCACTAGGAGCTAGGGTTTGTCCCTAGTTCGGTTGCTTGGTTGTTTCCATTATGTTCTCTCTATTCTTGGGGCCGGCGGTTTCAATCCTTTGTGGATTGGTGGTTGGCTCAAGCAAGAAGGGAAAGAGAGTTCTTCATTCTTTGGATTGAAGAAGATCTAAGAAGCTTCAACTTGTGGAGGATCTTCGCCCACACGAAGTCTACAAGGAGGTTAGGACATACGATAGAAGATCAAGAGGTATAAAAGTTTTATAACTTTTATTTATGATCTTTGCATGTTTCTATTCTTAATTGATATGCTAGCTTAAGTTCTTTATGTTAGTATATGTTGATTATACTAGTTTGCATATGCATGTATTTGTATAATCATGGACCCCGAATAAGAAACACAAAAACCGGCAATCCGTCCGTCGTCTCTTCCGCGGCTAACCGACTAGAAGAGTTGTGTTGCTTGAACAATTAGTTTGTTCAAGCGATCACTCGAGTCGTTAGCACGACGACGAATTGGTTGTGCTTAGGAAACTCATCCCATCCGGATTAGTTTTCATTAGTGAAAATTTTAATCCGGGGACATGGGAGCCAATGAGCATTCCGAGGACTAGCACATTGCCAACAAAGGCTAGATTAGTATTTAATTTTTGTAATTAAATACGGCATTGTTTAGCCACTCATTTTAGTTTACTTTCGATCTAGATTATTTGTACACTCCTTCGTGGAGTATAGGATCGATGGATGTAAATTAAAATGATATATCTCGGCTCGGATCTCTTTATGTGGCTTGCACACGGAAAAGGTGGAGCGGACGAGGTGGCGACACAGCGGGACGCATATTGGAGAACAATGCCATAATAGTTGGAAAATTCTAATTTTTCCATATTTATTGTTGATTTTGTTTTATATGCATGTTGTGTGTGCTTGAAAATTCCTCATTTTCAATTTACTAAGTGGGAGAGGGATATTTTAATTAATTCCCGCGGCCTCCATTACAATTTGACGTGTGATGCAATAAACCTGCATGTCGGCTCTGAGTGCCTTCCTCTAAGCGGATGGGTTTGTTTGTGGATCACTAGGTCAAATAATGGTTATAGGAAATTATCTAGGAGCGTGTGTACTTCCACAGCGGTAAGGCACATAATCCGAAATAATTCCCTTAGTATCGTGTAATGGTGCACACTTAGATGCAAATATAAAGTATCCTCCCCATCGGAGTCACTGCTTTTATTTGTAGGGCCAAAGAGGAACTAACTATTAATTTTATTTGTCAAAAAGTAAGGTTGACAAGATAATAAAATTAATGGGTAAAACCTCCTCTTACAAATGTAGAATTCGTATATGTCCACACAGCATGGCATGTGATATTCTCGGTGTTTTGAGGTGTTGGTTGATTTTGGAATTTTATTGTTTTAAGGAATCAATAATATTTGAAATCTAATGTTTTGATCATTGTGATTCTTAGGATTTTCAAATGACTTTCAACCCACTTACTATGATGCTAAAGGAAACAAACTTACTGTACCCGAATTATATTGATTGGAAAAGAAATATAGATAGTGTATTAACTATCGATTAGTGTCCTCCTAGGCCTGCGGATGATTCTGGGGAAAAGGAACTTTTCGGATACTAGAATCGAGCTGCTAGGCAGGAAGCCATGGTTGCTCGGAAGGTTTCTACTTCTATGCCAAAAGGCAAGAAGAAGAAGAGACAAGGTAGAGCAAAGGTGGCGGGTGGACCTCAGGGAGGAGTGAAGAAGCCGAAAGGCAAGTGCTTCGCTTGTAAACAGACTGGACATGGGAAGAATGACTTCCCCAACCTAAAGTAGAACATAGGTATACCTTCTGCCTTAGTCGTTGAAACATGTTGAGTGGTGTTATCTACCGGTACCTGGTGTGTAGATACGGGAACCACTGATCATGTCTGCAATTCTTTGCAGGGGTTCCAGGAAACCCGACGACTAGCTGAAGGAGAAATTACCGTCTACATGGGCAATGCTACAAAGGTGGCGGCTATTGCAGTGGGAGACGTTCATTTATCATTTGATAGAAATAAAGTTTTGGTTTTGAGAAATTGTCTTTATGTACCTACATTTAGAAAGAATTTGATTTCGGTTTCTAAATTGTTTATGGATGGATATTCTGTTTCTTTTAATGACAGAATTGTTATAAAAAGAAATAGAGAGATTATCTGTTCAGGTACATTGGTTGGCAATTTGTATACTCTTGAACCAAAAGCTCCCAAGATGCATATAGAAGTAAATAACTCATCTTCTAATTCCAATAAGAGAAAAGAACCTTCAAAAATGAACCAAACATATCTTTTGCATCTAAGGCTTGGTCATATTAACCTGAGTAGAATTCAAAGGTTGATAGCTAATGGACCTTTGGGTTCATTAGTGGTGGAGGATCTCCCAACCTGCGAATCTTGCTTGGAAGGTAAAATGACCAAGAGGCCTTTTAAGGCCACGGGGTATAGAGCCAAAGATGTGTTAGAATTGGTTCATTCTGATTTGTGCGGTCCTATATCTATCCAGGCTAGAGGTGGTTTTGAATATTTCGTCTCTTTTATAGATGATTATTCAAGATATGGATGCATTTACTTGATGCGCCGCATGTCTGAATGCTTTGACAGGTTCAAAGAATTCAAGCCTGATGTGGAGAACCGTCAAGGTAAAAGTATCAAGACCCTACGATCTGATCGTGGTGGTGAGTACCTCTTGGGAGAGTTTAGGAAGTACTTATCAGAGGCTGGGATTCAATCCCAATTGTCTGCACCTGGCACACCCCAGCAGAATGGTGTAGTGGAGCGAAGGAATAGGACTCTTATGGAGATGGTTAGATCGATGATGAGTTATTCTGAGCTGCCAGATTCGTTCTGGGGTTATACGCTGGATACGACAATGTATATTCTGAACTTGGTTCCATCTAAATCAGTGCCTACTACCCCTGTAGAATTGTGGACTGGGCGAAAGCCTAGACTAAGACATATTCGGATTTGGGGTAGTCCAGCACATGTGTTGAAGGGAGATGCTGGTAAGTTGGAATCTCATACAGAAGTACGCTTGTTTGTTGGATACCCTAAGGGAACGAAGGGTGGTTTGTTCTATAGTCCTAGAGATCAGAAGGTGATCGTGAGTACGAATGCCAGATTTATAGAGGAGGACTATGTGATGAATCACATGCCCACGAGTAGGATTGTTCTTGTGGAGTTGACAGGGGAAGTCCCGACTTCAGTACTACCGGTACAAGAGGAGATACCACAAGTCACTGCACCGCGTGTCACAGAGCATACACAGGAGGCACCTCGTCGCAGTGGGAGGGTTGTTAGACAACTCGAGAGATTCATGTTCTTGGGAGAGTCTTCGGACTTAGTCCCTAGTGAACATGAACCTGATCCCTGGACCTATGATGAGGCACTCCAAGATAGAGATGCGGTATCTTGGCAAAGAGCGATGAATTCAGAGAAAGAATCTATAGATTCTAATCATGTCTGGGAGCTAGTAGAACCACCCGATGGTGTGAAAGCCATTGGATGCAAGTGGATCTATAAGAGAAAGAGAGGAGTAGACGGGAAGGTTGAGACCTTCAAAGCTATGCTTGTTGTGAAAGGGTATACTCAGAAAGAGGGTATCGATTATGAGGAGACCTTTTCGCCGGTAGCTATGCTTAAGTCTATCCGAATTCTCTTATCTATAGCTGCTCATATGGATTATGAGATTTGGCAGATGGATGTCAAGACAACTTTCCTTAACTGAAGTCTTGAGGAGAACATCTATATGCAGCAACCAGAGGGATTCATTGCTAAAGGCAAAGAGCATCTAGTGTGTAAGCTTAATCGGTCCATTTATGGATTGAAGCAAGCTTCTAGATCATGGAACATCCGTTTTGATGAGGTAATCTAGTCATATGGATTTATTCAAAGCCCGGATGAGCCATGTGTATACAAAAGATGTGACGGAAATGTAGTGGTATTTCTTGTACTATACGTAGATGACATTTTGTTAGTTGGCAACAATATCAAAGTGTTATCGGACGTAAGGGTATGGTTGTCCAAACAGTTTGACATGAAGGACTTGGGAGAAGTGGGACACATCCTTGGGATCAAAGTAATAAGGGATCGCAAGAAAAGGATGTTGTGCTTATCTCAAGCTTCATACATAGACATGGTCCTAGCTCGTTTTAGCATGCAGAACTCCAAGAAGGGTTTTCTACCTTTTAGGCATGGAGTTCCTTTATCTAAAGAGATGTGTCCCAAAACATCAAAGGAGATAGAGGAGATGAAGGCGGTTCCTTATGCTTCGGCAGTAGGAAGCCTCATGTATGCTATGCTATGTATGAGACCAGATATCTGCTTTGTCATGGGCATGGTTAGCAGATATCAGAGTAATCCTAGACAGGGACATTGGACTTCAGTAAAGCATATATTGAAGTACCTGTGAAGGACTAGGGATTATATGCTGGTTTACCGGGCAGATCAATTAGTCCCTATGCATTACACGGATTCAGATTTCCAATCAGATAGGGACAACAGTAAGTCTACCTCAGGGTTTGTGTTTACTTTTGGAGGTGGAGCCATAGTATGGAGGAGTGTCAAGTAGAAATGCGTGGCGGACTCTACCATGGAAGCTGAGTATGTGGCAGCCTCTGAGGTAGCCAAGGAAGCTGTATGGCACAGGAACTTTTTGATGGACTTGGATGTGATTCCTTGTTTGCCCAGAACTATCACAATTTATTGTGATAATAGTGGTGCAGTTGCAAACTCGAAGGAACCACGAGCCCATAAGGCGAGTAAACACATAGAGCGCAAGTACCACCTGATACGAGAGATCGTAAAGCGAGGAGAAGTAGCTGTCACCGAGATTGCATCAGAGGATAACCTGGCGGATCCATTCACTAAGGCCCTTCCAGTGAAAGCATTTGATAGGCATGTGGAGGACATGGGGATCAGATGTATGGCAGTGTGATGACAGCATAGTCTTTTAGTATAAGTGGGAGATTGTTGGAATGTATACTAAAAGCCTAGCTCTTTTTGTATGAACATTTTTATTTTTGAAATAAGAATCACATGATCATTGTTTGCACTTTATATTTATTATATGTGTGCATATTGTCTAATATTTTACATTGTAGATAACATGGTGCTTGGTATGGCACAGAAGATCATGTTATCAGTCCCTTGTAGAATATAAGTAGAGGCTCACAACCAAGATGGTCTTGGACAAACCATTGACATGGTTGTAGTGTAGCTTGGTATTATTTTATCTTGAACATAGAGTTACACTAGTACACTTTGGTGTATTGAGCAAGACCGACATAGAGGTGATTCGATTTATTGCTGACTACAAAATTGAATCGGACCTCGCATATTATGTTGTACATGCTCTTAATCCCGATATAATAACGGGCACATGTACTTAGTATTTATTTCTTTGATTTACCTATGGGTGAGATTTAGATGGAATAAATCAATATGCCCGGTAAGTTGGGAAATGATATTATTTACATGGTGTGTCGTTGATTATAGGAGGAAACCGTGTCCTATATATTAGGTTGATGATGTCCCCTTGAGGAGCTCATAAGGTTCATCATGTAAACCCTGCAGGTTGACTTAGTCAACATGATGATAAGGTTGAGTGGTACTACTCGAGGAGTTAGATGTTAATTAATTGATAGTTAGTAAATCAATTAATTGACGGACATTCAATATCTTAAACACGGGGAGATGGATGTACAAATAATATATGGAGCCTATATTAATTTATGGGGGTTGGTGAGGTAGTTCAATGATGATCCTCTAGTGGAATGGAACATCATTGATGGATCAAGTTTGTGTGGTTCCGATCCATCGTGTGGCCAAGATCCAACTCCTCCTCATGGTCCCTATCGTAGCCTAATACAATCCTCAAGAAGTCTAGATCCAATGGTTGAGATTAATTCTCTAGATCCGACGGTTGAGATTAATTCTCTAGATCCGACGGTTGGGATTAAATCTCTATATCCGACGGTTGGGATTAAATCTCTAGAACCGATGGTTGACATTAAATCTCTTGATATGACGGTTGAGATTAAATCCCAAGGTGGAGATTAAATCTCTATGATCCGACGGTTAAGATTAAATTTCTAGATCCGATGGTTGATATTAAATCTCTAGAACCAATGGAGGAGATTAAACCTAGGCCTAAACCTAACTCTATATATATGGGAGAATGGGTTGGGCGGCAACAAAGATGATTTCTAAGAAGATTAGGGTTTTGCCTAGCATTGCTTGGGCGGCAAGAAACCCTAAGGAGGAAACCCTAATTAGATTAGGGTTTGGCTCTTTGGTTGGATGGCTAGGCTTGGAAGGTAAGGTGGGCGGCAACTATAGGGGAAGTTCTCTTCTTCTTCCTAGGGTGTTGTCCGGCTCCTATCCTTTTCCCTCTACCTTGGGCGGCAAGAAATCCAAAGGGAGCTTGGTTGGGTGGCTAGGGTTTGGAAGATAAGGTGGGCGGCTACTATAGGGGAAGTGTTATTCTTCTTCCTAGTGTGTTGGCCGGTTCCTATCCTTTTTCCTCTACCTTGGGCGGCACCCAACCTATTCCTCTTCTCCTCTTCTTTTCCTCTTGGCCGATGGCACTAGGAGCTAGGGTTTGTCTCTAGTTTGGTTCCTTGGTTGTTTCCATCTTGTTCTCTCTTTTCTTGGGGTCGGCGGCATCAAGTCTTTATGGCTTGGTGGTTGGCTCAAGCAAGAAGGGAAAGAGAGTTCTTCTTTCTTTGGATTAAAGAAGATCTAGGAAGCTTCAACTTGTGGAGGATCTTCGCTCACACGAAGTCTACAAGGAGGTTAGGACATACGATAGAAGACCAAGAGGTATAAAAGTTTTATAAACTTTATTATTGATCTTTGCATGTTCTTATTAATATATTTGTATGTGTTGATTATACATGTCTACATCCATATGTATTTATATAATCATGGACCCCGAAGATAAACACAAAAACCGGCGATCCGTCCGTCGTCTCTTCCGCGGCTAACCGACTAGAAGAGTTGTTTTTTGCTTGAACAACTAGTTTGTTCAAGCGATCACTCAAGTCGTTAGCACGACGACGAAAAGGTTGTGCTTCGGAAATTCATCCCGTCCGGATTAGTTTTAGTTGATAAAATTTTAATCCGGGGACATGGGAGCCAATGAGCCTCCGAGCCGATTCCAACAATTGGTATCAGAGCCACGATTTCCGGTTTTGTGTGATTTGGATTCGGTTACTTTCATGCACATTTCATATATTGCGTATGCCGGATAATAGTAGGATGTGCGTAGGCTAACTTTTTGGTTGCAGGCATAAGATCCGACTATTATGGCTATATGTGTGTATGTGATTGTTTGTGTGTGATTGTATGTATATTATTTGAATCCTCGGGGTTGACGAGGCTAGATTACTATTTAATTTTTGTAATTAAATACGTCATTGTTTAGTCGCTCATTTTAGTTTACTTTCGATCTAGATTATTTGTACACTCCTTCGTGGAGTATAGGATCGATAGATGTAAATTAAAATGATATATCTCGGCTTGGATCTCTTTATGTGGCTTGCGCACGGAAAAGGTGGAGCGGACGAGGTGTTGATTATACATGTCTACATCCATATGTATTTGTATAATCGTGGACCCCGAAGATAAACACAAAAACCAGCGATCCATCTGTCGTCTCTTCCGCGGCTAACCGACTAGAAGAGTTTTTCTTTGCTTGAACAACTAGTTTTTTCAAGCGATCGCTCAAGTCATTAGCACGACAACGAAACAGTTGTGCTTCGGAAACTCATCCCGTCCGGATTAGTTTTAGTTGATAAAATTTTAATCCATGGACATGGGAGCCAATGAGCCTCTGAGCCGATTCCAACAAAAATTATTAAGGTGCGTGTGTACTTCCACATTGGAAGGCACATAATCCGAGATAATTACCTTAGTGTCGGGTAATGGTAAACACTTAGTTGCAAATAAAAGTATCCTCCCCATCAGAGTCACTGCTTTTATTTGTAGGGTCGAAGGGAACCAACTATTAATTTTATTTGTCAAAAAGTAAGGTTGACAGGATAATAAAATTAATGGGTAAAACCTCCTCTTACAAATGTAGAATTCATATACGTCCACACTATCGTGGCGATATTCTCGGTGTTTTTAGGTGTTGGTTGATTTTAAAATTTTATTGTTTGAGGAATCAATAAATTTTTGAAATCTAATGTTTTGATCACTGTGATTCTTAGGTTTTTCAAAATGACTTTCAACCCACTTGCTATGATTCTAAAAGAAAACAAACTTACTAGCACTAATTATGTTGATTGGAAACGAAATCTAGACATTGTCTTGACTGCTGAGGAGTACAAATATGTACTCTTCGAAAAATGTCCTCCTAAGCCTATGGATGATTCTAGTGAAAAGGAGAAAGAGAGTTACAGGAAGTGGATCAAGGCAGATGAGATGGTATGGTGTTACATTTTGACTTCTATGTCAAATGTATTGCAACATCAGCATCAGGCCATGACTACTGCCTATGGCATGATGCTCAATCTCAAGA
Source organism: Wurfbainia villosa (assembly GCA_025175895.1). Classification (NCBI taxonomy): domain Eukaryota; kingdom Viridiplantae; phylum Streptophyta; class Magnoliopsida; order Zingiberales; family Zingiberaceae; genus Wurfbainia; species Wurfbainia villosa. The sequence goes on along the minus strand of CM046003.1, from coordinate 7,197,496 downwards.
ATCTTTTCGGACACCAGAATCGGGCTACTAGACAGGAAGCTATGAGGAACTTGATGACGACCACCATGATTGAGAGAACACCTATGAGGGATCATGTTCTTAAGATGCTAGCTCATTTGAATGAGATGGAAGTCCTTGGAGCAGAGATCGATGGGGAAACCCAGGGTGATATAATTCTCTAATCTCTACATAGAAGTTTTGAGCAGTTTTGCCTGAACAACAACATGAATAAAAGGTTGTATTCATTGGCAGAGCTTCTGACAGAACTCCAGGCGGCAGAGGGGCTTTTTCATCAGAGTGCTCATGCCATGGTTGCTCAAAAGGTTTCTACTTCTAAGTCGAAAGGCAAGAAGAAGAAGAAACAAGGCATAACAAAGATGACGGCAGGATCTCAGGCAGTAGTGAAGAAGCCGAAAGGCAAGTGCTTCACTTGCAAGCAGACTGGACATTAGAAGGCGGACTGTCCTAATCAAAAACAGAATAAAGGTATATCTTTTAGTTTAGTCGTTGAAACATATTTAGCGGTGTTATCTACCGGTACCTGGTGTGTAGATACGAGAGCCACTGATCATGTCTGCAATTCTTTACAGGGGTTCCAGAAAACCACACTACTAGCTGAGGGAGAGATTACCGTCTACATGGGCAATACTACGAAGGTGGCAGCTCTTACAGTGGGAGACATTTATTTATCTTTTGATAGAAATAAAATGTTGGTTCTGAGAAATTTCCTTTATGTACCTACATTTAGAAAGAATTTGATTTCAGTTTCTAAATTATTTATGGATGGGTATTCTATTTCTTTTAATAACATAGTTGTTATAAAAAGGAATAGGGAGATTATCTGTTCTGGTGCATTGGTAGGCAATTTATACACTCTTGAACCAAAATCTCCTAGGATGCAAATAGAACTAAATAACTCATCTTCTAAATCTAATAAGAGAAAAGAACCTTCGAAAATGAACCAAACATATCTTTGGCATCTAAGGTTAGGTCATATTAACCTGAGTAGAATTCAATGGTTGATAGCTGATGGACCTTTGGGTTCATTGGTGCTGGAAGATTTCCTAACCCGCGAATCTTGCTTGGTAGGTAAAATGTCCATGAGGCCTTTTAAGGCCATGGGGTATAGAGCCAAAGATGTGTTGGAATTGGTTCGTTCTGATTTGTGTGGTCCTATGTCTATCCAGGCTAGAGGTGGTTTTGAATATTTTGTCTCTTTTATAGATGATTATTGAAGATATGGATACATTTACTTGATGTGCCGCAAGTCTGAATGCTTTGACAGGTTCAAAGAATTCAAGGCTAATGTTGAGAAACATTAAGGTAAAAGTGTCAAGACACTACGATCTGATCGTGGTGGTGAGCACCTCTTGGGAGAGTTTAGGAGTTACTTATCAGAGGTTGGAATTCAATCCCAACTGTCTGTACCTGGTACACCCCAGTAGAATGGTGTGGTGGAGCGAAAGAATTGGACTCTTATGGAGATGGTTAGATCGATGATGAGTTATTATGAGTTACCCGATTCGTTCTGGGGTATGCTATGGAAATGACAGTGTATATTCTGAACTTGGTACCATCGAAATCAGTAACTTCTACTCCCACAGAATTGTGGTCTGGGCGAAAGACTAGTTTGAGATATATTCAGATTTGGGATAGTCCAGCACATGTACTGAAGGGAGATGCTGATAAGTTGAAATCTCCTACAGAAGTGCGCCTGTTCGTAGGCTATCCTAGAGGAACAAAAGGTAGTTTGTTCTATTGTTCTAGAGATCAAAGGGTGATCGTTAGCACGAATGCCCGATTTTTAAAGGAAGACTATGTGATGAACCACAAGCCCATGTGCAAGATTGTTCTAGAGGAATTTAGAGGGGAAGTCCCCGCTTTAGTACCAATGGTACAAGAGGACATACCACAAGTGACGGCACCGTGTGTCACAGAGGATACATAGGTGATACCTCGCCGTAGTGGGAGGGTTGTTAGACAACCTGATAGATTTATGTTCTTGCGAGAATCTTCTGATTTGGTCGCTAGCAAACATGAACCTGATCCCTGGACATATGACGAGGCACTCCAAGATAAATATGCGATATCTTGGCAAAGGGTGATGAATTCTAAGATAGAATCTATGGATTCAAATCTAGTCTGGGAGCTAGTAGAACCACCAAATGGTGTAAAAGTCATTGGATGCAAGTGGATCTACAAAAGAAAGAGAGGATTAGACGAGAAGGTAGAAACCTTCAAAGCAAGGCTTGTTGCAAAAGGGTATACTCAGAAAGAGGGTATCGATTATGAGGAGACTTTTTCGCCGGTAACCATGCTCAAGTCAATCCGGATTCTCTTGTCTATTGCTGCTCATATGGATTTTGCGGTTTGGCAGATGGATGTTAAGATAGCTTTCCTTAATGGAAGTCTTGAAGAAAACATCTATATGGAGCAACAAGAGAGATTCATTGCAAAGGGTAAAGAGCATCTTATGTGCAAGCTTAATCGGTCCATTTATGGATTAAAGCAAGCTTTGAGATCTTCGAATATCTGCTATGATGAGGTAATCCAGTCATATGGATTTATTCAATGTCCGAATAAGTCTTGTGTATACAAGAGATGTGATGAAAACATAGTGGTATTTCTTGTACTATACGTAGATGACATTTTGCTCATTGGCAACAATGTCAGTGTTATTAGACGTAAGGGTATGGTTGTCCAAACAATTTGATAAGAAAGACTTGGGAGAAGTGGGACACATCCTTGGGATCAAGGTTATGAGGGATCACAAGAAAAGGATGTTGTGCTTATCTCAAACATCGTACATAAACACTATTCTAGCTCATTTTAGCATGCAGAACTCCAAGAAAGGTTTTCAACCTTTTCGACATGGAGTACCTTTATCTAAAGAAATATGTCCTAGAATGTCAAAGGAGACAGAGGAGATGAAGGTGGTTCCTTATGCTTCGGTGGTAGGAAGCCTCATGTATGTTATGTTATGTACGAGGTCGGATATCTGCTTTGTTGTGGGCATGGTTAGCAAATATCAGAGTAATCCAGGACAGGGACATTGGACTGCGGTAAAGCATATATTTAAGTACCTGAGAAAGACTAAGGATTATATGTTGGTATACTAGGTAGATCAATTACTCCATGTGGGTTACACAGATTCTGACTTCCAATAGGATAGGGATAATAGTAAGTCTACATCAGGCTATGTGTTTACTTTGGGAGGTGGAGCCATTATATAGAGGAGTGTCAAGAAGAAATGCGTGGCTGACTCCACCTTGGAAGTTGAGTATTTGGCAGCCTCTGAGGCAGCCAAAGAAGTTGTATGGCTCAGGAACTTCTTGTTGGACTTGGATGTGATTCCTGGTTTGCCCAGAACTATCACAATTTATTGTGATAACAGTGGTGCAGTTGCAAACTCGAAGGAACCACGAGCCCAAAAGGCAAGTAAACACATAGAGCGCAAGTACCACCTGATATGAGAGATCGTAAAGCGAGGAGAAGTTGCTATCGCCAAGATTGCATCAGAGGATACCCTGGCAGATCCTTTCACTAAACCCCTTCCAGCGAGAGCTTTTGATAGGTATGTGGAGGGAATGGGAATCAAATGTATGGCAGTTTGATGGCAGCATAGTCTTTTAGTATAAGTGGGAAATTGTTAGGATGTATACTAAAAGCCTAGCTTTTGTATGAACATCTTCATTTTGAAATAAGTATCACATGATAATTGTTTGCATTTTATATTTATGCAAATCGTCTGATACTTTACATGATAACATGGTGTGTGATGTCACACAGAAGATCATGTTATCAGTTCCTTATAGAGTATAAGTTGAGGTTCACAACCAAGATGGTTTTGGACAAACCATTGGCATGGTTGTAGTGTAATTTGGTATTAGTTTATCTTGACCATAGAATTACACTAGTACACTTTGTGTGTATTGAGCAAGACCGATTTAGAGGTGATTCAATTTATACTGACTATATAATTGAATCAGACCTCAGATATTATGGTGTACAAGCTCTTAACCCCGATATAATAACAGGCACATGTACTTAGTATTTATTTATTTGATTTACCAATGGGTGAGAATTATGTGTTAAGTCGATAGGTCTGGTAAGTTGAAAAATAATATTCTTTACATGGTGTGTTGTTGATTATAGGAGGAAACCTTGTCTTGTACACTAGGATGATGATGTCCCCTTGAGGAGCTCATAAAGTTCATCATGTAAATCCTGTAGGTGAACTTGGTCCAACATGATGATAAGGATGAGTGGTACTACTCAAGGAGTTAGATATTTATTAATTAAATTGTCAGTAATTTAATTAATTAATGGACATTCGATATCTTAAACATGGGGAGATATTTTGTACAAATAATATGTGGAGCCTATATTTAATTATGAGGGTTGGTGAGGTAGATCAATGATGTTCCTCTAGTGGAATGGATCATCATTAATGGATCAGGTTATATGTGGTTCGGATCCATTGGGTGGCCAAGATCCGACTCCTCCTCATGGTCTCTATTATAGCCTATTATAAATACCTCATGAAGCCTAGATCTATAAAAGAGGAGTTGGAGAGGCAACGGAGGAAGTTAGGGTTTTGCTTCTTTTAGGGACGGCGTCAAGAGAGGATTAGGGTTTCCTTCTCTTCCTTTCTTTTGGCCGGCACTACTTCTCCCTCTCCTAGGGCCAGCGCCTCCTTTCCTCAAGTTAGGGCCGGAGCCTCCTCTCCCTCTCCTAGGGCTAGCACCTCCTTTCCTCAAGTTAGGGCCGGAGCCTCCTCTCCCTCTCTTAGGGTTGGCGCCAACAAGCAAGGAGGAAGGGGGTTCTCTCTTCCTCAATCTCCTCTCCTCTCTTTAGGGTCAGTGGACACAACTTCTTGGAATTTTGGTGGTCGGTACAAGGCAGGAGAAGAGGAGAAGGCTTTGTGTTCGGCACAAGAAAGGAGAAGAAGGGAGGGTTTTCTTCCCTTGTTCAAAGTGAGCAAGGAAGAGAAGATACGTGGTCTAGGAGGCTTCAATTCTTGGAAGATCGTTGCCCACACGACGTCCAAGAAGAGGATAGGAATACAATAGAAGATCAAGAGGTAAAACAAGAGGTATAATCTTGTATAATTTTAATTCTTGTTTTTTTTTGTATTTTGCATGTTGTTGATTGACATGGACCCCGATCATAAACACAAAAATCGACGATCCGTTCATCTTCTATTCGAGGAAAGGGTTTAGGTTGCTTGAAAACATGTTTTTTCAAGCGACCACTCAAATCGAATAACACGATGATGAATCGGTTGCTTGGGTAATCCATCTCCGTCCAGATTAGTTTTAATTAATAAAATTTTAATCGGGGGATGTGAGATTGGATCGCCATGCACAAGCAACGGAAGTGAAGCAAAACTCCTATCATCAACAGAATCGATGGCGTCCGAATGCATCAAATCATCGACTAGGGATAATTCCAATAAATTACAATTACACATGTTGAGATACTCACTAGTTGTGATCCAATCACAAATTCTCTCATGCTATGAATCGTATTGCGGACATTCAGTAAATGAGTTTAAGATCCAATCAAACACAAGAAAACATGTATAATCAAATAGTGAATCTTCATTTATCAAATAAATGGTACAACCATAAGGTGATTACCTTAGGACTCCTCTCATATATTACTAACAAACTCCCACTTCGCCTAATGCCAATCACCATGGTATCCAATACCATAGGCTCTAACACGACCCTCAAACTTTTTTTGAGATAAGGCCTTAGTTAAAGGGTCCTCTAAGTTCCTTTAAGTGGGAATCTTCTCGATTTTTATTTTCTTCCTACTAATGATCTCCCTGATTAGATGATAGCGGTGAAGCACATGTTTGGATAGTTGATGAGACCACATCATATTCAGAGATGAACTTCTTGATCCAAACCACTTCCTTTGCTGCTTTCGAAGCTGCAATGCATTATACCTCAGTGGTAAAATCCGCTACAGTGTCTTGCTTGGTACTTTTCCAACTTGTTGCACCTCAATTTAAGGTAAATACATAACCAGATTGAGACCTGGAATCATCCTTGTCTGTTTGGAAGTTGGCATCTATATACCCGCGTATTACCATATCACCTTCTCCATATATTAGGAACACATCCTTAGTTCTTCTCAAGTACTTAAGGATTGTCTTAACAGCCACCCAATGATCCATTCCTGGATCAGATTGGCATCTGCTCATGACACTCAGAGCATATGATACATCAAGCCTCATACATAACATAGAATACATGATAGATCCTATTGTGGATGCATAGGGAATCTTACTCATGCAAATCCTCTCGTCTTCTGTGCGCGGATACATAGAAAGGTGTATCCCATGCCTGATGGGAAGGAAACCTTTTTTGGATTCCGACATGCTATACCTCTTTAGCAATCTATCTATATATGTAGACTGCGAAAGACCAAGCAACCGTTTCGATCTATATCTATAGATCTTAATCCCGAGGATGTAGGTCGCTTCTCCCAAGTCTTTCATGGAGAATGTTTTAGATAACCAAATTTTAACTGACTGTAAGACAGATATATCATTTCCCATAAGTAATATATTGTCGACATACAACACTAGGAACACAACAGGACTCCCACCAACCTTCTTGTACACACAGGGTTCGTCTGGATTTTATGAGAAATCAAACCTTTTGATTGTCTCATCAAAATGGATATTCTAGCTCCCGGATGCTTGCTTTAGTCCATATATGGACCGTCGAAGCTTACATACCTTGGTTTTATCAACTGATGTGAAACTCTCAGGCTGTATCATATACACGTCCTCAAGTAGGTTTTCGTCAAGGAAAGTCGTTTTCACATCCATCTGTCATATCTCATAATCATAATGAGCCGCTATGGTCAGGAGCATCCGAATGGATTTAAGCATAGTTACTGGTGAATAGGTCTCGTTATAATCAACACCTTGTTTTTGATGATAACCTTTCGCCACTAATCCAGCCTTATAGGTAATCACATTACCATCCATGTCGGTTTTCTTCTTGACAACCCACTTGCACCCTATAGGCTTAATACCTTCAGGTGGATCCACCAAGTTCCAAATGTAGGGATGTATACTAAAAAGTCTATTTTTTTGTATGAACATCTTTATTTTGAAATAAGAATCACATGATCATTGTTTGCATATTTTTATGGTTATGCAATATTGTCTAATACTTTTCATTGTAGATAACATGGTATGTGGTGACACACGGGAGATCATGTTATCGTCCCCTTGAAAAGTATAAGTAAAGGCTCATAACCGAGATGACTTTGGACAAACCATCGGAATGGTTGTAGTGTGATTTGGTATTGGTTTGTCTTGACCATAGAATCACACTAGTGCACTTTGTGTGTATTGAGCAGGACCGACTTAGAGGTGATTCGATTTATTGCTGACTACATAATCGAATCGGACCTCGGATATTATATTGTACATACTCTTAATCCCGATATAATAACGGGCACATATACTTAGTACTCATCTCTTTGATTTACCAATGGGCGAGATTCATAGATTAAATTGATAGGCTCGGTAAGTTGTGAGATGATATTATTTATATAGTGTGTCATTGATTATAGGAGGAAACTGTGTCCTATATATTAGGATGATGATGTCCCCTTGAGGAGCTCATAAGGTTTATCATGTAAACCCTGCAGGTGGACTTGGTCCGGCATGATGAAAAGGTTGAGTGGTACTACTCATGGAGTTAGATGTCGATTAATTAATGGTTAGTAAATTAATTAATCGACGGACATTCGAGATCATAAACACGGGGAGAACATGTACAAATATTATATAGAGCCCATATTATCATATAGGGGTTGGTGAGGTAGATCAATGATGATCCTTTAGTGGATTGGATCATCATTAGTAGATCGGACTTTATGTGGGCTTGATCCATGGGTGGCCAAGATCCAACTCCTCCTCATAGTCCCTAATGTAGCCTATTAACACCTCATGATGCTTAGATCCAAAGGATAGAAACAAAACTCTAGATCCAAAGGTAGAGATCAAATCCCTAGATCCGACGGTTGAGATTAAATCTCTAGATCCGACGGTTGAGATTAAATCCCTAGAACCAATGGAGGAGATTAATTCATGAATTATCCCTAAACTCTATAAAAGGATGGCATGGGGTTGGCGTGAACAATCATTAAGGAGAGCTAGGGTTTTGGGCGGCAAGAATAGCAATCCTAGTTGAGATAGGATTGGGATTAGGGTTTGGAGGCAAGGGTGGCACCAAATAAGGAAGGTATTCTTCTCTTCTTCTTCCTCTTTTGGCCAATGTCCAGCACCCTTTCCAGCTCTTTTCTAGCCTTGGCCGGCACCCAAAACACTCCCCTCTCTTCTCCTTAGGTGGTGAAAACAAGATATAGGGTTTCCCTTGGTGTCTTGGTAGTTTTCCACCATCTTCTTCTCCTTCTAGTTGGCCGGCGGCAAGGACTTTTATAGCTCCTTGTTGGTTGGGTTTTGGAAGGAGAAAAACATTGTTTCTATTCTTCCTCTTACTTGGGAAAAGCAAGGAAGGAAGATTTGCGATCTCGGAGCATCGACTTTTGGTAGATCGTCGCCCACACGATGTCCAAAAGAAGGAAGGTCAAACATTAGAAGACCAAGTGGTATACCTATTCTCCTTTCTCTTTTATTCCTTGCTTGTTTTTGTTTTACAAATATAAGCATGTTATATTTCTGTAAATGGCTAAATAATACTTGGATCCCGAGTATAAACACAAAAATCGGCGATCCGGACATTGTCTTTTCCGCGGTTACTCGTAGTATAGAGGTTGGTCGCTTGAACAACTTGTTTGTTCAAGTGACCTCTCTAAACGAATAGCACGATGATGACTTGGTTGTTTGGGCAATCCCTTGTGTCTAGGATTAAAATTTTTAATCTGGGGACATCGATGGGATCGCCATGAACAAACAACCGAGGTGTAGTGGGAAGCAAAGTTTCCCCTCACAAACTCGATAAGCAAAACCCTTCAATTGGTATCAGAGCCAAGGTTTCCGGTTTTGTGTGTTTAGGATTCGGTTAATTTTTATGCACTTTTCATATATTATATGTGTCGGATAATAGTAGGATATGCGTAGTTTAACTCTTTGGTTGCAGGCATAAGATCCGACTATTATGGTCATATGTGTGTATGTGATTGTATGTGTGTAAATATTTATTTTGTTAAATCCTCGGGGTTGACGAGGCTAGTATTTAGTTTTTGTAAATTAAATATGGCATTATTTAGCCATCTTTATTTTATTTTACTTTCGATCTAGATTTCATGTACACTCCCTCGTGGAGTATAGGATCGATGGATGTAAATTAAAATAAGTTTTAGTCTCGGCTCGGATCTCCGGATGGCTTGTACATGGCGTAGGAGGAGCAGATGAGATGGCGATGCGACGGGAGACATATTGAAGACAAAAGCCATAATAGTTGGAAAATTTTATTTTTCATATTTATTGCTTTTTGTTTGATATGCATGTCGTAGGCTAGGAAAATTCCTCATTTTCAAATTACTAAGGGGAGAGGGAAATTTTATTATTTCCCACGGCCTCCATTACGATTTGACAAGTGATGCAAACAAACTTGCGCGTTGGCTCTGAGTGTCTTCCTCCATATCGGATGGGTTTGTTTGCGGATCACAAGGTCAAATATGGTTATAGGGAATTGTCAAGGAGCGTGTGCACTTCCCCATCGAAAGGCACATAACCCGAGATAATTATCTTGGGACCGAGTAATGGTGAACACTTAGATACAAATATAAGTATCCTCCCCATCAGAGTCACTGCTTTTATTTGTAGGGCCAAAGAGGAACCAACTATTAATTTTACTTGTCAAAAAGTTAGGTTGACAAGATAGTAAAATTAATGGGTAAAACCTCCTCTTACAAATGTAGAATTCCTATATGTCCACACTATCGTGGCATACGACATTCTCGGTGTTTAGAGGTGTTGGTTGATTTTAAAATTTTATTGTTTGAGGAATAAATAATTTTTTGAAATCTAATGTTTTGATTTATGTGATTCTTAGGTTTTCTTTTAAAATGACTTTCAACCCACTTGCTGTGATAGTGAAAGAGAACAAACTTACTGGACCCAACTATGTAGATTGGAAGAGGAATCTAGATATTGTTTTGACTGCTGAGGAATACAAATATGTACTCCTCGAAGAGTGCCCTCCCAAGCCTGCAGATGATTCTAGGGAAAAGGAGAGAGAGAGCTATAGGAAGTGGATCAAGGGCGATGAGATGGTACGATGTTACATTTTGGCATCTATGTCAAATGTACTCCAATATCAGCATCAAGCCATGCCCACTGCCTATGATACGATGCTCAATCTCAAGGAGCTTTTCGGACATCAGAATCGGGCTGCGAGGATAGAAGCCATGAGAAACTTGATGATGACCACCATGATCGAGGGAACACCCGTGTGGGATCATGTTCTCAAGATGATGGCTCATTTGAAGGAGCTGGAGGTCCTTGGAGCTGAGATCGATGGGGAACCCCAAGTCGATATCATACTCCAGTCTCTACCTAGGAGTTTTGAGCAGTTTCGTCTCAACTACAATATGAACAAAAGGTTGTATTCGTTGGCGGAGCTTCTGACATAACTCCAGGTGGCAGAGGGGCTATTTCGTCAGAGTGCTCAGGCACATGCCGTGGTGACCCAAAAGGTTTCTACTTCTAAGCCGAAAGGCAAGAAGAAGAAGAAACAAACTGGGGTGAAGGCGGCGGGAGGTACTCAGGGAGGAGTGAATAAGCCAAAAGGCAAGTGCTTCACTTGTAAGCAGACTGGACACTGGAAGAAGGACTGCCCCAAACGCAAGTAGAACAAAGGTATATCTTTTGGTCTAGTCGTTGAAACATGTTTAGTGGTGTTATCTACTGGCACCTAGTGTGTAGATACGGGAGCCACTGATCATGTATGCAATACTTTGCAGGGGTTCCAGGAAATCAAACGACTGGCTGAGGGGGAGGTTACCGTATACTTGGGCGATGCCACGAAGGTGGCAGCAGTTGCAGTGGGAGATGTTCATTTATCTTTTGAGAAAAATAAACTTTTGGTTCATAAGAATTGCCTTTATGTACCCTTATTTAAAAAGAATTTAATTTCAGTTTCTAAATTGTTTATGGATAGATATTCTATTTCTTTTAATGATAGAGTTGTTATAAAAAGAAATAGGGACATTATCTGTTTGGGTGCATTAGTAGGAAATTTGTACACACTTGAACCAAAAGCTCCCACGATGCATATTGAAATCAATAACTCATCTTCTAATTCCAATAAGAGAAAAGAACCTTCGAAGATGAACCAAACATATCTTTGGCATCTTAGGCTTAGTCAAATTAACCTATGTAGAATTCAAAGGTTGATAGCTGATGGACCTTTGGGTTCATTAGTGGTGGAGGATCTCCCAACCAGTGAATCTTGCTTGGAAGGTAAGATGACCAAGAGGCCTTTTAAGGCCAAGGGGTATAGAGCCAAAGATGTGTTAGAATTGGTTCATTCTGATTTGTGTGGTCCTATGTCTATCCAGGCTAGAGGTGGTTTCGAGTATTTTGTCTCTTTTACAGACGATTACTCGAGATATGGATACATTTACCTGATGCGCCGCAAGTCTGAATGCTTTGACAAGTTCAAAGAATTCAAGGCTGATGTGGAGAAACGTCAAGGTAAAAGTATCAAGACACTACGATCTGATCGTGGTGGTGAGTACCTCTTGGGAGAGTTGAGGAACTACTTATCGGAGGCTGGGATTCAATCCCAATTGACTGCACCTGGCACACCCCAGCAGAATGGTGTAGCGGAGCGAAGGAATAGGACTCTTATGGAGATGGTTAGATCGATGATGAGTTATTTTGAGTTGCTAGATTTGTTCTGGGGATATGCTCTAGATACGGCAGTGTACATTCTGAACTTGGTTCCATCTAAATTAGTGCCTTCTACTCCCACAGAATTGTGGACTGGGTGAAAGCATAGTCTAAGACATATTCGAATATGGGGGAGTCCATCACATGTGCTGAAGGCAGATGATGGTAAGTTGGAACCTCGTATGGAAGTATGCATGTTCGTTGGCTCTCCCAGGGGAATGAAGGGTGGATTGTTTTATAATCCTAGCGATCAGAGGGTGATAATTAGCATGAACACTAGATTTCTAGAGGAAGACTATGTGATGAGCCACAAGCCCAAGAGTAAAATTGTTCTGGAGGAGTTAAAAGGGGAAGTCACTTCTTTAGTACCACCGGTACAAGAGGATATACCACATGTCATTGCACCGCGTGTCACAGAGGATACACAGGTGATACCTCGTCGTAGTGGGAGGGTTGTGAGATAGCCTGATAGATTCATGTTCTTGGGATAATCTTTCGATTTGGTCCCTGGCGAACATGAACCTGATCCCTGGACATAGGACGACGCGATCCATGATAAGGATGCAGTATCTTGGAAAAGTGCAATGAATGCTGAGATTGAATCTATGGATTTAAATCTGGTCTGGGAGCTAGTAGAACCACCCGATGGTGTTAAAACCATTGGATGCAAGTGTATCTATAAGATAAAGAGAGGAATAGATGGGAAGGTTGAGACCTTCAAAGCGAGGCTTGTTGCGAAGGGGTATACTCAGAAAGAGGGTATCGATTATGAGGAGACCTTTTCGCCGGTAGCCATGCTTAAGTCTATCCGGATTCTCTTATGCATAGCAGCTCATATGGATTATGAGGTGTGGCAGATGGATGTCAAGACAGCTTTCCTTAATGGAAGTCTTGAGGAAAACATCTACATGAAGCAACCAAAGGGATTCATTGCTAAAGGCAAAGAGCATCTTGTGTGTAAGCTTAATCGGTCCATTTATGGATTGAAGCAAGCTTCGAGATCTTGGAATATCCGCTTTGATGAGGAAATCCAGTCTTATGGATTTATTCAAAGTCCGAATGAGTTTTGTGTATACAAGAGATGTGACGGAAACGTAGTGGTATTTCTTGTACTATACGTAGATGACATTTTGTTGATAGGAAACAATATCAAGGTGTTATCGGACGTAAGGGTATGGTTGTCCAAACAGTTTGATATGAAGGACTTGGGAGAGGTGGGACACATCCTTGGGATCAAGGTTATAAGGGATCGCAAGAAAAGGATGTTGTGCTTATCCCAAGCTTCATACATAGACACAATTATGGAGCGTTTTAGCATGCAAAACTCCAAGAAGGGTTTTCTACCTTTCAGGCATGGAGTTCCTTTATCTAAGGAGATGTGTCCTAGATCATCTGAGGAGATAGAGGAGATGAAGGCGGTTCCATATGCTTCGGCAGTAGGAAGCCTCATGTATGCGATGCTCTGTACAAGACCAGATATCTGCTTTGTCGTGGGCATGGTCAGCAGATATCAGAGTAATCCAGGACAGGGACATTGGACTGCAGTAAAACATATATTGAAGTACCTGAGAAGGACTAGGGATTATATGCTGGTTTACCGGGCAGACCAATTACTCCCTATGGGTTACACGGATTCCGACTTCCAATCTGATAGGATAACAGTAAGTCTACCTCAGGTTTTGTGTTTACTTTGGGAGGTAGAGCCATTGTATGGAAGAGTGTCAAGCAGAAGTGCGTGGCGGACTCCACCATGGAAGCTGAGTATATGGAGGCCTTTGAGGCAGCCAAAGAAGCTGTATGGCTCAGGAACTTCCTGATGGACTTGGATGTGATTCCTAGTTTGCCCAGAACTATCACAATTTATTATGATAATAGTGGTGTAGTTGCAAACTCGAAGGAACCATGAGCCCATAAGGCTAGTAAACACATAGAGCACAAGTACCACCTGATACGAGAGATCGTAAAGAGAGGAGAAGTTGTTGTGGCCAAGATTGCATCGGAGGATAACCTGACAGATCCTTTCACTAAGGCCCTTCCGGCGAGAGTTTTTGATAAGCATGTGGAGGGAATGGGGATCAGATGTATGGCTGTCTGAGGACAGCATAGTCTTTTAGTATAAGTGGGAGATTGTAGGGATGTATACTTAAAAGTCTATTTTTTTGTATGAACATCTTTAATTTAAAATAAGAATCACATGATCATTGTTTGCATATTTTTATGGTTATACAATATTGTCTAATACTTTTCAATGTAGATAACATAGTGTGTGGTGACACACGGGAGATCATGTTATCAGCCCCTTGAAAAGTATAAGTAAAGGCTCACAACCGAGATGACTTTGAACAAACCATCAGAATGGTTGTAGTATGATTTGGTATTGGTTTGTCTTGACCATAGAATAACACTAGTGCACTTTGTGTGTATTGAGTAGGACCGACTTAGAGGTGATTCGATTTATTGCTGACTACATAATCGAATCGGACCTCGGATATTATATTGTACATACTCTTAATCCCGATATAATAACGGGCACATATACTTACTACTCATCTCTTTGATTTACCAATGAGCGAGATTTATAGATTAAATCGATAGGCTCGGTAAGTTGGGAGATGATATTATTTATATGGTGCGCCGTTGATTATAAGAGGAAACCGTGTCCTATATATTAGGATGATGATGTCCCCTTGAGGAGCTCATAAGATTCATCATGTAAACCCTGCAGGTGGACTTGGTCCGGCATGATGAAAAGGTTGAGTGGTACTACTCATGGAGTTAGATGTCGATTAATTAATGGTCAGTAAATTAATTAATCGACGGACATTCGAGATATTAAACACGGGGAAAACATGTACAAATAATATATGGAGCCCATATTATCATATAGGGGTTGGTGAGGTAGATCAATGATGATCCTTTAGTGGATTGGATCATCATTAGTGGATCGGACTTTATGTGGGCTTGATCCATGGGTGGCCAAGATCCAACTCCTCCTCATGGTCCCTAATGTAGCCTATTAACACCTCATGATGCTTAGATCCAAAGGATAGAAACAAAACTCTAGATCCAAAGGTACAGATCAAATCCCTAGATCCGATGGTTGAGATTAAATCTCTAGATCCGACGGTTGAGATTAAATCCCTAGAACCAATGGAGGAGATTAATTCATGACTTATCCCTAAACTCTATAAAAGGATGGTATGGGGTTGGCATGAACAATCATTAAGGAGAGCTAGGGTTTTGGGCGGCAAGAATAGCAATCCTAGTTGAGATAGGATTGGGATTAGGGTTTGGAGGCAAGGGTGGCACCAAATAAGGAAGGTATTCTTCTCTTCTTCTTCCTCTTTTGGCCAACGTCCAGCACCCTTTCCAACTCTTTTCCAGCCTTGGCTAGCACCCAAAACACTCCCCTCTCTTCTCCTTAGGTGGTGGAAACAAGATATAGGGTTTCCCTTGGTGTCTTGGTAGTTTTCCACCATCTTCTTCTCCTTCTAGTTGGCCGGCGGCAAGGACTTTTATTGTTGGCAATGTGCTTATTCCTCGGTATCTCATTGGCTCCCATGTCCCCGGATTAAAATTTTCACTAATGAAAACTAATCCGGATGGGATGAGTTTCCAAAGCACAACCAATTCGTCGTCGTGCTAACGACTCGAGCAATCGCTTGAACAAACTAGTTGTTCAAGCAACCAACTCTTCTAGTCGGTTAGCCGTGGAAGAGACGACGGACGGATCACCGATTTTTGTGTTTCTTATCAGGGTCCATGATTATACAAATATAAACTAGTATAATCAACATATACTAACATAAAGAACTTAAGCTAGCATATCAATAAGAACATGCAAAGAACAATAATAAAAGTTGTGAAATTTTTATACCTCACGATCTTCTATCGTATGTCCTAATCTCCTTGTAGACTTCGTGTGGGCGAAGATCCTCCACAAGTTGAAGCTTCTTAGATCTTCTTCAATCCAAAGAAAGAAGGACTCTCTTTCCCTTCTTGCTTGAGCCAACCACCAATCCACAAAAGGATTGATGCCGCCGGCCCCAAGAATAGAGAGAACATAATGGAAACAACCAAGGAACCGAACTAGGGACAAACCCTAGTTTTGGTGCCGCCGGCTGTAACGCCCGCAAAATTCCTAGCAATTTTACAGAAATTTTTGGCTTGATGATCATGGGCCTTGGGTGGGCCTTTTTCCAAAACAAAAGAAAATAAGCCAAAAATGGATGCAAGACCTAGGAATTGAACTCCAAACCTCT
Source organism: Wurfbainia villosa (assembly GCA_025175895.1). Lineage (NCBI taxonomy): Eukaryota > Viridiplantae > Streptophyta > Magnoliopsida > Zingiberales > Zingiberaceae > Wurfbainia > Wurfbainia villosa. The sequence continues at coordinate 7,181,341 of CM046003.1, read as the reverse complement.
AGAGATAGCCAAACCCTATAGATGCACCCATTAACCAGAAGCCCAATAGGATTATATGATTAAGGAAGAGGGGAAACTATAGATAAGTAGGACTAAGGGTAAATGAAGAGGCATAGAAAAGAAAAGAGGAACTTCTCTTCCTCCCCTTTATAAAGAAGAGGGAAGATTGAATTTGGTCACTTCCTCTCTTCTTTCCTTCTTCTCACCGAAATCCTTGAGCTCTCCCTCTCCTTTCCACCCCTTGGCCGAACCCCATCCAAGCAAGAGAAGGTTAGGTGTTGGTCTTCCTTAGGTCATCTTCCTCACCCAAAGCAAAGCGAAGGATATAAGTATCCCTCACCTGCATACGAGTAGTTTCGATTGAATGTTTGAACAACCTATATGTTATATCCGGCCAAGCATGTTTTGGTTTATCAATGAAGTTGTAATCTATGTTTAGGAAGTATATGATGATGCTAAGATGGGAAAAGAGGGTTGGTTAAAAAGCTAGCCCTAATGGCCACCAAGACCTATTCGGCCAAGCTAGGATTAGGGTTTTTCCATGAAGTCACATGCCATGTTTTATTCACTATATGATGTAGTTAGGATTTAAAATGGATTAGGACCAAAAGATAACCCTAGTTGAGCCCCTTATGTGGTTCGGCCACCCTAGGGAATTAGGGTTAGGGTTGCATGAAAATGTCTCTAATGATGCTATGCTAGATTATAATGCTCATGAATGAATGTTTGGGTAACAAGAACCCTAGTTGAGCCCTTATGTGTTTCGGCCACCCTAGGGAATTAGGGTTAGGGTTGCATGAAAATGTCTCTAATGATGCTATGCTAGATTATAATGCTCATGAATGAATGTTAGGTGACAAGAACCCTAAGAAGCCTATAAGGGTCATTCGGCCACCCTTGGTTGTTTCTTTTCCTTGTGTTTCAATGAAGTTTACACCATGAAGTGTATGCATATGTATGTTAATTGAACTAGTTAAAAGTCTAATCCCTAAAAAGCCTATAAGGGCCATTCGGCCACCCTTGGTTGTTTCTTTTCCTTGTGTTCAATGAAGTTTACACCATGAAGTGTATGCATATGTATGTTAATTTAACTAGTTAAAAGTCTAATCCCTAAAAAGCCTATAAGGGCCATTTGGCCACCCTTGGTTATTATGTTCAATGAAGTTTCATACCATGATTGGTATGCATATAATGTTGTTTAGTATGTAGATCAATTTAGGTTAAAGATCAACCCTAAAAACCCTACATGGACCATTCGGCCAACCTATGTTGTGGGGATTAGATGAAGTTTTAATTCAAACTCTATGTGCTTATGAAGTTGTAGCCATGCTAAATGAGTTAGGTTAACATGTGCTTTGTGTTGAGTGAATTTATGATGACTTGTGATCTTAAATAATGCTAGGTGAAGATACCATGCCTTAGTTAGTATTTACTTACTCTTGATGCACTCTTGATGCCATGTCTTATGCCATGCCTATGTGTATGTGATATCTAATATTAAGAAATGGAATACGATAAGACTATGGAATGGAACAAAAATGATATGTTCACAAAATGAAAATGATATGATGACGAAATGAAGTATGCTATGTTATGAACTGAAAGAAGATATGTTCACGAAATGAAGTATGATATGTTATGAAATGAAGTATGCTATGTTATGAAATGAAAGAAGATATGTTCATGAAATGAAGCATGGTGTGTTATGAAATGAAGTATGCTATGCTATGTTTGTCAAGAAATGAAATAAGCTATGTTATAAATTAAGCATATAAGTATTTTACCTTCTGCATGGCTTGTACCAAGACCTTAACAAGGTCCAAGAAGGGATGGGCTCCTAAGATGCCCTAGGTCGATGGAATAAGACTCGGGCCTAGGATGGGCTTCTATGTATGATTGCCCCTAGGTCGATGGAATAAGACTCGGGCCTAGTACGGGATGGGCTCCAAGATGCCTTAGGTCGATGGAGTAAGACTCGGGCCTAGGATGGGCTTCTATGCTATGACGATTGCCCCTAGGTCGATGGAATAAGACTCGGGCCTAGAAACCTATTAGGTTCGAGACTTGCTACCTCGGGCCTATTTAGGGATGCGCGCTATGATAATGAAGAAGTGGTACAATGCCGGGCCCAAATATGTTGAGATTTATATTTACGTACCTAACATATATGTTTTCAAAAGCATCTTGCATATGTTTACCTGTTGATTGTTATGTTTACATGCTTAGGATAAATATACGATGCATGTTATGTTAGATGATATGCCATAATGTTTAAGTTACATGTTATGTTAGAGGATATGCCATAATGTTAAGTTACATGTCATGTTAGATGATATGCCAAAATGTTTAAGTTACATGTTATGTTCGATGATATGCCATAATGTAAGTTACATGTTATGTTAGATGATATGCCAAAATGTTTAAGTTACATGTTATGTTCGATGATATGCCATGATGTAAGTTACATGTTATGTTAGATGATATGCCATAATGTTCAAGTTACATGTTATGTTAGATGATATGCCATAATGTTTAAGTTACATGTTATGTTAGATGATATGCCCTAATGTTTAAGCTACATGTTACGTTGAATGATATGTCATGATGTATACGTTACATGTTATGTTCGATGGTACGCTATGATGTTTATGTTACTAAGTTACATATGATGCATATTATGCTGATTAAGTATATATTTCATGTTATGCTGCTAAGTTAGGGATGATCCATGCTATATTCTCTTATGTTACTTATGCTACAAGTTAAGTTGATGATGCCATGTATGTTACATGTTATATTGATTATATGTTATAAATGCTACAAGCCATGATTAATGATGATGTATGGTTTTTGTGAGTAGGACAGGATCTTACTAAGCCTATGTGCTTATAGTTTATCTTTCCCTCATACTGCAGATAAGGGTAAGGGATGGATAAACTAAAGGGAGCAGCAGGAGGGGCCAATGTGTGTGGTAGTGGCATGGTGGAGAAGATCCGTTAAGTCTATTTATACATGTTACCTATGATGATGATGTCTATGGATGTCTTTACTTATGTCTCCCTATGACGATGATGTTATGAACCTACTAAGCACTAAGTATCTATATATATATGATGCATGCTTTATGTTGATAAGAAGAAGTAAAGAAGAATGCTTTATGTTGATAAGAAGAAGTAAAGAAGAAGTAAGAAGAAGTATCTATGCATGCTATGCTATGAAACATACTCTATGTTAAGAAGAAGTGTTAATGCATATTTATGTTTTAAAAGAAAAAAAAAAGTATTTAGGTCTTAAGTCTTCCGCTGTAAGAACTAAGAAGTATATATATAAAGTCTTCCGCTGTATGAAATGTATGTACGGTCGCGTCACGCGCCGCCTCTCCGGACATTTAGGGTCGCCCGAAAGGGCGGGCGTGACACCGGCCAAGAGGAAAAGAGGAATAGGTTGGGCACCGCCAAAGGTATAGGAAAAAGGATAGGAACCGGCCAACACCCTAGGAAGAAGAAGAACACTTCCCCTATAGTTGCCATCCACCTTACCTTCCAAACCCTAGCCGCCCAACAAAGCTTCCTTTGGATATCTTGCCGCCCAAGGTAGAGGAAGAGAAGATAGTGGCCGACCAACCCTTAGAAGGAAGAAGAAGAGCCCTTCCCCTATAGTTGCCGCCCAACCATAACTTCCAAACCTAGCCGCCCAATCCAAAGAGCCAAACCCTAATCTAATTAGGGTTTTCTCCATAGGTTTCTTGCCGCCTAAGCATAGTGGAAAGTAGAGATCTAGGAGCTAGCCACCTACAAGGAAGAAGACAAGCTCTTCCACAAGTTGCCGCCCACCCACCTTCACCACCTTGGCCGCCCAACCTAAGGAGCCAAAACCCTAATTAGGGTTTCCTCCTTGAGGTTGCTTGCCGCCCAAGTAATGCTAGGCAAAACCCCTATCTTCCTTTTTTTTTCATCATGAACCATTAACCTTATTTATAGAATTTAGGAGAAAGTTGGTTAGCCTAAAATATAAAAACTAATCCCTATTTTCTTGCCGCCCAAATAACCCTATCTCCTTTAGGATTTGTTGCCGCCCAACACATGGATGAGCCAAACCCTAATTCTAGAATTAGGCTTAAGCCTCCTTTAATCTCCACCGTCGGATCTAGGGATTTAATCTCCACCATCGGATCTAGGATATTATCCCAACCGTCAGATCTAGGATTTCATCCCAACCGTAGGATCTAGGATTTTATCCCAACCGGCGGATCAAGGATTTCATCTCAACCGTCGGTTCTAGGGATTTAATCCCAACCGTCGGAACTAGAGATTTGTTTTCCATCATTTGATCTAGACTTCATGAGGTTTATTTTAGGCTACGATAGGGACCATGAGGAGGAGTTGGGTCTTGGCCACCCGATGGATCGGAACCACACAAACTTGATCCATCAATGATGTTCCATTCCACTAGAGGATCATCATCGAACTACCTCACCAACCCCCATAAATTAATATGGGCTCCATATATTATTTGTACATCTATCTCCCCGTGTTTAAGATATCGAATGTCCGTCAATTAATTGATTTACTGACCATCAATTAATTAACATCTAACTCCTCGAGTAGTACCACTCAACCTTATCATCATGTTGACTAAGTCAACCTGCAGGGTTTACATGATGAACCTTATGAGCTCCTCAAGGGGACATCATCAACCTAATAAATAGGACACGGTTTCCTCTTATAATCAACGACACACCATGTAAATAATATCATTTCCCAACTTACCGGGCATATTGATTTAATCCATAGAAATCTCACCCTCTGGTAAATCAAAGAAATAAATATTAAGTACATGTGCCCGTTATTATATCGGGATTAAGAGCATGTACAACATAATATCCGAGGTCCGATTCAATTATGTAGTCAGCAATAAATTGAATCACCTCTATGTCGGTCCTGCTCAATACACCGAGGTGTACTAGTGTAAATCTATGTTCAAGATAAAACAATACCAAGCTACACTACAACCATGCCAATGGTTTGTCCAGAACCATCTTGGTTGTGAGCCTCTACTTATATTCTACAAGGGACTGATAACATGATCTTCTGTGCCACACCCAAGCACCATGTTATCTACAATGTAAAATATTAGACAATATTCACACATATAAATATAACGTGCAAACAATGATCATGTGATTCTTATTTCAAAATAAAGATGTTCATATAAAAGAGCTAGGCTTTCAGTATACATCCCAACAATCTCCCACTTATACTAAAAGACTGTGCTGTCATCATATTGTCATACATATGATTCCCCTTCCCTCCACATGCCTATCAAAGCTCTCGCTAGAAGGGCCTTAGTGAAAGGGTCTACCAGGTCATCCTCTGATGCAATCGTGGCGACAGCAACTTCTACCTCCTTCACGATTTCTCGTATCAGGTGGTACTTGCACTCTATGTGTTTACTAGCCTTATGGGCTCGTGGTTCCTTCGAATTTGCAACTGCACCATTATTATCACAATAAATTGTGATAGTTCTGGGCAAACCAGGAATCACATCCAAGTCCATCAGGAAGTTCCTGAGCCACCCAGCTTCTTTGGCCGCCTAAGAGGCTGCCATACAGTCAGCTTCCATGGTAGAGTCCACCACGCATTTCTGCTTGACACTCTTCCATACTATGGCTCCACCTCCAAAAGTAAACACAAAACCTGAGGTAGACTTACTGTTATCCCTATCAGATTGGAAATCAAAATCTATGTAACCCACAAGAAGTAATTGGTCTGCCCGGTAAACTAGCATATAATCCCTAGTCCTTCTCAGGCACTACAATATATGCTTTACATCAATATCACATCTGGATTACTCGATGTCTGGCGACCATGCCCACGGCAAAGCAAATATCTGGTCTCGTACAGAGCATCGCATACATGAGGCTTCCTTCTGCCGAAGCATAAGGAACCGCCTTCATCTCCTCTATCTCCTCAGATGATCTACGGACACATCTTGTTAGATAAAGGAACTCTATGCCTGAAAGGTAGAAAAACCCTTCTTGGAGTTTTGCATGCTAAAACGATCCAAAATCATATCTATGTATGAAGCTTGGGATAAGCACAACAACCTTGATCCCAAGGTTGTGACCCACTTCTCCCAAGTCCTTCATATCATACTGTTTGGACAACCATACCCTTATGTCTGATAACATTTCGATGTTGTCGCCAACCACCAAAATGGCATCTACGTATAGTACAAGAAATACCACTACGTTTCCATCACATCTCTTGTATACACAAGACTCATCCGAACTTTGAATAAATCTATAAGACTGGATTTACCTCCTTAAAGCGGATGTTCCAAGACCTCTAAGCTTGCTTCAATCCATAAATGGACCGATTAAGCTTACATAAAAGATGCTCTTTGCCCTTAGCAATGAATCCCTCTGGTTGCTTCATATAGATGGATTCCTCAAGACTTCCACTAAGGATAGCTATCTTGACATCCATCTGTCACACCTCATAAATTCATATGAGATGCTATGCATAGGAGCTCCCAGACCTGATTTGAATCCATAGATTCAATCTCAGTATTCATTGCACTTTGCAAAGATGCTGCATCTATATCTTGGATTGCCTCGTCATATGTCCAGGGATCAGGTTCATGTTCGTCGGGGACCAAATCGGAAGATTCTCCCAAGAACATGAATCTATCAGGCTGTCTCACAACCCTCCCACTACGACGAGGTATCACCTGTGTATCCTGTGTGACACGCGGTGCAGTGACATGTGGTATATCCTCTTGTACCGGTGGTACTGAAGTCGGGACTTCCCCTATCAACTCCTCAAGAACAATCCTACTCGTGGGCTTGTGGTTCATCACATAGTCCTCGTCTAGAAATCTGGCATTCGTACTAACGATCACCCTCTGATCTCTAGGACTATAAAATAAACCACCCTTCGTTCCCCTGGGATAGTCAACGAACATGCGTACTTCTGTACGAGGTTCCAACTTACCAGTATCTGCCTTCAGCACATGTGCTGGACTCCCATATCTGAATATGTCTTAGACTAGGCTTTCGCCCAGTCCACAGAACTTCTGTGGGAGTAGAAGGCACTGATTTAGATGGAACCAAGTTCAGAATGTACACCGCCGTATCTAGAGCATATCCCCAGAACGAATCTGGCAGGTCAGAATAACTCATCATCGATCTAACCATCTCCATAAGAGTCCTATTCCTTCACTCTGCTACACCATTCTGCTGGGGTGTGCCAGGTGCAGACAATTGGGATTGAATCTCAACCTCTGATAAGTAGTTCCTAGACTCTCCCAAGAGATACTTACCACCACGATCAGATCGTGGTGTCATCTTGAATAATTGTCTATGAAAAAGACGAAATATTCAAAACTACCTCTTGCCTGGATAGACATAGGACCATACGAATCAGAATGAACCAATTCCAGCACATCTTTGGATCTATACCCCTTGGCCTTGAAAAGCCTCTTGGTCATCTTACCCTCCAAGCAAGATTCACAGGTTGGGAGATCCTCCACCACTAATGAACCCAAAGGTCCATCAGCTATCAACCTTTGAATTCTGCTTAGGTTAATATGACCAAGCCTAAGATCCCAAAGATATGTTTGGTTCATCTTCGAAGGTTCTTTTCTCTTATCGGAATTAGAAGATGAGTTATTAAGTTTTATTTGCATCGTGGGAGCTTGTGGTTCAAGTTATAAATTTCCTATCTAAGTACCTGAATAGATAATGTCCCTATTCCTTTTATAACAAATCTATCATTAAAAGGAATAGATTATCCATCCATAATTTAGAAACTGAAAGCAATTATTTCTAAATAAAGGTACATAAAGAAAATTCTTAAGAACCAAAATATTATTTTTCTCAAAAGATAAATAAAACATCTGCCACTGCAATAGCCGTCATCTTCATGGCATTGCCCAAGTAAATGGTAATATCCCTTTTAGCTAATCGTCAGGTTTCCTGGAACCCCTGCAATGTATTGCAGACATGATTAGTGGCTCTCGTATCTACACACCATGTACCGGTAGATAACACCGCTAACCATGTTACAATGACTAGACCAAAGGATATACTTTTGTTCTTGCTTTGGATTGGGATAATCCTTCTTCTTATGTCCAGTCTGCTTGCAAGTGAAGTACTTGCCTTTCTGCTTCTTCACTCCTCCCTGAGATCCTCCGACCACCTTTGCTCCACCTTGTTTCTGCTTCTTCTTGCCTTTCGGCTTAGAAGTAGAAACCTTTTTGAGCAACCATGGCTTGAGGACACTCTTTGAAGAGTGTATACTTGTACTTCTTAGCAGATAAGACAACATCTAGATTCTTTTCCAATCAACATTATTTGGGTACAGTAAGTTTATTTCCTTTAGTATCAAAATATGTGGACTGAAAGTCATTTTGAAAATCCTAAGAATCACATAGATCATTACTTTAGATTTCAAATATTATTGATTCCTCAAAACAATAAAATTCCGAAATCAACCAACACCTCAAAACACCGAGAATTTCGTATGCCACTCTGTGTGGACGTATACAAATTCTTCATTTGTAAGAGGAGGTTTTACCCATTAATTTTATTATCTTGTCAACCTTACTTTTTGATAAATAAAATTAATAGTTGGTTCCTCTTTGGCCCTACAAATAAAAAAAGTGACTCCTTTGGGGAGGATACTTTTATTTGCATCTAAGTGTGCACCATTACACGATACTAAGGGAATTATTTTGGATTATGTGCCTTACCTCTGTGGAAGTACACATGCTCCTAGATAATTTCCTATAACCATTATTTGACCTAGTGATCCGCAAACAAACCCGTCCTCAGGGAGGAAGGCACTCAGAGCCGACACACAAGTTTGTTGCATCACACGTCAAATTGTAATGGAGGCCACGGGAATTAATTAAAATATCCCTCTCCCACTTAGTAAATTGAAAATGGGGAATTTTCAAGCACACACGACAAGCATATAAAACAAATCAGCAATAAATATGGAAAAATCAGAATATTTCCAACTATTATGGCATTGTTCTCCAATATGCGTCCCGTCGTGTCGCCACCTCGTCCGCTCCTCCTATGCCATGTACGAGCCATCCGGAGATCCGAGCCGAGAATAAAACATATTTTATTTTACATCCATCGATCCTATACTCCACGAGGGAGTGTACATGAAATCTAGATCGAAAGTAAAATGAAATAAAGAATGGCTAAACAATGTCGTATTTAATTACAAAAATTAAATACTAATCTAGCCTCGTCAACCCCGAGGATTCAAATAATATACAATCATACACAAACAATCACATACATACATATAGCCATAATAGTCGGATCTTATGCCTGCAACCAAAAAGTTAGCCTACGCACATCCTACTATTATCTGGCATACAAAATATATGATATGTGCATGAAAGTAACCGAATCCAAAACACACAAAACCAGAAACCGTGGCACTGATACCATTTGTTGGCAATGTGCTTATTCCTCGGAATCTCATTGGCTCCCATGTCCCCGGATTAAAATTTTCACTAATGAAAACTAATCCGGATGGGATGAGTTTCCAAAGCACAACCAATTCGTCGTCGTGCTAACGACTCGAGCGATCGCTTGAACAAACTAGTTGTTCAAGCAACCAACTCTTCTAGTCGGTTAGCCGCGGAAGAGACGACGGACGGATCGCCGGTTTTTGTGTTTCTTATCGGGGTCCATGATTATACAAATATAAACTAGTATAATCAACATATACTAACATAAAGAATTTAAGCTAGCATATCAATAAGAACATGCAAAGAACAATAATAAAAGTTGTGAAACTTTTATACCTCACGATCTTCTATCGTATGTCCTAATCTCCTTGTAGACTTCGTGTGGGCGAAGATCCTCCACAAGTTGAAGCTTCTTAGATCTTCTTCAATCCAAAGAAAGAAGAACTCTCTTTCCCTTCTTGCTTGAGCCAACCACCAATCCACAAAAGGATTGATGCCGCCGGCCCCAAGAATAGAGAGAACATAATGGAAACAACCAAGGAACCGAACTAGGGACAAACCCTAGTTTTGGTGCCGCCGGCCAAGAAGAAAAGAAGAGGAAAAGAGGAATAGGTTGGGCACCGCCAAAGGTATAGGAAAAAGGATAGGAACCGGCCAACACCCTAGGAAGAAGAAGAACACTTCCCCTATAGTTGCCATCCACCTTACCTTCCAAACCCTAGCCGCCCAACCAAGCTTCCTTTGGATATCTTGCCGCCCAAGGTAGAGGAAGAGAAGATAGTGGCCGACCAACCCTTAGAAGGAAGAAGATGAGCCCTTCCCCTATAGTTGCCGCCCAACCATAACTTCCAAACCTAGCCGCCCAATCCAAAGAGCCAAACCCTAATCTAATTAGGGTTTTCTCCATAGGTTTCTTGCCGCCTAAGCATAGTGGAAAGTAGAGATCTAGGAGCTAGCCACCTACAAGGAAGAAGACAAGCTCTTCCGCAAGTTGCAGCCCACCCACCTTCACCACCTTTTCCTCTTGGCCGGCGGCACCAAAACTAGGGTTTGTCCCTAGTTCGGTTCCTTGGTTGTTTCCATTATGTTCTCTCTATTCTTTGGGCCGGCGGCATCAATCCTTTTGTGGATTGGTGGTTGGCTCAAGCAAGAAGGGAAAGAGAGTTCTTCTTTCTTTGGATTGAAGAAGATCTAAGAAGCTTCAACTTGTGGAGGATCTTCACCCACACGAAGTCTACAAGGAGATTAGGACATACGATAGAAGATCGTGAGGTATAAAAGTTTCACAACTTTTATTATTGTTCTTTGCATGTTCTTATTGATATGCTAGCTTAAGTTCTTTATGTTAGTATATGTTGATTATACTAGTTTATATTTGTATAATCATGGACCCCGATAAGAAACACAAAAACCGGCGATCCGTCCGTCGTCTCTTCCGCGGCTAACCGACTAGAAGAGTTGGTTGCTTGAACAACTAGTTTGTTCAAGCGATCGCTCGAGTCGTTAGCACGACGACGAATTGGTTGTGCTTTGGAAACTCATCCCATCCGGATTAGTTTTCATTAGTGAAAATTTTAATCCGGGGACATGGGAGCCAATGAGATTCCGAGGAATAAGCACATTGCCAACATTTATAGCTCCTTGTTGGTTGGGTTTTGGAAGGAGAAAAACATTGTTTCTATTCTTTCGCTTTCTTGGGAAAAGCAAGGAAGGAAGATTTGCGATCTTGGAGCTTCGACTTTTGGTAGATCGTCGCCCACACGACGTCCAAAAAAAGGAAGGTCATACATTAGAAGACCAAGAGGTATACCTATTCTTCTTTCTCTTTTATTCCTTGCTTGTTTTTTTTACAAATATAAGCATGTTATATTTCTGTATATGGCAAAATAATACTTGGATCCCGAGTATAAACACAAAAACCAGCAATCCGGACATCATTTTTTCCGCGGCTACTCGTAGTATAGAGGTTGGTTGCTTGAACAACTTGTTTGTTCATGTGACCTCTCTAAACGAATAGCACGATGATGACTTGGTTGTTTGGGCAATCCCTTTTGTCTAGGATTAAATTTTTTAATCCGGGGACATCGATGGGATCGCAATGAACAAACAACTGAGGTATAGTGGGAAGCGAAGTTTCCCCTCATGGACTCGATAAGCAAAACCCTTCACCAAACTTGATTTTCATACATGGAATCCATTTCCGACTTCATGGCTTCAAGCCATTTGTCCCTTTCTGAACTTTTCAAAAATTCTTCATAACTGGTAGACTCCTCATCAATATGTAACACGTCGTTCGATTCACTTACGAGAAATCCATATCTTTCGGGAATGTTCCGTGTTCTACAAGATCTACGAAGATGTGGTGTCACAATAGGTTCAGTCGATGTCTCATCACTATGAGTTATTGGTTGAGGTGCTTGACCAGGTATCTCATCAATGTCTATTGGAGCCTCTTGAACCTCCTCAAGTTCAACAACACTCCCACTATTTTATTGCAAGAGAAACTCTTTCTCTAGAAACACAACATGCCTTGAAACAAACATCTTTTATTCCATAGGATGATAGAATTGGTAACCCCTTGTTTCCTTAGGATATCCAATAAATAGACATTTATCATACTTAGCATTCAACTTGTCTGACATTGTCCGCTTCACAAACGAAGGACAACCCCATATCTTCAAGTAAGATAAATGAGGTTTCTTACTATTCCATATCTCATATGGAGTAGTAGAGACTACCTTGGTCGGTACTCTATTTAGCAAGTAAACAGTAGTCTGAAGTGCATAGCCCCAAAAGGACTTGGGAAGATTCTCGTGATTTATTATCGACCTAACCATGTCTAACAAGGTTCGATTTCGCCTCTCATATACACTATTATGCTGTGGTGTATACGATGGAGTCCATTGGGACAATATACCATTGTCCCTCAAATATTCTAGAAACTCTTGACTCAAGTATTCACCACCTCGATCCGATCGAAGTATTTTAATACTCTTTCCAAGTTGTTTCTCTACTTCACTTCTGAATTCTTTGAACTTTTCAAAGGCTTTAGACATGTGTTTCATCAAGAACACATACCTAAACCGTGAGTGATCATCGGTGATGGTAATGAAGTAGTTATAGCCTCCTAGAGCATGAGTTGACATAGGTCCACATACATCAGTATGTATTAGACCAAGCTACTCTCCCACCGGTTCACCTTTTCCTGTGAAAGGTAACTTAGTCATCTTGCCTTTTATGCTTGATTCGCATGTATCGTATGAATCTAATTCAAACAATTCCAGAATTCCACATCGGTGTAATTCGGACATGTGTTTCTTATTGACATGGCCAAGATAACAATTCCACAAGTAGGAGTCTAATTGATTATCTTTTCGAGCATGCTTGTTGCTCGCTTCGATATTGAGAATGTCACTAGATATGTCTAACGTATATATACTATTGCATAATGTTCCAGTCCCATAAAGCACGCCATTCAAAGTTATGTAACAACAATTGTTACTAAAAGTCAAATGGTACCCATTTCTATTTAAACAAGAAATAGAAATTATGTTCTTTATCAATAAAGGAACATAAAAGCAATTGTCCAGTTCTAAGACAAGTCCTATAGGGAGTCTCAACAAATATGTTCCGATGGCGAGTGCAGCAACCTTTGCTCCATTCCCAACACGTAAATTTGACTCTCCCTTGACGAGTCTTCTTCTATTCCTTAGCCCATGTATGTCATTACATATATGTGAGCCCCACCCAGTATCCAATACCAAGTGTTTGAGGAAATAGAATGCAATCAATAACGAAGATATCTGAAGAAGATGGGGCATCTGATGCCTTATTCTTCTTAACGGACTCAAGATACATCTTGTAGTTTCTTCACTAATGACCTTCCTTAACACAATGATGGCAAGTTCCCTTTTGATCTAGTTCTACCTTTTTAGCCTTTTTCTTCTTCCCCTTCTATTGTTCCTTTGACTTCCTCTTAGAACCTTTCTTTGAGGAATCAACTAACAACACCGTCCCCTGCTCATGTTTCACAGAAGGGTCCAAAGTCTTCAGCATGTTGAGCAGCACCATAGATGAACCTTCTTGCATCTCAGAGGTGAAGAGGAGCTTGGAGACTTCGAACCTTTCAGATCTCACTTGCTCATCAAACAACTCATAAAGATGAAATACTATGGTATGAGCATTCATATGCTCATGCTTCTTCCGCAGCTCGGGTACCATCGCGACTAGCATGATGCAACTCACTAGTTCAGAATCACTCATATATTTTTGATAGGCCAACAATTGGTCTAGAGTTACGTCAACACTAGGACGGGCGGGAAGAGGCTCTTCGAGGACATACGCAAGCTTTTTCGCCATGAGAACAATTCTCAAGTTTCTAAGCCAGTCCAAGAAGTTCGCCCCAGTAAATTTATTTGAATCCAAAATGAAATGCAAATTCAAAGACATCATGATCAATCAATTATCCTAGAAATACAAATCGAGCATATTGTTGGATCGAGAAGCGTCGCTAGAGGGGGGGTGAATAGCGAGTGTAAATATTTTCTCGTTTCGTTCATGTAGACAATTAAACAAGTAAGCACAGCGGAAAATAAAGTGACACATTTATTTTACTTGGTTCACAACCCATCGGTTGCTACTCCAAGGCCCTATCGGTCCTAGACTGCGTACGGAGAGCAAAGCACTATAACGTCTCCTCCTCGTTGGAGGTAAGAGACAACGATCACAAAATCGGAAGTACGAGGATGAGATAACAAACCTACCTCACCTCGTTATGATTAAAATAAAGAATACAATAAATATAATTACTTGCTACTGCTGCCAACGAAGGAGATTTGAACTTATCGTCACGTCGGCGTTATGACGGCGTTGGAGCGTTGGCATTGTAGGAGCACTTGAGAATAAACTTGATGATATTTGGAGTAGGAATCCTCCCCTCCTTTTATAGATTTTGGCCTCTGAATGTGTCTCCTCTTTTTTCGGAACAGATCACGAAGTTGTATAAATTTTATCGCGAAGTGGCCGTGTCAAACCTTATCCGTTTTGACCTAGCGCAAAGGCTGATTCGTCGCCATCAGACGACTGATGCCTCCCATCAGTCGACTAATGAGCATCAGTCGACTGCCCAATGTCCAGCAGTCGACTGCCAGCCTGGCCACTTCTCTGCAGTAAGAGGTTAGCTCGAAAAATGATAAATGCGACGGTTTCTGACCGTCCAATCTCGACCTAGACCTTCCACAGGAAGTCTTAGTCGGATCGCCACCAACGGTCGTCCTCGTAAAGAGGACACGACCTTACAATCTCTCACTCACACGAGCTTTCCTCGATACTTACCTTGTAGCTCTCGCATCCGACCTTCCACTCGATTCCTTCTGCTCCCTCCGAAGTCACTCGAGTGTCGCCCGACCACCGTGGCTTCCTCCAGGTGTTGCTAGCCTTCAGCTCCATCTTTAGTACTTTTCTGCACACTCGATTTAGCTCGTGAGATAACGATATAAATTTAACTTTGTGTCTTTGCCATAATCAAAACACATGTTCAATTATCTAATGCCCCTGCACCAACACATATATGAGATATATGATTTAAAATGCATCCACACATATTTATAAAATCCCATTCATTTTTCGAATTTAAAAACCCCTCAAAATTAATTCGGGAGATCGTAGGTCCATCTCCGAATGGGTTGATATCCAGCATAGATAAGAACAACCTTGGATAGAGTCCAACAAGTCATTCTTAGTTACGATGGTAGGTATCAAGTATACCAATTGCATATCACATATATGCAACTATCACAATGTGCTATCAACAAATTGAGTGTTCGCACATACATCGGGTTGTTAACTCATTAACAAGTATGCATCATATGCATAGCACTCAACTTCACCTCCCTTCACATCGACCTTGGAGAGAGTCCAACAAGCCGATGCTCCAGGTTAAAGCTAACCCATTAATCGAGAAATAGTTTTAATATGGTTAAAGTGCATTCAACCAATTAGCCAGGCTTGGAGAGAGTCCAACAACCCAAACTAACGATTGACCTCTGACTCTTACCATATTAGTAATATACTATTCCAATGGTTTGAACATGTTCAGGTTCGAGCCGGGCTTGGAGAGAGTTCCACAAACCAAACAAGAAACGAAACTCTGGTTCTAACCATATTAATGGAAGGTGTAGGCTTTAATGTTGTGTAAGGGATTTAATGTCTCATCCTCTTTGCATGCAAATAACTATTATCTACATGCATGACACACATGACATACATCTACATGTCACGACACGCATGACATAATGATATGCATCTAATGCAATTACATGACATACAATTATGGCATGTACAAATAGTTTCCTTATTTGTCATAATTATCTTTGAAATAAAATTTGTTTTAGATTTGATTTCCCAGATCAAATCATTATTAAATTAGGAAATAAATTTCCAAATCTAATCACATATTTTATTTATGGAAAGTGTTAATTAAGGAAAGTCAAATCTAATTTAGGAAACAAATTTTCTAAATTGTAATTTCCTAATCATATTAGGAAACTTCCAATTTGAATTTCTTTACAAATTAAAATTTCCATAAATAGTTATAAACTTTTCAAAAGTAGAATATTTTCATAAATACAATTATGGCTATTGCAAAATAATTTTACGATTATGTCGAAACATAACCTGCCTCTTATACCACTGTTGGGTTTCCCCGGCACCGCGGTGAGTGTGTGTTCGATCACATTTCATAAACATGCACACAGCGAAAGCAAAAATAAGTAATAAACTAATTTTATTACAACACACACATCACACGCATGCAGGATACAATATGTATAGACATAATTGCTATTTAAAATTTTGTAATAAAAGGAAATTTATTCTAGTTATACCTGACGTATCACGTGTAGCGGGAATGACATCAACCGTAGTGACCCTCGCTAAAATCGCCTCTATCCGTATCCACGCCGAGTATCTTCAGGATGGCTTCACAAAGCCACGAGCCTCGTCTTCGCAATAGTCACTAGCCTCAAGTCGAAGACAATGTGATCCAAGAGACGATCACATCCGAATCAAATTCGGATCTAAAAATGAGCTCCACGAACTCGCTTCTCGGAAGCGGTTTTCGTCAACCAATTGACGAAACCTTGGTCCTCCACCTCTAAAGATTTCCTGAGATCCAATCCCCGGCAAGTAAGTCATTTTCAGAGCATAAAATGCCAACCAAATGACATCTCTACGAGGAGAATAACAAGCTGTCTAGAAACTGGACAGCTTGTTTATGGTGGAAGACATGGTCAACCAATCAATGGTCGGCCGCACCTTGTTCGCCGACATGCAAGAGAGGATGGTCGGAGGAGTTGCCTGCAACTAGTGGGTGGCCGGTTGATGTGAGCGAAACATATAGGGTTTTAGGAGTAGATTTCGCTCACATCTCATTACGTTTTATGTTAGTTTCATGCATATGTCACTCTATTTTGCATGCATTTCCTATTTCCTGATTCGAAGGTATGCTCTTTGTACTTTTGCATGCAGGATAGCATTTTGAGGGAAAAAGGTGCACTTTCAGAGCAAAAGGATATTTTGTAGCTAGACGCAGAATGGGACACGGCCAGGGCGTGTGGCTACACACGGTCGTGTCCAATGGGTGAGATCAGCCACCCTTGGGCTACACACGACCTGGTCGTGTGGAAACACATGGTCGTGTGGCGACCCAGTAGATTGACACGACTAGGACTTTTTTCGGATTTTGTAGCGGTCCGAGGTGATGTCTATATAAGGATGCCTCCGCCCAAACCCTAGGGGGGAGGCACGACGGTTGGGATAGCACACCGAAGCTCTAAAAATCTTCGAGAACTCGCAATGGGGAGGAAGAACGCCGTTGGAGGTCCACGTTCTGCACTTCAACGCCGGAGAGAAGGACACATAGGCATTGCAATTTCTTGTTCTTGCATTTTATTTCTGATATATTCGAACATGTACATGCCTTGTGATTCTTCTCTTTTATATATGGAGTAGTTCCTTCGATTCTAGGATTAGGGAGTAGTTTGTGTGCGCATGACATGTTGGTT
This sequence comes from Wurfbainia villosa, assembly GCA_025175895.1. NCBI lineage: Eukaryota > Viridiplantae > Streptophyta > Magnoliopsida > Zingiberales > Zingiberaceae > Wurfbainia > Wurfbainia villosa. The sequence continues at coordinate 7,163,783 of CM046003.1, read as the reverse complement.
CAAATTAAATTCTATTTTTGAGTTTGAATTTGCAATTGGAAATTGTTTATACCCATATCTATGCGTATTTGGTTTTCTACCTGCTGTGCTTAGGCGATACGAGGGGTGACAACCCTCGTATCTAAGATTTAGGGGATTTTATATAAAGAACCAAGGGGTAAACCTTATCTCCTGTAACCGTGGGTAGAAGGATGTGATGGAACCGAAAATGGTTCATCGCGGGGATTGATTTAGGATCCTTTTACATTCTATCCCGTCCTTGTAAGGTAGAGATAGCTCCCAGTAGATGCGGTGGCTCATCGGGAGAGTGTATGATGTTCCTTCCACAAAACCATAGCAAGACATTTAGACAATGCCCAGTTGACAGCCCGCGTGTCATAGAGGATACACAAGTGATATCTCATCATAGTGGGAGGGTTGTTAGACAACCTGATAGATTTGTGTTCTTGGGAGAATCTTCTGATCAGGTCCCTGGCGAAAATGAACCTGATCCCTTGACATATGACGAGGCAATCCAAGATAAAGATCGGTATCTTTGCAAAGGGCGATGAATTATGAGATAAAATCTATGGATTCAAATCAGGTCGGGGAGCTAGTAGAACCACTCAATGGTGTAAAATCCATTGGATGCAAGTGGATCTACAAAAGAAAGAGAGGATCAAATAGGAAGGTAGAGAACTTCAAAGCAAGGCTTATTGCGAAAAAGTATACTCAAAAAGAGGGTATCAATTATGAGGAGACCTTTTCGCTGGTAATCATACTTAACTCTATCTGGATTCTCTTATCTATTGTTGCTCATATGGATTATAAGGTTTGGTAGATGGATGTCAAGACAACTTTCCTTAATGGAAGTCTTGAAGAAAACATCTATATGAAGTAACCAGTGGGATTCATTGCAAAGGGCAAAGAGCATCTTGTGTGTAAGCTTAATCGGTCCATTTATGGATTGAAGCAAGCTTCGAGATCATGGAACATCCACTTTGATGAGGTAATCCAGTCATATGGATTTATTCAAAGTCCGGATGAGTCTTGTGTATACAAGAGATGTGACGGAAACGTAGTGGTATTTCTTATACTATAAGTAGATGACATTTTTCTCATTGGCAATAAAGTCAAAGTGTTATCAGACGCAAGGGTATGATTGTCCAAACATTTTGATATTAAGGACTTGGGAGAAGTGGGACATATCCTTGGGATCAAGGTTATAAGGGATCGCAAAAAAAGGATGTTGTGCTTATCTCAAGCTTCAAACATAGACACTATTTTGGCTCATTTTAGCATGCAGAACTCCAAGAAAGGTTTTCTACCTTTTAAGCATGGAGTACCTTTATCTAAACAGATGTGTCCTAGAACATCAAAGGAGATAGAGAAGATGAAGGTGGTTCCTTATGCTTCGGCGGTACGAAGCCTCATGTATGCTATGTTATGTATGAGAACGGATATCTGCTTTGTCGTGGGCATGGTTAGCAGATATCAGAGTAATCCAGGATAGGGACATTGGACTACGGTAAAATATATATTGAAGTACCTGAGAAGGACTAGGGATTATATGCTGGTATACCAGGCAGATCAATTACTCCCTGTGGGTAACATAGATTTTGAATTCCAATCAGATAGGGATAACAGTAAGTCTACCTCGGGTTTTGTGTTTACTTTGGGAGGTGTAGCCATTATATGGAGGAGTGTCAAGCAGAAATGCGTGGCGGACTCCACCATGGAAGCCGAGTATGTGGTAGCCTCTAAGGCAGCCAAAGAAGTTCTATGCTCAAGAACTTCTTGATGGACTTGATTGTGATTCCTGGTTTGCCCAAAACTATCATAATTTATTGTGATAATAGTGGTGCAAATGCAAACTTGAAAGAACCATGAGCCCATAAGGCAAGTAAAACATAGAGCGCAAGTACCACCTAATATGAGAAATCATAAAGCGAGGAGAAGTTGTTGTCGCCAAGAGTGCATTAGAGGATAACCTGGCAGATCCTTTCACTAAGGCCCTTCCAGCGAGAGCTTTTGATAGGCATGTGGAGGGAATGGGGATCAGATGTATGGCAGTTTGATGGCAGCATAGTCTTTTAGTATAAGTGGGAGATTGTTGGGATGTACACTGAAAGCCTAGCCTTTGTATGAACATCTTCATTTCGAAATAAGAATCACATGATCATTATTTGTATTTTATATTTATGCATATTGTGTAATACGTTACATTGTAGATAACATGGTATGTGGTGTCACACAGAAGATCATGTTATCAGTTCCTTGTAGAGTATAAGTCGAGGCTCACAACCAAAATGGTTTTGGATAAACCATTGGCATAATTGTAGTGTGATTTGGTATTGGTTTATCTTGACCATAGAATTACACTAGTACACTTTTTCTGTATTGAGCAGGACTGATTTAGAGGTAATTCAATTTATACTGACTAATAATTGAATCGGACCTCAGATATTATGATGTACATGCTCTTAATCCGGATATAATAACGGGCACATGTACTTAGTATTTATTTCTTTGATTTACCAATGGGCGAGATTTATGTGTTAAATCGATATTCCTGGTAAGTTGGGAAATAATATTATTTACATGGTGTGTCGTTGATTATAGGATAAAAACGTGTCCTATATACTAGGATGATGATGTCCCCTTGAGTAGCTCATAAGGTTCATCATGTAAATCCTACAGGTGGACTTAGTCCAACATGATGATAAGGATGAGTGGTACTACTCATGGAGTTAGATATTAATTAATTAAATTATTAGTAATTTAAATAATTAATGGACATTCGATATCATAAACACGCGGAGATATTTTGTACAAATAATATATGGAGCCCATATTTAATTATGGGGGTTAGTGAGGTAGATCAATGATGATCCTCTAGTGGAATGGATCATCATTAATGAATCGGATTTTATGTGGGTCGGATCCATTGGGTGGCCAAGATCGAACTCCTTCTCATGGTCCCTATTTTAGCCTATTATAAATAACTCATGAAGCCTAGATCTATAAAAGGGAGGGAAGAGGCTTCGGCGAGATTGAAGAACCTAGGGTTTGGAGTTGGCGTGGAGTTTTGGGAGGCAAGAAAAAGGAGTGGTGCTAGGGTTTGCTTCCCTAAGGGTCGGCGGCAAGAGTAAGAGGGATTAGGGTTTTTCCTTTCTTTCCTCAAGCTTTGGTCGGTGCCCCTCTACTTCTCTTGGTCCGGCGCCTCCTTCTCCTTGTCAAGGCTAGCACCTCTCCTCTTCCTAACCTAGGGTCAGCGACAACAAGAGAGCTCTCTTGGCCGACACTCCTTTCTTCCCCTTAGGGCAGGCTGACACCAACCTTGGTGATTGGTGGTCAGCACAAGTAAGGAGAAGAAGGGAGATTTTGTTCTTCCCTTGTTCGGAGCGAGCAAGGAAGGGAAGACGCAATCTAGGAGGCTTCGACTCTTGGAAGATCGTCGCCCACATGACGTCCAAGAGGAGGATAGGAATATAATAGAAGTTCAAGAGGTAAAACAAGAGGTATAATCTTATTTAGTTTTGATTCTAGTTCTTTTGTATTTTGTATGTTATTGATTAACATGGACCCCGATCATAAACACAAAAATCGACGATCCATTCATCATTTATTCTGCGGCTAATTGAGGAAAAGAGTTAGGTTGCTTGAACAACAAGTTTGTTCAAGGGACCACTCAAATCGAATAGCACAATAATGAATCGATTGCTTGGGCAATCCATCTTCGTCCGGATTAATTTTTTTATCCGAGGATGTATGTTAAGATTGCCATGCACAAGCGACCGAAGCGAGAAACAATTCCCTTCACTAAATGTAGTAAATAAACGAACACACTCCCCTTTCATGTCGGAGAAGAGGCATCCTAAAGGTCCATTTTCTCCACTATAGCTCCAATCTTTTCTGTCTTGCCCCACTGTCTTCTCCAGTATAAACTTGATCTCTTTGCTTAATATGGCCTATATGTGTCTGTTGCAAAAGTGAGACCCTTGATCGCTGATGATCACCCTGGGTACACTAAATCTACAAAATATGTGATACCCAACAAAATTCACAACAACTGGAGAATCATTAGTCTTGGTGGGGATAACTTCCACCTATTTAGAAACATAATCAAATGGCAAAAGAATATATGAAAATCAAAAAGATACAGGAAACGAACCTATAAAGTCAGTACCCCAAACTTAAAAAATCTCACAAAATAGTAAGAATTATTGAGGCATTTCATTTCTACGTCCTATGTTCCCTGTTCATTAACATCGCTCAAAAGCTTTGTAAAATTCAAAAGCATAATGAAATAGGGTGGGTCAATACAAACCAAACTCTAAAACTTTCCTAGCAGTCCTTTGGGGTCCAAAATGCCCCCCCACAAGCCAGAGAATGATAAAAAGTAAGTATGAAATGAAACTCATAATCAGGAACACATCGTCTAATGATCTGATCACTATAAAACTTCCAAAGGTAAGGATCATCCCATACATAATACTTGGCATCACTTTTCAATTTCTAGACTTGTGCATGAGTAAAATGTGAAGTTACAACACGGGCAACTAAATAATTAGCAAGATCTGCATACCATAGTGTCTTACCCTGCAGGTGAAAAAGCTTCTCATTTGAAAAATAATCTACTATGGGGGTGTGCTCCATCTCCCTCACAATCTTGCTCACGTGGTTTGCTACCAGGTTCTCCCTCCTGCTCCTATCGCGTAACTCTACGTCAAATTATTGAAGCAGAAGCATCCATCTAATCAGTCTTGGTTTTGCATCGGGCTTCTTCAGGAGGAATTTTAAAGTCGCATGATCAGAAAAAATAACCACATGAAAATAGAGCAAATAAGATCTAAATTTATCTAAAGCAAAAACAATCGCTAAATGCTCTTTTTCTGTTGTGGTGTAGTTGGATTGTCCAACATCCAATGTCCTTGAGGCGTTGCATATCACATGAGATGCTTTATCCACTCTCTGTGCCAAGACATCTCCCACCGCATAGTTCAAGAATCGCACATCAACTCGAATGGGAGAGTCCAATCTGGTGGTCTAAAGATCGGTGCGATATCAAAGCCTGCCTAGGATGATCAAAGGAGTCCTTGCACCACTGGTCAAACTGAAAGACCATATCTTTCTGCAACAAGTTAGTCAAGGGTAGGGTAATCTTACTAAAGTCTCTGATAAAATGTCTGTAGAAACTTGCATGAACCAGAAAAGTACGAACTTCGTGCACAGAAGCGGGGTAAGATAAAGAAGATATAACATGAATTTTAGCAGGATCTACTCCAATACCATCCACAGAGATAATATGACCTAAGACTATCCCATGCTCGACCATGAAATGACATTTCTCAAAACATCTAATGGAAATGATTCTTGGAGCATCGCCTGAAGAGCACAAGTCCCTACACATTCTATATCCCTGTCCATAAACAAGGGCCCACAGATAGGTCCAAACAAATCATCATCAACATCAGAATCATCAGAGCCAATGAAATCACAACAAAATGTAGAAGGTGCAGAGATATCCAAATGAAAAATGGACTACAAAATAAATTCCATGCAGTCTAGCTTGTTAGCTATATCCACGCTCAGAATAGAATGATCCTCCATTGGGTGATTCATAGCGTCCAAAATACCGAACCTGTTGGGTTTCCGGCACCGCGGCGTGTGTGTGTTCGATCATGTTTCGTAAACATGAGCACAGCGGAAGCAATAAAAATAATAAATATTCCTATTTATTACAACACACACAACACACGCATGCTATTACAACAAGTGTAGACATAACCGTAAATTAAAATTGCAATAAAAGAAATTAAACTACGTTATACCTTCCGTATGACGTGTAGCGGGAACGGCATCAACCGGAACGATTCTCGTAAGAATCGTCTCTATCCGTATCCACGCCGAGCTCCTCGGGATGACTTCGCCAAGCCACGAGCTTCGTCTTCGTACGGGTTACTAGCCTCGTGTTGAAGACGACGTGATCGAGAGATGATCACGGTCCGAATCCAAATTCGGACCTAAAACAAGTCCTCAAGACTTGCTTCTCCGGAGAGGTATTCGTCAACCGATTGACGAATCCTTCGTCCTCCACCTCAGAGGATTACCGGAGATCAAATCCCCGGTATGTTATCCGCTGTCGGAGCACTAACCGTCGTCCAAACGACGCTCCGACAAGAGGAGAAGAAGCTGTCCAGAAAACTGGACAGCTTTGGTGGAGGAAATAGGCGCCGGCTAAAGAAGAGATGGAGCCTCACCTTTACACCGAACCCAAGGGAGATCACCGGAGGGTCGCCGGAGGTTCACCGGCTGGAGCTTGGACGCCGACAACGACTTGGACGGCTGCACACAAGCTGGGCGTTGGCTGCTCTTTGGGTTGGCGCCGAAAACCTTCAACAAGGGTGGGCGGCAACTATGTTGGGCGGCCAATTGTAATTAGGGTTTGGGATTAGGGTTTAAGCCCTATTTTATAGAGAACTAATTCTCTTAATGGTTAATGGATCATATCCATAAAGCCCGTTAACCCACTCCATTAAGATAAGTTAAAATAAACCAAACCATGATGGTTTATTTTAAGTTAAAACGAACCGAACCAACTTTTGGTTCATTCGTTTAAAATAAACCAAACCCTTTGGTTTATTCTTATCCATTGGATTAGAACCAAACCATTTTGGTCCATCCATTATGTCTTCATAAGACACTGCCCATCCACGCTTCCATTGCGACTGAAACAATTTCAAGCTCGCTTTATGTTTGGTCCAACCAAACATAGTTTCTCTCGGTCTGAGAATCCCATTCTCAAGCTCGTTTTAAATCCTTTGGATTACACTCGTTGTGCGTGTGACCAAATAGGTTCTCGGTTTATGTTGGCCGTCTATAATTAACCATTAATTATAGAACGATCATGAGTGGCACCTAGTAGTACATCATGATCCCCAATTAACCGAAAAGATCAACGGTTGATCCAGAACTATTTCTGAAACCCTTCAGTAGCTCGAATGAATCGTGCCCCATTCCCTTCACTCATCTTATACCCACTTGGTTCAGGACATGGTCTATTGTGTCAGTCCCCACTAGGCTGACTACGTCACACCTAGCCCAAGTATCATTTCCTCGTCCTACGGATTCTAGTTACTCCACATGTATTGAAGAGTACCTTACTCTAAACATGTATTGCTTTGGCCAAAGACTTTAGTAACAATCCGACGAGAGGCCATGGGTATACATCTCCTCGCAAGGAGTGGTGAATCCTTTATAGGCTATTCAAACACCTTCGATCACTTCGACTTATACCCAATCATCCCGGGTCCACATCTCCTTAGAGATGTTTGCTTAAGATGTCAAAGCATAAGTCTCCATGATCAAGATGACTTGAATACCGCAAGTCAAAGGAACATCGCACTTAAGCCACAGTAAGAACTTCATTGACATATCTATATATGCAGAGAACCATATGAAGTCTTACGGTTGGTCATTCCAATGAACTAGTTACCATAACTAGCATCCACGATTAACTCCGGACATCACTATGTCTCCAGCCAGTGATCAGCTGCTTGGATACACCAAGGAGTATACCTCGTGCTAGTCTCGACAGAATTGATGGTGTCCAAATCCATCAATTCATTGACTAGGGATAATTCCGATACATCACAATTACACATGTAGAGATACTCACTAGTTGTGATCCAATCACAAATTCTCTCATGCTGTGAATCGTATCGTGGACATTCAGTAAATGAGTTTAAGATCCAATCAAATACATAAAATATGTATACTCAAATAGTGAATCTTCATTTATCATGTAAATGGTTCATACATAAGGCGATTGCCTTAGGACATCTCTCATATATTACTAACAGAACCAAACTACAATATCTCATACCTCTATAGAAAGAGTACCTGCATACACATCAATCATCGTCTTGGCAGTCTTGAGGGAAGGTTTGCCCAAGATAAGTGGCGCTCTACTGTACTGTGTATCACCCTCCATATCAAGAATATAAAAATCTATAGGAAATTCTATAGCACAGGCTGAATAAGTACTGACACATCCTTTCATACACTGATCAACTCATTACCTTTCAGCTTCTTCTTGTGAATACACAGATCTTTAAGAAATTTGGCATACATGGGAATCTACTAGCTCCTAGAATTCCCTAGACCTTTCTTCAACAACCCTCTTCCTAGGTTTCACTAGCCTCTAAGGCAAGGGTAATGGAACTGGCGACTCTGATCGTCGTGGCTGTGGATCCTACACTGCTTGTCTCTGCTTTGCACTACTAGAGCAGCAACTGGACATGGAACTGGTACTACAGGGTCCAAGGTAACTCTGCCACTCCGCAATGTAATTGTACTGATGTTTCCTTTAGGATTTTGAATGGTCTGAGATGGTAGCTGACTAGATCCCTGTGACAGTAGTTGATTAAAGTTAGATGCAAGTTGGCTAATCTGTCTCTCTATGCTCTAAAAAGATGCATCTATTTTCTACTGATACTGCTACTGCTGCACCAAAAACTTCTGAATAAAACTCAAATAGATTATCACCTGAAGACCTAGTCATCACCACAAACAAATAACACAATGATTATCAAATAAAAATGATAAGAAAGACACTAATAACAAAAGAAAAGAAAGCAAACAAACTAGCTATAGTTTAAAAACAAACGAGCACCATTATTAGTTCCCTGGCAACGATGCCAAAATTTGGTCGAACAATTATTTGTCACGGTACCATTCCCAAATTATTTATCAAACCCCTTAACTACACTAATGTAGTATAGGGTAACTCAGGTCATCTCCAATTTGAACCCAATAGTTGAACGTTTGTTTCTAAACATTATTAACACTGGGGGTTCCTACAACTATCAAAACAATTATTTGAAAGCTAACCTAATGTGCAAGAACCATTCAACCATGCACCGCACTGTCACTATACGATACAATGGTTAAACAATTCTGATTAACGGACATGACCATGCACCGCACTATCACTATATGATACAATGATCAAATATTAACTGATACTAACCTAACAAACCTAAGCAATTCAACCATACACCGCACTGTCACTATACGATACAATGATCAAATATTAACAAAAAATTAAACAAAACAAACTTAAACAATTCAACCAAGCACCGCACTGCCACTATATGGTACAATGATCAAATATCAATGAAAACTAAACTAAACAAACCTAAATAATTCAACTAAGCACCGCACTCTCACTATACGGTACAATGATCAAATCTCAACTGAAAACTAAACAAACAAACTTAAACAATTCAACCAAGCACCGCACTGTCACTATACAACACAATGGTCAAACATCAACTGAAAACTAAACAACCAAACTTAAACAATTCAACCAAGCACCACATTGTCACTATATGACACAATGGTCAAACATCAACTAAAAACTAAACAAACAAACTTAAACAATCCAACCAAGCACCGTACTATCACTATACGACACAATGGTCAAACAACAACTAAAAACTAAACAAACAAACTTAAACAATTCAACCAAGCACCGCATTGTCACTATACGACACAATGGTCAAACATTAAATGAAAATTGGAAAGAACAATTAACATTGCAGGAAATAAACCTAACCACCATGTAAACAAAGTAAATGATCAACAACATGAACTAAACTCTCAAGATAAATTACCACATGCAACACTAAACGAACACAAACAACAAACAAACAAACGTAACCAATCACAACACAAATAAAACAAAAATTAAAACACAAGAATAAAAATTAATCGATGATCGTCCACAACTCCCGGAAAGGAACCACCCTCTCCGGTGACCCACAATAGTGCTGGATAACTCCTAACGGCTTCAATGGCATGGATCTCTCTTCAGAATATCCCTTGGATAAAAGATAGAATTCATGGACATGGATCACTACTCTGACAATGAACTTCGGGGCTACCAAATCACCACAGTCGATGGATGGATCTGCGGAGGCGAAGCGACATGAATCACGGCCGCAAAAATGGAAGGAACTAGAGTTGTGACCGTCTATAGATCCTCACCAATGCTGGAATTTAGATGTTGACGCTAGAATTGGAAGAATTGAGCGGCTACCGGAACTGGATAAAGGTGCTGCCAAATCCTGGTAGTAGAAGATAACCCCAGCCTTCTGAATAACATCCAACTGGGTCATCTTAGATCCAATCGCCAGGCGTGAGAGGAGCACCGATGAAGATTCCCAAGATCCAAGCATCTCTGGTGAAGCTATCGTCTGCCCAACTTCAGAACTCAGCTCCGCCGGACAAAGGAAAGGAACTTCGGATGGATGGAGATGAAGGGGATGTTGCTGGAATTGCCGGAACATCGCCGCCGGAATCGTTGTGGATGAATCGCCGCTCGCTGCGTGTGTGAGGAGAAAAAGGTCGCGCTTCTTTGTGTCGATGTTCTCACAAAAGGATAAAATGTTGGATTTTAAGGTGATTTTCCTTTGTCGTCCGATCGACGCCCTTTCATCTCAGCCACCCACTTAGATCTAGGGTTTAATGAATCCAATTAATCCTCTTTCTAGGTAGGCTGATCAATCAAATTTTATGGCTATGATCGATTCGATCCAGATCAATGACTGCGATTACCCCAATTAGGCCCTCTTTTCATGATTCCTACAAAATCACATGCAATTCATGAAAAATAGTGAAATTATAAGAATTAACGCAATTAATCACAAATAGACTCAATATGTAAAAAACATACTGAATAACAATGATAACCCCATCAAAGAGCCTAAAATATCTAATTTGTAAGTAAAAACAGCACAGTAAAAATGCAACTATCTATAAGCTTCTGAGTGGAGAGGTGAGACTGAGTTCTTGAATGAGGATGAAGGCATCGATCCGACAAAGAATCAGACTTTGACTCTGGAGTTGAGATCGGGAAGTGTTACTACTTATAATATGATTTATGTTTGGTTGGGTTAATTCTGTGTTACAAGTTTTTAAGCAACTTAATAGGGTGTAGGTGCCTCAGCGGTCCAGGTAACTAGATAGAGTCCAAGCTCCTAGGATGCCAAGTTGGCAAGGCAAGCTGGAGACCCCATCACTAGGATGGTAGGTTTAGCAGGCGACTTGACCGGATCCAAGTGTATGGGATCGAAAATTCTCGAAAAGCAACGATACGTATAAGGGTGACTCGGAGTCGCCTAGACCAGGTCTAGATACCTAGAATGGTTGAGTTGCCAATTCGATGTCGATGTGGAGGAGCCAGGAGGTGGTCGAGACACCTGGAAGAGGCCTATAAAAGTAAGATTAATGCACCTTTGAAAGACAATACTATCGATCATTCCTTAGATGCTTCACCTTCATTCACAGTTCGTGAATGCTTCGATGTGCATTTCTCAATCCACCAAGACTCCAAGCTTTGTCTTCCATCCATTGTGTCGGTAGAATCATTTACTTTTATTCACTTTTCTACTTTATTTACAAGGAAAGTAGGGTGTTACCTTACCCTTAAACCTTTGTAAAGTCAAAATCCTCCGAAGTCAAAAGTTTTTGAATCGGAGGGATCTTAGTGAATTACCCAACGAGGTAGCCCTAGAGTACGATCCTTGGAGTAGCAATCCGACGAGGATTGTGAACAAAGTAAAACATCTATTGTTTCATTTATTTTTCGCAACAATTTATATGATTTCAAAACAAAAAAAAAGTTTTTAAAAGTATTAAAAGATATTTTAATTCCATGATTCACCCCTATCTCTCGGACATGATCGATCGTATATCTTGGTAGCGGTAGATTATGTTTCCAAGTGGGTTGAAGCTCTACCATCCCTTATCAATGATTCGAAGACCATTATCAAACTGATCAAGAAGATCATATTTCCATGATTTGGAGTACCTTGAGTTGTAATTAGTGATGGTGGATCTCACTTCATCGAGAGACAATTTGAAAATCTTCTCAGAAAATATTGAGTACCTCACAAGATTTCTTCACTGTACCATCCTCAAGCTAGCGAGCACATGGAGATATCTAATAGAGAAATCAAGAACATCTTAGAAAAGACTATGTCACAATCAAGAAAAGATTGGTTAATGAAGTTGGACGACGCTTTGTCGGCATACTGAACTACTTTCAAAACTCCTATTGGTATGACCCCATTTCGGCTAGTATATGGAAAGCTCAATAATCTTCTAGTAGAATTGGAACATAAAATATTCTGGGAAATTCAGCTATTGAATTTCCTAAAAGAAGTTGGAGAGAAGAGGAAGCTTTAACTTAGTGAACTTGATGAATTGCAACTTGATGTTTATGAACACGTCAAGTCTTATAAAGAATGAACCAAACAATGCACGAAAAGTATATTATGCAAAAAGAATTTCTTTAAGGAGATATTGTGCTTCTATTCAATTCCAAATTGAATATTTTCTCGGAAAACTCAAGTCAAGATGGTTTGGCCCATACTGAGTGCAAAAACTTTATCCTTATGGAGATGTAGATATTTGGGATGAAACCTCGAGGACTTTCAAAGTAAACAGGCAAAGATTGAAGAGATACTTCATGAACTAACCTATTGAGCAGGAGGGGGAGAGAAACCTCCTCGAGTCACACCTCTCGAGATGTATTTTTAAATGGGTCAAGCTTATGACGTAAAATAAGCACTTCTTGGGAGGCAACCAAAGTTTTCTTTCTAGTATTTTCAATTTCTTTATAGTATTTTTAATTCCTTTTCATTTAACTTGTGTTTTGATTTCAGGAGTAACAAACATGAAACTAACAAAGCGAGCATGCCCTAACTATACCATCAGTCATGACTATATCTAAATATCCAAAGTCCAACACTCCCTAGTCATGCGACATAGCATGATCGTGGTAAGCCCAAACTAAAAATGGACCTGGCATAGCCAGGCCATGTCATACAATACAGTCATGCCATCCTAGCTTTGCCTGGAAACATGGTTGTTCTACTGAATTAAGCAATTAACACGAGCTAGTCATGATAGCCAACATGATTGTTTCACCAGAAAGACGGGAGATGATGGGTTTTGCTTATCGAGTCTGTGAGGGGAAACTTCGCTTCCCACTTCACCTCAGTAGCTTGTCCATGGCGATCCCTTCGATGTCCCCGGATTAAAAATTTAATCTTAGAAAAAAGGGATTTCCAAAGCAACCAAGTCATCATCGTGCTATTCGTTTAGAGAGGTCACTTGAACAAACTAGTTGTTCAAGCGACCATCCTCTATTCTACGAGTAGCCGCGGAATAGACGATGTACGGATCGCCGGTTTTTGTGTTTATACTCGGGATCCAAGTATTATTTAGCCATTTACAGAAATATAACATGCTTATATTTGTAAAACAAAAACAAGCAATGAATAAAAGAGAAAGAAGAATAAGTATACCTCTTGGTCTTCTAATGTATGACCTTCCTCCTTTTGGACGTTGTGTGGGCGACGATCCTCCAAAAGTCGAAGCTCCTAGATCGCAACACTTCCTTCCTTGCTTTTCCCAAGAAAGAGGAAGAAAAGAAACAATGTTTTTCTCCTTCCAAAATCCAACCAACAAGGAGCAACAAAGGTCCTTGCTACCGGCCAACTAGAAGGAGAAGAAGATGGTGGAAAACTACCAAGACACCAAGGGAAACCCTATATCTTGTTTCCACCACCTAAGGAGAAGAGAAAGGAGTGTTTTGGGTGCCGGCCAAGGGCTGGGAAAGGCTGGAATAGCTGCTGGACGTTGGCCACAAGACAAGGAAGAAGAAAAGAAAACTTGCCTTATTTGGTGCCACCCTAGCCTCCAAACCCTAACCCTTATTCCAATCCTATCTCAACTAGGATTGCCCTATTCTTGCCGCCCAAGCCTTGCTCCCTCTCAATTGTTTTCCATGCCAACTCCCATGCCCTCCTTTTATAGAGTTAGGGATAAGTCATGAATTAATCTCCTCCATTGGTTCTAGGGATTTAATCTCAACCGTCGGATCTAGAGATTTAATCTCAACCGTCGGATCTTAGAGATTTAATCTCTACCAATGGATCTTAGAGTTTTGTTTATATCCTTTGGATCTATGCTTCATGAGGTGTTAATAGGCTACATTAGGGACCATGAGGAGGAGTTGGGTCTTGGCCACCCATGGATCAAGCCCACATAAAGTCCGATCCACTAATGATGATCCAATCCACTAAAGGTTCATCATTGATCTACCTCACCAACCCCCATATGATAATATGGGCTCCATATATTATTTGTACATGTTCTCCCCGTGTTTAAGATCTCGAATGTCCATCGATTAATTAATTTACTGACCATTAATTAATCGACATCTAACTCCATGAGTAGTACCACTCAACCTTTTCATCATGCCGGACCAAGTCCACCTGCAGGGTTTACATGATAAACCTTATGAGCTCCTCAAGGGGACATCATCATCCTAATATATAGGACACGGTTTCCTCCTATAATCAACGGCACACCATATAAATAATATCATCTCCCAACTTACCGAGCCTATCAATTTAATCTATAAATCTCGCCCATTGGTAAATCAAAGAGATGAATACTAAGTATATGTGCCCATTATTATATCGGGATTAAGAGTATGTACAATATAATATCCGAGGTCCGATTCGATTATGTAGTCAGCAATAAATCGAATCACCTCTAAGTCGGTCCTGCTCAATACACACAAAAAGTGCACTAGTGTGATTTGATGGTCAAGACAAACCAATACCAAATCACACTACAACCATTCCGATGGTTTGCCCAAAGTCATCTCGGTTGTGAGCCTTTACTTATACTTTTCAAGGGGCCGATAACATGATCTCCCGTGTGACACCACACACTATGTTATCTATAATGTAAAGTATTAGACAATATTGCATAACCATAAAAATATGCAAATAATGATCATGTGATTCTTATTTCAAAATAAAGATGTTCATACAAAAGATAGATTTTTAAATATACATCTCTACAAGAGATCCATCGAAGGCATCCTAACATGGCTTAGTCATGCCATCCGGCACGACCATGTCAAGCATTGAATTTAGAACAAAGTCTGCAACAACCCAGCCATATCATCTGAGAAGACCACGTCACATGCCACCCTATGTTTTAAATTCTCAACAACCCCTTATCATGCCCAAAAATCCAGTAGTTGTTGGTGCAGTGGACACCTAAGTCGAACCTAAGTTTTGATTATAGCAAACGATATAAAGTTAAGCTTATATTGTTATCTCATGAGCTAAATCAAGTGTGCAGAAAAGTCTCAATGCTGGAGCTGAAGGCTAGCGACACCCGGAGGAAGCCACGGTGGTCGGGCGACACTCGAGTTACTTCGGGGGGAGCCGAAGGAATCGAGTGGAAGGCCGAAAGCAAAAGCGACACGTAAGTATCGAGGTAAGCTCGTGTGTGCGAGCGTAAGTGAGGTCGTATCCTCTTTACGGGGATGATCTTAGGCGACGATCCGACCCAAGACTTCCCATGGAAGGTCTATGTTGAGATCGGACGACAAGTGGCCGTCGAATCCACTTATATTTTGAGCTAACTCTTTATTGTAGTCAAAAATCCAGGCCATCAGTTCAACCGGCCAGTTCAACCGGTGCCAGTTCAACCGGCCAGTTCAACCGGTGGTCAAAAATCAGCCTCGAGGAGTCAAGCTTTATCACCATTTTTCAAGGAGTTTTGCGCCCATTTGTGATTGGTTGAAGACCCATTCGTTGAGGGGCTTAAAGGCTATAAAAGGAGGGCCAAACCTAGGGTTTCATCATCAATTCTAAGTGCTCAAAAGCCTCCACAACGCTGCAACTCTCCGACAACGCTATGACAATGAAGTGCTGCCAACAACCCTAGTCTAAGTCTTATCTTCAAGTTGTTGGTATAATCTTGTCTTGTCATTTCTTTTAATCTTGCAATTAGTTTGTTAATCGAGGCTTTCTACCGTTGCATTTTCATTTTAAAAGAAGAGAGGGTTTGTCTCTCTATCTTGTGCTTCGAAGTTTTTTTGTAATCGTAAACTCCTACCTCCAACGAGGAGGAGTGTTTTAGTGAATTGCCCTCCGTACACGGTCTAGGACCGTTAGGGCCTTGGAGTAGTAGCCGAAGGCTACGAACCAAGTAAAAAAACTATTTGTCTTATTTAGTTTTTATTTACATTTCCGCTGCGTAAATTTGTCTTGAAACAAATTCGAAAGAAAAATTTCTATCGCTTTTCACCCCCCCCCCCTCTAGCGATCCGATCGATCCAACAATTGGTATCAGAGCCGGGGGTTGCTAAGATTTGGTGAAACCACCAATCTAGACATTTTTTACAGATTTTTTTCTTTTATTTCTGTTTATTTCATATTTATTTCGTTTGTTAAGTTTTCTCCCACACTACTAATCCAAGACGCGAGTCTTGGTACTTTTCTTTGTGTTTTTGTTGTTGCTAGTTTCTTCGTCTTCGTCTCTTTTTGTCTTTTGTTCTAATGGCCCATCTCGAGGGTTTTAGCACCGTCCGACCTCCGTTTTACAACGGATATGACTTCCGTTATTGGAAGGGTCGAATGGAATGCTTTCTCAAAACCCAAATCGAGATGTGGATCATAATCCAAACAGGTTTCACACTTCCAACTAATGAAGTGGGTGACTCCTTGGATTATGATCAATGGACCATTGCAACAAAACGACAAGTCGAAGCCGATGCCAAGGCAACACAAATTCTCCAATGCGGCCTATCCAAGGAGGAGCTAAATCGCGTCGACCCCTTCATAAGCACAAAAGATCTTTGGACAAAACTAGTGGAGCTACACGAAGGGACCGATGAAGCCAAGGTATGTAAGCGTGATCTTCTTTTCAATAAACTATATAATTTAAAAATGCAGGAACACGAGTCCGCGACGCAACTCCACGCCCGTGTCCAAGACATAGTCAACAACCTACACGCAATCGGACAAAAGGTCGAAAACCGCGACCTTATAAGGTATGTTCTAAACTCTTTTCCGAGGACTACCATGTGGGCATCCATGGTCAATGCCTACAAGGTCTCCAAGGACCTTTCTAAACTTAGATTAGATGAACTCTTTTCGGATTTTGAATTACATGAGCAGTCCAACTCGGAACCCGAGAGGGGTATAGCCTTATTTGCAGGTTCAAAGAAGAAGAAAATCGCAAGCAAGCCACCACCAACCGAGGAGGAAGACGAGTCCGAAGAAGAAGTTGACCCGGAGTTGACTGCCGAACTAATGAACCTAGCTCGAAGGATAGCCAAGGGACGAAAGCGAACCATGACTCGACCCAACCAAGGTAAGCCTAAAAGTTCTAATATTAGGTGTTATGAGTGTAATAGGTTTGGACATATAAAGTCCGAGTGCCCCAAGCTCAACCACCAAGCACCTAAGCACAAGAAGGCCCTCAACGCGACATGGGAAGAAGAGTCATCCGAAGAAGACGAAGACCACGTCTTCATGGCAAAATCAATCGAGTCAGACACGGAGACCGAACCTGAACTTGAGTCAGAACCTGAGGATGAATCGGACTACGAAGCTACCTTCAAGTCAAGCCACGGATACGCATCCGGTTCAAAAGATACCCTTAAGGTGAGTCGAACTTTATTTAATACTTTACATAATACGGTTAGGTTTTTGTCTAGAAAGTTAGCTAAGTCCGAGTCCAAGGTCGAGACCCTGGTTGAGGAAGTTAAACTCCTCAAACACGAGGTCTCCCTAACCTCTTCGACTAGTCGAGTTCAAGAGAAGGACTCAACTTGGGTTGAAAAACTCGAAGTTGAGAACTCACTCTTGAAAAGTCAAGTCGAAGATCTTAGGAATACGTTGGAAAGGTTTACTTTGGGATCCAAAGGACTTGACCTCCTACATGGATCGCAAAGGGCCTTGTACAACAAGGTCGGACTAGGGTTTAGCTCAAACACGACCAATAAGTCGTATATGTCAATCATAAGTAGACATAAAAAAACGTGTCCAAGCATGGGTCCCTAAGACCACTTTGATTTCAACTCTAGGATCCAACTCATACTGGGTTCCCAAGGACCAAATCCACTATGTGGATAGACCGAACCGATTCAACGGTCTAGGGGGAGCCAGTACAAAACATGTTTGTGTTTTAACTTAGAAATTGCATGCTTAGATCTTTTTTTTTTTTAAACTTATGAATTCACTTAGAACACGTAAATAACCAACTAAAATTCGTCGAAAAGATTGAGCCTCGGGGAGCCTCTTTTCAAATAACCAACTAAAATCCTTCGAAAAGATTGAGCCTCGGGGAGCCTCATTTCAAAAATAACTAGTTAGACTAGGAAATAGTCTTAGGTGAGTCAAGTCATCATTTTCTTGAACATGGCTTTGTCTAAGGAAGTGGTCGATGATCCAATAAAAGAAGGCCCCTGTGCCTCGCCACGACCTGGAAGCCATGATTTTGAAAAGGTAAACTTGACAAGCCTTGGGTTAAATCCAAATCTAACATAAAATTACTTGAACCTAAATCCACTTAATCAATTTAATTGAAAATCATCTCAACATAAAATTACTTGAACCTAAATCCACTTAATCAATTTAATTGAAAATCATCTCAACATAAAATTACTTGAACCTAAATCCACTTAATCAATTTAATTGGAAATCATCTCACAAAAAATCTAACATCCAATCCAACCACCTTGTGTGTAGGATCAATGGATGTTGGACAGCGGTTGCTCACAACACATGACCGGGGATCAACTCAAATTCACAAAGCTTCGATTCAAATGACAAGGATCGGTAGCCTTTGGGAATAACGGCAAGCTCAAAATCATCGGATCAGGTGATATCGAGCTTAACTCGAATTTTGTTATTAAAAATGTATTACTTGTAGAGAATTTTGAATATAACCTGCTTAGCGTACGCCAATTATGTGTCAATAACTATAAGGTCGTATTTTTAGAAAATGAATGTGTAATTAAAACAAATGAAACAGCTAAAACAATACTCAAAGGAACTAGGACAAATAACATTTATACAATGAATTTAATCAAATCCTCAGCCAAATGTCTCATGACACAGGAAGAGGAATCATGGTTGTGGCACCGACGACTCGGTCACTCGCACCCAAGACTCGTCCACAAGATGAGTCAGAGTGGCTTAGTCAGAGGCATACCCAACCTCAACAACTTGGTTAATAAAATCTGTAATGCTTGTCAACAAGGAAAACAATCTAGGACACAACACAAGTTAACCAACCAAGAACGAACCTCAAGTGTACTTGAGCTCCTGCATATGGATCTATTCGATTCACATGGAGCCAAGTCACTCAATAGAAGTCAATATTGTTTAGTCATAATTGATGACTACTCCAGGTTTACCTGGGTTAGGTTCATCAAACATAAAAATGATACCCTAGATCAATTAATCAATTTATTCAAATTAATCGAGAATCAAAAAAACCTTAAGGTTAAAAGACTTAGAAGCGATCATGGTGGTGAATTCGAAAATCAAAGGTTCACCGACTTCTGTAACCTAAACGGATACCACCATGAATTCTCTTGCCCTAGGACCCCTCAACAAAATGGCCTAGTGGAGCGGAAAAACCGAACTCTACAAGAAGCCGCTAGGACCATGTTGAACGAATACTGTAGGAGGTCGGTATGGTCGGCTAGAGGGGGGTGAATAGCCCTCGTACGTTGGACGTCGTAAATTGCTCGTCTACAAAACGTTAGCGCAAGCGGAATATACAAATACAAAGCAAAAGACAAGCAAGATATAAGCAAGCAATACAAACACCGAGATATAACGTGGTTCACGGCTATGCCGCTAATCCACGGTCCGATTCGTCCATGGTGAATCACTCCGCCAAAACCAATCACTATCGGTCTCTCCTTTGCACAAAGCTAGGTGGAGGTAACCTTTACAACCAAGATCACTCTTCTTACAATAGGATTGAAGTAAAGACAAGTAAGAAGAGTTTAAAGCTTGTGGGGCACTAGGAAGATCGTTTGGAGTATTAGCATTAGCCTCTCAAAGGCTTACACGCTCTCTTTTTATAGAGAGGGCTAACTTCTTCCCGCTTTGCCATCATCGATCGCCGCCCATGGCGATCATTGCCATCTAACGGCCTCCGAACACGTCGGATCCTGACCGTTGTAGTCCAATGGAACTCTTGGCAGTCGACTGATGGACCTCATCGATCGCCGCTCCGTAGTGGATCGCCCGATCGGCTACGAACGGTTCTCGGAACCCTTATCTACCCGATCACGCTGCCGCAGCCGATCGATGGTCTTAGCGATGATCGCCCATATATGGCGGCCGCCCACAATCCAATCCACATCGTATACCGGCCGAACTCACTAATGAGCGATCGCCATGACATGGCGGCGATCGTGTCGGAAACCCATCCGACACTTGGCCAAATGGCCAAGTTTCACCTAAGAGCTACCCTTCCCGGTTACAATCGCCACTCATTTCTGAGTCCTCGCCTTGGTTCTCTTCATTCTCGCCACGCCCCTCGCATCAAAGCGACGGCTCGCAATGCTCCTTCGTGTCTCTTGCCTCAAGTCTACTTCCTCCGGCTTCACTCCAAGCTTCTCGTCCGCGGTCCCTGATACTCCAAGCGCACGCGGCCCGCAGCTATCCTTCACCGACTCAAGGCACGAGTCATGAGATGTGAAACTTGCCCACGGCTCCATGTGCGAATTACTAAGTCTGCCTCGACACTTCAACGCACATATCACATCAACATATCAAACTAACTTAAACCCTTTGCCACACCATCAAAACCATATCACGGCAAGAGATTGCCCTAACAATCTCCCCTTTGATGTGTGGCAATCCGCTTAAGATTAGGTAAAAAACATTTGAAATAAATTCTAAGGTAAGAAAGCATGTAAAGATAAACATGATATAGCAACATGCAACTCCCCCTTAATCCATGAAACTCTCTATGCAAATTTTCTCCCCTATCATATATTTCTCCCCTACATATATTTCTCCCTACAATATATTTCTCCCCTAATGTGATTAACTTAAACATACTTATTTCTCCCCTTTGACACCATCAAAAAGATTAAAACTAAGTTATAATCTCATGTCATCAAGTATAATGGAGGTAAAATATGTCAAGTTGATTTAAAAATTGGGTACCATTTGTTGATGGCATCAAGTATATTTCTACCACTTGTTGGTGGCATCAAGTATATTTCTACCACTTGTAGGAGGTTTATAAACTGAATTCGGCCTTCAATATTCTGATTTATAGCCACCAATGATCGATCAAGATGGCAATGACCGCACAATGAATCCATATTTCGATTTTCTGACGAATTTGAAATGCATTATAAATTCCAAATTTTGAAAATCATGAAATTTGGGCAAATATTTCTTTTAAGTATATCTATCAATGAAAAATAGTTTTTCATGAAAACTCATTATATTTTCTTGTTTTTGCCAAAAATCCAAAAGTTCTAAAAACCACTAGGTTTTTGATCATTCTAGTATCAAGTTAGCTACCTAGTTTTGCATCCAATTGTTTCAAAACATGAATACATGTATTTTAAGGTAATAAATTGTTTTGAAAACATATGAAATATCCAACCATGATCTTTGGGCAATATGTCTATGAATTAAACATAAGCCTTCCCCATGATTGGTCTATTATTGCTATTTTGATACTTTAAATGACCATCTAAATGCCATAGGCATTAGTGGACATTTGTATCATCCTAATATCTCACCCATGCTAAGTTTGCAATCAAGTTAGCCTATAGTGAGTGTGAGATGTATCCTAGGGGGTATTTGTATATACTTAACCAATATATTCATGCAATTTTATCATGGTTAAGTATCAACCTAACATCCTACATGATCATAATGACATATATCAATTAATTCTACATTATGATCATAAAATTCATGTACCCATCAAATAATAGTCATGCATTAGGTATTATATGATGATAATAAACAAATTATCACCTAAAGCATGATTTAACCCTATTTCTCATGATAACATGCCAAATATCAAAATCATAAATCATGATTTAAAACATACATAGGAATTACATCAATCATCATGATTTAAGCATTATTACCTATTTATGGGCACGTTATCATCACCCAACACTATCTAAAAAATGTTGTCCCGTCATCCTAAGTCAACCAAAATATGATATAGGTCAAGTTCATATGGTTGACTACCCTAGGGTTGTTCTAACCCTTAAGGATGGATTTTGGAACCCAAAATAAGTTCTTTCCTATTGGGTTCACTAAATATTCCTTGGGGATCCATTTCCTAGCAATTACTTTCTTTTTATCTTGTCCCCTAGCTATTAGGCATTTATAGGCCTTCTCATTTTTCTTCTCTTTGTATCCTAGGCCTTTCTTGTTAAAACTTGCCCTTTGGCTCCCTAAGATCATATTTAAGGTGTTGGAGCCTATAGTGAATTTTTCTAGGGCTTTTGTCAAATAGTCTACCTTTTCCCTTAAAGCCCTATTTTCATTCATACATGCATCACTAACATCTAATGGCACATAAAGGTCATGTGAGCATGCATCATCTAAGCTAGAAGAAATATTATCATTTAAGCATGCCTTTTCTAATTTTTGTTCTAATTCCTTAATTTGATCTAGCATGCATTTATTTTTCTTCTTTGCCCTAAATAAATCCTTAGTTAAAATAGAAACCATGGAAACTATTTTCTTAGGGGTTAGATTTGTTACCATAGTTTCCATGTCCTCTTCTTCTTCGGATGAGGAGGATGTGGAGGCTCCCCCTTCACTTGAGCTCTCCCCATTTGAGCTTGATTCTTCATTTTCGGATGAAGAGCAATCCAAGTCATCAAAGGCCATTAAGGCCAAATTGGTGACAAAGGCATTCTCCTCATCCGATGATGATGAGGAGGATGAGGATGGGTCATCCCAAGTCCTTGCCTTGAGAGCCTTAGCCTTTCCCTTCTCCTTTGTTTTCTTCTCCTCTTCCTTTCTCTTGCTCCCCTTCTTCTTCTTCCTCTTCTCTTCTTTCTTTTTCTTCTCTTCTTTGCTTTTGTTTAGGAGGGGACAATTGTCCCTTATGTGCCCTTCTCCTTGGCAATTGTAGCATATGACCTTCCCCCTTGGTCTTCTATTCCTATCATTAGATTTATCAAATCTAAAATTCTTAAATGCTCGTCTTACCCTCCTTACCATGTAGGCTTCTTCGGTGCTATCCATGGAGGAGGAGGAAGACACTCATTATCGGAGGAGGAGGTGATTTCCATCTTCTTCTTCCCCTTACTTGCCAATAATGCTACTCCTCTTGAGGGTTGAATTTTAGGCTCCTCTTGTATTCCCTCAAGCCTAGTTTCGTGGAGCTCCATTGTTGAGAAAAATTCCTCCAAGGTACTCACTTCTAGGTTCTTGGAGATATAAAATGAGTCCACCATGGAGCTCCATTTTGAGGACCGGGGAAAGGCATCTATGGCCTTCATTACCATATCCCGGTTTGATAGCTTCTCACCTACACTTGTTAGCCCAATTAAAATTTCTTTAAACCTAGAGTGTAGTGAGGTTACCTTTTCTCCCTTTTCTAGTTTTATATTGGATAGTTGGGAGCGGAGGAGGTCTCTCCTTGCTAGCTTGGCCTCGGATGTGCCTTCATGGAGTTCTATAAGCTTCTCCCACATCTCTTTGGCGCTAGCACATTCTCCGATCCGGTTGATCTCTTGTTGAGGGAGCACATTGTAGAGATGGTGCTTGGCTTTGGAGTTTGCAAGGTGCTCCTCCCTTTGCCTCTTGGTCCACCTAGATTTCTTTATTGGCTTCCCTTCTTCATCCCTAGGCAAAACGAAACCGGATTCCATTGTAATCATTATATCAAAATCCGTTTCGAAAAATACCTCCATTCGCTTCTTCCACTGCTTAATTCTCCTTCAAACTTCGGAGGATGGATGTTGGAGCCGGCCATTTTTGATGTAGGGCTTGTTGCGGCGGTTAGTCCGGTGACAAGCAACCTCGGCTCTGATACCACTTATAGGAGGTCGGTATGGCCGGCTAGAGGGGGGTGAATAGCCCTCGTACGTTGGACGTCGTAAATTGCTCGTCTACAAAACATTAGAGCAAGCGGAATATACAAATACAAAGCAAAAGACAAGCAAGATATAAGCAAGCAATACAAACACCGAGATATAACGTGGTTCACGGCTACGCCGCTAATCCACGGTCCGATTCGTCCACGGTGAATCACTCCGCCAAAACCAATCACTATCGGTCTCTCCTTTGCACAAAGCTAGGTGGAGGTAACCTTTACAACCAAGATCACTCTTCTTACAATAGGATTGAAGTAAAGACAAGTAAGAAGAGTTTAGAGCTTGTGGGGCACTAGGAAGATCGTTTGGAGTATTAGCATTAGCCTCTCAAAGGCTTACACCCTCTTTTTATAGAGGGCTAACTTCTTCCCGCTTGCCGCCATCACCGATCGCCATGGCGATCCCGGCCATTAATACAACTAGCCCGAACACGTCGGATCCCGACCGCTGTAGTCCAACGGAACTTGAAGTCGACCGATGGACCTCATCACGATCATCGCTCGTAGTCGACCTACGGCCACGAATGGTTCTGCGAACTCCTTATCTACTACCGATCGATGTCGAAGCTCGCCGATCGATATGGCGATCGCCTGGAGTGGCCCAATCCGATACGGGCCGATACTCACCGAACTCACTCGACTCGAGCGATCGCTATGACATGGTAGTCGACCGTGCTCGGAAAACCCATCCGACACTTGGCCAAATGGCCAAGTTTCACCTAAGAGCTACCCTTCCCGGTTACAATCGCCACTCTCATTTCTGAGTCCTCGCCTTCGGTTCTCTTCGACGCCCCGGCGGCTCGCAATGCTCCTTCGCCTCTTGCCTCAAGTCTACTTCCTCCGGCTTCACTCCAAGCTTCTCGTCCGGCGGTCCCTCGGATGCTCCAAGCGCCACGGCTTCAGCTATCCTTCACCGACTCAAGGCACGAGTCATGAGATGTGAAACTTGCACTACCCATGTGCGAATTACTAAGTCCTGCACGACTTCAACGCACATATCACATCAACATATCAAACTAACTTAAACCCTTTGCCACACCATCAAAACCATATCACGGCAAGAGATTGCCCTAACAAATACGACCTACCCGATAGGTTTTGGGCAGAAGACGTTAGCACGGCTTGCTATGTCCAGAATATGATTCTTATGGTAAAAAGGCACCTTAAGACCTCATACGAGATTTATCACGATAAAATACCTAACATCAAGTACTTTAGGGTATTTGGGTGTAAGGTACATATCCTAAATACTAAGGATTACCTAGGTAAATTTACATCCAAAACCACGATCGGAATCTTTCTAGGATACTCGACTACAAGTAGATCTTATAGAGTATATAACCACGATACCCTTAAAGTAAAAGAAACCATTAATGTAGTGTTCGATGAAGGACACGAACCTACAAAACCCCCGGCAACCCCAATTAGCAAGCCGATTCATACCAGACCTAACTCTGATCTAGAGATCAGGTCTAGTGTTAATCCTAACCTAAGTCAACCAAGTCACTCTATTGATCAAGTGATAGATGACTCTAACCAAACTAGTGTTCAACCAAGTCACCCCATTGATCAAGCATTAGGTGACACAAACCCAACCCAATCTAGGATTCAGACTAACCACCCTATCGATCAAGTGATAAGAGATCCTAATCTAGGAGTTCGAACTAGAGCATCCTATAGGAACCTTAGTCAAATTTCCTTAATTTCAAAGATAGAACCCAAATCAATTGAACAAGCTCTTCTTGATCCCGATTGGATTATTGCAATGCAAGAAGAGCTAGCTCAATTTACTAGGAATGAAGTGTGGGAATTAGTACCACCACCTAAAGACAAAACGATAATTGGAACAAGGTGGGTGTTTCGGAATAAGCTTGATGATAAAGGTGAAGTAGTTAGAAACAAGGCTAGGTTAGTCACCAAAGGGTTTAGTCAAGTCGAAGGCATAGATTACGACGAAACCTATGCCCCAGTAGCTAGACTCGAATCCATTCGAATGTTGCTAGCTTATGCCGCACATAGAGGATTTAAGCTATTTCAAATGGATGTTAAATCGGCATTCTTAAATGGATACATTAAAGAAGAAGTTTATGTTAGCCAACCCCCCGGATTCGAAAATCTAGATAAACCCGACCATGTTCTAAAACTTAAGAAAGCTCTCTATGGACTTAAACAAGCTCCTCGAGCTTGGTACGAGAGACTTTCAATCCATCTTAAGTCAAAAGGGTTTAACCAAGGCTTAGTTGACCCAACTCTCTTCGTAAAAACCTTAGGTAAAGAAATATTCATAGCTCAAATTTACGTAGACGATATAATTTTTGGAACCTCTAACTCAGCCTTACTAAACGAGTTCGTTTCACTCATGGAAAGTGAGTTTGAAATGAACTTAGTAGGTGAGTTAAGGTTCTTTTTAGGTCTACAAATTAAACAAACTAAGGATGGTATATACCTATATCAACAAAAATACACTAAGGAGTTAATTAAAAGATTTGGAATGCAAGACGCTAAGATAATAAACACCCCAATGGCGATAAATGTTAACATAGGAGAAGACCTAGAAAGTAAGTCCATTGACTTAAAGTACTATAGGAGCGCGATAGGAAGTCTCCTATACTTAAGCTGTAATGTCGACCCGACATCCTATTCACGTGATAAGTATGTGCGCTGAGTTTCAAACCTGTGCTAAGGAGTCTCACCTAACCCTAGTTAAGCGTATCCTTAGATATCTTAAGGGTACACTTAACGTTGGTATTTGGTACCCTAGATCTACGGAGTTCGAACTAATCAGCTACTCCGATTCGGATTATGCCGGTAGTAAACTCGATAGAAAGAGCACGAGTGGTTGTTGTCAACTACTCGGCTCGAGTCTAGTGAGTTGGTGCAGTAGGAAGCAACATTGTGTTGCTTTATCTACCACCGAAGCCGAATACATTGCGATGGGTGAGTGTGTAACTCAGCTTCTTTGGATGAAGCACACTCTCCGAGACTTTAGGTTGGACTTCACCAAAACTAAAATTTTTGTAGACAACATAAGTTCGATAAATCTAACTAAGAACCCTATATGCCATTCAAGAACAAAGCATATAGAGGTAAAACACCATTTCATTCGAGAACATGTAGCCAACGACTCCATACAACTCGAATATGTTGACTCGAAGTCTAACCTAGCAGACATATTTACAAAACCACTACTCGAAGACGAATTTAGTCTCTTGAGACGAAAATTAGGCATGTGTGTAATAGAATAGGAACTTGCAAATTATATTTTCTTACTACTATTTCTTACTTTTTTTATGGAACTAGCATAGGACATACCTTAGATATCATGCACCTATAGATTTAAGGAGCCAATACATCTCACAACACATAGGACTAATGTGTTTGTGTACTTAGCCACGTAGATGGGCGTGAGATGTTAGGACCTTACTCCTGGTTCCAGATGTAGAGCTAGTGCATCACTATGAACCACGGAGTATAATCATACATACTAACCGACTCTGACCAGGACTGGTTGATCCTTCATATCAATCAAGTCAAATATGAGTCGAACATTTTATAGATGAACTTATTTTAAGTATATTATTTTTAAAAATAAAAATGTGGAACATGCTTGGACTTTAAATTTAACATTTATTTTGTTTTCCACACACCCCATACTCTTTTCGATATACGGCAAAAGGGGGAGAAAAAGGAGAAAAAGGATAAAAGTTAAGGGGTCAAAATTTTTTGATAACTTAACTCTTTCTTCATAATTAAACCAAAAGTTAACTTTAAGTTTTGAAAACTTATTTAACTTTTAACAAAAGGCCAAGGTTAAGAAATCATTTGGTTTCTTAACTTAAAACTTATTTTAAACACTATGGCCAATATTAAGTAATTTCGGTTACTTAATTCTTTTTCATAGTAGCAAATATCAAGGGGGAGAGTTAAAACCCTTTCTCAAGTACTCACCCTCGGTCAAGGGGGAGGATTCCTCAAGGTGGAGCACTTGAAAAAGAATTTTTATATACTCCTACTCATTCATGCATAATCTCATACTTATTTTTGTCTTAACTTTGTATGTGGGTTTGCCATAAATCAAAAAGGGGGAGATTGTTGGTGCAGTGGACACCTAAGTCGAACCTAAGTTTTGATTATAGCAAATGATATAAAGTTAAGCTTATATTGTTATCTCACGAGCTAAATCAAGTGTGCAGAAAAGTCTCAATGCTGGAGCTTAAGGCTAGCGACACCCGGAGGAAGCCGCGGTGGTCGGGCGACACTCGAGTTACTTTGGGGGAAGCCGAAGGAATCGAGTGGAAGGTCGGAAGCAAAAGCGACACGTAAGTATCGAGGTAAGCTCGTGTATGCGAGCGTAAGTGAGGTCGTATCCTCTTTACGGGGATGATCTTAGGCGACGATCCGACCCAAGACTTCCCATGGAAGGTTTATGTTGAGATCGGACGACAAGTGGCCGTTGAATCCACATATATTTTGAACTAACTCTTTATTGTGGTCAAAAATTCTGGCCATCAGTTCAACCGGTGCCAGTTCAACCGGCCAGTTCAACCGGTGGTCAAAAATCAGCCTCGAGGAGTCAAGCTTTATCACCATTTTTCAAGGAGTTTTGTCCCCATTTGTGATTAGTTGAAGACCCATTCATTGAGGGGCTTAAAGGCTATAAAAGGAGGGCCAAACCTAGGGTTTCATCATCAATTCTAAGTGCTCAAAAGCCTCCGCAACGCTGCGACTCTCCGACAACGCTACGACAACGAAGTGCTGCCAACAACCCTAGTCTAAGTCTTATCTTCAAGTTGTTGGTATAATCTTGTCTTGTAATTTCTTTTAATCTTGTAATTAGTTTGTTAATCGAGGCTTTCTACCGTTGCATTTTCATTTTAAAATAATAGAGGGTTTGTCTCTCTATCTTGTGCTTCGAAGTTTTTTTGTAATTGTAAACTCCTACCTCCAACGAGGAGGAGTGTTTTAGTGAATTGCCCTCCGTACACGGTCTAGGACCGTTAGGGCCTTGGAGTAGTAGCCGAAGGCTACGAACCAACTAAAAAAACTATTTGTCTTATTTAGTTTTTATTTACATTTCCGCTGCGTATATTTGTCTTGAAACGAATTCGAAAGAAAAATTTCTATCGCTATTCACCCCCCCCCCCTCTAGCGATCCGATCCATCCAACTGTAGTGTCAACCTCTTTCTCTTCTCTAGCAACCCTATTCTTCTCTTATTCTCAATCAAGGCACTCAAGAATCTCTCCATCTTCTGAACAACTCATCTTCCTCCTCAAGAGCCCAAAACATAGAGCTTTGCCCTTCCTTCTTCCTTCCCAAGAAACTCTAGTTTCTCACCACCAATAAAGCAACATGTGGAAGAGGCAGAAATGTGGAGAAACTTCCAAATCAAGGGACAAAGGGAAACAAAAAGCACACAACTAGGGTAAAAATAATTCTTATAGCATTTTATTTTGCAATAATGATCATAAAACTCAATTTGATGCATTGTTTAAACATAAGATTGTTAGAACCTTCTATATATATGATTATACTATTGAAACCCTAGGAATCAAGGAAGATATACATTGGATGATAAATAGGATGGGGAGGTTTGATATGATGAAGACACAATGCCACATGTACCCTAGTGGTTCCCTCGAATTCCTAAGTTCAATAAAGGTGAATATTTTGACAGGAAAGGGATGTGAGGAGGGTTGGATTACATTTAGAATGTTTAATGAGGAGTAAATATGGACACTTGAGGAATTTAATTCTATATATAATCTACTTTGTGAAGGAGAGAGAAGTATCCATAGGAATTTTCAAGAAAACAAATTTTGGAAAGAGATTGCAATAACCGTGGAGTCATATGACCTTACTAAGTCCAAGCTCCAACCCTTAAAAAAACCCATTTTTTGCTACCTACATAAAATTATGGCTAATACCATTTTCGGTCGAGGGGAGAGAGAAGGGGTAGTGTGACAGAGTGAATTATTAATTTTATAGGCCATGATTAACAATGCAAATATCGATAGTGGATCCTATTTTATTAGTCACTTATTCAAAATTGGAAAAGGATCGGCAGGGGTCATTGTAGTTGGAGGTTTAATAACATGCATCACCATGATATTAGGATGCAACCTTGATAGATTGGAGATGATTATAAGCAGTCCTAGGGTTGATCTTTAAGCATGTTTAGCCAAGAAAATGATTGAAAAGGAGGGGAGATATTACTTAACCTTGAAGGATCATTTTTCACTCCCACTCCATTGTAGGGTTACGACCGACGCGTAGATGTGCTTTTGTAATTTAACAAACGAACGCAATGGAAAAAAAACGTAATAATTTCCTAAATTATTACAATACTCACACCCATGCATGAAGGATTACAACACATGTGGACATATCCGTCAAATAAAATCTTACATACAACACAACTAAAATAAATTTTACTCTAGGTATCCGTTTCGGACGATGGCGAGCCAGAAGGGCATTAATCGTATGACGCTTGTGGAGCTTCATCTCTACTTGTATCCACGCCGAAACTTTTGAGGGACCGCTTCTCAAAGTCACGAGTTTGACCTTCTCTTCACTACTAGATGAAGTAAGAAGGTCGAGTGATCGGAGAGCAATCACCAACTCATTTTGCGACACAAACAAGTCCTCGAACAACCTTCGCAAGGTTGTCAATTCGTGTCAGAATTAGCCACTGTTTTTGAAGCTTCAATAAACGACAATAACATATCTAAAACCTAGAGTGGCCAGCCTCTAAAGAGGTGGAAACAACCCTTGTTTTCTTGATGGCCAGCGGAACACCAAACCCTAATTCTCTTAGGTTCGCCTAGGTTGAGGAAGAGGGCCTTAAGGACTTCACTTCCTTAGGTTTAGCCTTTATAACCCTTTATATAGCCACTAATCCTAATGGGTTATAGGTTAGTGGATCAAATCCCTAAGCCCATAACCTTTAAGGCTTAATCTCATCCATTAAACCCTAATTGGGCCCTTAACCAAAAGAGGCCCCTTTTAATTAAGGTCAAATGGGTTTGGATTATAATTAAACCTTTTAAGGCCTAACCCGTCTTCTTAAGATGTGCTCCTTTCACATTTCCGACTTGACAAATATTTCCATATTTGTCATGTGTTTGGTCCAACCAAACTTGATCTCTCTTGATCTTGAGAATTCAATTCTCAAACTCGTTTTAAGTCTCTTCGAAGGATTCATAGTGTGTGTGATCAAATAGGTTCTTGATTTATGTTAGTTGTCCATAATTAACCATTAATTATGGAATGATCATGATTGGCGCCTAGTAGTACATCATGATCCCCAATTAATCGAAAAATTAACAGTTGATCTTGAAAGCATTTCCAAACCCTTCAACAGCTACAGTGAATCGTGTCTCATTCCTTTCACTCATCTTATACCCACTTGGTTCAGGACATGGTCTATATATCAGTCCCCACTAGGTTAACTACGTCACACCTAGCCCAAGTCTTACTTCCTCATCCAGTGAATTCTAATTACTTCGACATATATCCAAGAGTACCATACTCTTGACATGAAATTCTTTGGCCAAAGACTTTGAATAACAATCCTAACGAGTGGTCATAGGGTATACATCTCCTTGCAAGGAGTGGTGAATTATTTGTTGGCTATTCAATCACCCTCGGGCCCTTTGACTTATAACCAATCATCCCGTACCCACACCTTCGTAGAGATGTATTGACTAAGATGTCAAAGTATATGTCTCCATGACTAAGATGACTTGAATACCTCAAGTCGAAGGAAGCTCGCGTTCAAGCTGCAGTAAGAGCTTCACTGACATATCTTATATACAGAGAAGCAAGTGAAGTCTTACATCAGGTCACTCCAATTAACTAGTTACCATAACTAGCATCCACGTTTAACTCTCGACATCTCAATGTCTCCAACCAGTGAGGAGCAACTACTTGGATAAACAAAGGAGTATAACCTATGCTAGTATCCTAGAATCGATGATGTTCGAACTCATCAATTCATCGACTAGGGATTATTTCAATACATTCATAATTACACATGTAGAAATACTCACTAGTTGTGATCCAATCACAAATTCTCTCATGATATGAATCGTATAGTGGACATTCAGTAAATGAGTTTAAGATCCAATCAAACACATATGACATGTGCACTCAAATAGTGAATCTTTATTTATCAAATAAATAGTACAACCATAAGGCGATTGCCTCAAGACACCTCTCAAACATAACATACTCCCACTTGGCCTAAAGCCAATCGCCGTGGTATCCAATACCATAGTCCTTGATGTGACTCTCAAACTTACTTTGTGATAGAGCCTTTGTCAATGGATATGCTAGGTTCCTTTCTGTGGGAATCTTCTCGATTTGTATTTCTTTCCTACTGATTATTTCTCTAATTAGATGATATCACCGAAGCATGTGTTTGGATCATTGGTAAGACTTGGGTTCCATTGCCTATGTGATAGCTCCAGTGCTGTCACAATAAACTAGTAATTCTTTAGCAATGGACGAAACCACCCCAAGTTCGGAGATGTACTTCTTGATCCAAACTACCTCCTTTGCTGCTTCAGAAGCTGCAATATATTCTACCGCCGTGGTAGAATCGGCAATTGTATCTTGTTTGGAACTTTTCCAACTCACTGTGCCACCATTCAGTG
Source organism: Wurfbainia villosa (assembly GCA_025175895.1). NCBI lineage: Eukaryota > Viridiplantae > Streptophyta > Magnoliopsida > Zingiberales > Zingiberaceae > Wurfbainia > Wurfbainia villosa. The sequence continues at coordinate 7,131,151 of CM046003.1, read as the reverse complement.
TGAATATGTACTCAGACTGTGACTTGGAGTCATCCTTGTCGGTCTGGAAGCTGGCATCCGTATACCCACATATAACCATATCACCTTCTCCATATACAAAGAACATATCCTTAGTTCTTCTCAAGTACTTAAGGATTGCCTTGACAACCACCCAATGATCTATTTCTGGATCAAATTGGTATATGCTCGTGACACTCAGAGCATATGATACGTCGGGCCTTATGCATAACATAGTATACATAATAGATCTTATTGCAGAAGCATAATGAATCTTATTCATGCAAATCCTCTCGTCTTCTGTGTGGGGACACATAAACTTTGAAAGGTGAATCCCATGTCGCATGGGTATATAACCTTTCTTGGATTCAGATATGTTAAACCTTTTTAGCACTCTATCTATATATGTAGACTGCGAAAGACCAAGCAACCTTTTTGATCTATCTCTATAGATCTTAATCCCGAGAATGTAGGTCACTTCTCCCATGTCTTTCATGAAGAATATTTTGGATAACCAATCTTTGACTGACTATAAGATAGGTATATCATTTCCTATGAGTAATATTTCATCAACATATAATACCAGGAATACAATCGCACTACCATTAACCCTCTTGTACACACAAGGTTCGTCAGGATTTTATGAGAAATCAAACTCTTTGATTGTCTCATCAAAATGGATATTCCAACTCCTGGATGCTTGCTTCAGTCCATAAATGGACAATTGAAGCTTGCATACTTTGGGTTTGTCAATCGATGTGAAACCCTCGGGTTGTATCATATACACATCCTCATGTAGGTTTACATTAAGGAAAGTTGTTTTCCCATCCATCTGTCATATCTCATAATCATAATGAGCTGCTATGGCCAGAAGTTTCCGAATGGATTTAAGCATGGAAACTGGTGAGAAGGTCTCGTCATAGTCAACACCTTGCTTTTGATGATAACCTTTTACCACCAATCTAGCTTTATAGGTAATCACATTATCATCCATGTGAGTTTTCTTCTTGAAAATTCACTTTCACCCAATAGGCGTGATGCCTTCAGCTGGATCCACCAAGTTCCAAACTTGGTTTTCATACATGGAACCCATTTCCGACTTCTTGGCTACTAGCCATTTATTCCTTTTCGAACTTTTTATAACTTCTTCATAACTAGTAGGTTCTTCATCCTCAATGAGTAACACATCATAGATTCACTTACGAGAAATCCATATCTCTCTGGAATCTTATGTGACCTACAAGATCTGCGAAGAGGTGGTGTAATGATAGGTTCAGTTATTATCTCATCATCATGAATAATCGACTATGGTTCCAGTATAAAGGATTTTTTTAGTGTCTATTGAAGTTTCTTGAACTTCCTCAAGTTCAACCTGACTCCCACTATTTTCTTGCAAGAGAAACTCTTTCTCTAGAAATACAACATTCCTTAAAACAAAAAACTTTTGTTCCAAGGGATGATAGAATTGGTAACCCCTCGTTTCCTTGTGGTATCCAATAAATAGGCATTGATTAGACTTAGCATTCATCTTGTCTGATGTAGTCCTCTTTACGTAAGCAGGACATCCCCATGTCTTCATATAAGACAATTGGGGTTTCTTACCAGTCCATATCCGATATGGAGTAGTAGAGACTGCCTTGGTCGGGACTCTATTCAGCAAGTGAATAACTCTTTTGAGTGCATAGCCCCAAAAGGATTTGGGAAGGCTTGCATGATTCATCATTGATCTCACCATGTCCAACAAGGTTCGATTTCGCCTTTCAGATAAACCATTATGTTGTGGTGTATAAGGTATAGTCCATTGAGACAATATACCATTGTCTCTTAGATAATCCTGAAACTCTTGGCTTAAGTATTCGCCACCTCGATCAGATCTGAGTATCTTAATACTTTTACCAAGTTGTTTCTCTACTTCATTTATGAATTCTTTAAACTTTTCAAAGGCTTCAGATTTATATCGCATAAGATATACACACCCAAATCGTGAGTGATCATCGATAAAGGTAATGAAGTAGTTGTAACCTCCATGAGCATGAATTGACATTGGTCTACATACATCAGTATGTATGAGACTAAGTAACTCTTCCACTGGCTGACCCTTTCCAGAAAAGGGCAACTTTGTCATCTTACCTTGTAAGCATGATTCACATGTATCAAATGAATCCAATTCAAATGATTATAGAATTCCATTCTTGTATAACTCTGACATGCGCTTCTTGCTTATATTGCCAAGGTGACAATGCAATGTGTAGGAGGTTAACTGATCATCCTTTCGAGCATGCTTGTTGTTCGCTTCGATATTGAATGCGTCACTGGATGTAGATGTCATTGCATAAAGTTTCGGTGCCATAAAGAACACCATTAATGGTTATATAACAACAATTGCTACTAAACATCAAATGGAAACTCTTTATATTTAAACAAGAAATAGAAACAATGTTCTTTATTAATGCAGAAACAAAATAACAATTGTCCAATTCTAAGACAAGTCTACTAGGAAGCTTCAGCGAATATGTTCCGACGGCGATAACTACAACCTTTGCTCCATTGTCGACTCACAAATTCGCTTCTCCCTTGACAAGACTTCTACTATCCCTTTGCCCCTGTATGTCATTACATATATGTGAGCCACACCCGGTATCTAATATCCAAGTGTTAAAGGAAATATCATGACAGTCAATAACGAAGATACCTGAAGAGGATGGGGCATCAGATATCGGCTTCTTCTTCATGGAATCAAGATATATCTTGCAGTTCCTTTGCCAATGGCACATCTTGCCACAGTGATGGCATGTGCCCTTTGGAGTTGACTCTCCATTCTTGGCCTTCTTCTTCTTCTCTTTTGGTTGCTGCTTTGACTTCTTCTTAGAACCTTTCTTCGAGGAGTCAACCAATATCACCATATTCTATTCTTTAGTCATAGAAGGTTCTACAGTCATGAGCATATTGATCAACTCGGGAATGGTGGATTCAAGATTGTTCATCCGATAGTTTGTCACAAATTGTGAGTAACTCTTGGACAAACTATGTAGAATTAAGTCAATACTTAATTCGTGATCCATCGCAAACCTTAGTGATCCTAGCTGCTCGATGTACCCATTCATCTTCAGTACAAACTTTACTGCAGATGAACCCTCCTCCATCTACAAGCTAAAGAGAAGCTTCGAGACCTCAAACCTTTCGGATCTCGATTGCTCATTGAAGAGTTCACGAAGATGGTAAATGATCGTGTAAGCATCCATATGCTCATATTGATTTTGCAGCTCAGGAGTCATCGTCTCTAGCATTATGCAACTGGCAACCTCAGAATCAGTAGTATACTTCAGATGGGCCAACATTTGGTCCGGAGTTTAATCATGGTCAAGACGGGTGGGAAGAGGCTCTTCAAGGACATAAGCAAGCTTCTCAGCCTTGAGAACGATTCTCAAGTTTCGAAGCTAGTCCAAGTTAGACCTAGTCAGTTTGTTCGATTCTAAAATTGAATGTAGATTAACAGACGAAATTATCAAATGATTAACCTAGAAATACAAAATTGAGAATGTGAGAGAGATAATTTGATATGTAAACAATTTACATATTAGGTTCCCACTGACTTTTCGAATTCAAGAGCCCATACTTTGAATTCGGAAGATCGTAGGTTTTTCTCCGAGTGAGTTGATTTCCACTATAGATAAGAACAACCTTGATGTTAGGCCTTTTGGTGCAATGGTACCAGATAATCGAACCTAGGTTTTGATTATGAAAAATATTCAATGTTAAGATCTTATTGTTGTCTCATGAGCTGTGTTAAGTGTGCAGGAAGTGTTTAAGCTAAGCCCAAGGTCAAGCGTCACCCGGAGAATCTCGAGTTGAGAAACCATGGTGGTCAGACGACGCCAGGAGAATCTCATGGAGTCGAGGAACCTAAGCGAATATCGGAAGCTAAGTGAAAGGTCAGAAAGGACCGGAGGTAAGCACGAGTGCGGAGTAATGGTGATGTCGTGTCCTTTGTACGAGGATGAATTTAGGCGGTGATCTGACTAAGACATCCAATGGAAGGTCTAGGTCGAGATCTGATGGTTAGTAGCCATTGAATTTATCATTACTTTTATTTACTGTGCTAACTCTTTGTTGTAGTTGAATAACCTAGTTGGCAGTCGACTGCTGACCTTTGGCAGTCGATTGCTATTCAAATTATCTAGCTCGATGAATGTCAAGATAAGATCCCCTTATCTTGGGGTGAGGTGTCCTTTTGATCTAGATTTGGATCTCAACGAGATAAGGCTTGGAAGGCTATAAAAGAAGGGGGGTTTCACTCCTTTGGATCATCTCAATTGCTCTTAAAGTGCTCCCACAACGCCGAAGGTCTACGACAACGCTACACTGCCACTACGTCGACTTCACGCTGAGCTTCAACCTTCTAAGTCAGTAGTCTTTTCTTTTAGTTGTCTTACCTTTGTATTCGAGCTTCTTTTTATCGAGCTTTTCATTGTAAAGAGGAGAAGTGGGCTTGTGCCTCTTCCTCAATCTTTTGTTCTTTGTAATCGTCGTCTCCTATCTCTAACGAGGAGGAGACTTTGTTAGTGGATTACCCCATCGTACGCGGTCTTGGATTGCGGGGCCTTGGAGTAGCAACCATTAGGTTGTGAACCAAGTAAAAACAAAAGTGTTTCTTTACTCTTATTGTTTACAATCCACTGCAATACTTTGGTTTTATCAAAAACGAAAAGAAAGACTTCCAATCGCTATTCACCCCCCTCTCTAGCGAGTCACTCGATCCAGCAATTGGTATTAGAACAGGGGCGCTAAGATTTGGTGCAGCCACCAATCTAGTAATTTCTAATTCTTTTTGTATTTTTCGATTCACAAATTATTTTAAGTTTTTTTTATTATTTCTCCCGCACTACTAATCCAAGACAAAGTCTTGGCAATTTATGTTTTGTCGTCTTTTTGTTGTGCAAGGCTTTAGTCAATGGCCCATCTTGAGGGGTAGAGAACAACCCGACCTCCATGGAGTGTTTCTTGAAAACACAAGTCGAGACTTGGATAATAATCTAAACCGGCTTTGCTCTACCCACCAACGATCGAGGGGAGCCATTGGACTTCGACAAATGAACCAACGCAACCAAAAGGAAAATCAAAGCCGATGCAAAAGAGACCTAAATTTTGCAGTGTGGCTTGTCCAAGGAGGAGCTCAACCGAATTGGACCATTCATTAGTGCCAAAGACCTCTGGAGCAAGTTAATCGAGCTACACGAAGGGACATTCGATGCAAAGGTATGAAAAAGGGACTTACTATTGAATAAATTGTATAATCTAAAGATGTAGGATCACGAGACCACTATGTAACTCCATGCACGGATCTAAGACATCTTGAATGACCTACATGCCATCAGACAAAAGGTAGAGAATCGAGACATAATAAGGTATGCTGTTAACACATTTTCTAGGACCACCTTGTGGGCATCGATGGTTGATGCCTACAAGGTATCTAAAGATTTATCTACGATTAGATTTGATGAACTCTTTATAGAATTTGAATTACACGAACAATCTTACACGGTCCCGGCTGAGAAAGGTGTAGTGTTGTTTGCAGGTCAAAGAAGAAAGGCAAAGAGCAAGATACCTCCCGAAGAAGAAGAATCCGAATCGGAAGACAAATTCGAATTGGAATCTAAAGAGGAAATGGAGGCCGAACTAGTTAATCAAGTTCAAAGAATGATCAAAAAGGAAAGGGAGCAATTGAATAATAAGAAACCCCCCCAGACCTACACATGCTATGGGTGTAACAAGAAGGGGCATTTCAAGTTAGACTGCCCAAAAATTAAGCCAAAACACAAGCAACCAAGGAAAGAGTTTCAAGCGATGTGGGAGGAATAAGAAGACCAAAGAGATGACTTGGTTTTCATGGTAAAACTGACGGAGTATGAGTCTGAGTCCGAAGCTGACTTCGAATCCAACTCTGACTCTGACTCCAAGGATGAATTCAAGTCAAGACTCAAAGCCGGATCAAAAGAAAAGATTAAGTAAGTCGTTTGTTAATTTCAAATTTGTATCATGTCATTAAAATGTTAAATATGAAATTAACTAAGTCTGAGTCTAGAATTGAGTCGTTGGTTGAGGAGGTTGAAATCATCAAGCAAGAGGTTACTCTAACCTCTTCAACTAGTCAAGTTCAAGAAGGAACTCAACTCAAGTTGAAAAGCTTGAGGAGGAGAATTCTCTCTTGAAAGGATGAGTTCAAGAGCTCGAGGCTAGGTTGGAAAGGTTCATGTTTGGATCCAAGAATCTTAACTAACTTCTTGGAACTCAAAGAGCCGTGTACAACAAAGTCGGACTCGAATTTAGGTCAACGACTACGAGCAAATCATACGTGTCAATTGTGAGTCGTAGTCATCCAAGAGTCCAAGCATGGGTCCCTAAAATTTTATTAAATTCACATATAAGGACTAATAAGTATTGGATTCCCCAGGATCAAGTCCACTATGTGGATAGACCATATTGGCTCAATGGTACAGGGGGAGCTAGTACTAAAATTGTGTACTCACTCTCTTAGTAAATTTTTTGCATGATTGATTTTTCTTTTGATTTCTAGAATGGCTAGATAGGACTAATAGTTAGTCAACCTTGATAACATAGTATCAGGATGCGGTGAGATGATAGTACGTTAGGAAAACAAGGTCTTGTGCATTCACGCTAGATAAGGCGTATCTAGCTTGCTGTACTTGGCTATGTTGAACTAGTTGAAGCTACATCGCCGTATCCTAAACTAGTTAGACCAAGAAGTAACCCTAAGTGACTTAAGTAAATATTTTCATGAAATTGACTTTGTCTAAGGAAGTGGTCATTGTTCCGATCAAAGAAGGCCCCTGTGTCTTGCCATGACCTGGAAGCAATTTCTAAAGGTTAAATCTGAATCTAACCCAAGGTTGACTATCTTCAATCAAGTCAAAATTAAAACCATCTCACAAAACATATAAAGTGAACATGTTTTGAGACACATAGAATGGGTGTGATGTTAAGGATAATTGAAATTTGAATAATATAATACTTCGAAATGCTTTCAAAACTATAAGAATACTTATTTTCATAATTATTGCATTTAACGTATAGTTACTAGTTTTATTTGCCAATACTAAAATATATAACTCTCTAGGACAAAGTTTAGCCCCCTAAATTTTCTAGACCCTATATACTTGAGTAAGGGGGAGATATCACTTATCAAAATTATGTTTTGAATAGTTACAAAAACTTACTTTAGTAAAACTAGTTTTACAATTGTTAGTGCAGAGGGATATACCTCTAATCAACTCTACACCCTTAGGATGCTTAATTAAATGAACTTTAAAGAGACACATGCTTGGACTCTTACAATTGATTCCTCTTTTTAAGTGAATTTTATACTTATAACGTCTCATTTTTCAAACCCCTATCTTATATATAAACTCCTAATTGTTTTTGATTTATGGAAAAATGGGGAGAAGAGGAACAAGTTAAGGGGGAGTAACATAAAATATTGTTTTTTAAAAAAATTAAAGTTTGTCTTTTTCATGTACTCACCTAAGGTCAAGGGGGAGGATTTGAAAAAGAGTTTAGCTTATACTCTTACTCATGCTAACTTACTAAGTTACTCATACTAACTTACTAAGTTATGCATTTCTTTTATACTCATACTAAGTTGTGTCTTTCTTACCTACACTTACTACTTCACTACATGTTTACTACTCATGTTGTTACTACTTTGTTTTATACTTAATTTTCTCCTTAACTTTGTGTCGATTTGCCATAGATCAAAAAGGGGAGATTATTGGTTCAGTGGCATCAGATAATCAAACCTAGGTTTTTATTATGGTAAAGATTCAAAGTTAAGCTCTTATTGTTGTCTCATGAGTTGTTTTAAGTGTGCAAGAAGTGTTTAAGCTAAGCCCAAGGTCAAGCGACACCCGGAGAATCTCGAGTCGAGAAACCGTGGTGGTCAGACGATGTCAGGAGAACCTTGGGGAGTAGAGGAACCTAGGTGAAGACCGGAAGCTAAGCAACAGGTCGGAAAGGACCGGAAGTAAGCACGAGTGCAGAGTAATGGTGAGGTTGTGTTGTTTGTACGGGGATGAATTTAGGCGGCGATCCGACTAAGACTTCCAGTGGAAAGTCCAGGTCGAGATCGAACGGTTAGTAGCCGTCGAATTTATCATTACTTCTGTTTACTGTGCTAACTCTTTGTTGCAGTTGAATAACCAAGTTGGCAGTCGACTGCTGGCTTTAGGCAGTCGATTGTTGCTAGCATCAGTCGACTGCTATTCAAACTATCCAGCTCGATGAAGGTCAAGATAAGATCCCCTTATCTTGGGGTGAGGTGTCCTTTTGATCCAGATCTGGATCTCAACGAGATAGGGCTTGGAGGGCTATAAATGGAAGATCGGTGGCCGGCTAGAGGGGGGGGCGGTGAATAGCCCAATTCATAGACGATGGCATTTGTTCGCGTCTTGATTGTCTAAGTAAAGTTAGCGCAGCGGAAATATAGAGCTAAATGAAATAATTAACACAAAACACAAGAAGGAAGAAGATGCAAACTCGAACACACGGATGTAACATGGTTCATGACCCTTGCCGCTGATCCATGACCGATTCGTTCAGGTGAATCGCCCTTCAATCTAATCCACTAGATCTCCTTTTTTTCCCCAAGCAAGATGGAGGTAACCCTTCTTACAACAAACACTCCTTCTTACAATAGGATTGAAATAAAAGCAAGGAGAAGGACTAGGAATCATGTGGGGCACTTAAGGGATACTTGGGAGCATGAACATTAACCTCCTTAAAGCCCACACCCTCTCTTTTTATAGAGAGAGCCGAAATCTTTCGATTGGGCATGCAGCAGTCGACTGCTGCATGCCAGTAGTCGATTGCCACATTTGTAATGACTCCTGACCTCGTATGAATCGCAGTCATCATCACCCAATGACCGCCTGGGCAGTTGACTGGCAATCTCGCAGGTTCAACTGTTCTTCTCGTAGCCGACTGATAAATCCTCTACGAAACATTTTGTGCCCGCGCCACTTTCTACAGTCGACTGCCACCTTTGGCAGTCGACTGCTAATCGGGCAATTCAACTGAACACCAGTCGAACTCAATTCGACTTGGACCACTTCAACTGCCAATACTTGGCAGTCGATTGATGTCGGGTAAACCTCAAACAAAAGGCTTATTTGAGCATTCGACGGTCGAGTAAAACCTCAACCGACTCAGTTGAGCATCTGACACACCCATTCGTCGGGTAAAATCTCAAACTAATGTTTGAGCGTCTGACTTAACCACATGTCAAGTAAAACCTCAAACCCTAGTTTGAGCATTTGACTTGTCGAGTAAAACCTCAACCCACTCGGTTGAGCATCCGACACTTGACTTAGCCATTAGACCAAGTTCACCTATGAGCTACCATTTACAAATCACTCATTCTCTCATCTCCCTTGAAGTCCCTCGCCGAAGCTCTCTTCGTTCGACCACGTCTCTCAAATGCAACAAGCACACGGCTTCACAATGCCATCCTTCGTGTCTCGCCCTGAAGTCTGCTTCCTTGGCTTTACTCCAATTCTCCTCATCCAGCGGACCCTCGGATGCACCAAGTGCACGACTTCCGCAATGTCATCCTTCACCGACTCAAAGACCCGAGCCATGAGATGGTGAACCCACCAATGCTTTCCTCAAGCCAACACACGTGTGAATTTCTAAGTCTTGCACGACTTCAACACACATATCAAATCACATAAACATTCTAACTTAAACCTTTTCCACACACATCAAAACCTTAAACCATACTTGGGTTGATTGCCCTAATAGATTTCACCCCTTTGGATCATCTCAATTGCTCTCAAAATGCTCCCCCAATGCCGAAGGTCTACGACAACGCTACGCCACCACTACGCCTTCATGCTGAGCTTCAACCTTCTAAGTCGATAGTATTTTCTTTTAGCAATCTTACCTTTGTATTCGAGCTTTCCGTTGTAAAGAGGAGAGGTGGGCTTGTGCCTCTTCCTCAATCTTTTGTTCTTTGTAATTGTCATCTCCAACCTCCAATAAGGAGGAGACTTTGTTAGTGGATTTCACCATCGTACATGGTCTAGGATTGCGGGGCCTTAGAGTAGCAACCATTAGGATGTGAACCAAGTAAAAACAAAAGTGTTTCTTTACTCTTATTGTTTAGAATCCACTGCAATACTTTGCTTTTATTGAAAACAAAAAGAAAGACTTCCGATCGCTATTCACCCCCTCTCTAGCAAGTCACTCGATCCAACAAGGCCAACAAGCCATTCATAGCTATAGTGGTTGGTATCAAGTATACCGATTACATATTGCGTATATGTAACTATCACATTATACTTTCAACTATTTGAATGTTCGCATAAACATCAGGTTGTTAACACATTAACAAGTATACATCAAATATATATCACCTAACTGTTGGGTTTCCGGCACCGCGGCGTGTGTGTGTTCGATCATGTTTCGTAAACATGAGCACAGCGGAAGCAATAAAAATAATAAATACTCCTATTTATTACAACACACACAACACACGCATGCTATTACAACAAGTGTAGACATAACCGTAAATTAAAATTGCAATAAAAGGAAATTAAACTACGTTATACCTTCCGTATGACGTGTAGCGGGACCGGCATCAACCGGAACGATCCTCGTAAGAATCGTCTCTATCCGTATCCACGCCGAGCTCCTCGGGATGACTTCGCTAAGTCACGAGCTTCGTCTTCGTACGGGTTACTAGCCTCGTGTTGAAGACGACGTGATCGAGAGATGATCACGATCCGAATCCAAATTCGGACCTAAAAACAAGTCCTCAAGACTTGCTTCTCCGGAGAGGTATTCGTCAACCGATTGGCCAGAATCGCCGTCCTCCACCTCAGAGGATTACGGAGATCAAATCCCGGTATGTTAGCGCTGTGGAGGCACTAACCGCCGCCCAAACGACGCCCGAGAGGAGAAGAAGCTGTCCAGAAAACTGGACAGCTTGGTGGAGGAGATAGGCGCCGGCCAAAACAAGGAGACAAAAGCTCACCTTGATGCCGAACCTTTTAGGGGATCACCGGAGGGTCGCCGGAGGTTCACCGGCTGGAGCTTGGACGCCGGCAAGGGTCTTGACGGCAGCACAATCAAGCTGGGCGGCAAGGAGCTTGGGCGGCCACAATGTGTTGGGCGGCAACTAGATGTTGGGCGGCAACTAGATGATTAGGTTTAGGTTAGGTTTAATCCTATTTTATAGAGAACTAATTCTCTTAATGGTTAATGGATCATATCCATAAAGCCCGTTAACCCGCTCCATTAAGATAAGTTAAAATAAACCAAACCATGATGGTTTATTTTAAGTTAAAACGAACCTAACCAACTTTTGGTTCATTCGTTTAAAATAAACCAAACCCTTTGGTTTATTCTTATCCATTGGATTAGAACCAAACCATTTTGGTCCATCCATTATGTCTTCATAAGACATTGCCCATCCACGCTTCCATTGCGACTGAAACAATTTCATGCTGCTTTACGTTTGGTCCAACCAAACATAGTTTCTCTCGGTCTGAGAATCCCATTCTCAAGCTCGTTTTAAATCCTTTGGATTACACTCGTTGTGCGTGTGACCAAATAGGTTCTCGGTTTATGTTGGCCGTCTATAATTAACCATTAATTATAGAGCGATCATGAGTGGCACCTAGTAGTACATCATGATCCCCAATTAACCGAAAAGATCAGCGGTTGATCGAGAACTATTTACGAAACCCTTGATGGCTCGAATGAATCGTGCCCCATTCCCTTCACTCATCTTATACCCACTTGGTTGGGACATGGTCTATTGTGTCGATCCCCACTAAGTGACTCGTCACACCTAGCCCAAGTATCATTTCCTCGTCCTCACAGTTCTAGTTACTCCACATGTATCGAAGAGTACCTTACTCTAAACATGTAATGCTTTGGCAGACTTTAGTAACAATCCGGCGAGAGGCCATGGAGTATACATCTCCTGCAAGGAGTGGTGAATCCTTTATAGGCTATTCAAACACCTTGATCACTTGACTTATACCCAATCATCCGGGTCCACATCTCCTTAGAGATGTTTGCTTAAGATGTCAAAGCATAAGTCTCCATGATCAAGATGACTTGAATACCGCAAGTCAAAGGAACATCGCACTTAAGCCACAGTAGGAACTTCATTGACATATCTATATATGCAGAGAACCATATGAAGTCTTACGGCTGGTCACTCCAATGAACTAGTTACCATAACTAGCATCCACGATTAACTCCGGACATCACAATGTCTCCGGCCCGGTGAGAATCGGTGATTGGATACACCAAGGAGTATACCTCGTGCTAGTCTCAGCGAGAATTGATGGTGTCAGTTCATCAATTCATCGACTAGGATAATTAGATACATCACAATTACACATGTAGAGATACTCACTAGTTGTGATCCAATCACAAATTCTCTCATGCTGTGAATCGTATCGTGGACATTCAGTAAATGAGTTTAAGATCCAATCAAATACATAAAACATGTATACTCAAAAAGTGAATCTTCATTTATCATATAAATGGTTTATACATAAAGCGATTGCCTTAGGACATCTCTCATATATTACTAACAGACTCCCACTTGGCCTAATGCCAATCGCTACGGTATCCAATACCATAAGCACCAACATGACCCTCAAACTTACTTTGAGGTAATGCTTTAGTCAAAGGATCCGCTAAGTTCTTTTCAGTGGGAATTTTCTCGATTTAGGTATTTCGTTTCTACTTATGATCTCTCTGATAAGATGATAGCGGCGAAGCACATGTTTGGATCGTTGATGAGACCTTGGCTCTTTCGCCTGTGCAATTGCTCCATTGTTGTCGCAGTAGACCGGTATTGCTTCAACAATGGCCGGAATCACACCAAGTTCATGAACGAACTTCTTGATCCAAACCGCCTCCTTTGCTGCTTCCGAAGCTGCAATATATTCTGCCTCAGTGGTAGAATCCGCTACAGTCTCTTGTTTGGAACTTTTCCAACTCACTGCGCCCCCATTCAAGGTGAACACGTATCCAGACTGAGACCTGGAATCATCCTTGTCTGTCTAGAAGCTGGCATCTGTATACCCGCGTATCACCATGTCCCCTTCTCCATATATTAGGAACACATCCTTAGTTCTTCTCAAGTACTTAAGGATCATCTTAACAGCCGCCCAATGATCCATTCCTGGATCAGACTGGTATCTGCTCGTGACACTCAGAGCATACGATACATCGGGCCTCGTACATAACATAGCATACATGATAGATCCTATTGCGGATGCATAGGGAATCTTACTCATGCAAATCCTCTAAATCTTACGTGCGCGGACACATAGACTTGAAAGGTGTACCCCATGCACGATGGGCGATAACCTTTCTTGGATTCCGACATGCTAAACCTCTTTGCTTTTCGGTCTATATATGTAGCGAAAGACCAACAACCGTTTGATCTATCTCTATAGATCTTAATCCCAAGGATGTAGGTTGCTTCTCCCGAGTCTTTCATGGAGAATGTCTTGGATAACCAAACCTTATTGTAAGATTGACACATCGTTTCCTATAAGTAATATGTCATCGACATACAATACTAGGAATACATTTGCCTCCCACTAACCTTCTTGTACACACAAGGTTAAATGCGGATTTTGTGAAATCAAACTTTTTGATCGTCTCATCAAAGCGGATATTCGACTCTGGATGCTTGCTTGATCCATAAATGGATCGTCATGATTTGCATACCTTGGTTTTATCAGCGATGTGAAACCCTCGGGCTATATCATATACGTCCTCGGCGAGGTTTCCATTAAGGAAAAGCTATTTTCACATCCATCGCCATATCTCATAATCATAATGGTGCTATGGCGGGAGCATCGAATGGATTTAAGCATAGCTACGAGGCGAATAGGTTTCGTCATAATCAACACCTTGTTTTTGGCGATATCCTTTGCCACCAATCTAACCTTATAGGTAATCACATTACCATCCATGTCGGTTTTCTTCTTGAAAACCCACTTGCACCCTATAGGCTTTATGCCTTGGTGGGTCAACCAAGTTCAAACTTGGTTTCGTACATGGAATCCATTTCCGACTTCATGGCACCAAGCCACTTATCCCTTTACGAACTTGTCGGCCACTTCTTCATAAGCTGGTAGGCTCCTCATCATCAATGAGTAACACGTCGTTCGATTCACTTACGAGAAATCCATATCTCTCGGGAATATTGCGTGTTCTACGGATCTACGAAGATGTGGTGTTACATTAAGTCCGATTGCTCATCACTATGAGTTGCATTGTTGTGCTTCACAGTATCTCATCAATGTCTATTTGAGTCTCTCGAGCCTCCTCAAGCTCGACGACACTCCCACTGTTTTCTTGCAAGAGAAACTCTTTCTCTAGAAACACAGCATGCCTTGAAACAAACACCTTTTGTTCCACGGGATGATAGAATTGGTAACCTTGTTTCCTTAGGGTATCAATAAATAGACATTTATCGGACTTAGCATCAGTTTATGCGATCTGATCCGCTTCACATAAGCGGGACAACCCCATATCTTCAAGTAAGATACATGAGGTTTCTTACTAGCCCATATCTCATATGGAGTAGTAGAGACTACCTTGGTAGGCATTACATTTAACAAGTAAGCTATGCGAGTGCATAACCCCAAAGGACTTGGGAAGAGTCGCATGATTCATCATTGACTGACCATGTCCAACAAGGTCGATTCGCCTCTCGGATACACCATTATCTTTGTGTTGTATAGGCGGAGTCCATTGAGACAATATGCCATTGTCTCTTAGATAATCAGAAACTCTTGACTTAAGTATTCACCACCTCGATCCGATCAGTATTTTAATACTTTTGTCATGTTGTTTCTCTACTTCATTCTGAATTCTTTGAACTTTTCAAAGGCTTGGACTTGTGTTTCATCAAGAACACATACCCAAAGTAGTGATCATCGGTGAAGGTAATGAAGTAGCTATAGCCTCCTAATGCTTGAGTTGACATAGGTCCACATACATCGGTATGTACTAGACCTAGTAACTCTCCCACTCGTTCACCTTTTCCAGTAAAAGGTAACTTAGTCATCTTGCCTTTTAAGCATGATTCGCATGTATCGTATGAATCCAATTCAAGCGATTCCGAATTCCACATCGGTGTAATTCGGACATGCGTTTCTTGCTTATATGGCCAAAACGACAATGCCACATATAAGTCTATGTGATTATCCTTTGAGCATGCGTGTTGCTCGCCCGATATTGAAAATGTCCTTTGGATCGTCCAGCGTATAAATGCCATTACTCGAAGTTCGGTTCCATAAAAATCGCCATTAGTTATATAACAACAATTGTTACTAAACATTAAATGGAAACCATTTCTATTTAAGCGGAAATAGAAACAATGTTCTTTATTAGAGAAGGAACATAATAGCAATTGTCGAGTTCAAGACTAGTCCACTAGGGAGCTTGCAAATAAGTTCAGATGGCGGCCGCGGCAACCTTTGCTCCATTGCCAACTCATGAATTTGACTCCCCTCGACAAGTCTTCTTCTATTCCTTAGCCCTGTATGTCATTACATATATGTGAGCTACACCCGATATCAATACCCAAGTGTCTAAGGAAATAGAATGACAATCAATACTTGAAGATACGAAGAGGATGGGGCATCGGATGCCTTCTTCTTCTTCATGGACTCAAGATAAATCTTGCGATTTCTTCTTGATGGCCTTCCTTGCCACTGATGATGGCAAGTGCCCTTTGTTTAGTTCCGCCTTCTTTGCCTTTTTCTTTCCTTTCTTACATTCTTTTGCCTTCCTCTTAGAACCTTTCTTTGAGAATCAACTATGAAACCGCCTTCTCCTCATGCTTCTGAGAAGGCTCCACAGTCTTGACATATTGAGGAGCTCGGGAATGGTGGATTCAATTTGTTCATCAGATAGTTCATCACAAATTCGAGAAACTCTTGGGCAAACAATGCGAATTAAGTCAATACTTAACTCATGATCCATCACAAAACCGAGGGTAGCTAGCCGCTCGATGTACCCGTTCATCTTTAGCACAAAGCGCCTCTGAGCGAACCTTCTTGCATCTTCGTGGTGAAGAGGGCCTAGAGACCTCGAACCTTTGGATCTCGCTTGCTCATCGAACAACTCATGAAGATGGAAGACCATAGTATTAGCATCCATATGCTCATCTTTGCTTTGCGGCTCGGTACCATCGCCGCTAGCATGATGCAACTTCGCCCATTTCGAGAATCGCCACATGTTTACGATAGACCAACATTTTGATGCAGGTTGCATCGTCCTTAGGGCCCAGTTAGGAAGAGGCTCTTCAAGGACATATGCAAGCTTTTCGCCTTGAGAACAATTCTCGAGTTTCTAAGCGATCCGAAGTTAGGCCCGGTCGGTTTGTTGAATCAAAATAGTCGCCAAATTCAAAGCGTCATGATCAATTTATTGACCTAGAAATACAAAGCGAGCATATATGAAAATGATTTTAAAATGCATCAATATACATTTATAAATCCCATTCATTTTTGAATTTCAAAACCCCAAAATCACTTGGAGATCGTAGGTCCATCTCGAATGGGCTGATATCCATCATAGATAAGAACAACCTTGGAGTAGGTCAACAAGCCATTCTTAGCTATGATGGTGGGTATCAATATCTCGATTACATATCATGTATATGCAACTATCACAATGTGCTATCAACTAATTGAATGTTTACACATACATTGGGTTGTTAACACATTAACAAGTATGCATCATATGCATAGCACCCAACTTCACCTCTCTTACATCGACCTTGGAGAGTCCAACAAATCGATGCTCAAGTTAAAGCCAACCCATTAATCGGAAATAGTTTTAATATGGTTAGGCGCATTCAACCAATTAGCGAGCTTGGAGTGAGTCCAACAACCCAAACTAACGATTGACCTCGACTCTTACCATATTAGTATTAAACTATTCCATGGTTTGAACATGTTGAGGTTGAGTAGGGCTTGGAGAGTCCAACAACCCAAACAAGCGGAACTCTGGTTCTAACCATATTAATGGAAGGTGTAGGCTTTAATATTGAGTTAAGGGTTTTATGTCTCATCCTCTTTGCATGCAAATAACTATTATCTACATGGCATGGCATACATGGCATACATCTACATGTCACGACACATGTGGCATAATGTTATGCATCTAATGCAATTACATGGCATACAATTATGTCATGTATATATTTCCTTATATGTCATAACTATTTATGGAAATAAAATATGTTTAAGATTTGATTCTCCAAATCAAATCATAATTAAATTAGGAAACAAATTTCCAAATCTAATCACATATTTTATTCATGGAATTATTTGATTAAGGAAAATCTATTTAGAAACCAATTTCCTAAATCATTAAAACTACTTATGGAAATAAAATATTTTAAGATTTGATTTCCCAAATCAAATCATTATTAAATTAGGAAACAAATTTCCAGAATCTAATCAAATATTTTATTTATGGAAAATATCAATTTCCATAAATACTTCCAACTTTCCAAAAGTGGAAGATTTCCATAAATACTTCTAGACTTTCCAAAATTAAAAAATTTCCATAAATACTTCTAAATTTCCAAAATTTAGAAAACTTCCAGAAATACATTATGACTATCGCAAAACCATTTTTACGATTATGTCGAAACACAACTGGCTCGATACCTTTGTTGGGTTTCCTACATGGCGTGTGTGTTCGATCATGTTTCGTAAACATGAGCACAGCGGAAGCAATAAAAATAATAAATACTCCTATTTATTACAACACACACAACACATGCATGCTATTACAACAAGTGTAGACATAACTGTAAATTAGAATTGCAATAAAAGGAAATTAAACTACGTTATACCTTCCGTATGACGTGTAGCGGGAACGGCATCAACCGGAACGATCCTCGTAAGAATCGTCTCTATCCGTATCCACGCCGAGCTCCTCGGGATGACCGCTAAGTCACGAGCCGTCTTAAATGCGGGTTACTAGCCTCGTGTTGAAGACGACGTGATCGAGAGATGATCACGATCCGAATCCAAATTCGGACCTAAAAACAAGTCCTCAAGACTTGCTTCTCCGGAGAGGTATTCGTCAACCGATTGACGAATCCTTCGTCCTCCACCTCAGAGGATTCCCGGAGATCAAATCGCCGGTATGTTAGCCGCTGTCGGAGCACTAACCGTCGTCCAAACGACGCTCCGACGAGAGGAGAAGAAGCTGTCCAGAAAACTGGACAGCTTGGTGGAGAGATAGGCGCCCGGCCAAAACAAGGAGACAAAAGCTCACCTTGATGCGAACCTTTTAGGGATCACCGAGGGTCACGGAGGTTCACCGGCTGGAGCTTGACGCCGCAAGGGTCTTGACGGCAGCACAAGCTCAAGCTGGGCGGCAATGTTAAGGAGCTTGGGCCGGCAACTAGATGATTAGGTGTAGGGTTAGGGTTTAATCCCTATTTTATAGAGAACTAATTCTCTTAATGGTTAATGGATCATATCCATAAAGCCCGTTAACCCGCTCCATTAAGATAAGTTAAAATAAACCAAACCATAATGGTTTATTTTAAGTTAAAACGAACCGAACCAACCTTTGGTTCATTCGTTTAATATAAACCAAACCATTTGGTTTATTCTCATCCATTGGATTAGAACCAAACCATTTTGGTCCATCCATTATGTCTTCATAAGACACTTGCCCATCCACGCTTCCATTGCATTTGAAACAATTTCATGCTCGCTTTATGTTTGGTCAACCAAACATAGTTTCTCGATGCGAGAATCCCATTCTCAAGCTCGTTTTAAATCCTTTGGATTACACTCGTTGTGCGTGTGACCAAATAGGTTCTCGGTTTATGTTGGCCGTCTATAATTAACCATTAATTATAGAGCGATCATGAGTGGCACCTAGTAGTACATCATGATCCCCAATTAACCAAGAAAAGATCAACGGTTGATCGAGAACTATTTACGAAACCCTTGATGGCTCGAATGAATCGTGCCCCATTCCCTTCACTCATCTTATACCCACTTGGTTCAGGACATGGTCTATTGTGTGATCCCACTAAGTGACTCGTCACACCTAGCCCAAGTATCATTTCCTCGTCCTACAGTTCTAGTTACTCCACATGTATCGAAGAGTACCTTACTCTAAACATGTAATGCTTTGGCCAAAGACTTTAGTAACAATCCGACGAGAGGCCATGGTATACATCTCCTGAGTGGTGAATCCTTTATAGGCTATTCAAACACCTTGATCACTTGACTTATACCCAATCATCCGGGTCCACATCTCCTTAGAGATGTTTGCTTAAGATGTCAAAGCATAAGTCTCCATGATCAAGATGACTTGAATACCAAGTCAAAGAACATCGCACTTAAGCCACGATAAGAACTTCATTGACATATCTATATATGCACGAGAGAACCATATGAAGTCTTACGGTGGTCACTCAATGAACTAGTTACCATAACTAGCATCCACGATTAACTCGGACATCACTATGTCTCGGCCCGGTGAGAATCGGTGCTTGGATACACCAAGGAGTATACCTCGTGCTAGTCTCACGAATTGATGGTGTCGATTCATCAATTCATCGACTAGGGATAATTAGATACATCACAATTACACATGTAGAGATACTCACTAGTTGTGATCAATCACAAATTCTCTCATCTTTGTGAATCGTATCGTGGACATTCAGTAAATGAGTTTAAGATCCAATCAAATACATAAAACATGTATACTCAAATAGTGAATCTTCATTTATCATATAAATGGTTCATACATAAGGCGATTGCCTTAGGACATCTCTCATATATATTACTAACACTAACTTCACCTCTTTCCATATTGACCTTGGCATTAGGTCAACAAGCCAATGCTTCACGTTAAAGCTAACACGTTAATCATGAGATTGTATCTCTATGGTTCGAACATATCTAATTTCAGGTTGAGCTTGACTAGGGCCAACAACTCAATCAAGGAATTAGACTCTGGTTCTTATCATATTAAGTGTAGGTGTATGCTTTAAAATTTGTATAAGGATTTTAGGTCTCATCCTCATGCATATGTTCTACCTATATGACATCACACGCATGACATATATGATGACATGTCACAACACCCGTATGGTAAAATACATCTAATCATGACATCTGATATGCCATGATTATTTCATAGTTGTCATTATATTATTTTGAAATTAAATTTTTTTTAGGAATTTGATTTCCATAAATCAACATTCGTTTGATTAAATTAGAAAACAATTTCCAAATTTAATCTCATATTTTTGTTTGAGAAATATATTAAAGATAAAATATATTTTAGAATCTAGATTTCATAAATCATGATTCTTTAATTAAATAAGGATTTAAATCCTAATTTAATATTATATTTTACCTAGGAAATATATTAGAAATAAAATATGATTTCAATAAATCATAATTCTCTAATTAAATATGGAATTAATTCCAAATTTAATTTGCTAAATATTTTTCAGAAATAAAATATGTTATAGAATATTGATTTCCATAAATCAAAATTCCATAATTAAATTAGGAAACAATTTCCAATTTAATCACATACTTTATTTAATGAAATAAATACCTATCAAGAAAATCTAATTAATTAGAAAACATTTTCCATATTAATATTTCTTGATCAAATATTTCCAAAAATATAATTTCCTAAATTATTTCTAAATTTTTCAAATATGGATTTTTTCTAACAAATTAGAAAACTTTCCAAGAATTGAAATTTTTTAAAAATAGGAAAATTTCCAAAATAATTCTATGACGAAATACGACTTCGTAAAACCTATTTTACGAATATGTCGAAGCATGGTCAGGCTCTGATACCACTGTAGGTTTACAGCCGACGCGTAGATGTGTTTTTGTCATTTCTCAAATGAACGTAGTGGAAGAAAAACTTAATAATTTCTTAAATTATTACAACACTCACACCCACATATGCATGATTACAATATGTGCGGACATATCCGTCAAAAAAATTTTTACATACAACAAGAATAAAATAAATTTTATTCAAGGTATACCTTTCGGATGATGGCGAGCCGGAAGGGCATCAACCGTACGACGCTCGCAGAGCTTCGCCTCTACTCGTATCCATGTTGAATCTTTAGAGGGATGACTTCTCAAAACCACAAGTTTGACCTTCTCTTCGGTACTAGATGAAGCAAGAAGGTCGGGTGATCGGAGAGCAATCGCGACTAGCTCATTTTGCAAAATAAACGAGTCCTCAAACAACCTCTGTAAGGTTGTCAATTCATGTCAGAATTAGCTGATGTTTTGAAGCTTCAATAAGCGACAATAACATCCCTAAAACCTAAAGTGGCCGACCTCTAAAAAGGTAAAAACAAACCTTGTTTCCTTGATGGTCAGTGGAACACCGAACCCTAATTCTCCTAGGTTCGGCTAGGTTGAGGAAGAGGGCCTTAAGGACTTCACTTCCTTAGGTTTAGCCTTTTAACCCTTTATATAGGCACTAATCCTAATGGGTTATAGGTTAGTGGATCAAATCCCTAAGCCCATAACCAATAAGGCTTAATCTCATCCATTAAACCCTAATTGGGCCCTTAACCAAAAGAGGGCCATTTTAGTTAAGACAAAATGGGTTTGGTTTATAATTAAACCTTTTAAACCCCAACCATTCTTCTTAAGACGTGATCCATTCCTGTTTCCGACTTTACAAATATTTTCATATTTGTCATGTGTTTGGTCTAACCAAACTTGATCTCTCTCGATCTTGAGAATCCAATTCTCAAACTTATTTTAAGTCTCTTTGAAGGATTCATAGTGTGTGTGACCTAATAGGTTCTTGGTTTATGTTGCCCGTCCATAATTAACCATTAATTATGGAATGATCATGAGTGACACCTAGTATTTCATCATGATCCCCAATTAATGGAAAAATCAATGGTTAATCTCGAAAGCATTTCTGAACCCTTCAACAGCTATAGTGAATTGTGTCTCGTTCCTTTCACTCATCTTATACCCACTTGGTTCAGGACATGGTTTATGTGTTAGTCCCCACTAGGCTGACTACGTAACACCAAGCCCAAGTCTTACTTCCTCGTCTAGTGGATTCTAATTACTTCGACATGTATCCAATAATACCATACTCTTGATATGCAATGCTTTCACTAAAGACTTTGAGGAACAATCCTGATGAGTGGGTATAGAGTATACATCTCCTTGCAATGAGTGGTGAATCCTTTATTGGCTATTCAATCACCTTCGGGCACTTCGACTTATACACAATCATCTCATACCCACACCTCTATAGAGATGTATCGACTAAGATGTCAAAGTATAAGTCTCCATGACCAAAATTATTTGAATTCCTCAAGTCGAAGAAAACTCACACTCGAGCTGCAGTAAGAGCTTCAATGACATATCTTATATACAGAGAACTATGTGAAGTCTTACAGTAGGTCACTCCAATGAACTAGTTACCATAACTAGCACCCAAATTTAACTCTTGACATCTCAATGTCTCCAACCAGTGAGGAGGAACTGCTTGGATAAACTATGGAGTATAACCCGTGCTAGTCTCCCAGAATCAATGATTTTTGAACTCATCAATTCATCGACTAGGGATTATTTCAATACATTCATAATTACACATGTAGAGATACTCACTAGTTGTGACCCAATCATAAATTCTCTCATGCTATGAATCGTATCACGGACATTCAGTAAATGAGTTTAAGATCTAATCAAACACATATGACATGTGCACTCAAATAGTGAATCTTTATTTATCAAATAAATGGTACAACCATAAGGTGATTGCCTTAGGACACCTCTCAAACATAACATCCATAACCTTGACTGTACCACAATACAAACCATGCCAATTGGCTCATGACTAACGTCACATGTCCTTGAACCTTTACAACTCCATAAGCCATTTCCTATTGTTAGGGCAATCTCTTGCCATGATTAAGGTTTTGATGTGTGTGGCAAAGGGTTTAAGTTAGTTTGTTATGTTGATTTGATATGTGCGTTGAAGTCGTGCAGGGCTTAGTAATTCGCACATGGAGCCGTGGTGAGTTTCACATCTCATGACTTGGTCCTTGAGTCGGTGAAGGATTGCTTTGCGGAAGTCGTGCGCTTGGAGCATCCGAGGGACCATCGGACGAGAAGCTTGGAGTGAAGCCGGAGAAGTAGACTTCGAGGCAAGAGACGCGAAGGAGCATTGCAAAGTCGTGCGCCTGATGCTGCCGAGGGACGTGGCCGCGAACGAAGAGAACTTCGAAAGCGAGGGACTCCGAGGGATGAGAGTGAGTGAATGTAACCCGGGAAGGGTAGCTCTTAGGTGAAACTTGACCATTTGGCTAAGTGACAGAGACTTGACCGCAAGGGTTAAGGTTTACCCGACCGCCGAAAGCTCAAACTTATGTTAAGTTTGAGTTTCACCAACATCGATCATTGCCATGAAATGGCGATCATCAAATTGGTTGGTATCCAAGTGATCGTTTTGGGGCGTGATAAACATCGATCGGTGATGAAGGCATCGATCGGTAGTGGCATTTCGACCCGCGAGAACGACTACGAGGGCATCGATCGATGGGATCCATCGATTGTTGGCCTGATCCGGCGTGTTCGTAGTGATCGACTTATCGACTAATGGCGTGGAAGAAAAGCTTTCTCTCTATAAAAAGAGAGGGGGTGGAGCTTTGGGAGGCTAATGTTCATGCTCTAAGTAATCCTCCAAGTGCTCCACAAGCTTTAAACTCTTCTTACTTGTTTTTATTTCATTCCTATTGTAAGAAGAGAGATCTTGATTGTAAAGGTTACCTCCACCTAGCTTGGTGCAAAGGAGTGGCCAATAGTGATTGGTTTTGGCGGAGTGATTTACCGATGATGAATCGGGGACCGTGGATTAGCGGCGTAGCCATGAACCACGTTATACCATCGTGTTAGCGTTTGTTTTATTGTTTACCTTTTTCTTCGTCTATTTGTCTTTGCATATTCCGCTTGCGCTAATCTTTTGTAGAAGAGCAAAATACGACGTCCAATGAACGAGGGCTATTCACCCCCCTCTAGCCGGCCAACCGATCCTCCCAACAAGTGGTATCAGAGCAAGGTTGCTTGTCACCTGACTAACCGCCACAACAAGCTCTACATCAAAAATGGCCGGCTCGAACATTCATCCGCCAAAGTTCGAAAGGGAATTCGCTTGGTGGAAGAAGCGAATGGAGGTATTCTTCGAAACCGACTTTGAAGTTTCATTAATAATGGAAAACGGTTTCGAGTTGCCTAGGAATGAGGAAGGGGAGCCGTTGGAGAAATTAAGGTGGAACAAAAGACAAAGAGAGGAGCACCTTGCAAACTCAAAAGCAAAGCACCATCTCTACAATGTGCTTCCTCAACAAGAAATAAATAGAATTGGAGAATGCGTAAGTGCCAAGGAGATATGGGAGAAGCTAGTAGAGCTTCATGAAGGCACTTCGGAGTCCAAGCTTGCAAGAAGAGATCTCCTCCGCTCTCAATTATCCAACATAAAATTAGAAAAGGGAGAAAAGGTAACTTCTTTACATTCTAGATTCAAAGAAATATTAATTGGTCTAACAAGTGTAGGAGAAAGGCTTTCAAACCGGGATATGGTAATGAAGGCCATAGATGCCTTTACCCGGTCCTCAAGATGGAGTTCCATGGTGGATTCATTTTACATCTCCAAGAACATGGAAGTGAGTACCTTGGAGGAATTTTTCTCAACAATGGAGCTCCACGAAACAAGGCTTGAAGGGATACAAAAAGAGCCTAGAATCCAACCTTCAAGAGGAGTAGCACTTGTGGCCAACAAGGGGAAGAAGAAGATGGAGATCCCCTCCTCCTCCGATGAAGCGTCTTCCTCCTCCTCCATGGATAGCACCGAAGAAGCCTATATGGTAAGGAGGGTAAGACGTGCTTTAAAAGGTTTTAGATTTAATAAATCTAATGATAGGAATAGAAGACCAAGGGGGAAGGTCATATGCTACAATTGCCAAGGAGAGGGGCACATAAGGGACAATTGTCCTCTCCTAAACAAGAGCAAGGAAGAGAAGAAAAAGAAAGAAGAAAAGAAAAAGAAAAAGGGGAGCAAGAAGAAAAAGGAAGAGGAGAAGAAGGCAAAAGAAAAGGGGAAGGCCAAAGCATTCAAGGCCAAGACATGGGATGATCCTTCTTCCTCTTCCTCATCCGATGAAGAAGAGCATGTCTACTCCAACCTAGCACTAATGGCTCTTCATGACTCGGATTGCTCCTCCTCCACCGAAAATGAAGAATCAAACTCAAGTGGAGAGAGCTCAAATGAAGGGGGAGCCTCCTCTACCTCCTCATCCGAAGAAGAAGAGGACATGGAAACTATGGTAACTAATTCTTCACCTAGTAAAATAGTTTCTATGATTTCTAGCTTAACTAGGGATTTATTTAGAGCAAAGAAGAAGAACAAGTGCATGCTAGAACAAATTAAGGAATTAGAGCAAAAATTAGAAAAAGCATGTTTTAATGAAAATATTTCTTGCCATGATGATACATGCCCACATGATCAATATATGCCATTTAATGTTAGTGATGCATGTATGGATGAAAATAGGGCTCTAAGGGAAAAGGTAGACTATTTAACTAAAGCCCTAGAAAAATTCACAATAGGCTCCAACACCTTGAACATGATCATAGGGAGCCAAAGGGCAAGCTTCAATAAAAAAGGCCTAGGATTTAAGGAAAAGAAAAATGAAAAGGCCTATAAATGCTTAATAGCTAGGGGACAAGATAAGAAGAAAGTAATTGCTAGAAAATGGATCCCCAAGGAGTACTTAGTGAACCCAATAGGAAAGAACTTATTTTGGGTTCCTAAATCCATCCTAAAGGGTTAGGAAAACCCTAGGATAGTCAACCATATGAAATTCATCCATATCATATTGTTGGTTGAATTAGGATGGTAGGACCTCATTTTTAGAAATAGTGTTGGGTGATAATAATTTGCCCATAAATAGATAATCATGCTTAAATCATGATGTTTGATGTAATTGTTACATATGTTTGTAATCATGATTTACAATTTTGATATTTGGCACATAATCATGGGAAATAGATTTAAATCATGCTTTAGGTGATACTTGCCTAATTATCATTATACAATACCTAATGCTTGATTATTATTTGATGAATACATGTGTTTAATGATCATAATGTGTAATCCATTCATATATGTCATTATGATCATGTAGATTGTTAGGGTGATACTTAACCTTGATAGAATTGCATGAATATAATGGTTAAGTATATACAAATACCTTTAGGATACATCTCACACTCACCATAGGCTACCATGATTGAAAACTTAGCTTGGGTGAGATGTTAGGATGATACAAATGTCCACTAATGCTTATGGCATTTAGATGGTTATTTAATGTATCATAATAGCGATAATAGACCAATCATGGGGAAGGCTTATGTTTAATTCATAGACATATTGCCCAAAGATCATGGTTGGATATTTCATATGTTTTCAAAACAATTTCTTACCTTAAAATACATGTATTCATGTTTTGAAACAATTGGAACCAAAACTAGGTGTTAAACTTGATACTAGAATGATCAAAAACATAGTAGTTTTTAAACCTTTTGGATTTTCGGCAAATATCAGTAAATATAATGATTTTTCATGAAAAACTATTTTTCACTGATAAATAATCTTAAAAGAAATATGTTACCCAAATTTCATGATTTTTCAAATTTTCTGGAAATTTTTAACGCATTTCGAATTTGATGCGAAAATCGAATTCTGAAAACCTTGTGCCGTCAGTAGTCCGAAACGATCGTGGTGGCTGATATTCCGAACAGTAAAGGCTGATTTCAGGTTTAAAACATTTTTTTGATATTTTCCTTCTATTAGACTTGATGTCATGAGTTTATAACTTAGTGTTAATCTTTTTGATGGTGTCAAAGGGGGAGAAATAATTATGTTTAAGTAAATTGTGATAGGGGGAGAAATTGAATTGTTAAAATGAGATAGGGGGAGAATTTGTAGAGAGAGTTTCATGGATTAAGGGGGAGTTGCATGTTGCTATATCATGTTTATATTTACATGCTTTCTTACCATAAAATTTTGTATCAAATGTTTTTACCTAACTTAAACGGATTATCACACATCAAAAAGGGGGAGATTGTTAGGGCAATCTCTTGCCATGATTAAGGTTTTGATGTGTGTGGCAAAGGGTTTAAGTTAGTTTGTTATGTTGATTTGATATGTGCGTTGAAGTCGTGCAGGGCTTAGTAATTCGCACATGGAGCCGTGGTGAGTTTCATATCTCATGACTCGGTCCTTGAGTCGGTGAAGGATTGCTTTGCGGAAGCCGTGCGCTTGGAGCATCCGAGGTGTTAGGGCAATCTCTTGCCGTGATATGGTTTTGATGGTGTGGCAAAGGGTTTAAGTTAGTGTGTTATGTTGATTTGATATGTGCGTTGAAGTCGTGCAGGACTTAGTAATTCGCACATGGAGCCGTGGCGAGTTTCACATCTCATGACTCGTGCCTTGACTCGGTGAAGGATAGCTTTGCGGAAGCCGTGCGCTTGGAGCATCCGAGGGACCACAGGACGAGAAGCTTGGAGTGAAGCCGGAGAAAGTAGACTTCGAGGCAAGAGACGCGAAGGAGCATTGCAGAGCCGTCCGCTGATCTTTGCGCCAGGGGCGTGGCGAAACGAAGAGAACCGGCGAGGACTCAGGAGATGAGAGAGAGTGGCGATTGTAACCGGGGAGTAGCTCTTAGGTGAAACTTGGCCATTTGGCCAAGTGTCGGATGGAGTTTTCCGACACCGGTCGATGCCATGTCATGGCGATGCTCGAATCGAATGGAGTTCGATTGGTATCTGATTCGACCGAGTGTGGCGTCGATCGCCATCGTCGGCCGATCGCTAATACCAACATTCATTCAGAAGCGATGATCGGTAGTCAATAGGGTTTTAGCCAGAACCGTTCGTAGCGCCAGAGCAATCGACTATTGAGTCGGCCGTGATGAGGTCCATCGATCATTGCCAAGAGTTCCGTTGGACTACAGCGGTCGGCATCCGGCGTGTTCGGAGGCCATTGTAGTAACGGCATGATCGCCAGGCGTCGATTGGTAGTGGCGGCCAACGGGAAGAAATCAGCCCTCTCTATAAAAAGAGAGGGTGTGAGCCTTTGAGAGGCTAATGCTCATGCTCTAAGTGATCTTCCTAGTGCCCCACAAGCTCTAAACTCTTCTTACTTGTTTTTACTTCATTCTATTTGTAAGAAGAGTGATCTTGATTGTAAAGGTTACCTCCACCTAGCTTGGTGCAAAGGAGAGACCAATAGTGATTGGCTTTGGAGGAGTGATTCACCTCGGATGAATCGGGATCGTGGATTAGCGGCGTAGCCGTGAACCACGTTACATCTTATTGTTAGCGTTTGTATTTTCATTTATTGCTTTGTCTTTATTGTTTATGCTTCCGCTTGCGCTAACGATTGTGTAGACGAGCAAACGAACGCGAGAATTCCGGCATCCAAACGAAAAGGGCTATTCACCCCCCTCTAGCCGGCCGTACCGATCCCCTACAAGTGGTATCAGAGCCAAGGAAAGCTTGTCGAGGACTAACCGCCACAACAAGCAACTTTCAAAATGGCCGGCTCCAACATCCATCCTCCGAAGTTTGAAGGAGAATTCGCTTGGTGGAAGAAGCGAATGGAGGTATTTTTTGAAACGGATTTCGATATTATGATTACAATGGAATCCGATTTCGTTTTGCCTAGGGATGAAGAGGGGAAGCCAATAGAAAAGTCAAGGTGGACCAAGAGGCAAAGAGAGGAGCACCTTGCAAACTCCAAAGTCAAGCACCATCTCTACAATGTGCTTCCTCAACAAGAAATAAATAGAATTGGAGATTGCCTAAGTGCCAAGGAGATGTGGGAGAAGCTAATTGAGCATCATGAAGGCACATCCGAGGCAAAGCTAGCAAGGAGAGATCTTCTCCGCTCCCAACTATCCAACATTAAATTAGAAAAGGGAGAAAAGGTAACTTCTTTGCATTCTAGATTCAAAGAAATTTTAAATGGACTAACAAGTGTAGGAGAAAGGCTCTCCAATCGCGATATGATAATGAAGGCCATAGATGCTTTCCCCCGATCATCCAAGTGGAGTTCAATGGTGGACTCGTTTTACATTTCAAAGAATCTAGAGGTAAGTACTCTAGATGAATTTTTCTCCACTATGGAATTACATGAATCTAGGCTTGAAGGAATACAAGAAGAGCCTAGAATTCAACCGTCAAGGGGAGTAGCATTGTTGGCAAATAAGGGGAAGAAGAAGATAGAGATCCCCTCCTCCTCCGATGATGAAGCCTCCACCTCCTCCATGGATAGCACGGAAGAAGCCTACATGGTAAGGAAGGTAAGGCGTGCATTTAAGAATTTTAGATTTGATAAATCTCATGATAGGAATAGAAGACCAAGGGGGAAGGTCATATGCTACAATTGCCAAGGAGAGGGGCACATAAGGGACAATTGTCCTCTCCTAAACAAGAGCAAGGAAGAGAGGAAAAAGAAAGAAGAAAAGAAGAAGAAAAAGGGGAGCAAGAAAAAGAAGGAGGAGGAGAAGAAGACAAAAGAAAAGGGGAAGACCAAAGCTCTAAAGGCAAGGACTTGGGATGATCCATCCTCATCCTCCTCATCATCATCGGATGATGAGAATGCTTTTGTCACCAATCTGGCCTTGATGGCCTTTGATGACTTGGATTGCTCTTCATCCGAAAATGAAGGATCAAGCTCAAGTGGGGAGAGCTCAAATGAAGGGGGAGCTTCTACATCCTCATTATCTGAAGAAGAAGAGGACATGGAAACTATGGTAACGAAAGCTTCTCCTAAGAAAATAGTTTCCATAATTTCTAGTTTAACTAAGGACTTATTTGGAATGAAAAAGAAAAATAAAAGCATGCTTAATCAAATTAAGGCTTTGGAATATAAGCTAGAAAATGCATGCTTAAATAATAATGATACCTCTTCTTGCCATGATGATGCATGCTCACATGATTATATGCCTTTGGATGTTAATGATGCATGCATAGAGGAAAATAGGACATTAAGGGAAAAGGTAGATTATTTAACCAAAGCTCTAGAGAAATTCACAATTGGCTCCAACACATTAAATATGATCATTGGGAGCAAAAGAGCTAGTTTCAATAAGAAAGGCCTAGGATATAAGGAAAAGAAAAATGAAAAGGCCTACAAATGCTTAATAGCTAGGGGACAAGATAAAAAGAAAGTAATTGCTAGGAAATGGATCCCCAAGGAGTTTTTAGTGAACCCAATAGGAAAGAACTTATTTTGGGTTCCAAAATCCATCCTTAAGGGTTAGAAAACCCCTAGGGTAGTCAACCATATGGACTTGACCTATATCATATTTTTGGTTGACTTAGGATGGCGGGACAACATGTTTAGAATAGTTTTGGGTGATGATAATGTGCCCTTAAATAGATAATAATGCTTAAATCATGATATTTGATGTAATTGATACATATGTTTGAAATCATGATTTATGATTTTAATATTTGGCACGTAATCATGAGAATTAGGTTTGAATCATGCTTTAGGTGATACTTTGCTTATTATCATCATATAATACCTAATGCATGATTATGATTTAATGAAAACATGTTTTTAATGGTCATAATGTGAATTTAAATCATATATGTCATTATGATCATGTAGATTGTTAGGTTGATACTTAACCATGATAGAATTGCATGAATATATTGGTTAAGTATATACAAATACCCCCTAGGATGCATCTCACACTCACTATAGGCTACTTTGATTGAAAACTTAGCATGAGTGAGATGTTAGGATGATACAAATGTCCACTAATGCCTATGGCATTTAGATGGTCATTTAAAGTATCAAAATAGCAATAATAGACCAATCATGGGGAAGGCTTATGTTTAATTCATAGACATATTGCCCAAAGGTCATGGTTGGATATTTCATATGTTTTCAAAACAATTTCTTACCTTAAAATACTTGTATTCATGTTTTGAAACAATTGGAATCAAAACTAGGTGTTAAACTTGATACTTTTATGATCAAAAACCTAGTAGTTTTTAAAGCTTTTGGATTTTTGGCAAATACATGGAAATACAATGATTTTTCATGAAAACCTATTTTTCACTGACAGATATACCTAAAAGAAATATGTTCCCCAAATTTTATGATTTTTCGAATTTTCTGGAATTTTTAACGCATTTCTGAAATTCGGTCTGAAAATCGAATTCGAATCCATTATGTGCGGTCATTTGCCATCGAACGATCGTGATGGCACTGAATATCAGCTGATAAGGCTGAATTCCGATCTTAAATCAACTTGTGGTATTTTCTTTCTATTAGACTTGATGCCATCTGCTTTTAACTTAGTAATAATCTTTTTGATGGTGTCAAAGGGGAAGAAAATATTATGTTTAAGTTAATTATAAAAGGGGGAGAAATTTGTGTAGAGAGTTTCATGGATTAAGGGGGAGTTGCATGTTGCAATATCATGTTTATGTTTACATGCTTTCTTTCCTTACAAATTTATATCAAATGTTTTTACCTAACTTAAACGGATTGCCACACATTAAAAAGGGGGAGATTGTTAGGGCAATCTCTTGCCGTGATATGGTTTTGATGGTGTGGCAAAGGGTTTAAGTTAGTGTGTTATGTTGATTTGATATGTGCGTTGAAGTCGTGCAGGACTTAGTAATTCGCACATGGAGCCGTGGCAAGTTTCACATCTCATGACTCGTGCCTTGAGTCGGTGAAGGATAGCTTTGCGGAAGCCGTGCGCTTGGAGCATCCGAGGGACCGCCGGACGAGAAGCTTGGAGTGAAGCCGGAGGAAGTAGACTTCGAGGCAGAGAGGCGAAGGAGCATTGCAGCCGTCGCTGATCTTTGAGGGCGTGGCGAGAGCGAAGAACGAGCGAGGACTCAGAGATGAGTGGCGATTGTAACCGGGAGGTAGCTCTTAGGTGAAACTTGGCCATTTGGCCAGAGTGTCGGATAGGTTTCAGACACGGTCATTGCCATGTCATGGCGGATCGGTTCTAATCGAATGGAGTTCGGTGGTATCGGTTGGCCCGGTGTGTGGCGTGATCGACTACCATCGTGGCGGATCATTGCCAAGACCAACGATCATTCTTTGAAAGCGGTGATCGGTGATCAATAGGGTTTTACAAACACGTTCGTAGCGACTAAGCGGATCGACTATGGAGTCGGATCGGCGTGATGAGGTCCATCGATCGTGCCAAGTTCCGTTGGACTACAGCGGTCGGGATCCGGCGTGTTCGGAGGCCTTTGTAGTGGCTGATCATTGCCAGCGTCGATCGACTAGTGGCGTGACGGGAAGAAGCCCTCTCTATAAAAAGAGAGGGTGTGAGCCTTTGAGAGGCTAATGCTCATGCTCTAAGTGATCTTCCTAGTGCCCCACAAGCTCTAAACTCTTCTTACTTGTTTTTACTTCATTCTATTTGTAAGAAGAGTGATCTTGATTGTAAAGGTTACCTCCACCTAGCTTGGTGCAAAGGAGAGACCAATAGTGATCGGCTTTGGAGGAGTGATTCACCTCGGACGAATCGGGATCGTGGATTAGTGGCGTAGCCTTGAACCACGTTACATCTTATTGTTAGCGTTTGTATTTTCATTTATTGCTTTGTCTTTATTGTTTATGCTTCCGCTTGCGCTAATTGTTTTATGAGCGAGGCAAAATGCGTACATCAACGAGCGAGGGCTATTCACCCCCCTCTAAGGGCATGCGATCCCCTACACGAGGGACCGCCGGACAAGAAGCTTGGAGTGAAGCTGGAGGAAGTAGACTTCGAGGCAAGAGACGCGAAGGATCATTGCAGAGTCGTGCACCTGATGCTGCCGAGGGACGTGGCCGCGAACGAAGAGAACTTCGAAGGCGAGGGACTCCGAGGGATGAGAGTGAGCGAATGTAACATGGGAAGGGTAGCTCTTAGGTGAAACTTGACCATTTGGCTAAGTGTCAGAGACTTGACCGCAAGGGTTAAGGTTTACCCGACCGCCGGAAGCTCAAACTTATGTTAAGTTTGAGTTTCACACGGCACCAGTCGACTGCCATGAAATGGCAGTCGACTGCTCTGAGTCGAATTGGTTCGACTGGTATCCAACTGATCGTTTTGGGGCCAGCAGTCGACTGCCATATGTGGGCAGTCGACTGCCAAGAGCATCAGTCGACTGATGAAGGCATCAGTCGACTGGTCAGAAGGGTTTCGGCCACAGAACCGCTCGTAGCCGACTGGGCAGTCGACTACGAGGGCATCAGTCGACTGATGGGATCCATCAGTCGACTGCCAAGTGTTCCGTTGGCCTACAACGGTCGGGATCCGACGTGTTCGGAGGCCGTTGTAGTGGCGGCAGTCGACTGCCAAGGGCAGCAGTCGACTGATGGCGGCCAACGGGAAGAAAAGCTTCCTCTCTATAAAAAGAGAGGGGGTGGAGCTTTGGGAGGCTAATGTTCATGCTCTAAGTAATCCTCCAAGTGCTCCACAAGCTTTAAACTCTTCTTACTTGTTTTTATTTCATTCCTATTGTAAGAAGAGAGATCTTGATTGTAAAGGTTACCTCCACCTAGCTTGGTGCAAAGGAGAGGCCAATAGTGATTGGTTTTAGCGGAGTGATTCACCGAGGACGAATCGGGGTCCGTGGATTAGCGGCGTAGCCGTGAACCACGTTATACCATCGTGTTAGCATTTGTTTTATCGTTTACCTTTTGCTTCGTCTATTTGTATTTGCATATTCCGCTTGCGCTAATCTTTTGTAGACAAGCAAAATACGATGTCCAATGAACGAGGGCTATTCACCCCCCTCTAGCCGGCCAACCGATCCTCCCAACACCTATTAGACCTGAACCATCTAAGCATTCTTTTGTTTTTAGCGATTATTTTGCAGGGCACTCAACATTCGACTTCTCAAATTTTGCCTCATATATTGATGCAATTGGAGAAGAGCATATTGAGCATAGAAGAATTAAACAGGACATGGATAGAGCTAAGAATTTCTTCACATGTGCTAAAGACTATTTCCGTGCCGAAGAAATGCATTGGTGGCAATAGGAAAAACAATGGAATAGAGAGGAGGAGCATCGAAGCTTGATGCACACCCCCTTCCATCAAATCCAAAATATCTATGGTTGGCATGAGTATCTTGGTATTGTCCATAACTTATCTCATCTTCCTCCTCTATCTGATGAACCCTTGAACTAAATTAAGTTTGGGGGTAGCCATTTTGTTGGTGCAATCGGCCCATGTCACGATTGACCAGACTCGAGTTTGACTCGAGTGATGTTTTGATGTTTGACATAAGATTAACATTGATGTTTGACATTAATGTCGGTTAATATGTTGGGGAGATTGTTGGAGCAATCAACCCGGGTCATGTTTGACCGGACTCGAGTTCGACTCGAGGGAGACTTTGATGGTTGACTAGGGTTGACCATGTGACCATGGAAAGTCCAACATGGGTTGGCAAGGGAAAGTCCAAGCTTGAGTCTTGGCATTTGAGAAGTCCAAGAGGATTGATATTGGCTGCGTAAAGTCCAAGCGGGAGTCTTGGCAGCATAAGTCCAATGGTTGGCGGCGTAAAGTCCAAGCGGAGTCTTAGCGGCGTAAGTCCAATGTGCCTTGGCGGTGTAGACACCGTTAGCATGGCATAGCCGATGGAAGCATCTGAAGGCTAGCGCAATGGATGAACAAGTCATGGATGACTTGGAGGGATCCGAGAGGCGTGAGGCTGATGGAGATGGCTAGAAGGCTTAGGTCTAGGCTAAGGGTGGTCTAGCAAGTATGGGGGAACCATACTTGGGTTAAAACCTCATGTTGGTCGTGATGTGCGATCGATCGGCCCGATCGTGTGATCGGTCGGTGATGCCCGTGAATCGACCGAGAATCGAGTCTCACTCATTGCTGCGATCGTGATCAGTGGAGAGTTTGATCGATCGTGATGGTCATCATCGATCGATGGTAGTTCCGTTGGACTTATCCAGTGTGGAACTAGCCGTTGTCTCACGACAACAGTGGCATCAGTCGACTGATGGTCCCGATCAGTCGACTGATCGACTTTTTCCAGCACAGGTTGAAGCTATTTAAGGAGCTCGTGATGGAGGAAAAATCAATCGGTTCTTGAGGGCTATTGGGGCGATTTGTTGGTGCAAATCAGGTCTCCAAGTGCAAGCAAGCAACCAAGCATTCAAGCAATCAAAACAAGTGTTGTAAAGTCTTTTCTTTACTTGCATTTCATATTTACATTGTATATTGCTTGTATTTCATTCTTACTGTTGTAAGATCTATTGTACGAGGTTTCTCCGCCTCCGACTTGTTGTCGAGAAGGAGTTTATTGATTAGTGGTGTTTGTGGCATCGCTAGGGTTCGTACGAACCCGATCCGTGGAGTAGGAACCGTGTGGTTCCGAACCACGTTATATCATTGTGTTAGCGTGTGTGCATTTCGTTATTGTTATTACTTTTCTATTTCCGCTGCGCTAACGAAATTGTAGACACGAACGCGATTGAATTCCATCGACGAACGGTCACCGGCTAATCACCCCCCCCTCTAGCGGTTCCAAATATTCCTAACAAGTGGTATCAGAGCCCGGGGCTCTTCTACGGACTAACCGCCGGGAGCTAAGACAAAATGCTAGAGGAAAGATGGAAGTCCAAGAACAATTAGGATGAGACATCAACACACCGGTCCCTTATTCATTCTATGGACGAGAAGGCTTCAATTCTTGGAAGAGAAGAATTGAAGATTTTTTGATGATGAAAGATTTTGAGGGGTGGTCAATGTTAATGGATGGATTCGAATATCCAAAAGGATCAAGGGGTGGTTTCCTTAAAAAGAAGAGATGGATTGAAGAGCAAGTCCAAGCCTTCGAGAAAGATGATAGGGTAGTGAAGTTTATAATTGATTTAATACCTAAAAATATCTTGTGCATGTTAGGCAATTTTATAGATGCCAAGGAGCTATGGAGCCAAGTGGCAAAGCTCCATGAAAATCCATCACCGGTCCAAGAGGAAGGGACCGAAGAGGCGAATGTATCATCCTCGCAAGGAAGTGAGGATTTGGAGGTTGATAGGGAATCAACTTCCGGATCGGTAGAAGAAGTGGAAGAAATGGAAGAAGTATCCACTTCTAGAATTGAGGAGGAGAGACCATCCTCAACACCGGAGCAATACCAAGAAGCTTCGACATCCGGTCAAGATGAAGAAGCCCAAAATTCAATTCCGGTCTCCACCACCGAACTAGGTAACTCAAGTAATTTGGTTTTAAATAAAAAACATATAATTTGCTTTGAGTGTAGGGAAACCGGGCACTACAAGAGAAAGTGCCCAAAGAAGGTTAGGAAAACTCCACCGGCACCAAAAGTCAAGGATGCCGGTTCC
Organism: Wurfbainia villosa; assembly: GCA_025175895.1. NCBI lineage: Eukaryota > Viridiplantae > Streptophyta > Magnoliopsida > Zingiberales > Zingiberaceae > Wurfbainia > Wurfbainia villosa. Next base: position 7,094,641 of record CM046003.1, on the reverse strand, counting down.
CCAACATCTAAAGGCAAGGAGCACATCATATGCTTCAAGTGCAACTCAAAGGGGCATTATGGGAGTCAATGCCCTAGGGGGAAGAAAAAGGGCAAGAAGGAGCATCATATGTAGGGGGAGCCTCCAAGGCAAACCCTAAGGTATATTTCAATAATGCACCTTCTAGATTTAATAATCAAAAGCATGCTAGGAATTTTAATTCCCTTGCAATTCATAAAGAGCATGCTAGAAGTAAGGAATTTTTCTTAGGTGCTAAAAATGTTTACCTTAGGAGAAAGGAGAAATTTGGGACTAATGTCCCTAGAAAAACCATACCTAGGGAATCTATTAAGAAAATACAAGAACATCTAGGTATTAACCCTAAATGGACTAGGCATATGCCTAGGAAGTCCAATGCCCATGGTTCAAATCAAAATTCTAAAATTGGGCAATTAGAATTAGAGAACCAAGCCTTAAGGTCAAGGCTTGAAAAACTTGAGAAGACCCTTAACACTATGCAAAATCAATTTAAAGGGTCTAATGGTCAAACTCCTAGGTCAAGAAGTCAAAGTCAACATCTAGGACCTAAGAGTCAAAAGTCAACCAAGGGAAAGAATGGTTTGGGTCACAAACCTAAGCCTAAGGTGGCTTACAATAGTGTTCCTTTTGACTATGGGACACTAACTAGGTCTAGGAAGACCAAGGTCAATGGGAAGTCATCCCTAGAGTTGACCAAGGTTTGTGCCTAGTGGCCAAGGTTTCGAAGAAACCTAGGGTGGCCACTAAGAAGGTTGTTAGGGAGGCAATCCCTAAGGTCAACCTAGGCAAGACCAAAATGACCAAGGCTAATAAGCCTAGGAAGGTCATTAGGAAGGTATCTAGGGAGGTTATCCCTAAGGAATATCTAATTAACCCTAGGAGCTCAAATCGATTTTGGGTTCCTAAAAGCGTGATTGATTCACGCTAAATGGGTTTAGGGTGTGTCAACTTTAAATGGATGGGTAGTTAACTCAACCATGATAAAGGTGACACCTTAGGTCATTTTCAAGGTTATGGTTACCTTGGGAATGTGGGTTGTTTTGAATCCTAAGAGTTTTTAGGATGTGCCAATATTTTTTTTAGAAGATTGTTAAAATGATAAATTTGGCACAATTTAGGTTTAGAGGTTAGTGTGTCATTTTGGGTTTTTGGCACACTAGGGAGATTAGTGAAAATATGGCAAAATGTAATTAATTATATGAAATGGCAATTAATTCTAAAATGTAGGTATTGCTATACCTATATATTTTATATGCCATGCCTTGTTTGCCATATAACATGCCATGACATCATGTTTATTTTAATCTTTTAAAATGTCATGATCATGTTTTAGGATTAATGATTAATGTCATGTGTTTTTAGATTCAATATTATGCCATGACATCATGATTATGAGCATATGCATATTTATATCATTTCGAATGCCATAATCATTCATGCATTTAAGATAATTTGGTTAAAATTGATTTAAGGACAATGGCATGACTTGGAGTCCCATTCATAAGGGAATCAAGTAGGGTTGCCTAGAAAAATGCATGAAACCCTAGATTAAGGTAACCAAAACCCACATCTCACAATTCAATTGACATGTATGTGTATTTATACACCCTAGATACATGTGAGATGCTAGGATATGAGTTAAGTTCAAGGTGCATAGTTTTTGCATCTAGATGAACTAAAACTCATCTAATTCTATTGTGGATCATTGGGAGAGCATGTGTACAAGTCATGTACATAGAGCCCAAGGAATATGATCTAAAATAAGGTTTTGAAAACATTTTAAAATCATTTTGAAAAACCTTGGTGAAGTCTATCTTTTGATAGCAATCACCATTGATGAAGTTGATACAAAGTAGGGCCAAAACATTGAAAATTTCAATGGTTTTGAACTTTGAGCCAATTTCATTATTTTGTGGGTAAAATAATTTTTAAATATTTTTCACCCATTGTATTGGTCATAGGTATTATACGTACCAAATTTCGTGATTTTTCGATATACGTATAATTATTTATGATTTTTCGAATTTCATTTCTGATAATCAAATTACGAAATTTGATTATCGACCGCCCTTGGTGGCGATCGATGAAGGTGTCGATCGTGATTTCTGAATCACTCGACTGGTAGCCTGATTTCGGGGTAACCAAGGTTGTTTAACCCGATTTCAGGTGCGGTTAAGGTCCCTAACCACTCCTAACCCTAGGATATGCTTTGGGAAGCATTATAAAGGGTGAAAATCCATTGGATATGGATTAGGAGAGGTGTTTAGGGTTTGTATCAATTTTAAGGTGTTGGAAAGTTCAATGCTGAATTTCTAACCTTAATTTTGATGGTTTAGAGTTCCTATTGGCTTAGGGACTTCCCAAGGACATTGTTGGTGCAATGGTCAAGGGGGAGCAAGCCTTTAGGGGGAGGTATCCATCTTGGAATGATGGATTTTTAGAAAATTGGGGAGAATATTATCAATTGTGAAAATTGATGGATTTTTGGATAGCCAATTTGGAAATTGGGAGAGTGTATAGGATTGCCTCTCTTAAGTGATATGGGACTTATCACTAGGAAGATGGTAGGCATCCTAGGACCAAGGGGGAGATTGTAAGATCTCATTGGGACATGAGACATTGACCTCCTTGGAGAGATAACCTTTTTGATGTTAGTCAAAAAGGGGGAGAATGTTGAGAGAATGTTTGGGAGAGAACATTTTGTGAGTGTTTACCAATTTGGGATAATTGGTAAGGGATTTGAGTTAGTGTACTAACTCAACGTTTTTATTTGGTTTTTGTCAAACATCAAAAAGGGGGAGATTGTTGGTGCAATCGGCCCAGGTCACGATTGACCAGACTCGAGTTTGACTAGAGTGATGTTTTGATGTTTGACATTAATGTCGGTTAATATGTTGGGGAGAGTGTTGGAGCAATCAACCCGGGTCATGTTTGACCGGACTCGAGTTCGACTCGAGGGAGACTTTGATGGTTGACTAGGGTTGACCATGTGACCATGGAATGTCCAACATGGGTTGGCAAGGGAAAGTCCAAGCTTGAGTCTTGGCATTTGAGAAGTCCAAGGGGATTGATATTGGCTGCGTAAAGTCCAAGCGGGAGTCTTGGCAGCATAAGTCCAATGGTTGGCAGCGTAAAGTCCAAGCGGAGTCTTGGCGGCGTAAGTCCAATGTGCCTTGGCGGTGTAGACACCGTTAGCATGACATAGCCGATGGAAGCATCTGAAGGCTAGCGCGATGGATGAACAAGTCATGGATGACTTGGAGGGATCCGAGAGGCGTGAGGCTGATGGAGATGGCTAGAAGGCTTAGGTCTAGGCTAAGGGTGGTCTAGCAAGTATGGGGGAACCATACTTGGGTTAAAACCTCATGTTTGAGGTGTGCCAGTCGACTGGTGCCATGTGGTAGTCGACTGGACCGAGTCAACTAGGGTTTGACTGTGGGTTATGGCTAAAATCGATCGATGGCGTCGATCACCGATCGTGTGATCGGTCGTGATGCCCGTGAATCGACCACGAGAATCGAGTCTCACTCATTGCTGCGATCGGCTGATCAGTGGAGGTGACCGATCGATCGATGGTCATCATCGATCGATCGTTGGACTTATCCAGCGTGGAACTAGCCGTTGTCTCACGACAACAGTGGCATCAGTCGACTGATGGTCCCGATCAGTCGACTGATCGACTTTTTCCAGCACAGGTTGAAGCTATTTAAGGAGCTCGTGATGGAGGAAAAATCAATCGGTTCTTGAGGGCTATTGGGGCGATTTGTTGGTGCAAATCAGGTCTCCAAGTGCAAGCAAGCAACCAAGCATTCAAGCAATCAAAACAAGTATTGTAAAGTCTTTTCTTTACTTGCATTTCATATTTACATTGTATATTGCTTGTATTTCATTCTTACTATTGTAAGATCTATTGTACGAGGTTTCTCCGCCTCCGACTTGTTGTCGAGAAGGAGTTTATTGATTAGTGGTGTTTGTGGCATCGCTAGGGTTCGTACGAACCCGATCCATGGAGTAGGAACCGTGTGGTTCCGAACCACGTTATATCATTGTGTTAGCGTGTGTGCATTTCGTTATTGTTATTACTTTTCTATTTCCGCTGCGCTAACGAAATTGTAGACACGAACGCGATTGAATTCCATCGACAAACGGTCACCGGCTAATCACCCCCCCTCTAGCGGTTCCAAATATTCCTAACACATTTATCTATTTTATATATGCTGTCCTGATGTTTTTTTATTCATATGCAATCCATATCATATTTATCATGTTTTTATCATGGTGCATGAAAAAGAAAAAAAATATCTGCTTGTTTAAATTTTTTATTGTACTTTAGGATAGTTTATTTTTTTATCCCATCTAAAGTAATATGGACTGAACATAGATCGGTGAATTTCCTTATTGGTTATTTGTTATGAATCATGTTTCACTCATAACATGACTGTTAGGGTAGAGGTATCCAAGAATGACAATGTTCACTATATCAGATTAGTACTCAAATTTCTATAGGAACTTGATACCGCATTTGTCTTGGTGCGATAGATCAAAACAAAATTTATAATTAATCTAACCCCCTCTATACTAATGTAGCATAGAGATTACTCGGGTCATCTTCCAACGAGTGTAATCGGTAAAATATTCATAGGATCATTTTGTTATTGCTTTGAGTTTTTTTAATATAAATGGGGGGTTCTAGAATTTTAATTCTAAACCTACTTAATGAAAGACAATGCCAATAATTAAACCATTTTCTAAGTAAAGGAATGCAAGGATTAAACCACAAGTCAAATGCAGGAATTAAAGCAATAAAAACTGGAAGATAAATTAAGGCAAACAATTAATGTGAGCTAGAATTAAGTTGAACTAAATCAATCAAATGTACCGATAATTTGATAAACACTTGATATGCATAAAATTAATTGAAGCTAAATAATAAGACAAATGTTCTAATCACCCAAGATATGCTCGAAGATGAATAAGTTCCTCAAAGCTAAGTCCAATAGAGCTCGATCGAGTCTCCGAAAGCCGAAGATGGATACGATGTTAGTAGTAAGCCCTAGAGCAAATTATGTGATGATTGACTAGGGACTTATGTATCATATTATATTAATAATAAAGGCAAAGTTTGGTTATTATATTTACTTCATGCTTGTACAAGTCGAATAAATATAATAATGCCCTAGAAAGTAGGTTCTTATCTACAACACATCAATTTGTAGAATTGATTGTGAGAGGCTGTAGAGAACACTATTTTTAAATACTCCTAGTCAAGCATTAATATACAAGCGAAATATTAATGCATTGAGACTAGCATATAGGTCAATTGATGACTTGATCACAAAAGTCATGGATATGTGATAGCACGTTTGTTGGATCGAGCGGATCGCTAGAGGGGGGGTGAATAGTGAAAAAAACTTTTGTTCGAATTCATTCGGTAAAACATGAGTAGACACAGCGGAAGATAAAACACAAGAAACAATAGATACGAGGGTTTTACTTGGTTTGTAGCCGAAGGTTACTACTCCAAGGCCCTAGTGGTCCTTGACCATGCATGGAGGGCATAACACTAAACGAACTCCTCCTCGTTGGAGGTAGGAGTTAAACTAATACAAAAATCAAGAAAGACTCAAGGTAGAGGGACACTCCCCCTCTCCTTGATATGATTTAAACCTCGAAATAAGAACAACTTATACAAATTAAATCTTATATGGACGACTTTTGAAGACTTGAATATTGGAGCTTGAGTCGTCATCTCGTCAACTCGGAAGCTTTTGAACTGATGAAATGTTGGGTTTCCGGCACCGCGGCGAGTGTGTGTTCGAACATGTTTCGTAAACATGTGCACAGCGGAAAGAATAAAATAATAAATCTAATTTATTACAACACACACCACACGCATGCATAGTACAACATGTGTAGATATAATCGTAAATTCAAATTTTGCTATAAAAGGAAATTTATACTACGTATACCTGACGTATCACGTATAGCGGGAAAGGCATGAACCGGAACGATCCTCGCTAGAATCATCTCTATCCATATCCACGCCGAGTATCTTCGGGATGACTTCACAAAGTCACGAGCCTCGTCTTCGTATGAGTTACAAGCCTCGTGTTGAAGATGATGTGATCGAGAGAAGATCACGATCCGAATCAAAATTTGGATCCAAAATGAGTCCTCAAAAACTCGCTTCTCCGGAGAGGTATTCGTCAACCGTTTGACGAATCCTTCGTCCTCCACCTATGAGGATTATCGGAGATTGAATCCCCGACAAGGAAGCCGCTGTCGGAGCTCCAAACGTCGTCCAAATGATGCTCTGACACGGAGTAAACAAGCTGTCGAGAAAATTGGACAGCTTTGGTGGAGGAATAGGGGCAGCCAAATAAGGAAGGTTGAGGCTCACCTTATCGCCGGACCCAAAGGAGATCACCGGAGCTCCTCCGGCAGCAACTCGACGCCGACAAGAGGAGAAGACAGCACCTGCTGGACACCGGCAAGGGAGCTGGGTGGTGGTGGGCGGCGGCAAGGATTGGCGCCGACCACTTGGAGAAGAGGGAGAGGGTGGGCGGCCAAATAACTAGGGTTGCTTGGATTAGGGCTTAACAAAACCCTTAAGTCCTATTTTATAGAGAACAAATTCTCTTAATGGTTATCGGATCATAACCAAAAGCCCGTTAACCCGCTCCATTAATTTAAGTTAAATAAACCAAACCATGATGGTTTATTTTAAGTTAAAATGAACCGAACCAACTTTGGTTCATTCGTTTAAAACAAACTAAACCACTTTGGTTTATTCTCCTCCATTGGATTAGAACCAAATCAATTTGGTTCATCCATCATGTCTTCATAAGACACGACCCATCCATGCTTCCATTGCGACTGAAACGATTTCATGCTCGCTTCTTGTTTGGTCCAACCAAACCTAGTTTCTCTCGGTCTGTGAATCTCATTCTCAAGCTCGTTTTAAATCCTTCATATTACGCTCGTTGTGTATGTGACCAAATAGGTTCTCGGTTTATGTTGGTCGGCTATAATTAACCATTAATTATAGAACGATCATGAGTGGCACCTAGTGGTACATCATGATCCCCAATTAACTGAAAAGATCAACGGTTGATCCAGAACTATTTCTGAAACCCTTCAGCACCTCGAATGAATCGTGCCTCATTCCCTTCACTAATCTTATACCCACTTGGTTTAGGACATGGTCTATTGTGTCAGTCCCCACTAGGTTGACTACGTCACACCTTGCCGAAGTATCATTTCCTCGTCCTACGGATTCTAGTTACTGCACATGTATCGAAGAGTACCTTACTCTAAACATGTAATGTTTTGGCCAAAGACTTTAGTAACAATCCGACGAGAGGCCATGGGTATACATCTCCTCGCAAGGAGTGGTGAATCCTTTATAGGCTATTCAAACACCTTCGATCACTTCGACTTATACCCAATCATCCCGGGTCCACATCTCTTCAGAGATGCTTGCTTAAGATGTCAAAGCATAAGTCTTCATGATCAAGATGACTTAAACACCGCAAGTCAAAGGAACATCGCACTTAAGCTGCAGTAAGAACTTCATTGACATATCTATATATGCAGAGAACCATATGAAGTCTTACGGTTGATCACTCCAATGAACTAGTTACCATAACTAGCATCCACGATTAACTCCGGACATCATAATATCTTCAGCCAGTGAGAATCAGCTGCATTGATACACCAAGGAGTATACCTCGTGCTAGTCTCGACAGAATTAATGGTGTCCAAATCCATCAATTCATCGACTAGGGATAATTCTGATACATCACAATTACACATGTAGAGATACTCACTAGTTGTGATCCAATCACAAATTCTCTCATGCTGTGAATCGTATCGTGGACATTCAGTAAATGAGTCTAAGATCCAATCAAATACATGAAAACATGTACACTCAAATAGTGAATCTTTATTTATCATATAAATGGTTCATACATAAGGCGATTGCCTTAGGACATCTCCCATATATTACTAACAAACTCCCACTTGGCCTAATGTCAATCGCTATGGTATCCAATACCATAGGCTCTAACATGACCCTCAAAATTACTTTGAGGTAATGCCTTAGTCAAAGGATCCACTAAGTTCCTTTCAGTGGAGATTTTCTCGATTTGTATTTCCTTCCTACTAATGATCTCTCTGATCAGATGATAGTAGCGAAGCACATGTTTGGATAGTTGATGAGACCTTGGCTCTTTCTCCTATGCAATTGCTCCATTGTTGTCGCAGTAGACCGGTATTGCTTCAACAATGGCTGGAACCACAACAAGTTCATGAATGAATTTCTTGATCCAAACCGCTTCTTTTGCTGCTTCCGATGCTGCAATGTATTCTACCTCAGTGGTAGAATCCGCTATAGTGTCTTGTTTGGAAATTTTCCAACTCACTGTGCCCCCATTCAAGGTGAACACGTATCCAGACTGAGACCTGGAATCATCCTTGTCTGTCTAGAAGCTGGCATCCGTATACCCACGTACCACCATGTCCCCTTCTCCATATATTAGGAACACATCCTTAGTTCTTCTCAAGTACTCAAGGATTGTCTTAACATCCACCCAATGATCCATTCCTGGATCAGACTGGTATCTACTCGTGACAATCAAAGCATATGATACATCGAGCCTCGTACATAACATAGCATACATAATAGATCCTATAGCGGATGCATAGGGAATCTTACTCATGCAAATCCTCTCATCTTCTGTGCGCGGACACATAGACATCGAAAGGTGTATCCCATGCCTGATGGGTAGGAAACCTTTCTTATACGGACGACTTTTGAAGACTTGAATCTTGGAGCTTGAGTCGTCGTCTCGGCAGTGCTTCGTCGTTGGGATGTCAGAGAATCGTAACATATCAAAAGAACTTGGAAGCTTTTGAACTGATGAAAAACCCTTGGATAAGCCCTCCTTTTATAGCCTTTGAGCCCCTCATCGAATGGGTCTTCAACCAATCATAAATGGGCACAAAACTCCTTGGAATGAGGTGATAAGGCTTGACTCCTCGAAGCTGATCCTTGACCATCAGTAGAGTGCTGATCATGAGCAGTCGACTGATGGACGACAGCCAAGTGCTCCAAGCTAGCAGTCGACTGATGCTAGTTGAAATAAAAAATTAGCTTAACAAAAACATTATTTTGACGGCCTCCGACCATCCGATCTCGACCTAGACCATCCATGGGATGTCTTGGGTCGGATCTACGCTTAAGACCATCCTCATAAGAAGGATACGACCTCACTTATGCTCACACACATGAGCTTACCTCGATACTTACTGTGTCGCTTTTGCTTCTGGCCTTCCACTCGATTCCTTCAGCTTCCTCCGAAATCACTCGAGTGTCGCCCGACCACCGCAGCTTCCTCTGAGTGTCGCTAGGCTTCAGCTCCAGCGTTGGCACTTTTCTACACACTTGATTTAGCTTGTGTGATAAAAATATGAGCTTAACTTTGTATCATTTGTTATAATCAAAACTCAGGTTTGACTTAGGTGCCTATTGCACCAACAATCTCTCCCTTTTTGATCTATGGCAAACCCACATATAAAGTTAAGAAAATAATATACATGAAGGATAATAATATGCATGAGAAACAATAATAATAAAGATTAAGTAGGAGTAGTAAGGATTTTCTTCAAATACTCCCCCTTGAGGAAACCTCCCCCTTGACCGAGGGTGAGTCTTGAAAGAAGATCTTAATCCTCCCCCTTGATGGTTGCTATTTAGTAAGAGTTTAAGTAATTAACATTACTTAAAGTTGGCCTTAGTAAAACGTTTTAAGTTAAGAGGACTTCTTAACTTGGCTCTTTCTCCCCCTTTCTTAAGTAAAGCATTAACGTTTGGTTAACTTTGGCCTTTCGTTAACTCAAACAAGTTAAAGTAAATTTTCAAAACTTAAAGTTAAGTAAATATTTACTTAACTTTTGGTCATGTGAATAAGTATGAAGTGAGTTAAGTTATCAAAAAATTTTGATGCCTTAACTTTGGCCTTTTTCTCACTTAACTTTTGGCCATGTGAATAAGTATGAAGTGAGTTAAGTTATCAAAAATTTTGATCCCTAAACTTTGGCCTTTTTCTCCCCCTTTTGGCATATATAGAAAAGAGTGGGGGTGTTTGAAAAAATATAGGTATTAAATTTAAAGTCCAAGCATATTCCATATTATTTTGAAAATAATATACTGAAAATAAGCTCATTTATAAAATGTTCGACTCTTATTTTACTTGATTGATATGAAAGATCAACAATTCCTGATCAGAGTCGGTTAATATATATGATTATACTCCGTGGTCCATGGCGATGCACTAGCTCTACATCTGGAACCAGGAGTAAGGTCCTAACATCTCACGGCCATCTACGTGGCTAAGTACACAAACACATTAGTTCTATGTGTTGTGAGATGTATTGGCTCCTTAAATCTCTAGGTGCATGATATCTAAGGTATGTCTTATACTAGTTCCATGAAAATGAAAAGTAAGAAATAGTAATAAGAAAATATAATTTGTAAATTCCTATTATACTATGCACATGCCCAATTTTCATCGTAATAGACTGAATTCGGCTTCCGGTAGGGGTTTAGTAAATAGGTCTGCCAAGTTGGACTTCGATTCGATGTATTCGAGTTGTATGGCTCTGTTGGCCACATGTTCTCGAATGAAATGGTGTTTGACCTCTATATGTTTGGTCCTAGAATGACATATTGGATTCTTAGTTAGGTTAATTGAGCTAATGTTATCTATGTAGAGTTTAGTGTTCGTAAAGTCTAACTTAAAATCTCGGAGAGTGTCCTTCATCCAAAGAAGCTGAGTGACACACTCACCCATCGCGATGTATTCAACTTCGGTGGTAGATAAGGAATCACAGTGTTGCTTCATACTGCACCAACTCACTAGACTCGAGCTAAGAAGTTGACAACAACCACTCGTACTCTTTCTATCGAACTTACTACCGACATAGTCCGAGTCGGAGTAGCTGGATAGTTCGAACTCGGTAGATCTAGGGTACCAAATACCGACATTAAGTGTACCCTTTAGATATCTAAGGATACGCTTGACTAAAGTTAGGTGAGACTCCTTGGCATAGGTTTGGAACCTTGCGCACATACTTACTTGAAATAAGATATCAGGTCGGCTTATAGTTAAGTAAAGGAGACTCCCTATCACGCTCCTATAGTGTTTTAAGTCTATTGGATTTCCGATTACATCTTCTTCTATATTTACATTTGTTACCATTGGGGTATTAATAATTTTAGCGTTTTGCATTCCAAAGCGTTTAATTAATTCCCTAGTATATTTGCGTTGATGTAGGTATATTCCATCTTTAGTTTGTTTAATTTGTAGACCTAAGAAGAAACTCAACCCACCTACTAAATTCATTTCAAATTCACTTTCCATAAGTGAAATGAATTTGTTTAGTAGGACCCAGTTGGTGGTTCCGAAGATGATATCATCTACGTAAATTTGGGCTATGAATATGTTTTTACCTACGGTTTTTACGAAAAGGGTTGGGTCAACTAAACCTTAGTTAAATCCTTTGGACTTAAGACAAACCGAAAGCCTCTCGTACCAAGCTTGAGGAGCTTATTTAAGTCCATAGAGAGCTTTCTTTATCCTAAGGATATGGTCGGGCTTATCTAGGCTTTCGAAACCGGGGGGTTGACTAACATAAACCTCCTCTTTAATATATCCATTCAAGAATGCTGACTTTACATCCATTTGAAACAACTTAAATCCTCGATGTGTAGCATATGCTAATAACATTCGAATGGACTCTAATCTAGCTACTGGGGCATAGGTCTCATCGTAATCTAAACCTTCGACTTGACTAAACCCTTTAGCGACTAATCTAGCTTTATTTCTAACGACTTCACCTTTATCATCAAGTTTATTTCTAAACACCCACCTTGTTCCAACGATTGTTTTATCTTTAGGTGGTGGTACTAATTCCCATAGTTCGTTCCAAGTGAATTGAGCCAACTCTTCTTGCATTGCAATAATACAATTGGGATCAAGAAGAGCTTGGTCAATAGTTTTGGGTTCAATTTTGGAAATCAAGGAGATTTGACTAAGGTTTCTGTATGAGGCTCTAGTTCAAATTCCTAGGCTTGGATCACCTATCACTTGGTCGATAGGATGATTCGTTTGAGTCCTAGTTTGATTTCGGTTTGAGTCATCTATGACTTGGTCAATAGGATGACTAGTTTGAGTCCTAGTTTGATTTGGGTTTGAGTCATCTACCACTTGGTCGATAGAATGACTTGGTTGACTTAGGTTAGGATTAATACTAGACTTGATCTCCGGATCGGAGTTGAGTCTGGTATGAATCGGCTCGCTAATTGGGGTTGCCGAGGGTTTTGTAGGTTCATGTCCTTCATCAAACACTACATTGATAGTCTCCTCGACTCTAAGGGTGTCATGGTTATATACTCTATAAGCTCTACTCGTAGTAGAGTATCCTAGAAAGATTCCGATCGAGGTTTTTGAAGTAAATTTCCCTAGATAATCCTTAGTGTTTAGGATATGTACTTTACACCCAAATACCCTAGAGTACTTGATGTTAGGTATTTTATCATGATAAATCTCGTACGAGGTCTTAAGGTGCCTCTTTACCATAAGGATCCTATTTTGGACATAGCATGTCGTACTAACGGCTTCAGCCCAAAACCTATCGAGTAGGTTATACTCGTTTAACATTGTCCTAGTGGCTTCTTGTAGAGTTCTATTTTTATGTTCTACTAGGTCATTCTGCTGTGGGGTTCTAGGGCATGAGAACTAATGGTGGTATGCATTTAGGTTAGAGAATTCTGTAAACCTGTGGTTCTCGAATTCACCACCATGAACACTCCAAAGTCTTTTGATTTTAAGGTTTTTTTGATTTTCTATTAGTTTAAATAGGTTGATTAATTGATCTAGGGTATCACTTTTGTGTTTGATGAACCTAACCCAAGTAAATCTAGAATAGTCGTCAATTATGACTAAGCAGAATTGACTCCCATTAAGTGACTTAGCTCCGTGTGAATCAAATAAATCCATATGTAGGAGCTCAAGAACACTTTTGGTTCGTTCTTGATTAGTTAGTTGATGTTGTTTCCTAGATTGTTTACCTTGTTAACAAGCATTACATATTTTATTATCCAAATTGTTGAGTTTAGGCAAACCTCTGACTAAGTTACTCTGACTCATCTTGTGGATGAGTCTTGGGTGTGAGTGACCGAGTCATCGGTGCCACAACCAAGATTCCTATTGCTGTGTCATAAGACACTTGATTGAGGAGTTAGTTAGATTGATAGTATAAATTTTATTATTTCTGGTTCATTTAAGAATTGTTTTAGAGGTTTCATTTGTATTAATTACGCTTTCATTTTCTAGAAATATGACCTTATAGTTATTATCACACAATTGGCTTACACAAAGTAAATTATATTGAAAATTTTCTACTAATAAGACATTTTGAATAATAAAGTTAGAGTTGAGCTCAATATCACCTGATCTGATGATTTTGAGTTTGCCGTTGTTTCTGAAGGCTACCGATCCTTGTCATTTGAATCGAAGCTTCGAAAGCTTAAGTTGATCCCCGGTCATGTGTCGAGAGCAACCACTGTCCAACATCCATTGATCCTACATGCAAGGTAGTTGGATCGGATATTGGAATTATTAAAGGTTGGTTGAAAATTATTAACCTAAATCATCTCACCCATGTCTACATGATCAAGCATGTTAACCTTATATGTTCTTGTGAGATGACTTCCAATTTTACTTGATTTACATTTAATGATTTGAACACTTGTCAACCTTGCGTTAAATTTGGATTTGACCTTAGGCTCATCAAGTCACCTTTTCAAGATCATGGCTTCTAGGTTGTGGCGAGGCACAGAGGCCTTCTTTGATCGGAAAAATGACCACTTCCTTAGACAAAGCCATTTTCAAGAAAATTGAGACTTGACTCACCTAAGACCACTTCCTGGTCTAACTAGTCTAGGATATGGCGAGGTAGCTTCAGCTAGTTCCACTCGGTCAAGTGCACCGAACTAGATACGCCTTATCTAGCCCGAATACACGAGACTCCACTTTCCTAGCGTACTATCATCTCACCGTGTCCTGGTACTATGTTACCATGTATTGACGAGTTATAGTCCTATCTAACCATTCTAAAAAGAAAAATAAAAATAAAAGACCTAAGCATGCAATTTCTAAGTTAAGGCACAAACAAGTTTTGTACTGGCTCCCCCTGGACCGTTGAATCGATTCGGTCCCTCCACATAGTGGATTTGGTCCTTGGGAACCAAGTACTGGTTCAATCCTAAGTTTGAAATCAAAGCGGTCTTAGGGACCCATTCTTGGACATGTTTTTTATGTCGACATACAATCAACATATACGACTTGTTGGTCGTATTTGAGCTAAATCCTAGTTCGACCTTGTTGTACACGACCCTTTGCGATCCAAGTAAGAGGTCAAGTCCTTTGGATCCCAAAGTGAACCTTTCCAACGTGTTCCTAAGATTTTCGACTTGACTCTTCAAGAGTGAGTTTTCAACTTCTAGCTTTTCAACTCGAGTTGAGTCCTCCTCTCGAACTCAACTAGTCGAAGAGGTTAGGGAGACCTCGTTTTTGAGGAGTTTAACCTCCTCAACCAGGGTCTCAATCTTGGACTCGGACTTAGCTAATTTCCTAGTTAAGAATTTAATTGCACTATAAAGCGTACTAATAAGGGATCAACTTATCTTGAGTGTATCTTTTGAACCGGATGCGTATTCGTGGCTTGTCTTGAATAGTGCTTCACAGTTCGATTCGTCTTTGGTTTCAGATTCGTGTTCCGATTCCGACTTCGTCTCCGATTCAATCGGTTTAGCCATGAAGACGCGATCATTGTCTTCTTCCTCAGACGCTTCTTCCCACGTAGCGTTGAGTGCCTTTTTGTGTTTCGGTGCTTTGCTCTTGAGCTTCGGACATTCGGACTTGATGTGTCCAAACCTGTTACATTCGTAACACCTAATATTAGAACTTTTAGGCTTACCTTCGTTGGGTCGAGTGACGGTTCGCTTTTGGCCCTTGACCATCCTCCGAACTAGGTTGACTAGTTTGGCCTCCATTTCTAGGTCGACCTCCGAATCGGACTCATCTTCTTCCTCTTTCGGGGGTGGCTTGCTCGCGGCTTTCTTCTTCAAACCTGCAAAAAGTGCTATACCCTTCTCGGGTTCCGAGTTAGACTATTCATGGAGTTCGAAATCGAAAAATAACTCATCTAATCTAAGTTTTGAAAGATCCTTGGAGACCTTGTAGGCATCGACCATGGATGCCCACAAGGTAGTCCTAGGAAATGAATTTAGTACATACCTAATAAGATTGCGGTTTTTGACCCTTTGTCCGATTGCATGTAGCTTGTTGACGATATCTTGAATGCAAGCGTGAAGTTGTGTCGCCGTCTTGTGTTCCTGCATTTTTAGATTATATAACTTATTGAACAAGAGATCGCACTTACATACCTTGGCTTCATCGGTCCCTTCGTGTAGCTCTACTAGTTTTGTCCAAAGATCCTTTGCACTGATGAAGGGGCCAATGCGATTAAGCTCCTCCTTGGACAAGCTGCATTGGAGGATTTGAGTTGCCTTGGCGTCATCTTCGACTTGTCTTTTTGTCGCATTGGTCCATTGGTCATAATCCAAAGATTCACCTACTTCGTTAGTCGGAAGTGTGAATCCCATTTGGATTATGATCCACATCTCGATTTGGGTTTTAAGGAAGCATTCCATCCGACCCTTCCAATAACGGAAGTCATCTTCGTTGTGAAACGGAGGTCGGACGGTGCTAAAACCCTCAAGATGGACCATTGAAACAAAAAAAAACAAGAGGATGAAGCGGAGGAAACCTAACAACACAAACGACGGAAATGTTCCAAGACTCGCATCTTGGATTAATAGAGGGGGAGAAGAAAAACTACACGAATGAAAAAAAAATCTAAATAAACAGAAAATAAAAAGAAAAAAAATCCGTAGAAAGCTAGATTAGTGGTTTCACCAAATCTTAGCACCCCCGGCTCTGATACCAATTGTTGCATCGAGCGAATCTCTAGAGGGGGGGGGGAATAGCGATAACAACTTTTCTTCGAATTCGTTCGATAAAACACGAGTAGACACAGTGGAAGATAAAACACAAGAAACAATAGACATGAGGGTTTTACTTGGTTCGTAGCCGAAGGCTACTACTCCAAGGCCCTAGTGGTCCTTGACCACGCATGGAGGGCAAAACACTAAACGAACTCCTCCTCGTTGGAGGTAGGAGTTAAATGAATACAAAACTCAAGAAAGACTCAAGGTAGAAGGACACTCCCCCTCTCCTTGATATGATTTAAAGCTCGAAATAAGAACAACTTATACAAATTAAAGCTTATACCGATGACTTTTGAAGACTTGAATCTTGGAGCTTTAGTCGTCGTCTCGGCAGCGCTTCGTCGTAGGGATGTCGGAGACTCATAGTGTATCGGAAGCACTTGGAAGCTTTTGAACTGATGAAAAACCCTAGGACAAGCCCTCCTTTTATAGCCTTTGAGCCCTTCATCGAATAGGTCTTCAACCAATCACAAATGGGCACAAAACTCCTTGGAATGAGGTGATAAGGCTTGACTCCTTGAAGCTGATCCTTGACCATCAGTCCACTGATGGCCATCATCAGTCCACTGATGGTAGCATCAGTCAAGTGCTGATTGTGAGCAGTCGATTGATGGACAACAGTCGAGTGCTCCAAGCTGGCAGTCGACTGATGCTAGCTGAAATCAAAAGTTAGCTTAACAAAAACATTATTTTGACGGCCTCCAACCGTCCGATCTCGACCAAGACCATCCATGGGATGTCTGTTGGGTCGGATCTACGCTTAAGACCATCCTTGTAAGAAGGATATGACCTCACTTACGCTCACACACATGAGCTTACCTCGATACTTATTGTCTCGCTTTCGTTTCTGGCCTTCCACTCGATTCCTTCAGCTTCCTTTGAAATCACTCGAGTGTCGCCCGACCACCGTAGCTTCCTCCGGGTGTCGCTAGCCTTCAGCTCCAGCATTGGCACTTTTCTGCACACTCGATTTAGCTCGTGAGATAACAATATGAGCTTAACTTTGTATCGTTTGCTATAATCAAAACTCATGTTCGACTTAGGTGCCTACTACACCAACAACATTGACACATGGGTATATATTAGAGAATATATATTGAATTAATCCTCCGTGAGAAAGTTTCATGGATTATCATATGAGTTTCAAAAACGTTCTCTTAGTGACTATTGGTATGAATAGTCCTTAGACCTGAAATCACTACGGTTCCCTATATAATGAGTTATGTACTTTAGTATCATCAAATATCACCAGTAAACGGGTGGACTATAAAGGCGATCACTGGGTATGTAATAAATTATACGGAGGGATGTGAGTGATGTACACAAAATCTATCCCTCCCATATGACGAGAGTTATATCTTTAACCCTCTTGATATAGCAGGACCACAAAATGCATGGTCATGCTCAAATGAGCTCAATATGAGTTTGAGTCTACTTTGGGATCTGATGTGAGTGAAACATATAGGGTTTTAGGAGAAGTTTTCGCTCACATCTCATTACATTTTATGTTAGTTTCATGTATATGTCACTCTATTTTGCACGTATTTCCCATTTTCTGCTTCGAAGGTCTACTCTTTGTACTTTTGCATGCAGGATAGCATTTTGGGGGAAAAGGTGCACTTTTGGAGCAAAAGAAGGACATTTTGCAGCTAGACGGAGAATGGGACATGGCCAGGGCGTGTAGCTACACACGGTCGTGTCCAATGGGTGAGATCAGCCACCCTAGGGCCGCAAATGGCCTGGCCGTGTGGCGGCCCCGTAGATTGATGTGACTAGGGCTTTTTTCGAATTTTGCAACGGTCTAAGTTGATGTATATATAAGGACGGCTCCGCCCAAACCCTCGGGGGGAGGCACGATTGCTGGGATGGCACACCGAATCCATAAAAAGCTTCAAAAACTCGCAATGGGGAAGAAGAATGCCGCTGGAGGTCCACGTTCTGCCCTTCAACGCCAGAGAGAAGGACACGTAGGCATTGTAATTTCTTGTTCTTGCATTTTATTTCTGATATATTCGAACATGTGCATGCCTTGTGATTCTCCTCTTTTATATACGGAGTAGTTCCTTCGATTCTAGGATTAGGGAGTAGCTTGTGTGCGCATAACATGTTGGTTCAAATTAAATTCTATTTTTGAGTTTGAATTTGCAATTGGAAATTGTTTATATCCATATCTATGCGTATTTGGTTTTCTACTTGCTCTGCTTAGGCGATACGAGGGGTGACAACCCTCGTATCTAAGATTTAGAGATTTTATACAAGGAACCAAGGGGTAAACCTGATCTCCTGTAATTGTGGGTAGAAGGATACGATGGAACCAGAAATAATTCATTGTAGGAATTGATTTGACATCCGTGTACCATCTATCCTATCCTTGTAAGGCAGAGATAGCTCTCGGTAGATGGGGTGGCTCATCGGGAGAATGTATGATGTCCCTTCCACAAAACCATAGCTAGACATTTAGACAACACCCAGTTGACAACATGTTTTGCGACACACAAGCAAAATCGAAGTCCTAGAATCGCTTTTTAAAGATCTCGGCACACTCCTTTCTTCCTCCGTGTGACACCATATTAGAGTTTAGTCCATCGACAACCCTCGCAATCGAAACCTTTTAGATTTTACTTTCGAACAATTTCAACCACTGAACATATCGGTATTTGAATCCTAGTCCCTGTGGGATCGATAATCTTTTATTACTCGATGAAATTCGTGCACTTGCGGGCATTGAGAAAGAGCACGCGCTTCGAGTCCTCGATGGCCTTCGTCGCGAGATTTGAGGTCGCGTTCGCATGCATCAAGTTTTTAGCGCCGTTGTCGGCAACTGATCAATTCGATATCGAATTGAAGAGTGGAAAATTGGATCGGATTTAGGATTAGATTTATTTACTTGCTTCATTTTCTTTTTAGTTTGCCTTATTTACTTTAGTTCTAAATGTTCCATATTTAGATTTAGTTTTTTATTTGTACATTTTTAGTAGTAGGTTTCTATTTCCTTATTGCATCTTAGATTTTATTAGCTAGATTGTTTTTTTTTGCTTCTTAGAATTAGGTAGCACTCCTAATTTTTTTGTGGCTCAGTGATTCGTATGCTTAGACGCTTAGGATCGGAAGGCTTGATTCAAATCAACTTAGAATTCCAATGAGCCTTTCATCGTCGGAAAGCAGAATAGAAAAGGATGGAGGATCAAGCTGCATCTGAAGTAAATATAGGTAGCCGACTTTTGCAGGATTACACAGCTCCTAGCGCTAAAGGATTTAGGCCGAGTATAGTTGGACCATCTATTTTGACGAACAACTTTAACTTAAACCAGAACTTATACATATGGTCCAGCAGAGTCAATTCGGGGGAGTTACGACTGAAGACCCGAACCGGCACCTAGAGGCATTTTTAGAAATCAGCTCGACAATGAAGATTAACGGAGTCCCTACTGACGCGATCCGCCTGAGCCTATTCCCATTCTCATTGTTGTATAAGGCTAAGGCATGGCTTCACTCCTTATCTTTGGGAAGCATCACTACATGGGAGCAATGCGAGCAGTAGTTTTTGAACAAATACTTCCCACCAAGTAAGACTGCTCACATGTGCCATCTCATCACGAGCTTCCGCCAGAAGGATGGGGAGTCCTTATTCGAAGCTTGGGATCGCTACAAGGGGCTACTCTACCAATGCCCCCACCACGGACTGGAAAGGTGGCCGGTGATCCACATCTTCTACAATGGGATCGCGTACACCACGAAGATGTCCCTGGATTCTACTGTAGGAGGAGCACTGATGAATAAGACAATAGAGGAAGCAAAGGAGCTGATAGAGGAGGTGGCCCAGAACCACCATCAATGGGCTTCCGAATGTGGTCAACAAATGCCTACAGCGGGACGATACACTGTCAACTCCATGGACCACTTATCAGTAAGGATGGATGCACTTAGCAGATGTTTTGACTCTTTGATCCTTCATCTACATGCGCAGCTATTGATTTTGGAGGGGGAGCGACAGCATATCGAGAGGACCACTATGGAGGGCAGGGAACCTCAGAAGAGCAGATTGAGCATGTTGATGTGGTTGGAGACTATAATCAAAGGCCCAACAACCCATACTCCAGTACCTACAATCCTGGATGGAGGAATCACCCAAATTTCTCCTATAAGAATAACTTGGTAAACTCCCAACCATCAGGGGGGTTTGGGCAGCAGCAGGGCAATGGGCAGCAACCAAAGAAGTCTAGACTGGAACTGATGATGGAGGACTTCATTGCTACCCAAACTAAGGCCAATGAGGAATTTCATCACCAACATTAGAAATTTGACGAATCACTCAGAGACTTGAAGGCCACCATTGACGGCCTTGCAAGTCTTACAAGGATGTTGGAGACACAAGTGGCCCAGATAGTGTAAACCAAGTCACAACCCATGAAGAGCTCTCCGTCATTACCCGAGCGGAGTCAAGCTAAAGAGGAAGGAGTGGGGCAGAGTAAAAAATTCGCCAAGGGGTGTGCAGCCATGATTTCCACCCTACCTGACCAAGCTGAAATTGAAGATAAGATTCCACCACAGCTTGAGGACCCCGGTGAATTTGTTATCCCATGCTCAATTTATGGGGAGAGCTTCGATAAAGCATTGTGCGATTTGGGGTCATCAGTAAGTGTGATGCCCTACGCATACTATTTGGAGATGGGACTAGGAAATATACAACCAACGAGCATAGGGATACATATAGCGGACGACACAATCAAGAAGCTCATTTGCATGCTAGCATATGTGCCTGTGGTGATTGATAATTTTGTGATACCCACGAACTTCATCGTACTAGACACAACACCCAATCCCCAGAATCCCATCATTCTAGGAAGGCCTTTTCTAGCAACTGCGGGAGCGTGAATAGATGTGAAGGCACACCATATCTCCCTGAAGGTAGATGGGAAGATCATCCTCTTCAGCCTTTCGGAGCACATAGCCCCTTACCTCGATGGCTTCATGTTTAGCAGAATGAAGCTGGAGCCACCAAATGAAGATTTCCAGATGGATGAATAGAGGTTCACTGAACCTCCAGAGCCAAGTTGATACTGGAGTGCGGTCGAGCCAAATGACCTTAAACAAAGTGCTTCTTGGGAGGCAACCCAAGTTTAGTTTTTAGATTTCCCTTTGATTGTATTGCATGAATTTAGTTAATTTGAACATTGATTTCCATTTCATTTAGCAATAGGACTAGAAAAGAACTTTCCTAGGTAAAAATAAAATCCATATTAGCTTACACGGAGAAGTGTATGAGGAAATTCAGACCGTTATACAAAAATCGAAGAAAAACGGGGACACACGACCTGGCCGTGTGTTTTCCCTTGGCCATGCCCGACCAACCCGAGGTGCACACGGCCTGGCCATGTATTTTCACACGATCGTGTCGCGCCAGGTTAAGTAGGGCGAGCTGTGTGTTTTCACCCTATTTGCGCCATATGCTTCGATTTCTCTTGCCCTAGACATGTGGATTCTTCTTCCCCGCCACCTAGAAGCTCTTCTAACCTCAAAGGAAGCCAAAAGAAGAAAGGATGAGGAGGACCAAGTATGTGGCACCTCGATCCGGTGCTTTGAAGCGACGAGCAAGGAGAACTGACACCCCTCAAGCTCCGGAGGAGGGTAACGCTCTACCAACCCTTCTTTTTCGCAATAATGTACATAGAGATAGATATAATATGCTTTCTACTCATAAACTCACTGCTACTAGGTACCTAGATGAAGATTTGCTAGAGTCCATAGGGTTGTTGGGTGACATTCAAGCCCTATTTGAAAAAATGGGGTGGAAAGAGATGATGCGAATAAGACACCCAACCTACCCTAGGATAGTTCTAGAATTTTTGAGTTCTTTAGAGGGGGAAATTTTAACGGGTAGAGAGATCGAAGAGGGTAGGATAACTTTTAGGATTTTTAACATTGAGCATGAATGAACCCTTCACCGAAGGAATTCATGCTTTGGCTTGCCGAGTGGGGGAGAGAGAAGAATCCCTATTGGGTTAAACTCTCGGATATTTTGGACCGAGTTGATGGGGGAGCACACTTATGACCCTTCTAGGGCCAAAGCATCGCACCTCCAAAACCATGTTTTCTGATACCTCCACCGAATCATGGCCAGTACTATATTTGGTCGTGGGGAGAGTGACGGTGTAGTAAGAGCTAGCAAGCTGCTTTGCCTCTGGGACATGCTACAAGAAAGGAGTAGCATCGATGTAGAGTCCCACTTCATCAGACATTTAGTGAAGATGGGCAAAGCAGCGAGAGGAGAGATTAATGTAGGAGGCCTACTTACCCACATTTGTCATAGGATAGGTTACGATTACACTGCATTAGAGAGTATAGAGGGGAGCCCTAGGATCGACCTAAGAGTTGTTGGATCGAAATGAATCGCTAGAGGCGGGGTGAATAGTGTTTGTAAAAACTTTTCCTTTTCGACAATTAAAACCGAGTACATAGCGTAAAAATAAAAGACAAACACAAGAAAGACACAAAACTTTTTTACTTGGTTCACAGTCCACCAGCTGCTAATCCAAGGCCCTGTGATCCTTGATCGCTTCCGAAGGCCAATCACTAAAAGTCTCTTCCTTTTAAAGGTAAGAGACAAGATGATTACAATGATTATAAGGCCGGTAACTACCTTACCGGTCATTAAACAAATTAAGTACAAAAAAATAACAATAATATCGATAATTAATTAGAAGATGGCACAAGGTCGGAGTAGTGTTGTAGCACAAAGGAGAGCATGCACACATTGGAGATTCTTGAATTTGGGTTTGAGTCCTCCCCTCCTTTTATAGATTTGCACCTTGGAATTTTTCCCAATCTAGATCCAAAACTCTTGGATCTTATCTTGAGGTGGCGGCTTATCTTATCCTGAGGTGACGACATCAATCTCTATCTCTTTAACCTTGTGCACTGGGTTGATTCATCGACATCAGTCAACTAATCCTCTTAGTAGTTGACTGCCTTTAGTCGACTGATGACATCTCCAGTCGACTGTTGCACATGAGAATTCTTGCAACATAAGATTAGCACAATAGATGCATAATGCCATGCAGTGCGACAATCCTTTGATTGTCCGATCTCGACTTCGGCATTCCTCCGGAAGCCTTATTCGGATCGACGCCTATGATTGTCCTCTAACCGAGGATGCGTCCTTACCACCGCTCCATACACGGAGCTTACCTTTGGTCCTCTTGACCTGTCACTTAGCGTTCGGTCACCACCGAGGTTCCTCGACTCCTTGAGGTTCTCCTCGTGTCGTCCGACCACCACGGTTTCTCGACTTGAGATTCTCTGGGTGTCGCTCGACCTTTAGCTTAGATTAAACACTTCTTGCACACTTAGCATATCACATGAGATGACAAAATATATTAACCTTGAATCTTTGTCATCATCAAAACCAAGGTTCTATTATCTAATGCCGCTGCACCAACAATCTCTCCCTTTTTGATCTATGAAAAACCAATTCAAAGTTAAGAGAAAATAAACAATAAGCATAATCATTTTTCAAAACCTCCCCTTAAGGGTACCTCCCCCTTAACCCTAGGTGAGTTTTGAAAAACAATTAGTTTTTGAGAAAGAAAAAGTAAGTAACCTCTTAACTTTATCCTCTCTCCCCCTTTGACAAATATCAAAAACTAACTTTATAAGGGGTACATTGCCAAGGGATAGAATTTTTAAATATGCTAATCAAGTTGATTTAATATGTTCAACTCCCTTTAATACTTAAGAGTTTAGGAGTTTAGGTTTTTAGATCCTGCACCAACAATGTATATCCTAGGTTAAAATGAGACACCCTAACCTTTAACATTGTTATAAAATTTTGAGAAAGAATTTATAAAAACAACATTTTAAAGGCTCATGTCTATTGGGTTTTATGACAAACTAGAGGTAGCTAGATACTAAGTTTGTCCAACTTAAGTCTTCTCTCCCCCTTGTCATATTATCAAAAGAAGGATTTAAATTTAGAAAGTATTGGCTATTTTTTTTTTAAAAAAATTTTTTTTAACAACTTCTATGATGATTATCCAATTAGAACCTCCCCCTTAACCTAACATCCTTGTTAGCCACAAGGAAGGCTTATCTAGAGGGTCTCACCTTTTGTCTGACAAACTCTTAGGACATCCTTGTTGGCCACAAGAAAGGCTCACCTAAGTGTCCAGAGGGTCTAGGTGTCTAAAGTTGACCTAAGGATTTTGACTTTCAGTATTGGTCAACTAACCATCATTTTAAGAAGCATAGTTGTTTTGAAAACTACGTATAACTACACACAACAATCATGACAACCAATAAAAATAGTTTTAAGAATCTATTTATGTGTATATAAATTTTGAAATCATTTCCAAAATCATTTTAAATTTGTTTTCCTTACCATCTCACCCATTCTAAATGATTAACCAAGTTATCCTTATAGGTATTGTGAGATGAATTTAATTTAATACCTTAGAAATTAATTAACCTTGGGTTAGATTCGGATTTAACCTTTAGTTAGTTAAGTGAACATTTCAAAAGAGGGCTTCCAGGTCGTGGCGAGTCACAGGGGCCTTCTTTGATCGGAACAAGACAAAGCCAACTTAGGAAATTACACACTTAATTCACTTATGATTATGTGCTGGTCTAACTAGTTTAGGATGTGGTGAGGTAGCTTCAGTTAGTTCCACTTAGTTAAATGCACCAAGCTAGATACTCCTTATCCAATTCGGATACACTTGACTTCATTTCCATAACGTACTATCATCTCACCGCATCCTGATACTATATTATCAAGATTAATTAATTATTTTCTATCTAACGATTCTATGAGAGTTAATTTAAAACTAGTATCTATGACTTGACAAAATAAGTATGATAATGATATGTATGCATAAGCAAGCTACATTCAATCAATTTAAAGAAATGGTTGTTTTCTTGGAGAGACTTTTATTTGTTCCATAGTTATAAGATACTTTATTATAATTAGGTTTACAGATTTTAGTGTCTTGATTTTTTTGTTAGCTTAGACTTGTAACCCGAGTGTACATATTTATTAGTTGAATTTTTAAAAGTTGAAGGTTTAATTACTAGATTATTAATTTGTGTATAATCAAATGCTACTCTATTATAATTAATTTTATTTCTTTGATGATATAATTTTGAATTTTTAATTAAGTTAGATTGTGAATTATTTAAAATAGAATTATTAGAATTTTTCAAAATAATATTATTAGACTTTTCAATAAGTTATTAGACTTTATTTATAATTTTTTAAGATAAGATTATTAGACTTTTTAAAGGTAGAATTATTATTATAATTATTTAAGATAAGATTGTTAGAGTTTTTAATGGTAGAATTATTTAAGATAAGATTGTTAGAGTTTTTAAAGGTAGAATTACTATTAGAATCATTTAAGATAAGATTTATAGAGTTTTTAAAGGTAGAATTATTATTAGAATTATTTAAGATAAGATTGTTAGAGTTTTTAAAGGTAGAATTACTATTAGAATCATTTAAGATAAGATTGTTAGAGTTTTTAAAGGTAGAATTATTTAAGATAAGATTGTTATAGTTTTTAAAGGTAGAATTATTATTAGAATTATTTAGATTATCTTTGAAATTTTTTAAAGTTAATTTTGAATTTTTTATGATTGAATTTTTCAAAATAGAATACGGAATTATCTAGATTAATCAGATCTAGGATTTGATGATTCTGTCATATTATTTGATTATTCTGATCAAGTGTTTGATTATTCTGATTAAGTCCTAGGTTGGTTTTATCCTTGACTTGATCTAGATATATGTTGATTAAACTAAATATTTGATTAATCTCTTGGTTAATTTTATCAAATGTTAGATTAATTCGATCATTTTCTTCCATGATATTATTATTTAAACTAATTAAATCTGAATTAATTAATTTTTTATTAGTTGAATTATTAATTGTATTAATTAATTGACAACAATTACACAATTTATCTAAATTATCAACTATTCTAAAATTCAACTTTTCAAAATTATTAACTTTACTAACCTTTTTATTCGGACACCGACTCTTATAGTGACTGAATCTTCCGCACCCGAAGCACTTGATGTGCTCCTTGTTCTTCCGGACTCATAGCAATGGTGTCTCCTTTGCCATCGGTTGCGTCGTTCGAGTCTTACAAGTAGGACACTTATTTTTATAGTATCCTCTCTCGCTGCACTTGAAGCAAATAATATGAATTTAAAATTTAAATTGACATTGTTACCTTTAGGCCTTGTGGGAGACTCTTCCATGGTTGGCTCGGTCAATGATTTACTAAAACTCGCAAAAAAAAAAACAAACCAAAAAGTCCCAAGACTTGGTCATGGATTAGTAGTGTGGGAGATATTTAAAAATAAAAATAAAAATAAAGAAAAGAAAATGCTCGACCGGTGGTTGCACCGAATCTGAGCACCCCCGCTTTGATACCACTTGTTGGATCGAAACAAATCGATAGAGGGAGGTGAATAGCATTCGTGAAAACTTTTCTTTTTCAACGATTAAAACCAAGTATGCAGCGGAAAAATAAATGGCAAAGACAAGAAAGACACAAAGCTTTCTTACTTGGTTCACAGCCCATAGGCTGCTAATCCAAGGCCCTGCGATCCTTGATCGCTTCCGAAGGGAAATTACTAAAAGTCTCTTCCTCGTTGGAGGTAAGAGACAAGACAATTACAATGATTATAAGGCCGGTAACCACCTTATCGGTCCTTATACAAATTAAGTACAAAAATATAACAATAATACCGACAATTAATTAGAAGACAATGCACGGTCGGAGTAGCGTTGTAGCAAAAAGGAGAGCATGAGCACTTTGGAGATTCTTGAATTTGGGTTTGAGTCCTCCCCTCCTTTTATAGATTTGCATCTTGGAATTTGTCCCGATCCAAATCCAAAACTCGTGGATCTTATCTTGAGGTGGCGGCTTATCTTATCCTGAGGTGGCGGCATCAATCTCTATCTCTTTGACCTTATGCACTGGGCTGATTCGTCGACATCAGTCGACTGATGCACTTAGCAGTCGACTGCCTTCAATCGACTGCTAACATCTCTAGTCGACTGTTGCACTTGAGAATTCTTGCAACACAAGATTAGCACAATAGATGCATAATGACATGCAGTGTGGCAGTCCTTTGGCTGTCCGATCTTGACTTCGGCATTCCTCCGGAAGCCTTAGTCAGATCGACTCCTAGGATTATCCTCTAGCCGAGGATGTGTCCTTACCACCGCTCCACACACGGAGCTTACCTTTGGTCCTCTTGACCTGTTACTTAGATTTCGGCCACCTCCGAGGTTCCTCGACTCCTCGAGGTTCTCCTGGTGTCGCCCGACCATCACGGTTTCTCGACTTCAGATTCTCCGGGTGTCGCTCGACCTTTAGCTTAGCTTAAACACCTCTTGCACACTTAGCATATCACATGAGATAAAAAAATAACTTAACTTTGAATCTTTGTCATCATCAAAACCAAGGTTCGATTATCTAGTGCCCCTGCAGCAACAGGAGTGTGCATGGCCATGAAGATGATTGTGAGAGAAGGACACTCCTTATGCTTTGTAACGAAAAATCTGACGGCCCTTAGGCTCCCCGACCCTAATCGTACCACCATCACTACATGCGCCAACTGGCGCTTGGACCTGATAGTGGAGTCCCCTCCACATGAGGGACCACCCACATCGGCGCCCATCTCTCCCCCTTTACATCACTGTCCCTCCAGTCCACACATGCATAGGTGCCCACCTAGTCCATGCCGACATGAGCCTGCACCTGCACCACCACCTTTTTCCACTTTTGAGCAGGATGCAAGTACTTCGGCCTATGATTTCTCGGTGTTCTGATCGTGCCTCAATGACATATACACCGAGCAGCAGATGCAGAGGTAGCGATGGGAGGAGCAGAGTGCCTACACACAGACGGAGTTCTAGGGTTTCTGGGAGCACTTCCAGTGCGCTAAGGAGTTCTACGACAAGGCCCGCATCTACTTCTAGGAGGAGGCTGCTTGTCGCCAGGATGAGGCTGCCTACTACCTAGAGATGCGGCATCACATGCATGCTCAGCAGGCACAGTGGGCTAGGGAGGAGGAGCACCGAGCAGCCGTTGCATCCACTAGCTCTCAGATCGACCACATGTACATGTGGCATTAGCGGCTCAGCGGCAGGTTCTCCAAGGATCCCGAGATGGTGAGGCTCCCAGATTTTCCACCTCGTCCACCGTACTAGAGGTATAATTTCATTTAAGTTTGGGGGGAACTCCAAATTTTATTTTGTTTCTAGCAGTAGTTTGTTTCCTAGTATTTGCATTTTTATTAACATTCATTTATTCATTCATAGGTTGTTGAGTTTCTTTCAGTACTTAGTTTTTGTTATCTGTAAAGCTGCCTCAGTAGTATTTTTAAAAGTTACTTACATGAGTTGTTCCCATAGGTAGCTTAACTTCATTTATCTTGTGGTATTTTATTTTATTGGCTATAATGAATGTTCTAGACTTACACTGATTATCTTTTATTTGTATACCTACACATGTCGAACATTCTAAAAGGGAGAATCTAGTACATACCTAGTTATGATTCATCTCAGTAGTCTAGTACTTTGGAATCCATAGGTGACTCTAGGTTTAGCATTTTAGTTACTGGAGATGCACAGATTGTGTAAGCCCATTCGGAAAAATCAAAATCCTAGTGAGCCAAAAAAAAAAAAGAGAAGATTATGAGGGATAAAAAAAAATAGTTTTCGTGGGTGGAAATGGCTTGGTCCCACTTTGAGACCGAGTTAGGTTACTGGGGAAACACTTACCAATTTCTCTCAATACTGAGCACGCCTTTGAGACTTTGTGCTAGATCTAGGAAACGACCCTTGCTTTGGGCAGGTAAGTGTCTAATAGCGGGAGACCTTAGGAAAGCTATAGGATGACGACTTAACTCATCATGGAATGAGTATCCCCTAAGAATGATTCACTTACTAGCGCACAAGGAGCTAACCTAGTGAATTTCTAGAACATATTTATTTTGCTTTGATTGCAAATACCACTTGATAAATTTAGTTAACATGCTAAGTATGGAACAATATCTTTTTAAAAATTCATGGCACTGAGGTTTACTTGAGGACAAGCAAAGATTTAAGTCTGGGAGAAGTGATGTGAGCGAAACATATAGGGTTTTAGGAGTAGTTTTCGCTCACATCTCATTACGTTTTATGTTAGTTTCATGCATATGTCACTCTATTTTGCATGCATTTCCTATTTTTTAGTTCGGAGGTCTGCTCTTTGTACTTTTGCATGCAGGATAGCATTTCGGGGGAAAAGGCACACTTTCGGAGCAAAAAAAGGAAATTTTGCAGGTAGACGCAGAATGGGACACGGTCAGGGTGTGTAGCTACACATGGCCATGTCTAATGGGCGAGATCAACTACCCTAGGGCCGCACATGGCTTGATCGTGTGGAAAAACATGCTCGTGTGGTGACCCCACAGATTGACGCGACTCAGGCTTTTTTCGAATTTTGCAGCGATCTGAGGTTATGTCTATATAAGGACGACTCCACCCAAACCCTAGGGGGGAGGCACTACGGCTGGGATGGCACTCCGAAGCCCTAAAAAGCTTTGGGAACTCGCAACGGGGAGGAAGAACGCCGCTGGAGGTACACATTCTTCACTTCAACGCCGGAGAGAAGGACACATAGGAATTGTAATTTCTTGTTCTTGCATTTTATTTCTGATATATTCGAACATATACATGCCTTGTAATTCTCCTCTTTTATATAAGGAGTAGTTCTTTCGATTCTAGGATTAGGGAGTAGCTTGTGTGCGCATGACATGTTGGTTCAAATTAAATTCTATTTTTTAGTTTGAATTTGCAATTGGAAATTGTTTATACCCATATCTATGCATATTTGGTTTTCTACCTCCTGTGCTTAGGCGATACGAGGGGTGACAACCCTCATATCTAAGAATTTTGGGATTTTATACAAGGGACCTAGGGGTAATCCTGATCTCCTATAACTGTGGATAGAAGGATGTGATGGAACCAAAAACGATTCATCGTAGGGATTGATTTTGTAACGCCCGTAAAATTCTTAGCAATTTTACAAGAATTTTTGGCTTGATGATAATGGGCTTTATGTGGGCCTTTTTCAAAATAAAAGAAAATAAGCCAAAAATGGATGCAAGACCTAGGAATTGAACCCCAAACCTCTAGAGATAGCCAAGCCCTATAGATGCACCCACGAACCAGAAGCCCAATAGGATTTTATTATTAGAGGAATAGGGGAAATTATGGTTAAGTGTAAGGGAGATTAAGAGACTCTTTAAGTGAATAAATAGGGGGGGATGAAGGGGCATGAGTTAGCAAATTCACTTCCTCCTCTTCTTTTCTTCTTCTCACCGAAATCTAGAGACTCTCCCTCTCCATTCCCACCCCTTGGCCGAACCCCATCCAAGCAAGAGAAGGCTAGGTTTTGATCTTCCTTAGGTCATCTTCCCCACCCAAAGCAAAGCGAAGGATGTAAGTATCCCTCACCTGCATACGAGTAGCTCCGATTGATTGTTTTTACAAAAGAAATCTATATGCTATATTCAGCCAAGCTATGATTTAGGGTTTCCATGAAGTTATATGCTATGTTTTAGTAACTATAGGATGATGTTAGGATTTAAAATGAATTAGAACAAAAGTTAACCCTAATAGCCACTAAGGTTCATTCGGCCAAGCTATGAGTTAGGGTTTCCATGAAGTTATATGCTATGCTTTTGGTAACTATATGATGATGTTAGGATTTAAAATGGATTAGGTCAAAAGCTAACCCTAAAAGCCACCAAGGTTCATTCGGCCAAGCATGTTTTAAAGGGTTCAATGAAGTTCCATGCTATGTTTTCTTGTAACTATATGATGATGATAGGATTTAAAATGGATTAGGTGAGAAGCTAACCCTAAAAGCCTCCAAGGTATATTCGGCCAACATAGGTTTTGGTGATTAAATGAAGTTTTGTTTCATGTTCTATATGCAAATGAAGTTGTTGTTATGTTAAATGAGCCAACATAGGTTTTGGTGATTAAATTAAGTTTTGTATCATGTTCTATATGCAAATTAAGTTGTTGTTATGTTAAATGAATTAGGTTAAAGGTTAACCCTAAAAACCCTACATGGACCATTCGGCCAACCTATGTTTTTGGGTGACTAAATGAAGTTTTAATCCATGTTTTATATGCAAATGAATTTGTTGTTATGTTAAATGAATTAGGTTAAAAGATAATCCTAGAACTCTTATGGAGCATTCGGCCATCATGAAATTTTTGGTGATTAAATGAAGTTTAATTCATGTCCTATGTGCAAATGAAGTTGTTGTTGTTGTGTTAAATGATTTAGGATGAAGGATAACTCTAGAACCCCTATGGGCCATTCGGTCACCATGTATTTTGGGGATTAAATGAAGTATTAATTCAGGTTTTATATGCATATGAAGTTATTGTTATGATTAATGAATTAGGTTAACATGTGTTTTATGTTTGGGTGAATGCATGTTGATTGGTGATATTAAATGATGCTAGATGAAGATAATATGCCTTAGGTTAGTGTTTACTTACTTTTGATGCCATGCCTTATGCCATGCCTATGTGTATGTGATATTTAAAATATGTTATGAAATGGAATACGATAAGATCATGAAATGAAACAAAACGATATGTCCACGGTATGAACATGATATGATGATGAAATGAAGAATGATATGTCATGAAATGAAGTATGGTATGAAAGATGATATGTTTATAAGTGAAGCATGATGTGTTATGAAATAAAGTGTGCTATGGTTGCAAAATGAAATAAGCTATGTTATAAAGTAAGCATATAAGTATTTTACCTTCTGCATGGCTTGTACCAGGACCTTAACAAGGTCCAAGAAGGGATGGGCTCCTATGATGCCCTAGGTCGATGGAATAAGACTCGGGCCTAGGATGGGCTTCTATGTATGATTGCCACTAGGTTGATGGAATAAGACTCGGGCCTAGTACGGGATGGGCTCCAAGATGCCTTAGGTCGATGAAGTAAGACTCGGGCCTAGGATAGGCTTCTACGCTATGACGATTGCCCCTAGGTCGATGGAATAAGACTCGGGCCTAGTAACCTAGTAGGTTCGAGATTTGCTACCTCGGGTCTATTTAGGGATGCGCGCTATGATAATGAAGAAGTGGTACAATGTCAGGCCCAAATATGTTGAGAATTATGTTTACGTACCTATAATATATGTTTTCAAAAGCATCTTGCATATGTTACATGATTTAGATTGTTATGTTCACACGTTATGTTGATATGCCATGATTATGCCACTATGTTACATATGAAGTATGTTCTGTTTGAGATGTCATACCTATATGTTGTATGTTATGTTGTTTTGCTAAGTTACGTATGTTATAGGTTATATTTGATTAAGTCATATATTTACATGTTATGCTGCTATGTTATAGATGATACATGTTATGCAGCCATGTTATGGATGATACATGTTATGTTTACTATGTTACTTATGCTACATGTAAGTTGATTACGCCATGTATGTTACATGTTATATTGCTTATATGTTATGAATTTTACATGCCATGATTAATGTCGATGTATGGTTTTTGTGAGTAGGACAGTATCTTACTAAGTCTATGTGCTTATAGTTTATCTTTCCCTCGTACTGCAGATAAGGGTAAGGGATGGATAAACTAATGGGAGCAGCAGGAGGGGACAAATGTGTGTGGTAGTGGCATGGTGGAGAAGATCCGTTAGGTCTATATATATATGTTTACCTATGATGATGATGTCTATGGATGTCCTTATTATGTCTTCTTATGATGGTGATGCTTAAGAACTTGAACTAAGCACTAAGTATCTATCTAAGTTATGATGCATGCTCTATGTTAATAAGAAGAAGTAAAGAAGAAGTAAGAAGAAGTATCTATATATGTTATGATGCATGCTCTATGTGAAGAAGAAGAAGTATATATATATATATATATATGTCAATGCATGTTTATGTTTTAAAAAAAAAAAATTGTCTAAAGTCTTCCGCTGTAAGAAGTACAAAATATGTATAAAGTCTTCCGTTGTATATATGTATGTATGTATGTACGGTCGCGTCACGCGCCGCCCCTCCGGATGCTTAGGGGCCCGAAAAAGGGCGGGCGTGACAGGTGGTATCAGAGTCGTTCTGGCTTTCCACTACACACACATCAAGCTCCAAAATCCTGCCGCTCCAAGTAAGAATTCTATGTCTATACTCTAATTTTGCTTAATTTGTTCATGTATGATATAAAATGCCTCTAGCTTATTTATAAAATGCCTTTAGCTTGTTTTGTTCATGTATAATATAAAATGCCTCTAGCTTATTTATAAAATGCCTTTAG
Organism: Wurfbainia villosa; assembly: GCA_025175895.1. Classification (NCBI taxonomy): domain Eukaryota; kingdom Viridiplantae; phylum Streptophyta; class Magnoliopsida; order Zingiberales; family Zingiberaceae; genus Wurfbainia; species Wurfbainia villosa. The sequence continues at coordinate 7,061,110 of CM046003.1, read as the reverse complement.
CTTATCTTGTTCATATATGATATAAAAATGCCTTAAGCTTAAATTATGCATGAGAACATGAATGATGCCTTAAGCTTAAAATGACTTTATGCTAGCTTTAGTCTAATTATGCGTAGGTCAACGAACGAAAACTTATACTAGCTTTACTTTAATATATGAAGATAAACATGTCTGGAAGACGCAGTAGTAGAGCTGATGAGATAGCACCTCCGCATGACCATACACACGTAGTCACAGAACTCCAGCGACAAGTCACAGAACAACAACAAGTGATAAGTACCCTAATGAATCAGCGAGGAAACCCTACTGCCCCACCAACGGGCAGGCGATGGTTCGAGAAGCTTACGATCCGATGCGGGAGACTAAAAAAGGAAAATTTCTCGGTGAGCCATGGGATGCCCGGGAAAGCATCGTGGAGCTACTGGACTAGCCCGAATGCGAGAAGATTAAGTGCACATCATTCTGCCTTTCGGGAGATGCTCGGATGTGGTGGGAACGGGTTAAAGCAAAGAGACAAGCAAATCAGATGAGATGGATAGATTTCGAGTACGAGTTCTTCGAAGAATTCTTCCACATGAGGGTAACCAACAAGCATTATGACGAGTTCACTGGGTTCCGACAAGGTGACCTATCGGTCAGTGAAGCCATGAAGAGATTCAACCGACTCGCACGTCTATGCCCAGAGTTGGTCAACACGGAAAGAAAAAGGGTCAGACTCATGCTGAAGATGCTCCGACCAGAAATAGCTCTGAATGTGGCCAGCGGAGTTCATAGACCGCAGACCGCAGAGGAGCTGTTCAGTAGTGCCTTGATTATCGAGCATTACCTGAACAACATTAATCAGCAAAAGAAAGTACTGAGTGAAGGCAAGGGTCAGGCCCAGTCGGGAGGTCAGAGGAACCATAGTAATTGGAAAGGGAACGCCACTGGAAAGAGAAGACAGTGGGAGGATCCTAAAGGAGGTTCGGCTATCATCAAGTAAAAGTGAAACCAGATGATATACCAAAGACGGCCTTCCGGACAAGGTATGGACATTACGAGTTCGTAGTTATGCCCTTCGGAGATACGAATGCACCTGCCCTATTCATGGATTTGATGAATCGGGTATTCTCAGCATTCCTCGACAAGTTTGTGATCGTCTTCATAGACGACATACTGATATATTCGAGAACCCCCGAGGAGCACGGAGATCACTTGAATGTGGTATTGTAGATTCTTCGGGAAAAATAGCTATTCGTAAAATTCTCCAAATGCGAGTTCTGGCTTGAACAAGTATCATTTCTGGGTCACGTAATATCCAAGCACGGAGTGATGGTAGACCCAATAAAGATTGAAGCCGTGAGTAACTGGAACCGACCAAAGAATGCCAGCGAGATCAGAAGCTTTCTTGGGCTAGCAAGCTACTACCGGAAGTTTGTAGAGAACTTCTCCAGGATTGCCGCCCCTATGATAGTCCTCAACAGAAAGGACAAAAAATATGAGTGGACGGACGCCTGTGAGAGGAGTTTCACAGAATTGAAAAGGAGACTGACCAGCGCTCCAATCCTTGCTCTTCCGGACAGTAATGAAGGCTTCGACATGTACAGTGACGCTTCCAAGTTGGGACTCGGAGTTGTACTTAAGCAGAATGGCAAGGTCATTGCTTACACCTCTAGGCAACTCAAGGAACACGAAAGGAATTATCCCACCCACGATTTAGAGCTAGCGGCTGTGGTCTTTGCTCTCAAAACATGGAGGCATTATCTATATGGAGCTTAGTGTAGGATTTATACAGACCACCAGAGTCTAAAATATTTCTTCACACAGAAGGACCTGAACATGAGACAGCGCAGATGGCTCGAGCTCATCAAGGATTATGACTGCGAGATTCTCTACCATCCGGGGAAAGCTAACAAGGTGGCTGATGCACTCAACAGGAAGTCCTGCGCCACCTTGAGGTCTCTATCAGTGTTATCTCGGCCCTTAGAGAAAGAGATTATGCGTTACGGGGTTGAAATCATCTCCGGACAGCTCTCGACCATGACGATAGCACCGACGTTGTTCGATGATATACTGGAAAAGCAAGCCCGTGACCCAAGCCTTCAGAGGATCAAGCAAGAGGTCTTAGAAGGAAAGGACGATGGGTTTCGGATCTCTGATAGTGGAGTACTCTACCTCAGGGATCGCTTATGTATTCCCGACGATCCAGAATTACGGAAGGAGATATTTGAGGAAGCTCACAGAACTCCTTATGCGATGCATCCTGGAACCACCAAGATGTACCAAGACCTGAAACGAAAGTTCTGGTGGTTCGGAATGAAAAGAGATGTGGCTCAAGATGTCGATGCAGACTGACCGCGAGGGTTAAGGCGTAACACGAGACACGGAGGAACACCGCAAGATCCAGATTCCGAATGGAAATGGGAGGACATTTCTATGGATTTTATCTCGGGATTGCCCAAGGCGACAAAGCGGTTATGATGCTATATGGGTAATCAGTGATGGATTGACAGTCCATTTCTTAGCAATCAAGATGACCTATTCGACGGAGAAACTGACTCAGTTATATGCTAGGGAAATTATCAGACTACATGGAATTCCTAAAACCATCATTTCTGACAGAGATGGTCGCTTTATTTCCCATTTCTGGGAATGTGTTCAGAAAGCCCTAGGCACGAAGCTATTGTTCAGTACTGCCTTCCATCCCCAGACGGACGGACAGACCCAAGGAGTAAATCAAGTACTGGAGGATATGTTATGAGCCTGCGCCCTGGATTTCAAAGGTAGCTGGTGCCGATACTTATGTTTGGCGAGCTATCAAGCTACTATTGGAATGGCACCCTACGAGGCTCTATACGGGAGGAAATGTAGATCTCCCATATGCTGGTACGAGGGTGGTGAAAAGAAGAGAATGGGACTCCAGACGGACTTCATCGACAACACCACCTGAGCTATATGTAACATCCGTCAGAGAATTGAAACTGCTCAGAGCCGACAAAAGAGCTATGCGGATATGCGGCGTAGACCCTTAGAATTCGAAGTTGGGGACCTAGTATTCCTCAAAGTGGCTCCCATGAAGGGAGTGATGAGATTCGGAAAGAAAGGTAAACTGAGTCCACGTTACATGGGACCGTATCTGATATTGCAGAGGATTGGCAAGGTAGCGTACAAGCTAGAGCTGCCTCAAGAGATGTCGGCTATTCACAACGTGTTCCATGTCTCTGTGCTCAAGAAATGCATTTCCAGTGCGGACCAAGTGATCGAGCCACGAACAGTACAAGTTCAAGAGGACCTGACTATTGAAAGTCGGCCTATCCAGATACTAGACCGAGAAGTCAAGAGGCTAAGGAACAAGGAAGTGCCCTTAGTGAAGGTCCTGTGGCAGAATCAACGGTACGAAGAAGCTAACTGGGAACGCGAGGAGGACATGAAGCAGAAGTACCCGGAATTGTTCTAAGTTTCGAGGACAAAACTTTTTAAAAGTATGAAGGATTGTAACGCTCGTAAAATTCCTATCAATTTTACAAGAATTTTTGGCTTGATGATAATGGGCTTTATGTGGGCCTTTTTCAAAATAAAAGAAAATAAGCTAAAAAGGGATGCAAGACCTAGGAATTGAACCCCAAACCTCTAGAGATAGCCAAGCCCTATAGATGCACCCACTAACCAGAAGCCCAATAGGATTTTATTATTAGAGGAATAGGGGAAATTATAGTTAAGTGTAAGGGAGATTAAGAGACTCTTTAAGTGAATAAATAGGGGGGGATGAAGGGGCATGAGTTAGCAAATTCACTTCCTCCTCTTCTTTTCTCCTTCTCACCGAAATCTAGAGACTCTCCCTCTCCATTCCCACCCCTTGGCCGAACCCCATCCAAGCAAAAGAAGGCTAGGTTTTGATCTTCCTTAGGTCATCTTCCCCACCCAAAGCAAAGCAAAGGATGTAAGTATCCCTCACCTGCATACGAGTAACTCCGATTGATTGTTATTACAAAAGAAATCTATATGCTATATTCGACCAAGCTATGATTTAGGGTTTCCATGAAGTTATATGCTATGTTTTAGTAACTATAGGATGATGTTAGGATTTAAAATGAATTAGGACAAAAGTTAACCCTAATAGCCACTAAGGTTCATTCGGCCAAGCTATGAGTTAGGGTTTCCATGAAGTTATATGCTATGCTTTTGGTAACTATATGATGATGTTAGGATTTAAAATGGATTAGGTCAAAAGCTAACCCTAAAAGCCACCAAGGTTCATTCGGCCAAGCATGTTTTTAAGGGTTCAATGAAGTTTCATGCTATGTTTTCTTGTAACTATATGATGATGATAGGATTTAAAATGGATTAGGTGAGAAGCTAACCCTAAAAGCCTCCAAGGTATATTCGGCCAACATAGGTTTTGGTGATTAAATGAAGTTTTGTTTCATGTTCTATATGCAAATGAAGTTGTTGTTATGTTAAATGAGCCAACATAGGTTTTGGTGATTATATGAAGTTTTGTTTCATATTCTATATGCAAATGAAGTTGTTGTTATGTTAAATGAATTAGGTTAAAGGTTAACCCTAAAAACCCTACATGGACCATTCGGCCAACCTATGTTTTTGGGTGACTAAATGAAGTTTTAATCCATGTTTTATATGCAAATAAATTTGTTGTTATGTTAAATGAATTAGGTTAAAAGATAACTCTAGAACTCTTATGGAGCATCCAGCCATCATGAAATTTTGGGTGATTAAATGAAGTTTAATTCATGTCCTATGTGTAAATGAAGTTGTTGTTGTTGTGTTAAATGATTTAGGATGAAGGATAACTCTAGAACCCCTATGGGCCATTCGGTCACCATGTATTTTGGGGATTAAATGAAGTATTAATTCAGGTTTTATATGCATATAAAGTTATTGTTATGATTAATGAATTAGGTTAACATGTGTTTTATGTTTGGGTGAATGCATGTTGATTGGTGATATTAAATGATGCTAGATGAAGATAATATGCCTTAGGTTAGTGTTTACTTACTTTTGATGCCATGCCTATGTGTATGTGATATTTAAAATATGTTATGAAATGGAATACGATAAGATCATGAAATGAAACAAAACGATATGTCCACGGTATGAACATGATACGATGATGAAATGAAGAATGATATGTCATGAAATGAAGTATGGTATGAAAGATGATATGTTTATAAGTGAAGCATGATGTGTTATGAAATAAAGTGTGCTATGGTTGCAAAATGAAATAAGCTATGTTATAAAGTAAGCATATAAGTATTTTACCTTCTGCATGGCTTGTACCAGGACCTTAACAAGGTCCAAGAAGGGATGGGCTCCTATGATCCCCTAGGTCAATGGAATAAGACTCGGGCCTAGGATGGGCTTCTATGTATGATTGCCCCTAGGTCGATAGAATAAGACTCGGGCCTAGTACGGGATGGGCTCCAAGATGCCTTAGGTCGATGGAGTAAGACACGGGCCTAGGATAGGCTTCTACGCTATGACGATTGCCCCTAGGTCGATGGAATAAGACTCGGGCCTAGTAACCTAGTAGGTTCGAGATTTGCTACCTCGGGTCTATTTAGGGATGCACGCTATGATAATGAAGAAGTGGTACAATGTCGGGCCCAAATATGTTGAGAATTATGTTTACGTACCTATAATATATGTTTTCAAAAGCATCTTGCATATGTTACAAGATTTAGATTGTTATGTTCACACGTTATGTTGATATGCCATGATTATGCCACTATGTTACATATGAAGTATGTTCTGTTTGAGATGCCATACCTATATGTTGTATGTTATGTTGTTTTGCTAAGTTACGTATGTTATAGGTTATATTTGATTAAGTCATATATTTACATGTTATGCTGCTATGTTATAGATGATACATGTTATGCTGCCATGTTATGGATGATACATGTTATGTTTACTATGTTACTTATGCTACATGTAAGTTGATTACGCCTTGTATGTTACATGTTATATTTCTTATATGTTATGAATGTTACATGCCATCATTAATGTCGATGTATGGTTTTTGTGAGTAGGACAGGATCTTACTAAGCCTATGTGCTTATAGTTTATCTTTCCCTCGTACTGCAGATAAGGGTAAGGGATGGATAAACTAATGGGAGCAGCAGGAGGGGTCAAATGTGTATGGTAGTGGCATGGTGGAGAAGATCCGTTAGGTCTATATATATATATGTTTACCTATGATGATGATGTCTATGGATGTCCTTATTATGTCTTCTTATGATGGTGATGCTTAAGAACTTGAACTAAGCACTAAGTATCTATCTAAGTTATGATGCATGCTCTATGTTAATAAGAAGAAGTAAAGAAGAAGTAAGAAGAAGTATCTATATATGTTATGATGAATGCTCTATGTGAAGAAGAAGAAGTATATATATATATATATGTCAATGCATGTTTATGTTTTTTTTTTTTAAAAAAATGTCTAAAGTCTTCCGCTGTAAGAAGTACAAAATATGTATAAAGTCTTCCGCTGTATGTATGTATGTATGTATGTACGGTCGCGTCACGCGCCGCCCCTCCGGACGCTTAGGGGCCCGAAAAAGGGCGGCTAGGACTATGCTTAATGCATATTCTCTACCTAGCTACTTGTGGGCGGAAGCGGTTAATACCGCTTGCTATATCCAAAATAGGGTTCAAATCCATAGGTTTTTAGGAAAGACACCATTTGAATTATGGAATGAGACTATTCCCACAATTCATTATTTCAATGTCTTTGGATGTAAAGTTTATATTTTAAACACCAAAGATAACTTAGGAAAATTTGAATCCAAAGTGGATGAGAGAATCCTAGTTGGATACTCATCCACAAGTAGAGGATATAGAGTCTACAATAAGAGAACCCAAGGGATTGAGGAGTCCTCTAATGTTAAATTTGATGAAACCACTAGTACCTACCCTAGAAAGTCCTCCATTGATAAAGATATGAATGACAATAATAATAATCAAGACATTACCCAAAAACTTCAAAATTTAACCATAAGGGGTAATGATCAAGGAGGAGGAAGAGTAGATTCCGATGATGAAAGGAGGGTAGAAGATAACAATGATCAATTTGAAACCCCTTCTAGAACCCTAAGAATTCATCAAGATCATTCACTTGACCAAGTAGAAGGAGATCTATCTCAAGGAGTAAGAACTAGGTCATTTCATAGGGCTCCTACTAGTCAAGTTGCTCTTATTTCACAAATTGAGCCCAAATCGATCAATGATGCATTACATGATCCGGATTGGATATTGGCAATGCAAGATGAATTGGCTCAATTTGAGTGGAGTCAAGTATGGGAATTAGTACCTAGACCCAATGATAGCACCATAATTACTACAAGATGGGTCTTTAGGAATAAGCTAGATGATCAAGGAAATATCACTAGAAATAAGGCTAGGTTGGTTGCTAGGGGATTCAATCAAATTGAGGGGCTTGACTATGATGAGACTTATGCCCCAGTTGCTAGGTTAGAATCTATTAGAATTCTCTTAGGATATGCTTCCTACATGGGTTTTAAACTTTACCAAATGGATGTTAAATCGGCATTCTTAAATGGTTATATTAAGGAGTAAGTATATGTAGAGCAACCACCCGGGTTTGAGAACATAGATTATCCAAACCACGTATATAAGCTTAGGAAAGCATTATATGGGTTAAAACAAGCTCCCCGAGCATGGTATGAAAGATTGTCATCTTTCTTAATTTCTAAGGATTTTAGAAGAGGCCAAGTAGATCAAACCTTGTTTATAAAGTCAACATTAAAGGATATCTTTATAGCCCAAATATATGTTGATGACATTATTTTTCGGTCAACAAATGATGATCTACTTCAAGACTTTATAAAAAACATGGAAAATGAATTTGAAATGAGTTTAGTTGGAGAGCTTAATTTTTTCCTAGGGTTACAAGTTAAACAAACCAATGAAGGTATTCATATTTATCAAACAAAATATGCAAATGAAATGATCAAGAAATTTGGTTTAGAAAATGCCAAAATTGTAACCACTCCTATGGCCACTAGCACTAGAATAGATAGTGATCATGATGGTAAATCAATTGATCTTAAACTTTATAGGAGTATGATTGGTAGCCTTCTATACCTAACCGCTAGTAGACCCGATATCTTATTTGCGGTAGGTATGTGTGCAAGATACCAATCTTGTGCCAAAGAATCACATTTAGTAGCCGTTAAAAGAATTCTAAGATATATTAAAGGCACCCTAAATGTAGGACTTTGGTATCCTAGGACTAGGTCTTTTGAGTTACTTGGTTATACCGATTCCGATTATGCCGGTTGCAAATTGGATAGGAAAAGTACTACTGGTGGATGCCAATTTCTTGGGTCCTCTCTAGTTAGTTGGAGTAGTAGGAAGCAACATTGTGTTGCTTTATCAATCACCGAAGCCGAATATGTGGCTATGGGTGGTTGTGTAGCTAAATTGCTTTGGATGAGACATACTCTTGAGGACTATGAGCTACACTACTCTAACATTAAAGTTTATTGTGATAATGTGAGTACCATCAACTTGACTAAAAATCCGGTACATCACTCTAGGACCAAGCACATAGAAGTGAAACATCACTTCATAAGAGATCATGTGGCAAGAGGGGACATTGAACTTAATTATGTAGAATCTAAGTCCAACCTTGCCGATATCTTCACCAAAGCTCTTCCCAGACCGAATTTTCATCATTAAGGAGAGAGCTTGGTATGTGCTTTGTAGAGTAAAATTCTAGGCTTGCATGATCCCATATTCATATGTTAGTCTTATACCTTGATGCATCTCACAAAAGCCTTAAGAAACCTTGATTTTTGTATTGAGACACTTAGAAACATGTGAGATGATAGGGAAGGTGTACTTGGCTCATCATGCTTGTTATGATGCATTACTATGAGCCAATGACACACCTAGAGACATGAATACCTTATGGACCAATCATTGGGAAGGCTTGTATTCAAGTAATGAATACATAGCTCTAAGAACATGGTTGGAAATTCCAAATTATATATATTTTAAACTATGTTCATCATATTTTGAAAAACAGTTTTAAAATGGAACACAAAAGTGATACAAAGTTTGCAAAATCTTTAGAACTTTTGGTAGTTTCCAAATTTGTATCAATCTTGAAATCTGGAAAACATATATTTTTCAAACTATTTTTCCTTAATAAAGTATGATCTCAGAAATGTGTACACAAAATTTCGTGATTTTTCGAGGTTTCTAGAATTTCTAACACATTTCAAGTTGAGGTGAAAATTTGAAATTTCGATTAGAATGACGATGTTCAAAAACCAATAGCCCAATTTTATGATATTCAGTGTATGTTTGATGTCCTAAAACTATATCATGATAATATTGAGTATAAACAAAGTTTTAGGACTGTTTAATGCAGTGTTTTAGGGGGAGCTTCATAAATTATATCTTTTTCATCCCCAAACTTCCATTGTTAGTGCAAAGTTAGGACTTAATTGTTGAATTTTTGTTATGCTTTGGTTCAAATATTATTTACACATCATAAAGCATATCTTGGATTAATGGGGAGCTTAATATCAATCTTATACCTTAGTCCAAGATACAACATCTTTAATTCTTTCATTTATGAATCCTTCTCTTTTTGATGTATGTCAAAGGGGGAGAAGGAATGTCTAAGTTAGAATTCATATTGAAAATATGATTATGTGTGTATCTTTAAAGACCTAACTTAGATGATTGCCAAACATCAAAAAGGGGGAGATTGTTGGTGCAACAATGCCCCAAGTATTTATATGTTTTGATGTTTGAATAATCATCTAAGTTAGGCAATGTTTATGATCTAATTGCGAATATGTTTAAGTGACAGGTAAATCCAAGGATGAAGACTTGGTAAAAGAGAAGTCCAAGTATGATCTTGGCAAGGAAAGTCCAAGGGATGGACTTGGCGGCATAAGACGAAGCTTGTAGTCTTGGCAGCGTAAAGTCCAAGAGAACCTTGGAAAAAGAAGTCCAAAGTAAAGTCTTTGCAGCACAAGTCCAAGCTTGTAGTCTTGGCAACATAAAGTACAAGCATTTGGCAACCCAAGACATGACGAAACCGAAAGAAGCTCTTGGAAGCAAAGCGCAAAGGATGAACAAGGCGCGGACTCGGAGGGATCCTGGAGGCGCAAGGCTTAATGAGGAGCTAGAAGGTTGAGTCTAGGTCTAGGGTGTAAAATCAAGTGTGAATTACTCATACTTGATGTATCGTCGGTGCTCGGCCGAGTCGTGGTGAAACCACGACCATCGATCGCTTGGATGGGTGATCGACGATGTTAGACCGGCCGACCGCCAATAGTGGCGGTCGATCGATCAACACAAAAACGAGCATGAGTGTAGTCGCACTCGATCGCGGCTACGATCACTGATCGATCACTCCATCGGTCGAATGATGGAGGGATTAGTCGTGATCACTTGGCCGCTTGGAAATGACACGCGTATCTCCGCGGATCCGCCTTTTCGTGGTCGTTGGTGGCGACGATCGATGATAATCATCAGTCGACTGATCGAGGTCCAACGGGAAAAATAGCCCCTCTTCTATAAGAAGGGGCCTTGGGGAGCTTGGTGAAAGTAGTTCTCTTATTCGTAGCTACACCCTCGTGCTCACCAAGCTTTCCCAAGTGCTTTAGTGATTCTAAACCTCCTCTTCTCTAGATTTTAATCTTCCATCATTATAAAGAAGAGGAGAGCATTGTAAGATAAGGTTTCTCCACCTTGGTTCATCCAAAGGAGGTTTTAGTGAAGATTGGCTAGGGCTAATCCACCTTACGGATTACCGTGGAGTAGGAGCGTCATCTCCGAACCATGTACATCGGGTGTTAGCATTGGTTTCTTGTTTCGTATTCTTATTTACATTTGTATTTGTATTGCTTCCGCTAACGTATTTTGTAGAAACGAAGAAAGGCTAATCACCCCCCCCCCTCTAGCCATTACAAAGATCCTAACAGGGTTTATCCCAACCGTCGGATCTAGGGTTTCATCCCAACAGTCGAATCTAGGGTTTCATCTCAACTGTCGGATCTAGGGTTTCATCCCAACCATTCGATTTAGGGTTTTATGTTCCATCATTGGATCTAGGCTCCATGAGGTTTTAATAAGGCTAGGATAGGGACCATGAGGAGGAGTTGGATCTTGGCCATCCGATGGATCGGAACCACACAAACTTGATCCATCAATGATGTTCCATTCCACTAGAGGATCATCATTGATCTACCTCACCAACCCCCATTTATATGGGATCCATATATTATTTGCACAACTATCTCCGCGTGTTTAAGATATTGAATGTCTGTCAATTAATTGATTTACTGACCATCAATTAATTAACATCTAACTCCTCGAGTAGTACCACTCAACCTTATTATCATGTTGACTAAGTCAACCCGCGGGGTTTACATGATAAACCTTATGAGCTCCTCAAGGGGACATCATCAACCTAATATATAGGACACGGATTCCTTCTATAATCAACGGCACACCATATAAATAATATCATTTCCCAACTTACCGGGCCTATTGATTTAATCTTTAAATCTCACCCATTGGTAAATCAAAAAAATAAATACTAAGTACATGTGTCCGTTATTATATCGGGATTTAGAGCATGTGCAACATAATACCCGAGGTCTGATTCAATCATATAGTCAGCAATAGATTGAATCACCTCTATGTCGGTCCTGCTTAATACACACAAGATGTACTAGTGTAATTCAATGGTCAAGATAAATCAATACCAAATCACACTACAACCACGCCAATGGTTTGTCCAAGACCATCTTGGTTGTGAGCCTATACTCATATTCTACAAGGAACTGATAACATGATCTTTTGTGCCTTACCAAGCACCACGTTATCTACAATGTAGAGTATTAGACAATATGCACACATATAATAAATATAAAGTGCAAACAATGATCATGTGATTCTTATTTCAAAATAAAGATGTCCATACAAAAGGCTAGGCTTTCAGTATACATCCCAACATAAACTGCAAATTGAATAGCAAAATCTAAAATGAAATAAAATTGAAATAATATAAAATAAAACAAGATAATAAATCTAGCCTAAGTCTGATCCAATTATCCACTTCTCGATTCGATATCGAATCAATCAATCCCCGACAATGGCGCCAAAAACTTGATGCACGCGAACACGACCTCAAATCTCGAAACGGAGACCATCGAGGACTCGAAGCGCGTGCTCACGCTCAACGACCGCAAGTGCATGGGTGCCGTCAAGTAATAATATAGATTATCGATCCCACAGGTACTGAGATTCGAATACCGATCTATTCGGTGGACGTTATTGTTCAGAACTTGATTCTAAGGGTTGCGATTAGGAGGGTTGTCGGCGGTCCTAACTCTAGTACGGTGTCACATGGAGGAAGAGAAGGGATGCGATTAGGAGGGTTGTCGGCGGTCCTTACTCTAGTACTGTGTCACATGGGGGAAGAGAAGGGTTGCTACGAGTCTTTAGATGGATTTTAGGATTTCAGTTTAGTTTGTGTGTTGTAGAACACATTGTCAATTGGGTTTGTCTAGGTTTCTAGCTACGGTTTTGTGAAAAGGACATCATACACTCCCTCGATGAGCCTTCGCATCTATCATAAGCTACCTCTGCCATTACTAGGTCGACCCCTAGACTTAGGATGGGATAGGCAGTACGAGGATGCCAAATCGATCCCTGTAAAGAGTAAAAAATGAGGCACGTTTCCTACACTATCGCATCCTTCTACCCACAGTTACAGGCGATGAGGCCAACCCCTAGGTTCCTCTTTAATTCCCCTAAATCTTTGATATGAGGGCTTTCACCCCTTGTATCAGCTAAGCACAGTGACTAGAAAACCAAAACAATAGCCATAGATCTAAACCAAACACCAATTGCAAATGTAGACTCAAGAACGAAAAGATATTTGAACCAACATGTTCTAACGCAACACAAACTACTCCCTAGTCCTAGAATTAGAGAATTTACTCCATGAATGTAAGAAAGGAAACACAAGGCATTGTCAAATACAAATATACAATATAAAGCATGGAAAGAATATAAATTACAATGCATTGAGGCCCTTCTCTCTTGTGTTGAGGTGTAGAACTTGTGTCACAAGCACTTCCTTCCTCCCAGTTGCGAGTCTCCAAAGCTTTTTAGGGCTTCGGAGTGTTGTTCCAGCTGTCATGCCTCCTCCCTAGGGTTTGGAAGCTATAGGGCGGCTCCCTCATTATCCTTCACCTCTTAGATAAGTTTCCTATATATAGAGGCGACTCCGGCTTTCCATAAATGCTTGAAAAACCCTATTTCCTTAAATTTGCGGTACCGCCACACGACCGTGTTAATTTCACATGGCCTGGCCATGTGCAAGGCTGGAAAACAGATGAAATCTCAGCTGGAAATTGAGCTAGAAAAAAGGCACGACCGTGTGTTTTCACACGGCTTGGCCGTGTCTTTTTTTTAGAGCCTTTGTTTTGATCTGTTTTGCTTCAGAAACATGCACAAGTCTTGGGACATGGCCAATGTGTGTTCCCTAAGGTCCATGTCCACAAATTGCTCCATTTTTGCTCCAAAAATGCCGCCCTACACATAAATTAACAAAAGTAGATCTCCTAACTAGAAAATAGGAAATGCATGCAAAACAAAGTAAAATATGCATGAAACAAATATAAAATGAAATGAGATGTGAGCGAAAACTACTCCTAAAACTCTATATATTTTGCTCACTTCACAATACTCAAGCTTGAACATTCCCTTACCAAGACCCATGCTTGGAATTTCCATGCCAAGTACCCATGACTTGGACTTTTCATGCCAAGTACACAAGACTTGGACTTTCCTTGCAAAGTACACAAGACTTGGACTTCTCCATCAAATGGTCAACCCCATGTCAACCATATAGTCAAACAATGGTCAAACAATCGTCAAACATCAAAATAACTCTCGAGTTAAACTCGAGTCTGGTCAATCATGACCCTGGTCGATTGCACCAACAATCTCCCCAAACCATTGTCAAATATCAAAATACTACTCGAGTCCAACTCGAGTCAGGTAAATCATGTTTTGGGCTGATTACAGCAACAGATGTCACTCATTGCTTATGTTTCTAAAAGGGTTTTAAAAACATTGTCAACATTGCAATAACCTATTGGGTCACACACAAAGAACATATTATTTTGGAGATAGGATCATCTTAGTTTGACTAAATGAATCATTAATTAATTAAATGGACTAGAATGAGTTAGACTCATTGCTTGGCCAAACTTGAGTTGGACTCAAATTGGTTTGATTTGAGTTAGACTCAAATGAAACCAATTGAAGAAGGCAAATGAGAAGGGGTTGAACATTCATGCATGATGGATGAAGATTAATCATGCATTAATGAAAAAAAGAGCACCAAAGGTTAGCATGATTAATGATGATTAATCTTGCATGAAATGGGATTAATTGCATGCAATGGGATTTCATGAAACTCCTCAACGTTGCATGCAAATGGATTAATTGCATGCAATGGGATTTCATGACACTCCTCAATGTTACATGCAAATGGATTAATGCATGCAATTGGAATTTGAGAAGTTTTCTCAACATTGCATGCAAATGAGATTAATGCATGAAAATGGTATATGAGAATGCTACTCAATGTGAGTGGGTATGATCTCTTCCTTGTCGTGTATCCCATTTATGCCTTGCATCCCTTTTCTTTCTCCCTTCATCTGGCCAAAAACTACTCCTTGGTGGAGAGCCATGGTGTGGTTGCTGGCACAACCAAAGGTTTTTTATCCTTCTCCAAGATAGTGTTCATGTGGATACCATAGAGGCGCAGTCATTCTGATCACGCTAAGATCCGTCATCATGGAGTTACTGTCGGGATTGCGAAGGGCTATGCTACAAGGGTAACTTCTCAACTACGATGTCGTTAAAATAAATGATTTTCTTTATGTATATACATGGATCTCTGGAGGGATCAAGTCTTTTTCCATTGCGTTTGCGATTGTTTTCGTAAAAGATCCCAATAGTGGTATCAGAGCCACTTGTGTATACATAAAGATCATTGTATGTCATTTTATATGTGATATAAAATTTGAATAAGAAGTTTATTATTAATGCATGCACGATTATTTGGGTGATTTTGTGCAACAACACGTGCATGGCATATTTGTTGGTCAAACAACATGTTTGTCGTTCAAATCTAACACCCAAATTTGCTATGAATAGTGGCAAGAAAGGGTCTCACATTCATTGTGATGGACTAAGGGCTGCAACTCATTCAAAGAGTTGTTAAAATAAAATCTTGCTCCGTGGGTGCGACTCGACTCAAGGGTGCCGCCTGACTCGTTAATCCTAGCGAGACCTCCACATCAGAGCGCTTAAAAGTCATGTTTACATCATAATGAAAATCTACATGCCTCAGCTTTAAGGATACAGACGCCATGGCTCTTATGCGTTAATCCCAGTAATACGTAACTGTTGTGGATGTGTTGTGTGTGCATGTTGTAATTCATAATACGACTTGTGTGTCGTGCCTTCCTCTCTATTTTTCCTAGTTGTAAATAAAACTAGATTTAGACTCGAATGTAACTCGAGTATTCTTATTTTGTAATGTACAAAATGAGGAGTGAAAAATATGTTGGAGGATGAAATTACAAGAAGGATACCAACAACACACAACAACCAAAGGACGCACTTGGAGAAGATGTTATCCCTAGGTTTACCCATTTCTCTTCTCATTGGCTTGAGGAGATCGTAGATTCGGGCCATAACCATGTCACGCTTAAGCTTATATGTTGTTGATATATGCTTTGGGTGTATGTGATGCATGTTAGATAATAATTTTACATTAATTAAGTCAATATAGATATGCCTACCAAAGTTTGATACGCACTACTACCTCGATCATTTGTTGTTGGGTTTGCCAAAATAAAGTAACACATTTTATCTTGGTAGAGTGCGAGTGGACAATTGTGATGTCCCGCTATCAAACTTTGGTGAGACTTAACTAAGTTATCTTAATTAGATTGAGAACTTAGAGGCATGTCCTAAAAGTTAGGAAGATAGGGTAAAAAAACAATTATACTAAGTCTTGGGCGATTAGCAAAAGTTAACTCAAGATGATGTGTAATATGGATCTTGACTCTTTTTCTTCTAAAGAGTTGCATAAGATGTAATTGGTGAAATATTACCTACCTAATCATATTAAATCTTGGGCGATTAGACAAAGCTAACTCAAGGTGAGGTATGATGTGGATCTTGTCCCACATAAATTTGTAGATGTTGGCCTAGGAGCTAGTAGTGTGGGCAAAAGGTGTTTGCCTACATCCATGACTATCCCCTACCGAAGCTCTATGATTCAATGGGAATACCATTAAATTAAAGGTCTAATTAAATGATTTAGATATGATACTTATTTCTGCATTTTACTGTTGTAGATCACCATGTCATCTAACACGTCAAATACCCTCTCTCTTTGCGATCTGTCCTTGAGAAGGACAAGCTCAACGGAGCTAATTTCCTAGACTGGTATAGAAACTTGAAGATTGTTCTCAAGTAAGAATGAAAATTGTACGTCCTAGAGCAACCTCTTCCTAAAGCACCCGCCACTCGTGGGAGAAAGATGCTTACAAGAAGCATCAGGATGATACACTAGATGTATCATGCCTAATGCTTGCCCCCATGAACTCTGAGCTTCAGAAGTAACATGAGAACATGGATGCACATGATATGGTTGAGCACATGAAACAACTATATCAAGGGAAAGCTAGGCACGAATGGTTTGAGGTGTCTAAGGCCCTATTTGCATGCAAGATGCAAGAAGGAACTCCTATAGGAGCTCACGTACTCAAGATGATTGGGTATGTAGAGAACCTTGAGAGACTAGGATTTCTACTGGGCTATGAATTGGCCACTGACCTTATCCTTCAATCATTGCCTGAAGGGTATAGTCAATTTGTGATGAAATATAACATGAACGAAATTGACAAGCTTCTGCCTAAGATGCTCAGCATGTTGAGAACTGTTGAACCTAATCTCAAGAAAACCAAGACTAGTAACATACTGATGGTTAAAAAGGAAAAAGGCAAAAAGAAGCCTAAAGGCAAGGGTAAGACCCAAGCCAAAGGCAAGGCCAACTCTACTACATCAAAGGCTAAAGGCAGGGTGTCTATGGAAGGGGACTTCTTCCACTACGGTGAGACCGAACATTGGAAGTGGAACTACAAGTTATACCTAGAGGAAGTTAAGAAAAAGAGAAGTGAGACTTCTGCCTCAGTTATATATGTTATAGAAGTTAATTTATCTATTTCTTCTTCATGGGCATTAGATATCGGTTGTGCATCACACATTTATACTAATGTGCATGGCCTAAGAAAGAGTAGATCATTGACAAAGGGCGTTTCTTCTTTAACTAAGAACATTATCTCTGTTTCTTGTTTGGACAAGAGAGGTTTCTCATTCATGATAAAGGACAAATGTTGTTCTATTCACTTAAATGATATGTTGTATTGCAGTGCATTTCTTATGAATGAACTCTATATTTTGGACATTGAAAACCCAATCTATAACATAAATACCAAACGATTTAAATCAAATTATTTGAACCAAACATATCTCTGGCATTGTCGCCTAGGTCACATAAATGAGAGTCGTATATCCCACCTCCATAAGGATGGATTACTGGACTCATTTGATTTTGAATCATATGAGACAAGCGAATAGGCAAGATGACCAAGACTTCATTTAGTGGACATGGCGAAAGAGCGATAGATTGATTATGACTCATACATATTGATGTATGTGGCCCTTTCAATATCGCTACTAGTGGAGGCTATCAGTACTTCATCACTTTTATTGATGATGTCAGTAGATACGACTATGTGTATCTCATGAAACACAAGTTAGAATCCTTTGAAAAGTTCAAAGAATTCAAGAGTGAAGTACAAAACCAACTTGGCAAAAGTATTAAGATGCTTTGATCAGATCGAGGTGGTGAATACCTTAGCTAACAGTTTCGTGACCTTCTTATTGAGTCTGGGATCATATCTCAACTCACTCCACCTGGAACACCATAGTGGAATGGTGTATCCGAATGGAGAAATCGTACTTTATTATATATGGTATGATCGATGATGAGTCAGACTGATCCACCTACTTCCTTCTAGGGATTCGCTCTAGAGATGACTGTCTTTACACTTAACCGCATTCCATCTAAAGTTGTCATAAAGACACCATATACGATATGGACTAGAAAGAGTCCCAAAATGTCTTTTATGAAGATTTGGGGTTGTGAGGCTTATGTTCGACGTCATGTCTCTGACAAACTAGGCCCCAAATTAGACAAGTGCTACTTTGTAGGATATCCCAAGGAAACGAAGGGATATTACTTTTACAATCCAACACAAGGCAAAGTGTTTGACACTAGAAATGGTGTATTTCTAGAAAGAGAGTTCATTTCTAGAAGAACTAGTGGGAGTCAAATCTATTGAAGAAGTTCAAGATATAGATAGCATTGAGGCCTTGATGGAAATTGAACAGGCCCCATAAAGTGTTATGAATGATGAGATTGTTGCACAAGAAATTGTGGAGCAACAACTTGTGCAAGTAGACCAAGCTCTTCACAAGTCTAATAGGATATGTCATCAGACTGAGAGATATTCATTTCTCTTGTCTAACCATAATGATGTTATGCTTGTTGAGTTGAACAAGGCTACATCTTATCAAGAAGCTGTGATGAGTCGAGATTTTGAGAAATGTCTAGAGGACATTAAGTCCGAAATAGAATCCATGTATACTAACCAAGTATGGACTTTAGTTGATCAACCTGAAGGGGTCAAACCCATTGGGTGTAAGTGGGATTTTAAGAGAAAGACTGACATGGAAGGTCTTATGCATACCTATAAAGGGCGATTGGTAGCTAAAAGTTTCAAGCAGATTCATGGTATTGACTATAATGAAACTTTTTCACCGGTTGCGATGCTTAAGTCTATTCGGATCATGCTTGCTATTGTAGCTTACCATGATTATGAGATCTGGAAAATGGATGTCAAAGCTACATTTCTGAATGGAAACCTACTCGAGGATGTGTACATGACACATCCTGAGGGTTTTGTAGATCCAAAGCATGCTGGAAAGGTATGAAAGTTGCAAAGGCCCATTTATGATTTAAAGCTAGCATCTAGAAGTTGGAATCTTCGATTCAATGATGCAATCAAAGAGTTTGGTTTCATCAAGAATGAAGATGAACCCTGTGTCTACAAGAGGGTTAGTGGGAGAATAGTTATCTTTCTTATCTTATATGTTGAAGACATACTTCTTATTGGAAATGATATCCCTATGTTGCAGTCTGTGAAGACTTGGCTTGGGAATTGTTTCTCGATGAAAGATCTATAGAGATAGATCTAAGAGACTTCTTGGCCTAAGTTAGAGTACATACTTTGACAAGGTCCTAAATTGTTTTGCCATGCAGAATTCCAAGAAGGGATTTCTACCAATGTCACATGGTGTGAGTCTTTCGAAGATTCAATGCCCCTCATCTAAAGAGGAGAGAGACCACATGGATCAGATCCCTTATGCATCTGCTATAGAGTCTATCATGTACGCCATGCTTTGTACTCGCCTCGATGTCTTGTATGCTTTGAATATGATGAGCATATACCAGTTAGATCCAGGTGAAAGTCACTGGACAGTTGTCAAGAATATTCTTAAATACTTACAAAGGATGAAAGAATATTTCTTGATATTTAGAGGCGATGAGGAGCTAGCTGTAAAGGGTTACAGGGATGCAAGCTTCCAAACCGATAGGGATGATTTTAGATCACAGTCAGGGTATGTATTTTTCCTGAATGGTTGCACTGTGAGCTGGAAGAGTTCGAAGCAAGACATAGTCGCAGATTCTACAACAAAAGCCAAGTATATTACTGCGTTTGATGCGGCAAAGAAGGTTGTTTGGATTCAGAAGTTCATCACTGAACTTGGGGTGGTTCTTAGCATAGCAGACCCTATAGACCTCTATTGTGATACCAATGGGGGTATTGCACAGGTTGAGGAACCTCTCTCTCATCAGTGATCTAAACACATACTATAGTGGTTCCATCTCATTCGAGAGATCATCGATAGAGGAGACATGAGGATATTCAGAGTACCGACAGATGCTAACATCGTAGATCCTTTGACAAAGGCTTTGGCACAGAGAAAGCATGATGGTCATACTAGGTCACAGAGTATTAGATATTACAGTGATTGGTACTAGTGCTAGTGGGAGATTGATAGTAGAAACCGTTAGAGCCAATTATGTGATGATTGACTAGGGACTTATGTATAGTATTCTATTTATAATAAAGGCAAAGTTTTGTTGGGATGTATACTAAAAGCCTATCTTTTATATGAACATCTTCTTTTGAAATAAGAATTACATGATCATTGTTTGCATTTTATTTTTATGCATATTGTCTGATACTTTATATTGTAGATAATATGGTGTGTGGTGTCACACAAAAGATCAAGTTATCTGTTCCTTGTAGAGTATAAGTAAAGGCTCACAACCAAGATGGTTTTGGACAAACCATTGACATGGTTGTAGTGTAATTTGTTCTTGGTTTATCTTGACCATAGAATTACACTAGTGCACTTTGTGTGTATTCAGCAGGACCAATTTAGAAGTGATTCAATTTATACTGACTATATAATTGAATCAGACCTCAGATATTATGGTGTACATGCTCTTAATCCCGATATAATAACGGGCACATGTACTTAGTATTTATTTCTTTGCTTTACCAATGGGCGAGATTTATGTGTTAAATCGATAGGCCTGGTATGTTGGGAAATAATTTTATTTACATGGTGTGTTATTGATTATAGGAGGAAACTGTGTCCTATACACTAGGATGATGATGTCCCCATGAGGACCTCATAAAGTTCATCATGTAAATCTTCCAGGTGGACTTGGTCCAACATGATGATAAGGATGAGTGGTACTACTCATGGAGTTAGATATTGATTAATTAAATTGTCAGTAATTTAATTAATTAATGGACATTCGATATCTTAAACACAGGGAGATATTTTGTACAAATAATATATGGAGCCCATATTTAATTATGGAGGTTGGTGAGATAGGTCAACGATGATCCTCTAGTGGAATGGATCATCATTAATGGATCGGGTTATATGTGGTTCGGATCCATTGGGTGGCCAAGATCCAACTCCTCCTCTTGGTCCCTATTGTAGCCCATTATAAATACCTCATGAAGCCATGACCTAAGAGGGAAAGTGGTGGACGTGGAGAGGCTTGGGCGGCAAGGGTTAGGGTTTTCCTTCTAGGGCCTACGACAACAAGAGGAGAGCTAGGGTTTTTCCTTCCTTTCTTTCCCTTTGGCCGATGCCACCCTCTCCTTCTCCTAGGGTCGGTGGCAAGAGGAGCTAGGGTTTAGTCCCTTCTTCCTTTCATTGGTCGGTGCCTCCCTCTCCTTGTCCTAGGGCCGGCGGAAAGAGGAGCTAGGGTGTAGCCCTTTCTTCCTTTCATTGTTCGGCGCATCCTTTTCTCTCCTTAGGGACGGCGGACACCAAACATAGAGTTTGGTGGTCTGCACAAGCAAGGAGAAGAAGGGAGGATTTTCTTCCCTTGTTCGGACCGAGCAAGGAAGGGAAGATACGTGGTTTAGAAGGCTTCAATTCTTGGAAGATCATCACCCACACGACGTCCAAGAAGAGGACAGGAATACAATAGAAGATCAAGAGGTAAAACAAGAGGTATAACCTTGTTTAATTTTGATTCTTGTTATTTTGTATTTTGTATGTTGTTAGTTGACATGGACCCTGATCATAAACACAAAAACCGGCGATCTGTACATCATCTATTCTGCGGCTAATCGAGGAAATGGGTTTGGTTGCTTGAACAACAAGTTTGTTCAAGCGACCGCTCAAATTGAATAGCACGATGATGAATCGGTTGCTTGGGCAATCAATCTCCGTCCGAATTAGTTTTAATTAAAAAAATTTTAATCCAGGGACGTGAGACAGGATAGCCATGCACAAGCGACCGAAGAGAACCGAAGAAACAACCTCTTCCCTTCAAGTGGTATCATAGCCATGGTTTTCAATTTTGTGTGTTTTGGATTCGGTTACTTTCACGTATTTATCATATATTTTTTATGTCGGATAATAGTAGGATGTGCATAGGCTAACTTTTTGCTTACAGGCATAAGATCTAACTATTATGGCTATGTGAATGTATGTGATTGTGTGTGTGTGATTGTAATTAATTATTTGAATTCTTGGGGTTGACGAGGCTAATTAGTATTTAATTTTTATAATTAAATACGACATTATTTACCCGCTCATTTTAATTTACTTTCGATCTAGATTTGTTGTACACTACTTCGTGGAGTATAGGATCGATGGATGTAAATTAAAATAGTTTATCTCGGCTCGGATCCCCTTGTGGCTTGCACATGGTAAAGGGAGGAGCAGACGACGTGGCGAAACGACAGGAAACATATTGGAAAACAAAAGCCATAATAGTTGAATTTTTTTTTCATATTTATTGCTTATTGTTTGATATGCATGTTGTGTGTGTTTGAAAATTCCTCAATTTTAAATTACTAAGTGGGAGAGGGATATTTTTTAATTTCGTGGCCTCCATTACAATTTGACATGTGATGCAAACAAACTTGCATGTTGGCTCTGAGTGCCTTCCTCCATATCAAATGGTTTGTTTTGCGGATCACTAGGTCAAATATGGTTGTAGGAAAATTTTTAGGAGCGTGTGTACTTCCCCATCGGAAGGCACATAATCCGAGGTAATTGCCTTAGTATTGCATAATGGTAAATCCTTAGATGCAAATAACAGTATCCTCCCCATTGAAGTCACTGCTTTTATTTGTAGGTACAAAGAGGAACCAACTATTAATTTTATTTGTCAAAAAGTAAGGTTGACAGGATAATAAAATTAATGGGTAAAACCTCCTCTTACAAATGTAGAATTCATATACGTCCACACTATCGTGGCATACGATATTCTCGGTGTTTTGAGGTGTTGGTTGATTTTGAAATTTTATTGTTTGAGGAATCAATAAATTTTTGAAATCTAATGTTTTGATCACTGTGATTCTTAGGTTTTTCAAAATGGCTTTCAACCCACTTGCAGTGATTCTAAAAGAAAACAAACTTACTAGCCCTAATTATGTTGATTGGAAACGGAATCTGGACATTGTCTTGACTGCTGAGGAGTACAAATATGTGCTCTTCGAAGAATGTCCTCATGAGCCTACGGATGATTCTGGTAAAAAGGAGAAAGAGAGTTATAGGAAGTAGATCAAGGCAGATGTGATGGCACAGTGTTACATTTTTGCTTCTATGTCAAATGTATTGCAACATCAGCAGCAGGCCACGACTACTGCCTATGACATGATGCTCAATCTCAAGGAACTTTTCAGACATCAAAATTGGGCTGCTAGGCAGGAAGCTATGAGAAACTTGATGATGACCACCATGATTGAGGGAACACCTATGAGGGATCATGTTCTCATGATGATGGCTCATTTGAATGAGCTGGAAGACCTTGGAGCGGAGATCGATGGGGAAACCCAGGTCGATATCATTCTCCAATCTCTACCTAGAAGTTTTGAGCAGTTTCGCCTGAACTACAACATGAATAAGAGGTTGTATTCGTTGGTGGAGCTTTTGATAGAACTCCAGGCGACAGAGGGGCTTTTTCGTCAGAGTGCTCATGCCATGGTTGCTCAAAAGGTTTCTACTTCTAAGCCAAAAGGCAAGAAGAAGAAGAAACAAGGCGTGACAAAGATGGTGGCAGGTTCTCAAGAAGGAGTGAAGAAGCCTAAAGGCAAGTGCTTCACTTGCAAGCAGACTAGACATTGGAAGGCGGACTGTCCCAACTGCAAACAGAACAAAGGTATATCATTTAGTTTAGTTGTTGAAACATGTTTAGCATTGTTATCTACCGGTACCTTGTGTGTATATACGGGAGCCACTGATCATGTCTGTAATTGTTTGCAGGGGTTCCAGGAAACCAGATGACTAGCTGAGGGAGAGATTACCGTTTACATGGGCAATGCTACGAAAGTGGCAGTTATTTGCAGTGGGAGATGTTTATTTATCTTTTGATAGGAATAAAACTTTGGTTCTGAAAAATTGCCTTTATGTACCTACATTTAGAAAGAATTTGATTTCAGTTTCTAAATTATTTATGGATGGGTATTCTATTTCTTTTAATGACAAAGTTGTTATAAAAAGGAATAGGGAGATTATCTGTTCTGGTGCGTTGGTGGGAAATTTATACACTCTTGAACCAAAAACACCCACGATGAAAATAGAAATAAATAGCTCATCTTCTATGTCTAATAAGAGAAAAGAACCTTCGAAAGTGAACCAAACATATCTTTGGAATCTAAGGTTAGGTCATATTAACCTGAGTAGGATTCAAAGGTTGATAGTTGATGGTCCTATGGGTTCATTGGTGGTGGAAGATTTCCCAACCTGTGAATCTTGCTTGGAAGGTAAAATGACCAAGAGGCCTTTTAAGGCCAGGGGTATAGAGCCAAAGATGTGTTGGAATTCGTTCATTCTGATATGTGTAGTCCTATGTCTATCCAGGCTAGAGGTAGTTTTGAATATTTTGTCTCTTTTATAGATGATTATTCAAGATATGGATACATTTACTTGATGCGGCCCAAGTGTGAATGCTTTGACAGGTTCAAAGAATTCAAGGCTGATGTGGAGGAACGTCAAGGTAAAAGTATCAAGACACTACGATCTGATCGTGGTGGTGAGTACCTCTTGGGAGAGTTTAGGATTTACTTATCAGAGACTGGGATTCAATCCCAACTGTCTGCACTTAGTACACCCCAATAGAATGGTTTGGCAGAGCGAAGGAATAGGACTCTTATAGAGATGGTTAGATTGATGATGAGTTATTCTAATTTATCGGATTCGTTCTGGGGGTATACTCTGGAAACGATAGTGTATATTCTGAACTTGGTACCATCTAAATCAGTACCTTCTACTCCCAAAGAATTGTGGACAGGGCGAAAGCCTAGTCTGAGACATATTTGGATTTGGGGTAGTCCAGCACATGTGCTGAAGGGAGATGCGGGTAAGTTAGAATCTCATACAGAAGTGCGCCTGTTCCTAGGATATCCTAGAGGAATGAAAGGTGGTTTGTTCTATAGTCCTAGAGATCAGAGGGTGATCATTAGCACGAATGCCCAATTTTTAGAGGAAGACTATGTGATGAACCACAAGCCCTTGAGCCAGATTGTTCTAGAGGAATTAAGAGGGGAAGTCACTACTTCAGTACCAACGGTACAAGAGGACATACCACAAGTGACTGCACCGCGTGTCACAGAGGATACACAGGTGATACCTCATCGTAGTGGGAGGGTTGTTAGACAACCTGATAGATTTATGTTATTGGGAGAATCTTCTGATTTGGTCCCTAGCGAACATAAACCTGATCCCTGGACATATGACGAGGCACTCCAAGATAAAGATATGGTATCTTGGCAAAGGGCGATGAATTATGAGATAGAATCTATGGATTCAAATTAGGTCTATGAGCTTGTAGAACCACCCAAATGTGTAAAAGCCATTGGATGCAAGTTGATCTACAAAAGAAAGAGAGGATCAGATGGGAAGGTAGAGACCTTCAAAGCAAGACTTGTTGCGAAAGCGTATACTCAGAAAGAGGGCATCGATTATGAGGAGACTTTTTCACCGGTAGTCATGGTAAAGTCTTTCTGGATTCTCTTGTCTATTGCTGCTCATAAAGATTATGAGGTTTGGCAGATGGATGTCAAGACAACTTTACTTAATGGAAGTCTTGAAGAAAACATCTATATGGAGCAACCAGAGGGATTCATTATAATAGGCAAAGAGCATCTTGTGTGCAAGTTTAATCGATCTATTTATGGATTAAAGCAACCTTCGAGATCTTGGAACATCCGCTTTGATGAGGTAGTCCAATCATATGGATTTATTCAAAGTTCGGATGAGTCTTGTGTATACAAGATATGTGACGGAAACATAGTGGTATTTCTTGTACTATACATAGATAACATTTTACTCATTGGCAACAATGTCAAAATATTATCAGACGTAAGGGTATGGTTGTCCAAACAATTTGATATGAAGGACTTGGGAGAAGTGGGACATATCCTTGGGATCAAGGTTATAAGGTATCGTAAGAAAAGGATGTTGTGCTTATCTCAAGCTTCATACATAGACACTATTTTAGCTCGTTTTAGCATGCAGAACTCCAAGAAAGGTTTTCTACCTTTTCTTCATGGAGTACCTTTATCTAAAGAGATGTATCCTAGAACGTCAAAGGAGATAGAGGAGATAAAGGCGGTTCCATATGTTTCGGCAGTAGGAAGCCTCATGTATGCTATGTTATATACGAGGCCCGATATCTACATTGTCATGGACATGGTTAGTAGATATCAGAGTAATCCAAGACAGGGACATTGGATTGCAGTAAAGCATATATTGAAGTACCTGAGAAGGACAAGAAATTATATGCTGGTATACCAGGCAGATCAATTACTCCTTGTGGGTTACACAGATTCTGACTTCCAATCAGATAGGGATAACAGTAAGTCTACCTTGGGTTAAGTGTTTACTTTGAGAGGTGGAGCCATTGTATGGAGGAGTGTCAAGCAGAAATGCATGACAGACTCCACCATGGAAGCTGAGTATGTGACAACCTCTGAGGCAGCCAAAGAAGATGTATGGCTCAGGAACTTCTTGATGGACTTGGATGTGATTCTTGGTTTGCCCAAAACTATCACAATTTATTGTGATAATAGTGGTGCAGTTGCAAACTCGAAGGAACCACGAGCCCGTAAGGCAAGTAAACACATAGAGCGCAAGTACCACCTGATACGAGAGATCGTAAAACAAGAAGAAGTTGCTGTCATTAAGATTGCATCAGAGGATAAGCTGGTAGATCCTTTCACTAAGGCCCTTCTGTTAGTTATAGCCCTAAGAACCAATCATGTGATGGTTGAATAGGGAACATTTTGTATCATATTCTATAAAGGCAAAGGATTGGTTATTATATTTAAGTCTTGCTTGTGCCAGCTAAATTAAATATAGTAATGCCCTAGAAAAGTAGGTTCTTATCTACAGCACATCAATTGGCAGAATTGATTATGAGAGGCTGTAGAGAACACTTTCTAAATGTTCCTAGTCAAGTATTAATATGCAAGGGCAATATTAATACATAAAGACTAGCATGTAGGTCAATTGATGACTTGATCTCACAAGTCATGGATATATATGATATCAAGTTGACACATGGGTATATATTAGAGAATACATACTGAACTGACCCGCCATGAGAAAGTTTCATGGATCGTTATATGAGTGTCATAAACTTTCTCATGTGACTATTGGTATGAATAGTCCTCAGACCTGAAGTCACTACGGTTCCCTACATAAGGAGTTATGTACTTTGGTATCGTCAAACGTCACCCGTAACAGGGTGGACCATAAAGGCGACATCGGGTATATAACAAATTATGCGGAGGGATGTGAGTGATGTAGATGGGATCTATCCCTCCTCATATGACGACAGTGATATCGGTGGGCCCCTTGATTGAGTAGAACTACTAAAACGCATGGCCATGCTCGAATGAGTCAATATGAGATATTGAGCTCATTTGTTTGAGTTAGTTTACCTGTGGATCAAGAAACACATAGATTGATCGAGGATGACACGGTCTATGCCTCATTGATCAATCTGATATCAAGGATAGAAGGACACGGTCATATATTATAGTAGTCACGGAAAGGTTAGTCGGATCTTGGCTTATCTCGTAACTTGGGTAGCAATGATGTATTGCTAGATGCCGCTCATTGCTTGTGTATCTAAAAGAGTTTAGATCCACTGCCAACGTTATGAGAGCCTATAGGGTCACACACAAAGAGCATGATGATTAGAGGAATTAGAGTATTCTAGTTTGACTAGAATAATTTGGGAATAAGCTTAAGTACAAAATGGTTTTTGGACTTTAAGCTTAATGAGAATTTTAGCTAATTGATTTAATGAGATTAATTCAATATGTTACCTTATTGATTTAATAAGATTAATTCAATATGATAACCTAAGCTTAATTGAATTAATAAGATTAATTCAATATGATAACATAAGCTTAATTGAATTAATAAGATTAATTCAACATGCATGAATGCCACATAAGAATGCCACATAAGCATGCCACATAAGCATGCCACCTAAGCATCCACCTAAGCTAGTTAAGGTGGAAGGAAACAAAATGGTTTTGTCTCCTTAAGTGGCCGGCCAAACAAGGATATGTCTCAATGCAATGGATTGCATTGAATGTGTGGAGGTGAAAGGGTTTTTCCAACCCTATAAAGACACGGCCAAAAGATAGCATTGGCTTTGTTGTTGGTGGAAGCTTTGGTTGTGTTGGCTTGTGAGAGAGCTTGGTGGAGAGCTTTGGTTGTGTGGGTTTGTGAGTGTAGGCTAGCAAGAAGAGTAGTCTTCTTCTTCCTTTCTCCTTTCTCTCTTCCTCTCCTTTAGGACTTCTCTAGCAAGAAGTAAAGGAGAGCTCTTCTAGTTTTCTTTGTGAGACAAGAGCTTGCTCGTGTGGATACATATAGAGGCATGACATTTGAACGTGCTAAAAGATCCAACAAACCAAAAGGAAAAGCGGATTACAAAGGGCACGCAACAAAGGTAATCCTCCTATAAGATAGGTTTGCTTTTAGAGAAATTTATTTTATACGAGTTTTCTGCAAGGATCACTAGGAAGGGATCCTAATTTTTCCGTTGCCCATATATGCCATTTTGCATACAAGAGATCCCTACAAAGGGTATCAGCCACTTGAAAGATCGTATAAAATAGGTTTTCTCTATTTTATATGTGATATAGAAGTAGGATAAATTTTATTATGAGTTGATAATTGCATTAGCAATTTTTCAAACATAATAAAATATCCAATGTCTTTAAAAGTTAAAATGACATGGTGCATGGTTATGGCCTAGTCCCAAAAAGTTTGTGAATGTGTGTGTAAATTCTTAAATACGGCTGCGTGTGTCGTGCCTTCCTCCTAAAATTCTTGTTGTAAAATTAGTTTTAGACTCGAATGTAACTCGAGTATTTCTCCTTTGTAATGTAAAAACAAAGATGGAGGGTCCATTGGAAGATGAGGTTACAAGGAGGAAGTCAACACACAAGACAACCAAAAGGAAGCACTTAGGAGAAGATGCTATCCCTAGGTTGACCAATCAATCTTTTCATTGGCTTGAGAAGATTGTAGAATAAGGGCCATAACCATGACACGCTTAGTTTAATATGTATGTGATGCATGTTAGTTTAGCTTGTATGTGATGCATGATTAGTTTAGCTTATATGTGATGTATGCTAATATGTATATGATACATGTTTATTTCTTAATAAGTCTAAACGATATGCCTACCAAAGTTGGTACTCACTACTTCTCGATCATTTGTTATTGGGTTTGCAAAGCAAAGCAATGCATTTTATCTTGGAGTGCGAGTGGACAATCGTGATGTCCCGCTATCAGATCTTGGTTAAGACTTAATTAAGTTTTTCTTAATTGGTTAAGAAAGTAGAGGCATATATTAGCTTTGAACATAAGTTTTAAAATTAGTTTTGTGTGATTCTAACATCACTTTGTCTTAGAAGTGGTCGTTGTCTGATATCAAGAAGGCCTCTCGTGGCCTCGCCACACCGGAAGCCGGTTTAGGAATAAACACTAAACTAATCTAAAACTTAACCAAAGCTATTAAAGAGTTACATCAGATGTAATTGGCAAAAGATTGCCTACCTAATTATACTACGTCTTGGGCGATTAGCCAAAGCTAACTCAAGACGAATTATGATGTGGATCTTTATCCCATATAAATTTATAGCTAAATAGTAGCTATGAGAATTTAGTGGGAGCCTTCATTTAATTAAAGGCCTAATTAAATGATTTAGGTATGATACTTAAACTTTGCATTTTAATGTTGTAGATCACCATGTCATCTAACACGACACACCCTCAACTTGCGATCTGTCCTGAGAAAGGACAAGCTCAATGGAGCAAACTTTCTAGATCGGTATAGGAACTTGAGGATTATCCTCAAGCAAGAACGTAAACTATATGTCCTAGAGCAATATCCCTAAAAACACCCGCCTCGCCACTGTCAAAAGGATGCTTATAAGAAGCATCAAGATGACACATTAGATGTGTCATGTCTTATGCTTGCCACCATGAACTCGAGCTCGAAGCAACATGAGAACATGGATGCCTATGATATGGTTGAGCATTTGAAACAACTATATCAAGGACAAGCTAGGCACGCGCTTTGAAGTGTCTAAGGCTCTTTTTGCATGCAAGATGCAAGAAGGAACACTGTAGGAACTCACGACTAAAATGATTGGGTACGCTTGAGAACCTTGAAAGACTAGGTTTTCCATCGAGCCAAGAATTGGCAACCGATGTTATCCTCGCAATCGCTGTTTAAGCATACAATCAATTCGTCATGAATTATAACATGAATGAAATTGATAAACCTTTGCTCGAGATTCTCAAAGATGTTAAGAATCAGAACCAAATCTCAAGAAAGTTAGTAATGTACTAATGGTCAAGAAGGACAAAGGTAAGCGCAAAGGCAAGGGTAAGACTCAAGCCAAAGGCAAGGCCAATTCATCCACTTCAAAGGGTAAAGGTAAAGTACCTAAGGAAGGGATTGTTTCCATTGCGTGAGATCGACACCGAAGCGGAATCGCAAAGTCTACCTTGAGGAAGTAAAGAACAAAGAAGTGGACTTCCGCCTCGTATACATGTTATAGAAGTTAATCTATCTATTTCTTCTACATGGGTATTAGATACCGGATGTGCATCTCACATTTGTACTAATGTGCAGGGAGAGAAATAGTAGAATAATGGCAAAGGGCAAGTGGACCTACGAGTAGGCAATGGCGCAAAAGTTGTCAGAGTAGAGGAACATATTCTTTGTCTTTGCCCAATCGGGCTTATCTTAGAACTAGAGGAGTGCTTTTATGTACTGCATTGACAAAGAACATAATCTGTATCTTGTTTAGACAAGAAAACTTTTCTTTATAATAAAGGACAAATGTTGTTCCATTTATTTAAATGAAATGTTCTATTGTAATGCACCACTTATGAATGGTCTCTATGTTCTAGATTTAGAAAACCCAATTTATAACGTGAATACTAAACGGTTCAAATCGAATGATTTGAACCAAACATATCTCTCGCATCGTCGCCAGGTCACATAAATGAAAACGATATCCCAACTCCATAAAGATGGATTATTGACTCATTTGATTTTGAATCATATGAGGTATGCGAATCTTGTCTTTAGGAAAGATGACTAAAACTCCATTTAGTGGACATGGCAGAGAGCGAAAACTTGTTAGGACTCATACATACCGATGTATGTGGCCCTTTCAATGTCGGGCGAGAGGAGGCTATAAGTACTTTATTACTTTCACCGATGATATGAGTAGATTTGGCTACTTATATTTGATGAGACATAAGTCGTAACTTTTGAAAAGTTCAAAGAATTCAAGAATGAAGTACAAAACCAACTTGGTAAGCGATTAAGCTACTTCGATCGATCGAGGTGGTGAATACCTTAGTCAAGAGTTTCGTGATCACCGGCCGAAGTGTGGGATAATATCCCAACTCACTCCACCGAACACCACAATGGAATGGTGTATCCGAGGAGAAATCGTACTCTATTAGATATGGTACGATCAATGATGAGCCGACCGATCTACCTACTTCCTTTTGGGGTTTAGCTCTAGAGACAACCGCTTACACTTAATCGCTATCCCATCAAAAGTCAGAGAAAAGACACCATATACGATATGGATCGAAGAGTCCCAAAATGTCTTTTATAAAGATTTGGGGTTGTGAAGCTTATGTTAGACGCCAAGTCTTATAAACTAGGACCCAAATATAAGTGTTATTTTGTAGGATATCCCAAGGAAACTAAGGGATATTACTTTTACAATCCCACACTTGGCAAGGTGTTTGTTGCCAGAAATGCTGTCTTTCTAGAAAGAGAATTTATTTCTAGAAATACTAGTGGGAGTAAAATTCATCTTGAAGAAATTCAGGATGAAGATAACACTAAGGCTTCGATGGCAAATGAACAGGCACCACAAAGTGTTGTGGATGAGGAAATTGTTGCCCAAAGAGTTGTGGAGCAAACACTGCTCAAGTAGACCAACCTCTTCAGTAGATCTATAGATCCGTCAACCCGAGAGATAT
Source organism: Wurfbainia villosa (assembly GCA_025175895.1). Taxonomy (NCBI): domain Eukaryota; kingdom Viridiplantae; phylum Streptophyta; class Magnoliopsida; order Zingiberales; family Zingiberaceae; genus Wurfbainia; species Wurfbainia villosa. Next base: position 7,028,818 of record CM046003.1, on the reverse strand, counting down.
TCTTTTCTCTTGACTGACAATGGTGATGTATTGCTTGTCGATCTTGACGAGCCTACATCCTATCAAGAAGCTATGATGAGCCCAGATTCCGAGAAATGGCTAGAGGCCATGAGATCCGAAATGGAATCCATGTACACTAACCAAGTATGGACTTTTGATCCACCAAGGGGTAAAACCCATTGGGTGTAAGTGGGTCTTTAAAGTAAAGACTGACATGGATGGTAATAAGCATACCTATAAAGGTAGATTGGTGGCTAAAGGATTCAAACAAATTCATGGTATTGACTATGATGAAACCTTTTCACCATATGATGCTTAAATCCATTCGATCATACTTGCTATCAGTACCTACCATGATTATGAGATCCGGCAGATGGATGTCAAAACCGCTCGAATGGAAAGCTACTCGAGGATGTGTACATGACACAACCGAGGGTTTTGAAGATCCAAAGCATCCCGAAAGGTATGCAAACCGCAAAGGTCCATTTATGGACTAAAGCAAGCCTCTCAAGTCGGAATCTTCGATTCGATGATGCAATCAAGGAGTTTGGTTTCATCAAGAATGAAGATGAACCTTGTGTCTACAAGAGAAATAGTGGAGCACAGCTTGTATTTCTTGTCTTGTATGTAGATGACATACTTCATCGAAATGATATTCCTCACCCACCGTGAAGATGTGGTTAGGGAATTGTTTCTCGATGAAAGACTTAGGTGAAGCCGCTATATTCTAGGCATCAAGATCTATAGAGATAGATCTAAAAGATTACTTGGCCTAAGTCGAGTACATACATCGATAAAGTGCTAGATCGCTTTGCTATGCAAAATTCCAAGAAAGGATTTCGCTTTATCACATGGTGTGAGTCTTTCAAGACTCAATGTCCTCTTCTAAGGAGGAGAGAGATCGCATGGATAAGATCCTTATGCATCCGCCATAGGGTCTATCATATGCGCCATGCTTTGTACTCACGACATCTCGTATGCTTTAGTATGGCAGTAGATACGATCGATCGGTGAAAGTCCTTTGGATAGCGGTCAAAAATATTCTTAAATACTTACGAAGGGACGAAAGAATATTTCCGATATTTGGAGGCAATGAGGAGCTAATAAGGGTTACGATGCAAGCTTCCAAAGACAAGGATGACTATAGATCGCAATCGAGTGCGTGTTTTGCACGAATGGTGGAGGTGAGTGGAAGAGTTCAAAGCAGACACGATTCTTTGATTCTACAATAGCGAGTATATTAGATCTCGATGCACGGAAAGGAGGCTGTTTGGCTCCGCAAGTTCATCAGTGAACTTGGGGTAGTTCCTAGCATTGCAGATCCAATAGACCTCTCTTGTGACAACAATGGGGCTATTGCACAGGCTAAGGAACCTCAATCACATCAACAGACCAAACACATACTGCGGCGCTTCCATCTCATTCGAGAGATCATCGATAGAGGAGATGTGAGGATATCAACAGCGAGAAGCTAACATCGCAGATCCATTGACCAAGGCTTTGGCACAGAGGAAGCATGATGGTCACACTAGGTCACTAGGTATTAGATATCATAGTGATTGGTACTAGTGCTAGTGGGAGATTGTTAGTTATAGCCCTAAGAAGCAATCATGTGATGGTTGAATAGGAAACATTTTGTATCATATTCTATAAAGGAAAAGGATTTGTTATTATATTTAAGTCTTGCTTATGCCAGCTAAATTAAATATAGTAATGCCCTAGAAAAGTAGGTTCTTATCTACAGCACATCAATTGGCAGAATTGATTATGAGAGGCTGTAGAGAACACTTTCTAAATGTTCCTAGTCAAGTATTAATATGCAAGGGCAATATTAATACATAAAGACTAGCATGTAGGTCAATTGATGACTTGATCTCACAAGTCATGGATATATATGATATCAAGTTGACACATGGGTATATATTAGAGAATACATACTGAACTGACCCGCCATGAGAAAGTTTCATGGATCGTTATATGAGTGTCATAAACTTTCTCATGTGACTATTGGTATGAATAGTCCTCAGACCTGAAGTCACTACGGTTCCCTACATAAGGAGTTATGTACTTTGGTATCGTCAAACGTCACCCGTAACAGGGTGGACCATAAAGGCGATTACTGGGTATATAACAAATTATGCGGAGGGATGTGAGTGATATAGATGGGATCTATCCCTCTCATATGACGAGAGTGATATCGGTGGGCCCCTTGATTGAGTAGAACTACTAAAACGCATGGCCATGCTCGAATGAGTCAATATGAGATATTGAGCTCATTTGTTTGAGTTAGTTTACTCAGGGATCAAGAAACACATAGATTGATCGAGGATGACACGGTCTATGCCTCATTGATCAATCTGATATCAAGGATAGAAGGACACGGTCATATATTATAGTAGTCACGGAAAGGTTAGTCGGATCTTGACTTATCTCATAACTTGGGTAGCAATGATGTATTGCTAGATGCCGCTCATTGCTTGTGTATCTAAAAGAGTTTAGGTCCACTGCCAGCGTTATGAGAGCCTATAGGGTCACACACAAAGAGCATGATGATTAGAGGAATTAGAGTATTCTAGTTTGACTAGAATAATTTGGGAATAAGCTTAAGTACAAAATGGTTTTTGGACTTTAAGCTTAATGAGAATTTTAGCTAATTGATTTAATGAGATTAATTCAATATGTTACCTTATTGATTTAATAAGATTAATTCAATATGATAACATAAGCTTAATTGAATTAATAAGATTAATTCAATATGATTGAATTAATAAGATTAATTCAATATGATAACATAAGCTTAATTGAATTAATAAGATTAATTCAACATGCATGAATGCCACATAAGAATGCCACATAAGCATGCCACATAAGCATGCCACCTAAGCATCCACCTAAGCTAGTTAAGGTGGAAGGAAACAAAATGGTTTTGTCTCCTTAAGTGGCCGGCCAAACAAGGATATGTCTCAATGCAATGGATTGCATTGAATGTGTGGAGGTGAAAGGGTTTTTCCAACCCTATAAAAGACACCTCAAGTGGCCGGCCAAAAGATAGCATTGGCTTTGTTGTTGGTGGAAGCTTTGGTTGTGAGAGAGCTTGGTGGAAGCTTTGGTTGTGTGGGTTTGTGAGTGTAGGCTAGCAAGAAGAGGAGTCTTCTTCTTCCTTTCTCCTTTTCCCTCTCTTCCTCTCCTTTAGGGACTTCTCTAGCAAGAAGTAAAGGAGAGCTCTTCTAGTTTTCCTTTTGTGAGACAAGAGCTTGCTCGTGTGGATACATATAGAGGCACGGACATTTGAACGTGCTAAAGATCCAAACAACCAAAAGGAAAAGCGGGATTGACAAGGGCACGCAACAAAGGTAATCCTCTCCTATAAGATAGGTTTGCTTTTAGAGAAACTTATTTTGTACGAGTTTTCTTTCGCAAGGATCACTAGGAAGGGATCCTAATTTTTCCGTTGCGCATATGCCATTTGGCATACAAGAGATCCCAACACCTTCCAGCTAGAGCTTTTGATAGGCATGTGGAGGGAATGGGAATCAAATGTATTGAAGTTTAATGGCAGCATAATCTTTTAGTATTAGTGGGAGATTGTTGGGATGTATACTAATAGTCTAGCTTTTGTATGAACATCTTCTTTTGAAATAAGAATCACATGATCATTGTTTGCATTTTATATTTATGCAAGTTGTATGATCCTTTACATTGTAGATAACATGATGTGTTGTGCCACACAAAAGATCATGTTATCAGTTCCTTGTAGAGTATAAGTAGAGGCTCACAACCAAGATGGTTTTGGACAAACCATTGACATGGTTGTAGTGTAATTTGTTATTGGTTTATCTTGACCATAGAATTACACTAGTACACTTTGTGTGTATTGAGCAGGACCGATTTAGAGGTGATTCAATTTACACTGACTATATAATTGAATCAGACCTCAGATATTATGGTGTACATGCTTTTAATCCCGATATAATAACGGGCAAATGCACTTAGTATTTATTTCTTTGATTTACCAATGGGCGAGATTTATGTGTTAAATCGATAGGCCTGGTAAGTTGGGAAATAATATTATTTACATGGGGTGTCGTTGATTTTAGGAGAAAACCGTGTCCTATACACTAGGATGATGATGTCCCCTTGAGGAGCTAATAAAGTTCATCATGTAAATCCTATAGGTGGACTTGGTCCAACATGATGAAAAGGATGAGTGATACTACTCATGGAAGTAGATATTGATTAATTAAATTTTTAGTAATTTAATTAATTAATGGGCATTCGATATCTTAAACACGGGGAGATATTTTGTACAAATAATATGTGGAGACCATATTTAATTATGGGGGTTGGTGAAGTATATCAAAGATGATCCTCTAGTGGAATGGATCATCATTAATGGATCGGGTTATATGTGGTTCAGATCCATTGGGTGGCCAAGATCCAACTCCTCCTCATGGTCCCTATTGTATCCTATTATAAATACCTCATGAAGCCTAGACCTAAGAGGGAAAGTGGTGGACGTGGAGAGGCTTGGGCGGCAAGGGTTAGGGTTTTCCTTCTTGGGCCTACGACAACAAGAGGAGAGCTAGGGTTTTTCCTCCCTTTCTTTCCCTTTGGCCGGTGCCACCCTCTCCTTCTCCTAGGGTCAGCGGCAAGAGGAGCTAGGGTTTAGTCCCTTTTTCCTTTCTTTGGTCGGCACCACTCTCTCCTTGTCCTAGGGATAGCGACAAGAGGAGCTAGGGTTTAGCCCTTTCTTCCTTTCATTGGTCGGCGCATCCTCTCCTCTCCTTAGGGCCAGCAGACCCCAAACTTGGATTTTGGTGGTCGGCACAAGCAAGGAGAAGAAAGGGCGCTTTTCTTCCCTTGTTCGGAGCGAGCAAGAAAGAGAAGATACGTGGTCTAGGAGGCTTTAATTCTTGGAAGATCATCGCCCACATGACGTCCAAGAGGAGGACAGGAATACAATAGAATATGAAGAGGTAAAACAATAGGTATAACCTTGTTTAATTTTGATTCTTGTTCTTTTGTATTTTGTATGTATTTAATTGATAGGGACCCCGTTCATAAACACAAGAACCGACGATTCGTACATCATCTATTCTGTGACTAATCGAGGAAATGGGTTTGATTGCTTGAACAACAAGTTTGTTCAAGCGACTACTCAAATCGAATAGCACGATGATGAATCGGTTGCTTGGGCAATCCATCTCCGTCCGAATTAGTTTTAATTAATAAAATTTTAGTCCGAGGATGTGAGACAGGATTGCCATGCACAAGCGACCGTAGCAAAGCGAAGAAACAACCTCTTCCCTTCAAGTTTGATTATTATATTTACTTCATGCTTGTGCCAACTGAATAAATATAATAATGCCCTAGAAATTAGGTTCTTATCTACAGCATATCAATTGGAAGAATTGATTGTGAGAGGCTGTAGAGAACACTATTCTTAAATATTCCTAGTCAAACATTAATATACAAGGGCAATATTAATGCATTGAGACAAGCATGTGGGTCAATTGATGACATGATCTCACAAGTCATGGATATGTGATATCACATTGACACATGAGTATATATTAGAGAATATATATTGAATTGACCTACCGTGAGAAAGTTTCATGGATCGTCATATGATTGTCATAAATTTTCTCATAGTGACTATTGGTATGATTAGTCCTTAGACTTGAAATCACTATGGTTCCCTACATAAGAAGTTATGTACTTTGGTATCATCAAATGTCACCCGTAACAGGGTGGACTATAAAGGTGATCACTGGGTATATAACAAATTATGCGAAGGGATGTGAGTGATATAGATTGGATATATCCCTCTCATATGATGGGAGTGATATCTTTAGGCCTCTTGATAGAGTAGGACCACGAAATGCATGACCATACTCAAATGAGTCAATATGAGATATTGAGCTCATTTTTTTGAGTGAGTCTATTTGGGGATCAAGAGCACAAAGATTGATAAGAGGATGACACGATCTATGTCTCATTGATCGATCTAGATATCGAGGATAGAAGGACAAGGTTATATATTATAGTAGCCACAGTAAAGTTATGTCGGATCTCGACATTCTTGCCACATGGGTAGCAATTATGCATTTCTAGATGCCACTCATTGCTTATATTTCTAAAAGGGTTTTAGAAACATTGCCAATGTTGCAAGAACCTATTGGGTCACACACAAAGAATACCTTATTTTAGAGATAGGATCATCTTAGTTTGACCAACTGAATCATTAGTTAATTGAATGGACTAGAATGAGTTAGACTCATTGCTTGGCCAAACTTGAGTTGGACTCAAATTTATTTAATTTGAGTCAGACTCAAATGAAACCAATTGTGTTGGTGCAATCGGCCCAGGTCGCGATTGACCGGACTCGAGTTTGACTCGAGCGATGTTTTGATGTTCGACAAAAACATATGACAATGTGATTGTCATTGGGAAAGTCCAAGTCTTGAGTACTTGGCATTTAAAGTGTTGGGGATCGATTGGCCGGCTAGAGGGGGGTGAATAGCCCTTGTACGTTGGACGTCGTAAATTGCTCGTCTACAAAAGATTAGCGCAAGTGGAATATACAAATACAAAGCAAAAGACAAACAATAAAACAAACGCTAACACGATGGTATAACGTGGTTCACGGATACGCCGCTAATCCACGGTCCCCGATTCGTCCTCGGTGAATCACTCCGTTAAACCAATCCACTAAATGGTCTCTCCTTTGCACCAAGCTAGGTGGAGGTAACCTTTACAAATCAAGCACACTCTTCTTACAAATAGAATGGAGTAAGAACAGGTAAGAAGAGTTTAGAGCTTGTGGGGCACTAGGAAGATTGTTTGGAGTATGAGCATTAGCCTCTCAAAGGCTTACACCCTCTCTTTTTATAGAGAGGGCTAACTTCTTCCCGTTGGCCGCCATCAGTCGACGGCCGCCCTTGGCAGTCGACTGCCGTCACTACAACGGCCTCCGAACACGTCGGATCCCGACCGTTGTAGTCCAACGGAACTCTTGGCAGTCGACTGATGGACCTCATCAGTCGATCGCCGCGCTACCTCGTAGTCGACCGCCTCGGCTACGAACGGTCTGGCGAAACCCTATTGACACCGATCGTTGCCTTCAGAATGATCGATGTCTTGGCAATGATCCGCCATGTATGGCAAATGACCAAGTTTCACCTAAGAGCTACCCTTCCCCGGGTTACAATCGCTCACTCTCATCTCTCGGAGTCCCTCGCCTTCGAAGTTCTCTTCGTTCTCGGCCATGTCCCTCGGCAGCATCAGGCGCACGGCTCTGCAATGCTCCTTCGCGTCTCTTGCCTCGAAGTCTACTTCCTCCGGCTTCACTCCAAGCTTCTCGTCCGGCGGTCCCTCGGATGCTCCAAGCGCACGGCTTCCGCAAAGCTATCCTTCACCGACTCAAGGCACGAGTCATGAGATGTGAAACTCGCCACGGCTCCATGTGCGAATTACTAAGTCCTGCACGACTTCAACGCACATATCAAATCAATATATCAAACTAACTTAAACCCTTTGCCACACCATCAAAACCATATCACGGCAAGAGATTGCCCTAACAATCTCCCCCTTTTTGATGTGTGGAAATCCGTTTAAGTTAGGTAAAAACATTTGATATAAATTCTAAGGTAAGAAAGCATGTAAAGATAAACATGATATAGCAACATGCAACTCCCCCTTAATCCATGAAACTCTCTATGCAAATTTTCTCCCCCTATCATATATTTCTCCCCCTAAAATAATTAACTTAAACATAATTATTTCTCCCCCTTTGACACCATCAAAAAGATTAACACTAAGTTATAAGCTTATGGCATCAAGTATAATGGGAAACATACACTAAAATCAGTCAAAACCTGATAAAATCAGGTTACTGTACTTGTTCACAGTCCATCAGTCGACTGCTATCAGTATGGCAGTCGACTGGCACAAAAGAATCCGAATTTCTGATTTTCTGGATGAATTTCAGAAATGCATTAAAAATTCCAGAAAATTCAAAAAATCATGAAATTTGGGGAACACATTTCTTTTAAGTATATCTATCAGTGAAAAATATGTTTTCATGAAAAATCATTATATTTCCACGTATTTGTCAAAAATCCAAAAGCTTTAAAAACTACTAGGTTTTTGATCATAAGAGTATCCATTTTAACACCTAGTCTTGCATCCAATTGTTTCAAAACATGAATACTTAGATCTTAGATTAAGAAATTGTTTTGAAAACATATGAAATATCCAACCATGATCTTTGGGCAATATGTCTATGAATTAAACATAAGCCTTCCCCATGATTGGTCTATTATTGCTATTTTGATACTTTAAATGACCATCTAAATGCCATAGGCATTAGTGGACATTTGTATCATCCTAATATCTCACCCATGCTAAGTTTTCAATCAAAGTAGCTTATAGTGAGTGTGAGATGCATCCTAGGGGGTATTTGTATATACTTAACCAATATATTCATGCAATTCAATCATGGTTAAGTATCAACCTAACAATTAACATGATCATAATGACATATATGAATGAGTTCTATATTATGATCATGAAACTCATGTATCCATCAAATAATAGTCATGCATTAGGTATTATACGATGATAATAAACAAATTATCACCTAAAGCATGATTTAAACCTATTTCTCATGATAATGTGTCAAATATCAAAATCATAAAACATGATTTCAAAAATACATAGCAATTACATTAATCATCATGATTTAAGCATTATTACCTATTTATGGGCACGTTATCATCACCCAACACTATCTAAAAAATGTTGTCCCGTCATCCTAAGTCAACCAAAATATGATATAGGTCAAGTTCATATGGTTGACTACCCTAGGGGTTTTCTAACCCTTAAGGATGGATTTTGGAACCCAAAATAAATTCTTTCCTATTGGGTTCACTAAGTATTCCTTGGGAATCCATTTTCTAGCTATTACCTTCTTTTTATCTTGTCCCCTAGCTATTAAGCATTTATAGGCCTTTTCATTTTTCTTTTCCTTATATCCTAGACCTTTCTTATTAAAGCTAGCTCTTTGGCTCCCTATGATCATATTTAATGTGTTGGAGCCAATTGTGAATTTCTCTAGGGCTTCGGTTAAATAATCTACCTTTTCCCTTAATGCCCTATTTTCCTCTATGCATGCATCATTAACATCCAAAGGCATATAATCATGTGAGCATGCATCATCATGGCAAGAAGAGGTATCATTATTATTTAAACATGCATTTTCTAGCTTATATTCTAATGCCTTAATTTTATCTAGCATGCTCTTATTTTTCTTTTTCATGCCAAATAAGTCCTTAGTTAAACTAGAGATTATGGAAACTATTTTCTTAGGAGAAACATTCGTTACCATAGTTTCCATGTCTTCTTCTTCTTCTTCGGATGATGAGGATGTAGAAGCTCCCCCTTCACTTGAGCTCTCTCCTCTTGAGCTTGATTCTTCATTTTCGGATGAAGAGCAATCCAAGTCATCAAAGGCCATCAAGGCCAAATTGGTGACAAAGGCATTCTCCTCATCCGATGATGATGAGGAGGATGAGGATGGGTCATCCCAAGTCCTTGCCTTTAGAGCTTTGGCCTTCCCTTTTTCTTTTGTCTTCTTCTCCTCTTCCTTCTTTTTCTTGCTCCCCTTTTTCTTCTTCTTTTCTTCTTTATTTTTCCTCTCTTCCTTGCTCTTGTTTAGGAGAGGACAATTATCCCTTATATGTCCCTCTCCTTGGCAATTATAGCATATGACCTTCCCCCTTGGTCTTCTATTCCTATCATTAGATTTATCAAATCTAAAATTCTTAAATGCACATCTTACCCTCCTTACCATATAGGCTTCTTCGGTGCTATCCATGGAGGAGGAGGAAGCTTCATCGGATGAGGAGGAGGGGACTTCTATCTTCTTCATCCCCTTGTTTGCCATCAAGGCTACTCCTTTTGAGGGTTGAATTCTAGGCTCCTCTTGTATTCCTTCAAGCCTAGTTTCGTGGAGCTCCATTGTTGAGAAAAATTCCTCCAAGGTACTTACTTCCAAGTTCTTGGAGATGTAGAACGAATCCACCATGGAGCTCCACTTTGAGGACCGGGGAAAGGCATCTATAGCCTTCATGAGCATGTCCCGGTTTGATAGCTTCTCACCTACACTTGTTAGCCCAATTAAGATTTCTTTAAACCTAGAGTGTAGTGAGATTACCTTTTCTCCCTTTTCTAGTTTTATATTGGATAGTTGGGAGCGGAGGAGGTCTCTCCTTGCTAGCTTGGCCTCGGATGTGCCTTCATGGAGTTCTATAAGCTTCTCCCACATCTCTTTGGCGCTAGAACATTCTCCGATCCAGTTGATCTCTTGTTGGGGGAGCACATTGAAAAGATGATGTTTTGCCTTTGAATTCGCAAGGTGCTCCTCTCTTTGCTTCTTAGTCCATCGTGATTTTTCGATTTGTTCACCCTTTTCATCCCTAGGCAACTCGAATCCATTTTCCATTATTAGCATAATATCAAAATCGGTCTCGAAGAATACCTCCATTCTCTTTTTCCACCAAGAGAATTCGCCGTCGAACTTCGGTGGGTGGATGTTTGAGCCGGCCATTTTGAATGTTGCTTGTTGTGGCGGTTAGTCCTCGACAAGCTTTCCTTGGCTCTGATACCACTTGTTGGGGATCGATTGGCCGGCTAGAGGGGGGTGAATAGCCCTTGTACGTTGGACGTCGTAAATTGCTCGTCTACAAAAGATTAGCGCAAGCAGAATATACAAATACAAAGCAAAAGACAAACAATAAAACAAACGCTAACACGATGGTATAACGTGGTTCACGGCTACGCCGCTAATCCACGGTCCCCGATTCGTCCTCGGTGAATCACTCCGTTAAACCAATCCACTAAATGGTCTCTCCTTTGCACCAAGCTAGGTGGAGGTAACCTTTACAAATCAAGCACACTCTTCTTACAAATAGAATGGAGTAAGAACAGGTAAGAAGAGTTTAGAGCTTGTGGGGCACTAGGAAGATTGTTTGGAGTATGAGCATTAGCCTCTCAAAGGCTTACACCCTCTCTTTTTATAGAGAGGGCTAACTTCTTCCCGTTGGCCGCCATCACGATCACGCTTCTGGCATCCGTCACTACAACGGCCTCCGAACATGTCGGATCCCGACCGTTGTAGTCCAACGGAACTCTTGGCAGTCGACTGATGGACCTCATCAGTCGACTGCTGCCTCCGTAGTCGACTGCCCAGTCGGCTACGAACGGTTCTGTGGCCGAAACCCTATTGACTACCGATCGCCGCTGGCGCCGATCGATGGTCGGCCATGACCGCCCACGATGCGATCACGCCGCCAATCCATCGTATACCTCGAACTACACTCGATTAGAGCGATGATCGCTATGACATGGCAATGATCGTGTCGAAAACCCATCCGACACTTGGCCAAATGGCCAAGTTTCACCTAAGAGCTACCCTTCCCCGGGTTACAATCGCTCACTCTCATCTCTCGGAGTCCCTCGCCTTCGAAGTTCTCTTCGTTCTCGGCCACGTCCCTCGGCAGCATCAGGCGCACGGCTCTGCAATGCTCCTTTGCGTCTCTTGCCTCGAAGTCTACTTCCTCCGGCTTCACTCCAAGCTTCTCGTCCGGCGGTCCCTCGGATGCTCCAAGCGTACGGCTTCCGCAAAGCTATCCTTCACCGACTCAAGGCACGAGTCATGAGATGTGAAACTCGCCACGGCTCCATGTGCGAATTACTAAGTCCTGTACGACTTCAACGCACATATCAAATCAATATATCAAACTAACTTAAACCCTTTGCCACACCATCAAAACCATATCACGGCAAGAGATTGCCCTAACATAAAGTCCAAGCGGGAGTCTTGGCAAGGGAAAGTCCAACATGGGTTGGCAAAGGAAAGTCCAAGCATGGGTCTTGGCATGGAAAGTTCAACATGGGTTGGCAAGGGAAAGTCCAAGCTTGAGTCTTGGCATTTGGAAAGTCCAAGGGGAATATTGGCGACATAAAGTCCAAGCGGGAGTCTTGGCAGCATAAGTCCAATGGTTAGTGCCATAAAGTCCAAGCGGGAGTCTTGGCAGCATAAGTCCAATGTGCCTTGGCGGTGTAGACACCGTTAGCATGACAATAGCCAATGGAAGCACCTGAAGGCTAGCGTATGGATGAACAAGTCATGGATGACTTGGAGGGATCTGATAGGCGCGAGGCTAATGGAGGCACCATACTTGGGTTAAAACCTCATGTTTGAGGTATATCAGTCGACTGGGACCTATGGTCAGTCGACTGATGGGAGTCAACTAGGATTTGACTGTGGGAAGTGCCCTGGCAGTCGACTGCCAGAGATAGGTAGTCGACTGATCTGGTGATTAGTCGATTGATGGTCAGGATTTCAGGCATAGAAGGCTCTCCAGTCGAGTGATCAGCCAGAACACTCGACTGATTGAGCCATCAGTCGACTGATGGTATATCCGTTGGACTTATCTGACGTGGTTCATGCCGTTGTGAGACAACGACTACAGGGGCAGTCGACTTATGGTCCCGATCAGTCGACTGTCAAGCGAAATTCAGCCCAAGGAGCAGCTTTAAAGGGAGCTCGTGGAGGGAGGATTTGGCACCGGTTCTTGGACGTGTTTGGGGCGATTTGTTGCTGCAAATCAGGGTCTCCAAGTGCAATTCAAGTAACCAAAGATCAAGTAATCAAAAGAGCAATTGTAAAGTGTTTTTCCTTGACTTGTAGCATATTTCATATTTGTATTTGATTGTATCTATTTGTTTATTGTTGTAAACAATTGTAAGAGGTTTCTCCACCTCCGAATTGTTTCGAGGAGTTTATTGGATTAGTGGTGTGCTGTCACATCGCTAGAGCTCGTTTGAGCTCGATCCGTGGAGTAGGAACCATTCAGTTCTGAACCACGTTATATTGTCGTGTTTGTGTGCTTGTATTTTGTTATTTCTTTATTTCTATTATTTCCGCTGCGCACTAATTAAATTGTAGCAAGCACGCAATCGCGAAAGATTTCCTCCATCTACCTCATACACGCTATTCACCCCCCCCCCCTCTAGTGGTCACAAAGGTCCCTACAAATTGAAGAAGGCAAATGAGAAGGGGTTAAACATTCATGTATGATGGATGAAGACTAATCATGCATTAACGAAAAAAAGGTGCACTAAAGGTTAGCATGATTAATGATGATTAATCTTGCATGAAATGGGATTAATTTCATGCAATGAGATTTCAAGACACTCCTCAACGATGCATGCAAATGGATTAATTGCATGCAATGGGATTTCATGACACTCCTCAACGTTACATGCATGCATGCAAATGAGATTAATGCATGAAAATGGTATATGAGAATGCTACTCAACTTGAGTGGGTGTGATCTCTTCCTTGTCGTGTATCCCATTTGTGCCTTGGAGCCCTTTTCTTTCTCCCTTCTTCTTGGGCAAAAACTAATCCTTGTTGGAATTGGTGTGGTTGCTAGCACAACCAAAGGTTTTGTCTTCTTTTCCAATATAGTATTCGTGTGGATACCGTAGAGGCCTGACCATTCTAATCACGCTAAGATCCATCATCAAGGAGTTGCTGTCGGGATTGTGATGGGCTATGCTAAAAGGGTAACTTCTCAACTAAGGTGTAGTTAAAATAAACAATTTCCTTTATGTATACACATGGATCTCTGGAGGGGTCAAGTTTTTTCCCGATGCATTTGCGATTATTTTCGCAAAAGATCCCAACATACGAGATGATGCAAACTCCTAAATTTCGAAACTTGATGGGAGCTCCAAGCTCTCACGAATCCAATTGAGCTCGAAGAAAGGTCGTTGGGTGGAACTCCTCCTCAAATCTATAGGAGATGATGAAGTGAGGTGGGAGATAAAGGACGTCATCAGAATCCATCGATTGATGTAATTAAGAGGTGTCCTAAGGCAATCACCTTAGAAGTTATTGATAAAATTCACTATTTAACTATACATTTTTTATGTATTTGATTGGATCTTAGACTAATCTACTAAAGTCCACAATATGATACATAGCATGAGAGAAATTGTGATTGGATCACAACTATTGGGTATCTCATTATGTGTAAATATGTAAGTATTGAAACTATCCATAATCGATGAATTGATAAGATTGGACATCATAAATTTTGTGAGACTAGCACATGTTATGCTCCTTGGTTTATACAAGCATTCGGTACTCACTGAATTGAAGCATAGGAATGTTGAGAGTAAATATATAGATGCTAGTTAGAGTAATTAGTTCATTGGAGTGACCTGCTATGAGACTTCATATGGGTCTTTATGTAGTTGAAAATCTCGTTGCAGCTCGAGTATGAGATTTCTTAGACTTGAGGTATTCAAGTCACCTTGGTCATGACGTCTTATACTTTGACTTCTTCGCAGTCATCTCCATAGTGTTAGGATGTATACTGAAAAGTCTATCTTTTGTATGAACATCTTTATTTTTGAAATAAGAATCACATGATCATTATTTGCATATTTATGGCTATGCATATTGTCTAATACATTACATATTAGATAACATGGTGTGTGGTGTCACACGGAAGATCATGTTATCGGTTCCTTGTAAAGTATAAGTAAAGGCTCACAACCGAGATGGATTTGGACAAACCATTGTAATGATTGTATTGTGATTTGGTATTGGTTTGTATTGACCATAGAATCACACTAGTGCACTTTGTGTGTATTGAGTAGGACCGACTTAGAGGTGATTCAATTTATTGCTGACTACATAATCGAATCGGACCTCAGATATTATTTGGTACATGCTCTTAATCCCGATATAATAACGGGCACATATACTCAGTATTCATTTCTTTGATTTACCAATGGGCGAGATTTATAGATTAAATCGATAGGCTCGGTAAGTTGGGAAATGATATTATTTATATGGTGTGTCGTTGATTATAGGAGAAAACCGTGTCCTATATATTAGGATGATGATGTCCCCTTGAGGAGCTCATAAGGTTCATCATGTAAACCCTGCAGATGGACTTGGTCCGGCATGATGAAAAGGTTGAGTGGTACTACTCATGGAGTTAGATGTTGATTAATTAATGGTCAGTAAATTAATTAATCGACGGACATTCGAGATCTTAAACATGGGGAGAAAATATACAAATAATATATGAAGCCCATATTATCTTATGGGGTTGGTGAGGTAGATCAATGATAATCCTTTAGTGGATTGGATTATCATTAGTGGATCGGACTTTATTTGGGCTTGATCCATGGGTGGCCAAGATCCAACTCCTCCTCACGGTCCCTATTGTAGCCTATTAAAACCTCATGAAGCTTAGATCCAATGGATAGAAACAAAACTCTAGATCCAAAGGTAGAGATTAAATCTCTAAGATCCAACGGTTGAGATTAAATCTCTAGATCCGACAGTTGAGATTAAATCCCTAGAACCAATGGTGGAGATTAAAACATGGCTTATCCCTAACTCTATAAAAGGAGGGCAACGGGTGGCCGGCAAGGCTTGATGGCTTAAGGGGATTAGGGTTTGCTTCCTTTGGAGGCTAGGAATCCTAGTTTGTTTAGGATTAGGTTTGGGCGGCTAGGGTTTGAGAGCTAGGGGTGGGCGGCAACATGAGGAAGAGCTCTTTTCTTCTTCTTCCCAAGTTGTTGCCGGCACATATACTTCTCCCCTCTACCATGGCCAGTGATCATCCTTTTCTTCTTCCCCTCTTCCATGGCCGACAATTAGTGTTAGGGCAATCTCTTGCCGTGATATGATTTTGATGTGTGTGGCAAAGGGTTTAAGTTAGGTTGTTATTGTGATTTGAAATGTGCATTAGAGTCTTGCAGGAATTAGTAATTCGCACATGGAGCCTTGGCGGGTTCACCACTCACAACCTCGTGCTCGAGTCAGAGAAGGAGCATTGCAGAGGCGTGTGCTTGATGCTGCCGAGGGACCACCGGACGGGATGACTTGAAGCGAAGCCAAGGAAGCAGACTTCGGAGGCAAGAGACGCGAAGGAGCATTACAGAGTCGTGCGCCTGATGCTGCCGAGGGACGTGGTCGCAAACGAAGAGAGCTTCGGCGAGGGACTTCGAGTGAGATGTAGAATGAGTGAATTGTAAGTAGCTCATTAGGTGAACTTGGCCAAATGGCTGAGTGTCGGAGGCTCGACCGCAAGGGTTGAGGTTTACCCAACCGTCGGAGGCTCAAACAAATGTTAAGTTTGAGTTTCACATGGCACCAGTCGACTGCCATAGAATGACAGTCGACTGCTCTGAGTCAAACTCGGTTCAACTGGTATCCGACTGCTGAGTTTATGCCCAGTAGTCGACTGCCAGAAGAAGTCACGGGCACAAAACCGCTCGTAGCCAACTGGGAAGTAGACTACGGAGGCATCAGTCGACTGATGGATCCATCAGTCGACTACCAATGGATCCGTTGGACTACAATGGTCGGGATCCGACGTGTTAGGAGGTCGTTGTAGTGGCGGCAGTCAACTGCCAAGGGCGGCAGTCGACTGGTGGCGGCCAACGCGAAGAAATTAGCCCTCTCTATAAAAAGAGAGGGTGTGGGCTTTTGGATGGAAAATGCTCATATTCCAAACCATCATCCAAGTGCTCCACAAGTGATAAACTCCTTCTTCTAGATCTCTTTCACATCTATTGTAAAAGAAGGAGTGTTCTTGAGTTGTAAGGGTTATGTCCACCTAGCTTAGTGCAAAGGAGAGACAGATAGTGATTTGGTTGCGGAGTGATTCACCGGGGACGAATCGGATCGTGGATTAGCGGCATAGCCGTGAACCACGTTATATTTTGGTGTTAGCATTGCTTTGTCTTTATTGTTTATTTGCTTGTCTTTATTAGTATTCCGCTTGCGCTAATCTCTTTGTAGACGAGTAAATTAAGTCATCCAACGAAAGAGGGCTATTCACCCCCCTCTAGCCGGCTACTTCGATCCCATACAAGTGGTATCATAGCCAAAGAAAGCTTGTCGAGGACTAACTGCTACAACAAGCACATTCAAGAATGGTCGGCTCAGACATTCACCCACCCAAATTCGAAGGCGAATTCTCTTGGTGGAAAAAGAGAATGGAGGTATTTTTCGAGACTGATTTTGAAATCTTTTGATTATGGAAAACGGTTTCGAATTGCCTAGGGATGAAAAATCAAGGTGGAGCAAGAGGCAAAGGGAAGAATACTTGGCAAATTCAAAGGCAAAGCACCACCTCTATAATGTCCTCCCTCAACAAGAAGTCAACCGGATAGGAGAGTGTGCTAGCACCAAGGAAATGTGGGACAAACTAATAGAGATCCATGAAGGCACATCCGAGGCGAAGATAGCAAGGAGAGATGTCCTTCGCTCCCAATTGTCAAATATCAAACTCGAAAAGGGAGAGAAGGTAAAATCCCTACACTCTAGATTTAAGGAAATTCTAACCGGTTTGATAAGTGTAGGTGAAAAGCTCTCAAATCGGGACATGCTCATGAAGGCTATGGATGCCTTTCCTCGGTCCTCAAGATGGAGCTCTATGGTGGACTCCTTCTACATGTCCAAAAACCTAGAAGTGAGCACCTTGGAGGAGTTCTTCTCAACAATGGAGCTCCACGAAACAAGGCTTGAAGGAATAGTTGAAGAGCCTAGAATTCAACCTTCAAGAGGAGTAGCACTTTTGGCCAACAAGGGGAAGAAGAAGATGGAGATCCCCTCCTCCTCCGATGAAGCATCCTCATCCTCTTCCATGGATAGCACAGAAGAAGCCTATATGGTAAGAAGGGTAAGACGGTCTTTAAGAAACTTTAAATTTGATAAATCAAATGATAGGAGGAGAAGACCAAGGGGGAAGGTCATTTGCTACAATTGCCAAGGGGAGGGACACATAAGGGACAATTGTCCCCTTTTGAACAAGAGCAAGGAGGAGATGAGAAAGAAGGAAGAAAAGAAGAAGAAGAAGGGGAGCAAAAAGAAAAAGGAAGAAGAAAAGAAGGCCAAGGAAAAAGGGAAGGCAAAGGCATTAAAAGCAAGGACTTGGGATGATCCCTCATCCTCCTCCTCATCATCATCCGAGGAAGAGGAGAATGCCTTTGTCACCAACTTAGCCTTGATGGCTTTTGATGACCTAGATTGCTCCTCCTCCGAAAATGAAGAAGTAAACCCAAGTGAAGAGAGCTCTAGTGAAGGGGGAGCTTCTTCACCATCCTCCTCATCCGAAGAAGAAGAAGACATGGAAGCTATGGTAACAAATCTAACTCCCAAGAAAATAGTTTCCATGGTTTCTAGCTTAACTAGGGATTTATTTAGAGCAAAGAAGAAAAATAAGAGCATGATAAATCAAATTAAGGATTTAGAAAATAAGCTAGAAAAAGCATGCTTAAATGATAATTATAATATCTCTTCTAGCTTAAATGATGCATGCTCACATGAATATATGTCTTTCAATGTTAATGATGCATGCATAGAAGAAAATAGGGCTTTAAGAGAGAAAGTAGATTATTTGACCAAGGCCCTAGAAAAGTTTACAATAGGCTCCAATACCCTTAACATGATAATTGGGAGCCAAAGGGCTAGCTTCAACAAAAAAGGCCTAGGTTATAAGGAAAAGAAAAATGAAAATGCCTATAAATGTTTAAATGCTAGCGGTAAAGACAAAAAGAAAGTAATTGCTAGAAAATGGATCCCTAAGGAGTTTTTAGTGAACCCCATAGGCAAGAATCTATATTGGGTTCCAAAATCCATCCTTAAGGGTTAGGAAAACCCTAGGGTAGTCAACCATATGCAATTTACCTATATTATGTTTTGGTTGACTTAGGATGACGGGACATATTTTTGAAATAGTGTTGGGTGATGATAATGTGCCCATAAATAGATATTAATGCTTAAATCATGATAGTTAATGCAATTCCTATTTCTGTTTGCAATCATGATTTATGATCTTGATATTTGGCACATAATCATGGGAAGTAGGTTTAAATCATGCTTTAGGTGAAAATTGACTTTTTATCATAATTCATACCCAATGCATGATTATTAATTGATAAATACATATGTTTCATGATCATAATGTGAAATTAATTCATATATATCTTTATGATCATGTAGATTGTTAGGATGATACTTAACCTTGATACAATTGCATGAAAATAATGGTTGAGTATATACAAATACCTTTAGGATGCATCTCACACTCACCATAGGCTACCATGATTGAAAACTTAGCATGAGTGAGATGTTAGGATGATACAAATGTCCACTAATGCCTATGGCATTTAGATGGTCATTTAAGGTATCAAAATAGTAATAATAGACCAATCATGGGGAAGGCTTATGTTTAGTTCATAGACATATTGCCCAAAGATCATGGTTGGATATTTCATATATTTTCAAAACAATTTCTTCCTTAAAAATCTGTGTACTCATGTTTTGAAACAATCCAAAGCAAAACTAGGTGTTAAAATGGATACAAACTTGATCAAAACACTAGTGTTTTTGAAGCTTTTGGATTTTTGACATATCTTTGAAAATACAATGACTTTTCACTCAAAACTATTTTTCATTGATAAATATACCTAAAACAAATATGTTCCCCAAATTTCACTATTTTTTGAATTTTTTGGAATTTATAATGCATTTCTAAAATTCGTCCAGAAAATCAGAAATTCGGTTTCATTGTGCCAGTCGACTGCCATACTGATAGCAGTCGACTGATGAACTGTGAATGAGCACAGTAACCTGATTTTATCAGGTTTTTGATTGGTTTTTGGTTTTTGATACTCTCTAGACTTGATGCCATGATATATAAACTGTGTTTAGACTTTTTGATGGTGTCAAAGGGGGAGAAAAGTATATGTTTAAGTAAGGGGGAATGTATTTAGGGGGAGTTTCATGTATTAAGAAGGAGAGTTGCTTTTCATGTTATTTACATGCTTTCTTTCCTTAATATTTTATCAAATATTTTTACCTAACTTAAACGGATTGCCACACATCAAAAAGGGGGAGATTGTTAGGGCAATCTCTTGCCGTGATATGATTTTGATGTGTGTGGCAAAGGGTTTAAGTTAGGTTGTTATTGTGATTTGATATGTGCGTTGGAGTCTTGCAGGACTTAGTAATTCGCACATGGAGCCTTGGCGGGTTCACCACTCACAACCTCGTGCTCGAGTCGGAGAAGGTGCATTGCAGAGTCGTGCGCTTGATGCTGCCGAGGTATCGTCGGACGAGATGACTTGAAGCAAAGCCAAGGAAGCAGACTTCGGAGACAAGAGACGCGAAGGAGCATTACAGAGTCGTGCGCCTGATGCTGCCGAGGGACGTGCCCGCAAACGAAGATAGCTTCGGCGAGGGACTTTGAGTGAGATGAGAGAATGAGTGAATTGTAAGTAGCTCATTAGGTGAACTTGGCCAAATGGCTGAGTGTCGGAGGCTCGACCGCAAGGGTTGAGGTTTACCAGACCGTTGGAGGCTCAACCAAATGTTAAGTTTGAGTTTCACACGGCACCAGTCGACTTCCATGGAATGGCAGTCGACTGCTTTGAGTCAAACTCGGTTCGACTGGTATCCGACTGCTGAGTTTGTGCCCACCAGTGGACTTCCATGGAATGGCAGTCGACTTCCAGAAGAAGTTGTGGGCACAGAACCGCTCGTAGCCGACTGGGCAGTCGACTACGGAGGCATCAGTCGACAGATGGATCCATCAGTCGACTGTCAAGGGATCCGTTGGACTACAACGGTCGGGATCCGACGTGTTCGGAGGCCGTTGTAGTGGCGGCAGTCGACTGTCAAGGGCGGCAGTCGACTAGTGGCAGCCAACAGGAAGAAATCAACCCTCTCTATAAAAAGAGAGGGTGTGGGCTTTTGGATGGAAAATGCTCATATTCCAAACCATCATCCAAGTGCTCCACAAGTGATAAACTCCTTCTTCTAGATCTCTTTCACATCTATTGTAAAAGAAGGAGTGTTCTTGAGTTGTAAGGGTTACCTACACCTAGCTTAGTGCAAAGGAGTGACCGATAGTGATTTGGTTGCGGAGTGATTCACCGGGGACGAATCAGACCGTGAATTAGCGGCGTAGCCGTGAACCACGTCATATTTCGGTGTTAGCATTGCTTTGTCTTTAATGTTTATTTGCTTGTCTTTATTTGTATTCCGCTTATGCTAATCTCTTTGTAGATGAGCAAATCAAGTCATCCAACGAAAGAGGGCTATTCACCCCCCCCTCTAGCCTGCCACTTCGATCCCCTACAATTAGGAGAGATAGGATTAGGGTTTGGAGGCTTAGGGTTTTAGAGGCATGGGCGGCACCAAATAAGGAATTATTTTCTTTTCTTCTTCCTCTCCCTTGGTGGCCGGCGTCCACAACCTTCTTTCCAGCCCTTGGCCGGCATCCACACTCCCTCTTCCTCTTCTCCTTGGTTGGTGGAAATAATATTTAGGGCTCTCCCTTGGTGTCTTGGCCGGTTTCCACCTTAATTGTTGGGGGTCGCTTCGGAGGCTCATTGGCTCCCATGTCCCCGGATTAAAATTTTCACTAATGAAAGGATTAATCCGGATGGGATGAGCTCCCTTAGCGACACCATTTCGTCGTCGTGCTAACAACTCGAGTTGTCGTTTGAACAAACTAGTTGTTCAAGCAACACTACTCTTCTAGTTGATTAGCCGCGGAAGAGACGACGGACGGATCGCCGGTTTTTGTGTTTGTCTTCGGGGTCCATGATTATACATTATATTTACTAATTCACACATGCATAATCAAAACATAAAAGAACAAGCTCAGATCTGTAAATAAAGTTAAAATAACTTTATACCTCACGATCTTCTACCGTATGTCCTATCCTTCTCGTGGACGACGTGTGGACGAAGATCCTCCACGAGTAGAAGCCTTCTAGATCGCTTTCTTCTCTACCTTGTCCACTGCGAACAAAGAGAAGAAACAACAAAACCTTTTCCTTTCTAGAACCGGCCACCAAGTAATGAAGTTTGATGTAACCGCCGGCCAAGGAACGAATGGATGAGCGCCGGCCAACCTTGAGACAAAGTTGCCGCCGGCCACCAATGGAGAAGCGCCGACCAACAAGAAGCTTGGAACCGCCGGCCACCAAGGATTAAAGGAGAAGAATGAGGGCCGGCCAAGGAAGAAAGGAGAGGTCTATAGGATGGATGCCGGCCAAGCCTTGATGGAGAAGAATGGGCGCCGGCAACAATCAAGAAGGAGAAAGGTTGCCGCCCAAGCTCTATCTCCAAACCCTAGCCGCCCACCTTGATAAGAGCCAAACCCTAACTCCAAAATCTTAATCTCTTCATCATCCTTGCCGCCCAACCCTAAGGATCTATTTATAGAATAGGGCTTAAGCCTCCTTTAATCTCCATTGTCGGATCTAGGGATTTAATCTCCACCGTCGGATCTAGGGTTTTATCCCAACCGTCGGATCTAGAGTTTAATCCCAACCATCGGATCTAGGATTTCATCTCAACCGTCGGATCTAGGGTTTCATCCCAACCGTCGGATCTAGGGTTTTATCCCAACCGTCGGATCTAGGGATTTAATCCTAACCGTCGATTCTAGGGTTTCATCCTAACCATCGGATCTTAGAGATTTAATCCCAACCGTTGGTTCTAGGGTTTCATCCAACCATCGGATCTAGGGATTTAATCCCAACCGTTGGTTCTAGATTTTGTTTTACATTCTTGGATCTAGACTTCATAAGGATTATGTTAGGCTACGATAGGGACCATAAGGAGGAGTTGGATCTTGGCCACCCGATGGATCGGAACCACACAAACTTGATCCATCAATGATGTTCCATTCCACTAGAGGATCATCATTGAACTACCTCACCAACCCCCATAAATTAATATGGGCTCCATATATATTATTTGTACATTTATCTCCCCGTGTTTAAGATATCGAATGTCCATCAATTAATTGATTTACTGACCATCAATTAATCAACATCTAGTTCCTCGAGTAGTACCACTCAACCTTATCATCATGTTGACTAAGTCAACTAGCTGGGTTTACATGATGAACCTTATGAGCTCCTCAAGGGGACATCATCAACCTAATATATAGGACACGGTTTCCTCCTATAATCAACGACACACCATGTAAATAATATTATTTCCCAACATACCGGGCATATTGATTTAATCAATCTAAATCTCACCCACTGGCAAATCAAGGAAATAAATACTAAGTACATGTGCCCGTTATTATATCGGGATTAAGAGCATGTACAACATAATATCCGAGGTCCGATTCAATTATATAGTCAGCACTTAAATTGAATCACCTCTATGTCGGTCCTGCTCAATACACCTAAGTGTACTAGTGTATCTCTATGTTCAAGATAAAACAATGCCAAGCTACACTACAACCATGCCAATGGTTTGTCCAAAACCATCTTGGTTGTGAGCCTCTACTTATATTTTACAAGGGACTGATAACATGATCTTCTGTGCTACACCAAGCACCATGTTATCTACAATGTAAAATATTAGACAATATGCACACACATATAATAAATATATAAAGTGCAAACAATGATCATGTGATTCTTATTTCAAAATAAAATGTTCATACAAAAAGAGCTAGGCTTTCAGTATAAATTCTAACAATCTCCCACTTATACTAAAAGACTATGCCATCATTACACTGCCATACATCTGATTCCCATGTCCTCCACATGCCTATCAAACGCTTTCGCTGGAAGGGCCTTAGTGATGGATCCGCCAGGTTATCCTCTGATGCAATCTTGGCGACAGCAACTTCTCCTCGCTTTACGATCTCTCGTATAAGGTGGTACTTGCACTCTATGTGTTTACTTGCCTTATGGGCTCGTGGTTCCTTCGAGTTTGCAACTGCACCACTGTTATCACAATAAATTGTGATAGTTCTGGGCAAACCAGGAATCACATCTAAGTCCATCAAGAAGTTCCTGAGCCATACAGCTTCCTTGGCTGCCTCAGAGGCTGCCACATACTCAGCTTCCATGGTAGAGTCCGCAATGCATTTCTGCTTGACACTCCTCCATGCTATGGCTCCACCTCCAAAAGTAAACACAAACCCCGAGGTAGACTTACTCTTGTCCCTATCTGATTGGAAATCCGAATCTGTGTAACCCACAGGGACTAATTGATCTGCCCGGTAAACTAGCATATAATCCCTAGTCCTTCTCAGGTACTTCAATATATGCTTTACCGCAGTCCAATGTCCCTGTCCAGGATTACTCTGATATCTGCTAACCATGCCCACGGTAAAACAGATATCAGGTCTCGTACACAGCATAACATACATAAGGCTTCCTACTGCCGAAGCATAAGGAACCGCCTTCATGTCCTCTATCTCCTTTGATGTTTTGGGACACATCTCTTTAGATAAAGGAACTCCATGCCTAAAAGGTAGAAAACCTTTCTTGGAGTTCTGCATGCTAAAACGAGCAAGGATAGTGTCAATGTATGAAGCTTGAGATAAGCACAACATCCTTTTCTTGCGATCCCTTATAACTTTGATCCCAAGGATGTGTCCAACCTCTCCCAAGTCCTTCATATCAAACTGTTTGGACAACCATACCCTTACGTCTGATAACACTTTGATATTGTTGCCAACTAATAAAATGTCATCTACGTATAGTACAAGAAACACCACTACGTTTCCGTCACATCTCTTGTATACACAAGGCTCATCCGGACTTTGAATAAATCCATATGACTGGATAACCTCATCAAATCGGATGTTCCAAGATCTAGAAGCTTGCTTCAATCCGTAAATGGACCGATTAAGCTTACATACAAGATGCTCTTTGCCTTTAGCAATGAATCCCTCTGGTTGTCGCATATAGATGTTCTCCTCAAGACTTCCGTTAAGGAAAGCTGTCTTGACATCCATCTGCCAAATCTCATAATCCATATGAGCAGCTATAGATAAGAGAATCCGGATAGACTTAAGCATAGCTACCGGCGAAAAGGTCTCCTCATAATCGATGCCCTCTTTCTGAGTATACCCTTTCGCAACAAGCCTAGCATTGAAGGTTTCAACCTTCCCGTCTACTCCTCTCTTTCTCTTGTAGATCCACTTGCATCCAATGGCTTTTACACCATCGGGTGGTTCTACTGTAGGGATTCTTATATGCCAAATAGCATATGCGCAACGGAAAAATTTGGATCCCTTCCAAGCGATCCTTGCGAAAGAAAACCTCGTACAAAATAAATTTCTCTAAAACCAAACCTATCTTATAGGAGAGGATTACCTTTGTTGCGTGCCCTTGTTAATCCCGTTTTTCCTTTAGTTTGTTGGATCTTTAGCACGTTCAAATGTCCGTGCCTCTATGTGTATCCACACGAGCAAGCTCTTGTCTCACAAAAGAAACTAGAAGAG
Organism: Wurfbainia villosa; assembly: GCA_025175895.1. Taxonomy (NCBI): domain Eukaryota; kingdom Viridiplantae; phylum Streptophyta; class Magnoliopsida; order Zingiberales; family Zingiberaceae; genus Wurfbainia; species Wurfbainia villosa. Next base: position 7,003,445 of record CM046003.1, on the reverse strand, counting down.
CTCTCCTTTACTTCTTGCTAGAGAAGTCCCTAAAGGAGAGGAAGCTAGGGAAAAAGAGAAGGAAGAAGAAGACTACTCTTCTTGCTACACTCACAAATGCCACACAACAAAAGCCTCTCACCACAAAGCTCTCTCCAAGCCTCAAGCTCCCCAACAACCACACTACCAAAGCTTCCACCAAGCTCTCAAGCTTCACTCACAACAATGCTATGGCCGGCCACTCCATGGAGTCTTTTATAGGGTTGGAAAAACCCTTTCACCTCCTCACATTCAATGCAATCCATTGCATTGAGACACAATCAAACAAGGAGTTGGCTTCCTTGTTTGGCCGGCCACTTAAAGAGACAAAAACCACTTTGTCTCCTTCCACCTCATCTAGCTTAGGTGGATGCTTAGGTGGCATGCTTATGTGGCATTCTTATGTGGCATTCATGCATGTTGAATTAATCTTATTAATTCAATTATGCTTATGTTATCATATTGAATTAATCTCATTAAATCAATAAGGTAACATATTGAATTAATCTCATTAAATCAATTAGCTAAAATTCTCATTAAGCTTAAAGTCCAAAAATCATTTTGTACTTAAGCTTATTCCCAAATTATTCTAGTCAAACTAGAATACTCTAATTCCTCTAATTATCATGCTCTTTGTGTGTGACCCTATAGGCTCTCATAACGTTGACAGTGGATCTAAACTCTTTTAGATACACAAGCAATGAGCGGCATCTAGCAATACATCATTGCTACCTATGTTACGAGATAAGTCAAGATCCGACTAACCTTTCCATGACTACTATAATGTATGACCGTGTCCTTCTATCCTTGATATCAGATTGATCAATGAGGCATAGACCGTGTCATCCTCGATCAATCTATGTGTTTCTTGATCCCTGAGTAAACTAACTCAAACAAATGAGCTCAATATCTCATATTGACTCATTCGAGCATGGCCATGCGTTTTAGTAGTTCTACTCAATCAAGGGGCCCACCGATATCACTCTCGTCATATGAGAGGGATAGATCCCATCTACATCACTCACATCCCTCCGCACAATTTGTTATATACCCAGTAATCGCCTTTATGGTCCACCCTGTTACGGGTGACGTTTGACGATACCAAAGTACATAACTCCTTATGTAGGGAACCGTAGTGACTTCAGGTCTGAGGACTATTCATACCAATAGTCACATGAGAAAGTTTATGACACTCATATAACGATCCATGAAACTTTCTCATGGCGGGTCAGTTCAGTATATATTCTCTAATATATACCCATGTGTCAACTTGATATCATATATCCATGACATGTGAGATCAAGTCATCAATTGATCTACATGCTAGTCTTTATGTATTAATATTGCCCTTGCATATTAATACTTGACTAGGAACATTTAGAAAAGTGTTCTCTACAACCTCTCATAATCAATTCTGCCAATTGATGTGTTGTAGATAAGAACCTACTTTTCTATGGCATTATCATATTTAATTTAGCTGGCACAAGCAAGACATAAATATAATAACCAATCCTTTGCCTTTATAGAATATGATACAAAAATGTTCCCTATTCAACCATCACATGATTGGTTCTAGGGCTATAACTAACAATCTCCCACTAGCACTAGTACCAATCACTATGATATCTAATACCTAGTGACTTAGTGTGACCATCATGCTTCCTCTGTGCCAAAGCCTTGGTCAATGGATCTGCGATGTTAGCTTCTATCGGTACTCTGCATATCCTCACATCTCCTCTATCGATGATCTCTCGAATGAGATGGAAGCGCCGCAATATGTGTTTGGTCCGCTGATGTGATCGAGGTTCCTTAGCCTGTGCAATAGCCCCATTGTTGTCACAATAGAGGTCTATTGGATCTGTAATGCTAGGAACTACCCCAAGTTCACTGATGAACTTGCGGAGCCAAACAGCCTCCTTTCTTTGCATCGAGATATGCAATATACTCTGTTGTAGAATCGGAATCGTGTCCTGCTTTGAACTCTTCCAGCTCACAGCTCCACCATTCAGGCAAAACACGTACCCCGATTGCGATCTATAGTCATCCTTGTCAGTTTGGAAGCTTGCATCACTGTAACCCTTTACAGTTAGCTCCTCATTGCCTCCAAATATTAGGAAATATTCTTTCGTTCTTCGTAAGTATTTAAGAATATTTTTGACTGCTATCCAGTGACTTTCACCTGGATCTGACTGGTATCTACTCGTCATGCTCAAAGCATACGAGACGTCAGGACGAGTACAAAGCATGGCGTACATGATAGACCCTATAGCAGATGCATAAGGGATCTTATCCATGCGATCTCTCTCCTCCTTAGAAGAGGGACATTGAGTCTTCGAAAGACTTACACCATGTGATAAAGGCAGAAATCCTTTCTTGGAATTTTGCATAGCAAAACGATCTAGCACTTTATCAATGTATGTACTCTGACTTAGGCCAAGTAATCTTTTAGATCTATCTCTATAGATCTTGATGCCTAGAATATAGGCAGCTTCACCTAAGTCTTTCATCGAGAAATAATTCCCTAACCACATCTTCACAGATTGAAGTGAGGGAATATCATTTCCGATGAGAAGTATGTCATCTACATACAAGACAAGAAATACAACTGTGCTCCCACTATTTCTCTTGTAGACACAAGGTTCATCTTCATTCTTGATGAAACCAAACTCCTTGATTGCATCATCGAATCGAAGATTCCAGACCGAGGCTTTCTTTAGTCCATAAATGGACCTTTGCGGTTTGCATACCTTTCGGGATGCTTTGGATCTTCAAAACCCTCAGGTTGTCATGTACACATCCTCGAGTAGCTTTCCATTGAGCGGTTATGACATCCATCTGCGGATCTCATAATTGTGGTAGGTAAAGTATGATCCGAATGGATTTAAGCATCGAATGCGGTGAAAGGGTTTCATCATAGTCAATACCATGAATTTGTTTGAATCCTTTAGCCACCAATCTACCTTTATAGGTATGCTTATTACCATCCATGTCAGTCTTTACTTTAAAGACCCACTTACACCCAATGGGTTTTACCCCTTCAGGTGGATCAACCAAAGTCCATACTTGGTTAGTGTACATGGATTCCATTTCGGATCTCATGGCCTCTAGCCATTTCTGGGAATCTGAGCTCATCATAGCTTCTTGATAGGATGTAGGCTCGTCAAGATCGACAAGCAATATCTCACCGTTGTCAGTCAAGAGAAAAGAATATGTCTCGGGTTGACGACGGATCCTATCAGATCTACGAAGAGGTTGGTCTACTTGAACAGGTGTTTGCTCCACAACTCTTTGGGCAACAATTTCCTCATCCACAACATTTTGTGGTGCCTGTTCATTTTCCCTCGAAGCCTTAGTGTTATCTTCATCTTGAATTTCTTCAAGATGAATTTTACTCCCACTAGTTTTTCTAGAAATAAATTCTCTTTCTAGAAAGACAGCATTTATGGCAACAAACACCTTGCCAAGTGTGGGATTGTAAAAGTAATATCCCTTAGTTTCCTTGGGATATCCTACAAAATAACACTTATCTGATTTGGGTCCTAGTTTATCTGAGACTTGACGTCTAACATAAGCTTCACAACCCCAAATCTTTATAAAAGACATTTTGGGACTCTTCCAAGTCCATAACGTATATGGTGTCTTTTCTACGGCTTTTGATGGAACGCGATTAAGTGTGAAAGCCGCTGTCTCTAGAGCTAAACCCCAAAAGGAAGTAGGTAGATCAGTCTGGCTCATCATTGATCGTACCATATCTAATAGAGTACGATTTCTCCTCTCAGATACACCATTCCATTGTGGTGTTCCAGGTGGAGTGAGTTGGGATATTATCCCACACTCAGCCAGGTGATCACGAAACTCTTGACTAAGGTATTCACCACCTCGATCTGATCGAAGTAGCTTAATACGCTTACCAAGTTGGTTTTGTACTTCATTCTTGAATTCTTTGAACTTTTCAAAGGATTCTGACTTATGTCTCATCAAATATAAGTAGCCAAATCTACTCATATCATCAGTGAAAGTAATAAAGTACTTATAGACTCCTCTGGCTTCGACATTGAAAGGGCCACATACATCAGTATGTATGAGTCCTAACAAGTCCGTCGCTCTCTCGCCATGTCCACTAAATGGAGTTTTAGTCATCTTTCCTAAAAGACAAGATTCGCACACCTCATATGATTCAAAATCAAATGAGTCCAATAATCCATCTTTATGGAGTTGGGATATGCGTTTTTCATTTATGTGACCTAGGCGACAGTGCCAGAGATATGTTTGGTTCAAATCATTCGATTTGAACTGTTTGGTATTTACGTTATAAATTGGGTTTTCTAAATATAGAACATAGAGACCATTCATAAGTGGTGCATTACAATAGAACATTTCATTCAAATAAATGGAACAACATTTGTCCTTTATTATAAAAGAAAAGTTTTTCTTGTCTAAACAAGATACAGAAATTATGTTCTTTGTTAATGCAGGTACATAAAGGCACTCCTCTAGTTCTAAGATAAGCCCAGTGGTCAAAGACAAAGAATATGTTCCTACAGCTACAGCAGCAACTTTTGCGCCATTGCCTACTCGTAGGTCCACTTCACCCTTTGCCATTAGTCTACTATTTCTCAGTCCCTGCACATTAGTACAAATGTGAGATGCACATCCGGTATCTAATACCCATGTAGAAGAAATAGACAGATTAACTTCTATAACGTGTATACCTGAGGCAGAAGTCCCACTTCTTTTCTTCTTTACTTCCTCAAGGTAGACTTTGCAGTTCCGCTTCCAGTGTCCAGTCTCACCGTAATGGAAACAATCCCCTTCTTTTGGTACTTTACCTTTACCCTTTGAAGTGGATGAATTGGCCTGGCCTTTGGCTTGGGTCTTACCCTTGCCTTTGTGCTTACCTTTTCCCTTCTTGACCATTAGTACATTACTAACTTTCTTTTTGAGATTTGGTTCAGCAATTCTTAACATGCTGAGAATCTCAGGCAAAGGTTTATCAATTTCATTTATGTTATAATTCATGACGAATTGATTATATGCTTCTGGCAATGATTGCAGGATAACATCGGTTGCCAATTCTTGGCTCAGTGGAAAACCTAGTCTTTCAAGGTTCTCAATGTACCCAATCATTTTAAGTACGTGAGTTTCTACAGGTGTTCCTTCTTGCATCTTGCATGCAAAAAGAGCCTTAGACACTTCAAAACTCTCGTGCCTAGCTTGTCCTTGATATAGTTGTTTCAAATGTTCAACCATATCATAGGCATCCATGTTCTCATGTTGCTTCTGAAGCTCAGAGTTCATGGTGGCAAGCATAAGACATGACACATCTAATGCATCATCTTGATGCTTCTTATAAGCATCCTTTTCAGCACGAGTGGCCGCAGGGGCGGGTGTTTCAGTGGTAGACTGCTGTAGGACATACAGTTTACGTTCTTGCTTGAGGATAATCCTCAAGTTCCTATACCAGTCTAGAAAGTTAGCTCCATTGAGCTTGTCTTTCTCAAGGACAGATCACAAGTTGAGGGAGTGTGTCGTGTTAGATGACATGGTGATCTACAACATTAAAATGCAAAATTTAGTATCATACCTAAGTCATTTAATTAGGCCTTTAATTAAATGAGGCTCCCACTAAATTCTCATAGCTTTGATATGAGCTAATCATTGATGTAGGCAAACACATTTTGCTTACATCATTAGCTACTATTTAGCTATAAATTTATATGGGATAAAGATCCACATCATAATTCGTCTTGAGTTAGCTTTGGCTAATTGCCCAAGACGTAGTATGATTAGGTAGGCAATCTTTTGCCAATTACATCTGATGTAACTCTTTAATAGCTTTGGTTAAGTTTAGATTAGTTTAGTGCTTATTCCTAAACCAGCTTCCAGGCTGTGGCGAGGCACAGAGGCCTTCTTGGATATCGGAGCAACGACCACTTCTAAGACAAAGCTGATGTTCGGAAATCACACAAAACTAATTAAAAACTTATGTTCAAAGCTAATATATGCCTCTACTTTCTTAATTAATTAAGAAAAACTTAATTAAGTCTTAACCAAGTTTGATAGCGGGACATCACGATTGTCCACTCGCACTCCTCCAAGATAAAATGCATTGCTTTGCTTTGGCAAACCCAATAACAAATGATCGAGGAAGTAGTGAGTACCAAACTTTGGTAGGCATATCGTTTTTGACTTATTTAAGAACTAAACTTAAACATGCATCATATACATATTAGCATACATCACATATAAGCTAAACTAACATGCATCACATACATATTAAACTAAGTGTGTCATGGTTATGACCCTTATTCTACAATCTTCTCAAGCCAATGAAAAGATTGATTGGTCAACCTAGGGATAGCATCTTCTCCCAAGTGCTTCCTTTTGGTTGTCTTGTGTGTTGACTTCCTCCTTGTAACGTCATCTTCCAATGGACCCTCCATCTTTATTTTGTATATTACAAAAGGAGAAATACTCGAGTTACATTCAAGTCTAAAACTAATTTTACAACAAGATTTTTAGGAGAAAGGCACGACACGCAGGCCGTATTAAGAATTACAACACACAATCACAAACTTTTTGGGACTAGGCCATAACCATGCACCATGTCAATTTTAACTTTTAAAAGACATCGGATATTTTATTATGTTTGAAAATTTGCTAATGCAATTATCAACTCATAATAAAATTCATCCTACTTCTATATCATATATAAAATAGAGAAAAACTAATTTTATACGATCTTTCGCAAGTGGCTCTGATACCACTGTAGGGATTCTTATATGCCAAATAGCATATGCGCAACGGAAAAATTAGGATCCCTTCCAAGCGATCCTTGCGAAAGAAAACCTCGTACAAAATAAATTTCTCTAAAACCAAACCTATCTGATAGGAGAGGATTACCTTTGTTGCGTGCCCTTGTTAATCCCGTTTTTCCTTCGGTTTGTTGGATCTTTAGCACGTTCAAATGTCCGTGCCTCTATGTGTATCCACACGAGCAAGCTCTTGTCTCACAAAAGAAACTAGAAGAGCTCTCCTTTACTTCTTGCTAGAGAAGTCCCTAAAGGAGAGGAAGCTAGGGAAAAAGAGAAGGAAGAAGAAGACTACTCTTCTTGCTACACTCACAAATGCCACACAACAAAAGCCTCTCACCACAAAGCTCTCTCCAAGCCTCAAGCTCCCCAACAACCACACTACCAAAGCTTCCACCAAGCTCTCAAGCTTCACTCACAACAATGCTATGGCCGGCCACTCCATGGAGTCTTTTATAGGGTTGGAAAAACCCTTTCACCTCCTCACATTCAATGCAATCCATTGCATTGAGACACAATCAAACAAGGAGTTGGCTTCCTTGTTTGGCCGGCCACTTAAGGAGACAAAAACCACTTTGTCTCCTTCCACCTCATCTAGCTTAGGTGGATGCTTAGGTGGCATGCTTATGTGGCATGCTTATGTGGCATTCTTATGTGGCATTCATGCATGTTGAATTAATCTTATTAATTCAATTAAGCTTATGTTATCATATTGAATTAATCTCATTAAATCAATAAGGTAACATATTGAATTAATCTCATTAAATCAATTAGCTAAAATTCTCATTAAGCTTAAAGTCCAAAAACCATTTTGTACTTAAGCTTATTCCCAAATTATTCTAGTCAAACTAGAATACTCTAATTCCTCTAATTATCATGCTCTTTATGTGTGACCCTATATGCTCTCATAACGTTGGCAGTGGATCTAAACTCTTTTAGATACACAAGCAATGAGCAGCATCTAGCAATACATCATTGCTACCCAAGTTACGAGATAAGTCAAGATCCGACTAACCTTTCCGTGACTACTATAATGTATGACCGTGTCCTTCTATCCTTGATATTAGATTGATCAATGAGGCATAGACCGTGTCATCCTCGATCAATCTATGTTTTTCTTGATCCCTGAGTAAACTAACTCAAACAAATGAGCTCAATATCTCATATTGACTCATTCGAGCATGGCCATGCGTTTTAGTAGTTCTACTCAATCAAGGGGCCCACCGATATCACTCTCGTCATATGAGAGGGATAGATCCCATCTACATCACTCACATCCCTCCGCACAATTTGTTATATACCCAGTAATTGCCTTTATGGTCCACCCTGTTACGGGTGACATTTGACGATACCAAAGTACATAACTTCTTATGTAGGGAACCGTAGTGACTTCAGGTCTGAGGACTATTCATACCAATAGTCACATGAGAAAGTTTATGACACTCATATAACGATCCATGAAACTTTCTCATGGCGGGTCAGTTCAGTATATATTCTCTAATATATACCCATGTGTCAACTTGATATCATATATCCATGACTTGTGATATCAAGTCATCAATTGACCTACATGCTAGTCTTTATGTATTAATATTGCCCTTGCATATTAATACTTGACTAGGAACATTTAGAAAAGTGTTCTCTACAGCCTCTCATAATCAATTCTGCCAATTGATGTGCTGTAGATAAGAACCTACTTTTCTAGGGCATTATCATATTTAATTTAGCTGGCATAAGCAAGACATAAATATAATAACCAATCCTTTGCCTTTATAGAATATGATACAAAAATGTTCCCTATTCAACCATCACATGATTGGTTCTAGGGCTATAACTAACATCTACTAGCTCCCAGACCTTATTAGAATCCATAGATTCTATCTCTGAATTCATCGCACTTTGCCAAGATACAGCATCTCTATCTTGGAGTGCCTCGTCATATGTCCAGGGATCAGGTTCATGTTCACCAGGGACTAAGTCCGAAGACTCTCCCAAAAACATAAGTCTGTCGGGTTGTCTAACAACCCTCCCACTACGACGAGGTGCCTCCTGTGTATGCTCTGTGACACGCGGTGCAGTGACTTGTGGTGTCTCCTCTTGTACCGGTGGTACTGAAGTCGGGACTTCCCCTGCCAACTCCTCAAGAACAATCCTACTTGTGGGCTTGTGGTTCATCACATAGTCCTCCTCTAGAAATCTAGCATTCATACTTACGATCACCTTCTAATCTCTAGGACTATAGAATAAACCACCCTTCGTTCCCTTAGGGTTGCCAACAAACAAGCGCACTTCTGTACGAGATTCCAACTTACCAGTATCTCCCTTAAGCACATGTGCTGGACTACCCCAAATCCGAATATGTCTTAGACTAGGCTTTCGCCCAGTCCACAACTCTGTGGGAGTAGAGGGTACTGACTTAGATGGAACCAAGTTCAGACTGTGTGCTACTGTTTCCAGAGCAAACCCCCAGAACAAATCAGGTAACTCAGAATAACTCATCATAGATCTAACCATCTCCATAAGAGTCCTGTTCCTTCGCTCCGCCACACCATTCTGCTGGGGTGTGCCAGGTGCGGACAATTGGGATTGAATCCCAGCCTCTGATAAGTAACTCCTAAACTCTCCCAAGAGGTACTTGCCACCACGATCAGATCGTAATGTCTTGATACTTTTACCTTGACGGTTCTCCACATCAGCCTTGAATTCTTTGAACTCACAAAGCATCTGCATTTCTGCGCGCATCAAGTAAATGTATCCATATCTTGAATAATCGCCTATAAAAGAGAAAATATTCAAAACCACCTCTTGCCCGATAGACATAGGATCACAAAATCGAATGAACCAATTCTAACACATCTTTGGCTCTATACCCTTGGCCTTAAAAGGCCTCTTGGTCATTTTACCTTCCAAGCAAGATTCGCAGGTTGGGAGATCCTCCACCACTAATGAACCCAAAGGTCCATCACCTATCAACCTTGAATTCGCTTAGGTTAATATGACCAAGCCTTAGATGCCAAAGATATGTCCGGGTTCATTCACAAGGTTCTTTTCTCTTATTAGATTTAGAAGATGAGTTATTGACTTCTATATGCATCGTGGAGTTTTTGGTTCAAGAGTATATAAATTGCCAACCAATGTACTGTATCAGATAATCTCTATTCCTTTTATAACCACTTTGTCATTAAAAGAAATGTATCACCCATCCAAAAACAATTAGAAACTGAAATTAAATTCTTTCTAAAAGTAGGTACATAAAGACAATTTCTTAAAACCAAAACTTTATTCCTATCAAAAGATAAATAAACGCGTCTCCCCTGCAATAGCCGCCACCTTTGAAGCATTGCCCATGTAGATGGTAACCTCTCCTCGCCTAGTCATCGGGTTTCCTAGAACCCCCGCAAAGTATTGCAGACATGATCGATGGCTCTGTATCTACACACAGCTAATCGGTAGATAACACCGCTAAACATGTTTCAACAACTAAACAAGAAGATATACCTTTGTTCTTTCGGTGAGGACAGTCCACCTTCCAATGTCCATTCTGCTTGCAAGTGAAGCACTTGCCTTTCGGCTTCTTCACTCCTGCACAGGGTCCCCGCCACTTTCTTGTGCACCTTGCTTCTTCTTCTTCTTACCTTTCGGTTTAGAGGAAGAAACCTTACAGCGACCATAGCTTGAAAACTCGAAAAAAAGCCCTCTACGCTGGAGTTACGAAGCTCCGCCAACGAATACAACCTCTTGTTCATGTTGTAGTTGAGGCGGAACTGCTCAAAACTCCTAGGAAGAGACTGGAGAATGATATCGACCTGGGTTTCCCCATCGATCTCAGCTCCGAGGACTTCCATCTCATTAAGATGAGCCATCATCTTGAGAACATGATCCCTAACGGGTGTTCCCTCGACCATGGTGGTCGTCATCAAGTTTCTCATTGCCTCCTGCCTAGCCGCCCTACTCTAATGTCCGAAAAGTTCCTTGAGATTGAACATCATGTCATAAGCAGTGGCTATGGCCTGATGCTGATGTTGCAGCACATTTGACATAGATGCCAAAATGTAACACCGCGCCATCTCATCTGCCTTAACCCATTTCTTATAACGTTCCTTCTCCTTTTCATCAGAGTCATCGGTGGGCTTAGGAGGATAGACCTCGAAGAGTACAAATTTGTACTCCTCTTGATTAAGACAATATCCAGGTTTCTTTTCCAATCAATGTAGTTTGGACCAGTAAGTTTGTTTTCTTTTAAAATCACAGCAAGTGGGTTGAAAGCCATTTGAAAATCCTAAAAATCACAATGATCAAAAAATATCAGATTTCAAATAATATTGATTCCTCAAAACAATAAAATCCCGAAATCAACCAACACCTCAAAACACCGAGAATATCGCATGCCACGATAGTGTGGACGTATACGAATTCTACATTTGTAAGAGGAGGTTTTACCCATTAATTTTATTATCTTGTCAACCTTACTTTTTGACAAATAAAATTAATAGTTGGTTCCTCTTTAGCCCTACAAATAAAAGCAGTGACTCCGATGGGGAGGATACTTTTAATTTGCATCTAAGTGTGCACCATTACACGATACTAAGGGAATTATTTCGGATTATGTGCCTTACCGATGGGGAAGTACACACGCTCCTATATAATTTCCTATAACCATTATTTGACCTAGTGATCCGCAAACAAACTCATCCGATGGGGAGGAAGGCACTCAGAGCCGACACGCAAGTTTGTTGCATCACACGTCAAATTGTAATGGAGGCCGCGGGAATTAATTAAAATGTCCCTCTCCCACTTAGTAAATTGAAATCGAGGAATTTTAAAAACAAACACAACATGCATATAAAACAAATAAGCAATAAATATGGAAAAATCAGAATTTTTCCAACTATTATGGCATTGTTCTCCAATACGCATCCCGTCGTGTCGCCACCTCGTCTGCTCCATCTTTTCCCGTGCGCAAGTCACCAAAGAGTTCCGAGCCGAGATAAATCATTTTAATTTACATCCATCGATCCTATACTCCACGAAGGAGTGTACAAATAATCTAGATCGAAAGTAAACTAAAATGAGCGGCTAAACAATGCCGTATTTAATTACAAAAATTAAATACTAATCTAGCATCGTCAACCCCGAGGATTCAAATAATAAATTTTTACACACATCCATTCACATATACACACATGGCCATAATAGTCGGATCTTATGCCTGCAACCAAAGAGTTAAACTACGCATATCCTACTATTATCCGGCACATATAATATATGAAAAATGCATAAAAAAAATAACCGAATCCTAAACACACAAAACCGGAAACCGTGGCTCTGATACCACTTGTTGGGGGTCGCTTCGGAGGCTCATTGGCTCCCATGTCCCCGGATTAAAATTTTCACTAATGAAAGGATTAATCCGGATGGGATGAGCTCCCTTAGCGACACCATTTTGTCGTCGTGCTAACAACTCGAGTGGTCATTTGAACAAACTAGTTGTTCAAGCACCACTACTCTTCTAGTTGATTAGCCGCGGAAGAGACGACGGACGGATCGCCGGTTTTTGTGTTTGTCTTCGGGGTCCATGATTATACATTATATTTACTAATTCACACATGCATAATCAAAACATAAAAGAACAAGCTCAGATCTGTAAATAAAGTTAAAATAACTTTATACCTCACGATCTTCTACCGTATGTCCTATCCTTCTCGTGGACGACGTGTGGACGAAGATCCTCCACGAGTAGAAGCCTTCTAGATCGCTTTCTTCTCTACCTTGTCCACTGCAAACAAAGAGAAGAAACAACAAAACCTTTTCCTTTCTAGAACCGGCCACCATGTAATGAAGTTTGATGTTACCGCCGGCCAAGGAACAAATGGATGAGCGCCGGCCAACCTTGAGACAAAGATGCCGCCGGCCACCAATGGAGAAGTGCCGACCAACAAGAAGCTTGGAACCGCCGGCCACCAAGGATTAAAGGAGAAGAATGAGGGCCGGCCAAGGAAGAAAGGAGAGGTCTATAGGATGGACGCCGGCCAAGCCTTGATGGAGAAGAATGGGCGCCGACAACAATCAAGAAGGAGAAAGGTTGCCGCCCAAGCTCTATCTCCAAACCCTAGCCGCCCACCTTGATAAGAGCCAAACCCTAACTCCAAAATCTTAATCTCTTCATCATCCTTGCCGCCCAACCCTAAGCATCTATTTATAGAATAGGGCTTAAGCCTCCTTTAATCTTCACCGTCAGATCTAGGGATTTAATCTCCACCGTCGGATCTAGGGTTTTATCCCAACCGTCGGATCTAGAGTTTAATCCCAACCATCGGATCTAGGATTTCATCTCAACCGTCGGATCTAGGGTTTCATCCCAACCATCGGATCTAGGGTTTTATCCCAACCGTCGAATCTAGGGATTTAATCCTAACAGTCGATTCTAGGGTTTCATCCTAACCATCGGATCTTAGGGATTTAATCCCAACCATTGGTTCTAGGGTTTCATCCAACCATCGGATCTAGGGATTTAATCCCAACCGTTGGTTCTAGGTTTTGTTTTACATTCTTGGATCTAGACTTCATAAGGATTATGTTAGGCTACGATAGGGACCATAAGGAGGAGTTGGATCTTGGCCACCCGATGGATCGGAACCACACAAACTTGATCCATCAATGATGTTCCATTCCACTTGAGGATCATCATTGAACTACCTCACCAACCCCCATAAATTAATATGGGCTCCATATATATTATTTGTACATTTATCTCCCCGTGTTTAAGATATCAAATGTCCGTCAATTAATTGATTTACTAACCATCAATTAATCAACATATAGTTCCTCGAGTAGTACCACTCAACCTTATCATCATGTTGACTAAGTCAACCAGCTGGGTTTACATGATGAACCTTATGAGCTCCTCAAGGGGACATCATCAACCTAATATATAGGACACGGTTTCCTCCTATAATCAACGGCACACCATGTAAATAATATTATTTCCCAACTTACCCGACATATTGATTTAATCCATCTAAATCTCACCCACTGGCAAATCAAGGAAATAAATACTTAGTACATGTGCCCGTTATTATATCGGGATTAAGAGCATGTACAACATAATATCCGAGGTCCGATTCAATTATATAGTCAGCACTTAAATTGAATCACCTCTATGTCGGTCCTGCTCAATACACCTAAGTGTACTAGTGTAACTCTATGTTCAAGATAAAACAATGCCAAGCTACACTACAACCATGCCAATGGTTTGTCCAAAACCATCTTGGTTGTGAGCCTCTACTTATATTTTACAAGGGACTGATAACATGATCTTCTATGCAACACCAAGCACCATGTTATCTACAATGTAAAATATTAGACAATATGCACACACATATAATAAATATATAAAGTGCAAACAATGATCATGTGATTCTTATTTCAAAATAAAATGTTCATACAAAAAGAGATAGGCTTTCAGTATACATTCTAACACTTAATATCTTCTTCCTTCTTGGCCGGTGGCAAGCTCCAACATTGGATCTTGGTGGTTGGTTGAAAGAAGGAAAGGAGCTTTGTTTCTACTCTTCCTCTTGCTTGGAACGAGCAAGGAAGGAAGATTGGCGATCTTGGAGCTTCAACTTTTGGTAGATCGTCGCCCACACGACGTCCGAAAGGAGTAAGGTCATACAATAGAAGATCGAGAAGTATATCGATTCTCAATTTTTTATATGTTACATGTTTGTATTTTTTTTTTCAATTATGAGCATGATATAATTCTGTTTGTGGCTAAATAATACTTGGATCCCAAACATAAACACGAAAGTCGGCGATCCGAACATCGTCTATTCCGCGGCTACTTGTAGAATAGAGGTTGGTCGCTTGAACAACGAGTTTGTTCAAGTAACCTCTCTAAATGAATAGCACGACGATGACTTGGTTGTTTGGGATATCCCTTTTTATCTAGGATTAAATTTTTTTAATCTGGGGACATCGATGGGATCGCCATGAACAAACGACCAAGGTGAAGTGGGAAGCGAAATTTCCTCTCACGGATTGATCACAAAAACCATCAATTGGTATCAGAGCCAAGGTTTTCGATTTTGTGTGTTTATGATTCGGTTAATTTTTATGCACTTTTCATATATTATATGCGTCGGATAATAGTTGGATATGCGTAGTTTAACTCTTTGGTTGCAGAGATAAGATCTGACTATTATGGCCATATGTGTGTACGTGATTGTATGTGTGTAAATGTTTATTTTGTTGAATCCTCGAGGTTGACGAGGCTAGTATTTGATTTTTTGTAAATTAGATACGGCATTGTTTAGCCACTCTTAATTTTAGTTTACTTTTGATCTAGATTTCATGTACACTCCCTCGTGGAGTATAGGATCGATGGATGTAAATTAAAATAGATTTTAGTCTTAGCTCGGATCTCCTGAAGGCTCGTACATGGCATAGGAGGAGCGGGTGAGATGGCGATGCGACGGGAGACATATTGAAGACAAAAGCCATAATAGTAGGAAAATAATTTATTTTTCATATTTATTACTTTTTGTTTGATATGGATGTTATAGGCTAGAAAATTCTTCAATTTTAAATTGCTAAGTGGGAGAGGGATATTTTTATAAATTTCCACGGCCTCCATTACGATTTGACATGTGATGCAAGCAAACTTGTGCGTCGGCTCTGAGTGCCTTCTTCCCCATCGGATGAGTTTGTTTGCAGATCACAGGGTCGGATATGGTTATAGGAAATTATTTAGGAGCGTGTGTACTTCCCTATCGAAAGGCACATAACCCGAGATAATTACCTTGGTACCGAGTAATGGTGAACACTTAGATACAAATATAAGTATCCTCCCCATCGGAGTCACTGCTTTTATTTGTAGGGCCGAAGAGAAACCAACTATTAATTTTTTTTGTCTAAAAGTTAGGTTGACATGATAGTAAAATTAATGGGTAAAACCTCCTCTTACAAATGTAGAATTCGTATATGTCCACACGATCGTGGCATACGATATTCTCGGTGTTTTGAGGTGTTGATTGATTTCAAAATTTTATTGTTTGAGGAATCAATAATTTTTTGAAATCTTAAGTAATGATCTATGTGATTCTTAGGATTTTCAAAAATGACTTTCAGTCCACTTGCTGTGATACTAAAGGAAAATAAAACTTACTGTACATAATTATGTTGATAGGAAAAAGGAATCTAGATATTGTCTTAACTGCTAAGGAGTACAAGTATGTACTCTTCAAAGAGTGTCCTCCTAAACCTGCGAATGAGCTTAAAGTCCTTGGAGCTGAGATCGATGGGGAAACCCAGGTCGATATCATTCTCCAGTCGACAGAAAGGCTTGCTCAGGCTTAGGCCATGGTTGCCCAAAAGGTTTCTACTTCTAAGCCGAAAGGCAAGTAGAAGAAGAAATAAGGTGGAGCAAAGGTGGTGGGCGGAACTCAGGGACAAGTGAAGAAGCCAAAAGGCAAGTGCTTCACTTACAAGCAGGATGGACATTTGAAGAAGGACTGTCCAATCCGAAGCAGAACAAAGGTATATCCTTTGGTCTAGTTGTTGAAACATGGTTAGCGGTGTTATCTATCGGCACCTGGTGTGTAGATACGGGAGCCTCTGATCATGTCTGCAATACTTTGCAGGGGTTCCAAGAAACCCGACGACGAGCTGAGGGAGAGATTACCGTTTACTTGGGCAATGCCACGAAGGTGGCGGCTATTGCAGTGGGAGACGTTTATTTATCTTTTGAGAAAAATAATGTTTTGGTTCTTAAGAATTGCCTTTATATACCTTTATTTAGAAAGAATTTATTTTCGATTTCTAAATTAATTATGGATGGATAATCTATTTCTTTTAATGACAGAGTTGTTATAAAAAGGAATAGGGACATTATCTGTTCTGGTACATTGGTAGGCAATTTGTACACACTTGAATCAAAAGCTCCCACGATGCAAATTGAAGTTAATAACTCGTCTTCTAATTCTAATAAGAGAAAAGTACCTTCGAAGATGAACCAAACATATCTTTGGCATCTTTGGCTTGGTCATATTAACCTAAGTAGAATTCAAAGGTTAATAGCTGATAGACCTCTGGGTTCATTAGTGGTGGAAGATTTCCCAACCTGCGAATCTTGCTTGGAGGGTAAAATGACCAAGAGGCCTTTTAAAGCCAAGGGGTATAGAGCTAAAGATGTGTTAGAATTGGTTCATTCTGATTTGTGTGGTCCTATGTCTATTTATGCAAGAGGTGGTTTTGAATATTTCGTCTCTTTCATAGACGATTATTCAAGATATGGATGACACTACGATCTGATCGTGGTGGCGAGTACCTCTTGGGAGAGTTTAGGAATTACTTATCAGAGGATGGGATTCAATCTCAATTGACTCCACCTGGCACACCCCAGCAGAAAGGTGTAGTAGAGCGAAGGAATAGGACTCTTATGGAGATGGATAGATCGATGATGAGTTATTCTGAGTTGCCAGATTTGTTCTGGGGATATGCTTTGGATACGACGGTGTACATTTTGAACTTGGTTCCATCTAAATCAGTGCCTTCTACTCCCACAAAATTGTGGATTGGGCGAAAGCCTAGTCTAAGACATATTCGGATATGGGGGAGTCCAGCACATGTGCTGAAGGCAGATGCTGGTATGTTGGAACCTCGTACAGAAGTACGCATGTTCATTGGCTATCCTAGAGGAACGAAAGGTGGTTTGTTTTATAGTCCTACAGATCAGAGAGTGATCGTTAGCACAAATGCCAGATTTCTAGAGGAAGACTATGTGATGAGCCACAAGCTCAAGAGTAAAATTGTTCTGGAGGAATTAAAAGGAGGAGTCACTTCTTCAGTACCACCGGTAGAAGAGGATATACCACATGTCACTGCACCGCATGTCACAGAGATACACAGGTGATACCTCGTCGTAGTGGGAGGGTTGTGAGACAGCCTTATAGATTCATGTTCTTGGGAGAATCTTCTGATTTGGTCCCTGACGAACATGAACCTGATCCCTGGACATATGATGAGGCAATCCAAGATAAAGATGCAGTATCTTGGCAAAGTGCAATGAATGCTGAGATTGAATCTATGAATTCAAATCAGGTCTGGGAGCTAGTAGAACCACCCGATGGTGTAAAAACCATTGGATGCAAGTGGATCTACAAGAAAAAGTGAGTAATAGATGGGAAGGTTGAAACCTTCAAAGCGAGGCTTCTTGCGAAGGGGTATACTCAGAAAGAGGGTATCGATTATGAGGAGACCTTTTCACCGGTAGCCATGCTTAAGTCTATCCGGATTCTCTTATGCATAACAGCTCATATGAATTATGAGGTGTGGCAGATGGATGTCAAGACAGCTTTCCTTAATGGAAGTGTTGAGGAAAATATCTATATGAAGCAACCAGAGGGATTCATTTCTAGAGGCAAAGAGCATCTTG
The DNA here is from genome assembly GCA_025175895.1 of Wurfbainia villosa. NCBI lineage: Eukaryota > Viridiplantae > Streptophyta > Magnoliopsida > Zingiberales > Zingiberaceae > Wurfbainia > Wurfbainia villosa. The sequence continues at coordinate 6,985,181 of CM046003.1, read as the reverse complement.
TGTGTAAGCTTAATCGGTCCATTTATGGATTGAAGCAAGCTTCGAGGTCTTGGAACATCCGGTTTGATGAGGTAATCCAATATTATGGATTTATTCAAAGTCTAGATGAGTCATGTGTGTATAAGAGATGTGACGGAAATGTAGTGGTATTTCTTGTACTATACGTAGATGACATTTTGTTGATTGGCAACAATATTAAGGTGTTATCAGACGTAAGTGTATGGTTGTCCAAACAGTTTGATATGAAGGACTTGGGAGAAGTGGGACACATCCTTGGGATCAAGGTTATAAGGGATCGCAGGAAAAGGATGTTGTGCTTATCCCAAGCTTCATACATAGACACAATTATGGAGCATTTTAGCATGCAGAACTCCAAGAAGGGTTTTCTACCTTTCAGGCATGGAGTTTCTTTATCTAAGGAGATGTGTCCTAGAACATCTGAGGAGATAGAGGAGATGAAGGTGGTTCCTTATACTTCGGCAGTAGGAAGCCTCATGTATGCGATGCTATGTACGAGACCAGATATCTGCTTTGTCGTGGGCATGGTCAACAGATATCAGAGTAATCCAGGACAGGGACATTGGACTGTGGTAAAGCATATATTAAAGTACCAGAGAAGGACTAGGGATTATATGCTAGTTTACCAGGCAGACCAATTACTCCCTGTGGGTTACATGGATTCCGACTTCCAATTAGATAGGTATGAGGATAGTAAGTCTACCCCAGGTTTTGTGTTTACTTTGGGAGGTGGAGCCAATGTATGGAGGAGTGTCAAGAAGAAATGTGTGGCGGACTCTACCATGGAAGCTGAGTATGTGGCAGCCTCTGAGGCGACCAAAGAAGTTGTGTGGCTCAGGAACTTATTGATGGACTTGGATGTGATTCCTGGTTTGCCCAGAACTATCACAATTTATTGTGATAATAGTGGTGCAGTTGCAAACTCGAAGGAACCACGAGGCCATATGTCAAGTAAGCACATAGAGCGCAAGTACCACCTGATACGAGAAATCGTAAAGGATGTAGAAGGTGTTGTCACCTAGATTGCATCAGAGGATACCCTAGTAGATCCTTTCACTAAGGCCTTTTTAGCGAAAGCTTTTGATAGGCATGTGGAGGGATTGGGAATCAGATGTAAGGCGGTATGAGGATAGCATAGACTTTTAGTATAAGTGGGAGATTGTTAGGATGTATACTGAAAAGTCTATCTTTTATATGAACATCTTTATATTTGAAATAAGAATCACATGATCATTGTTTGCATATTTATGACTATGCATATTGTCTAATACATTACATTGTAGATAACATGGTATGTGGTGTCACACGGGAGATCATGTTATCGGCTCTTTGTAAAGTATAAGTAAAGGCTCACAGCCGAGATGGATTTGGACAAACCATTTGAATGGTTGTAGTGTGATTTGGTATTGGTTTGTCTTGACCATAGAATCACACTAGTGCACTTTGTGTGTATTGAGTAGGACCGACTTAGAGGTGATTCGATTTATTGCTAACTACATAATCGAATCGGACCTTAGATATTATTTAGTACATGCTCTTAATCCCGATATAATAACAGACACATATACTTAGTATTCTTTTTTTTGATTTACCAATGGGCGAGATTTATAGATTAAATCGATAGGCTCGATAAGTTGGGAAATGATATTATTTATATGGTGTGTCGTTGATTATAGGAGGAAACCGTGTCCTATATATTGGGATGATGATGTCCCCTTTAGGAGCTCATAAGGTTCATCATGTAAACCCTGCAGGTGGACTTGGTCTGGCATGATGAAAAGGTTGAGTGGTACTACTCATGGAGTTAGATGTTGATTAATTAATGGTCAGTAAATTAATTAATCGACGGACATTCGAGATCTTAAACACGGGGAGAAAATGTACAAATAATATATGGAGCCCATATTATCTTATGGGGTTGGTAAGGTAGATCAATGATAATCATTTAGTGGATTAGATTATCATTAGTGGATCAGACTTTATGTGTGCTTGATCCATGGGTGGCCAAGATCCAACTCCTCCTCACGGTCCCTATTGTAGCCTATTAAAACCTCATGAAGCTTAGATCCACTGGATAGAAAAAAAACTCTAGATCCAAAGGTAGAGATTAAATCTCTAAAATCTGACGGTTGAGATTAAATCTTTAGATCCAACGGTTGAGATTTAATCCCTAGAACTAATGATGGAGATTAAAACATGGCTTATCCCTAGCTCTATAAAATGAGGGCAAGGGGTGGGCGGTAAGGCTTGATGGCTTAAGGGGATTAGGGTTTGCTTCCTTTGGAGGCTAGGAATCCTAGTTTGTTTAGGATTAGGTTTGGGCGGCTAGGGTTTGAGAGCTAGGGGTGGGTGGCAACATGAGGAAGATCTCTTTTCTTCTTCTTCCCAAGTTGTTGTCGGCACATATACTTCTCCCCTTTACCTTGGCCGGTGATCATCCTATTCTTCTTCTCCTCTTCCATGGCTGACAATTAGGAGAGATAGGATTAGGGTTTTGAGGCTTAGGGTTTTGGAGGCATGGGCGGCACCAAATAAGGAAGTATTTTCCTTTCTTCTTCCTCTCCCTTGGTGGCCAGCACCCACAACCTTCTTTTCAGCCCTTGGCCAGCATCCAAACTCCCTCTTCCCCTTCTCCTTGGTTGGTGGAAACAAGATTTAGGGCTCTCCCTTGGTGTCTTGGCCGGTTTCCACCTTAATCTCTTCTTCCTTCTTCGCCGGCGGCAAGCTCCAACATTGGATGTTGGTGGTTGGTTGAAATAAGGAAAGGAGCTTTGTTTCTACTCTTCCTCTTGCTCAGAACGAGCAAGGAAGGAAGATTGGTGATCTAGGAGCTTCAACTTTTGGTAGATCATCGCCCACACGACGTCCAAAAGGAGGAAGGTCATACAATAGAAGATCGAGAGGTATATCGATTCTCTATTTTTTATATGTTACATGTTATTATTTGTTTTTTAATTATGAGCATGATATAATTCTATTTGTGGCTAAATAATACTTGGATCCCGAACATAAACACGAAAGTCGGCGATCCGGACATCGTCTATTCCGCGGCTACTTGTAGAATAGAGGTTGGTCGCTTGAACAACGAGTTTGTTCAAGTGACCTCTCTAAATGAATAGCACGACGATGACTTGGTTGTTTGGGCAATCCCTTTTTGTCTAGGATTAAATTTTTTTAATCTGGGGACATCGATGGGAACGCCATTAACAAACGACCAAGGTGAAGTGAGAAGCGAAGTTTCCTCTCACGGATTGATCACAAAAACCATCACATAGGAGGTGTAACTCTGGGATGATTGGGTATAAGTCAAAGTGATCGAAGGTGTTTGATCAACCCATAGAGGATTCACCACTCCTGATAAAGAAGATGTATACCCTAGGCCTCTTGTCAGGATTATTGCTCAGATGTCTCTGGCCAGAGCAAGCATGTTAAGAACATGACCTTCTTGATAACATGTAGGAGTAACTTGAATCCACAAGATAAGGAAACTAACTTGGGCTAGGTGTGACATAGTCAGCTTAATGGGGGCGAGACATAGACCATGTCCTGAACCAATTAGGTATAGGATGAGTGAAAGGAACAAGACACAAAATAACTGTAGCTACTAAAGGGTTCAGAAATGTACTAAAGTCGATTTAGACGTTCAGGTCAATTGGGAGTCATGATGAAATATTAGACGCCACTCATGATCTATTCATAATTAAGGGGTTAATTATAAATGACCAACATAGTCGGGAACCTATTGGGTCACATGCAATATGGGTGATCTCAAGACGTAAAATAAGTCTAAGAAAGAGATTCTCAATGAGGGAGGATATATCTGGTTGGACCAGGCCAAGGGTGTGTGAAACGGAGTCTATGGAACCTCCTATGGATATGTCGGGGCTTAGCACGACCATATCATACTTAACGAAGTTAAACGGACAATATAGAACTTCACACGACCATGCCTAACTAGGCAGGGGCTGAAACTATGCCCAGCATGACACATGGCTAGTCATGTGTCCAGGCATTGTTGTGCCTTTTAGGCATGGCCTGACCGTGTGTGGGACACACAACCGTGTCGCAGTTCTGCTGAATTTGGTTTGATCAAATTTGGAAATTTCCTAGCTTTTTTACCTTAATTATGGGATAATTGTGGTAAGATAGGATCCATTTAAGCCACCTAAGATACCCTAATCAAGAGATCTATAAATAGATCCCTTAATAATCTTAGGAGGTATTCTTGGGAATCCATTTAGGATAGCCACCTTCTTTCTCTCCCCTTCCCTAGTCTTCGGCAATTGGCTAGCATCAACTAGAGATGAAGATTTGCTACTCGTGGAGTTGTCTCAGGTGATCCCGACGTGGATAGATAGAGGCAAGGTCTATATGTCTTGCTCTTGGTTTCTACAAATTCAAAAAGAATTCTGAAGGTATAAATATTCTCTTCTCCTTTCATTGTTGTGTGATTATGTCACAGTAAGAAATCCTGTCCTTCAGGGGATGTCTAGGAGGAAATAAAATTTATTTTATTTACTCTTTTTGCTGCACATGCTCTTAGCATCCTTCCAACAAGTTATATCACAGCCACCTTATTTGCTGACATAGATCACATGTATCAAGGAGAATTTTTAAAGTATGTTTGATGTTTTATATGCATGTGTGATGTTTTTCTATTGGATAGATAAAACATTAGATGATAGTATATATAATGTTTTGTTAATTATATATATGTAGATGTGATTCTAATCAAAGAGGAGATACCAAGGATGCACCTAGAAACACCGAAGGTGTTGCATGCTAGCATCATTAGAGCTCTGGCCTAGACTATCCATCCATTGGAATAGGATGCACATTTTACGTATCAAATTCCTAAAATGTTATGTGTGTCAAGTGCTCGGCTCACATTCGCGTTTGGAAAATTTGTTTCCAAATGCGACCTTGGTTTTTCCCTTTAGGTTTTAAGGTTAATTATAGATGAGACTTAATATAACAATGAAATTACTTGTGTAAATATTAGGGCTAGCATCTTCCATTAATATGTTGAACCAGAGTTCTTTTTCATGTTCGGATTGTTGGACTCTCTCCAAGCCTAGCATGATATTAAGCATGTTCAATTCATTTGAGATTCGGTTTTCACTTTAAACGGTAAGGACCATAGTTCAAGTTTCAAGTTTGGGTTTTTGGACTCCCTCCAAGTATGGCTTGAAAAATTGGATGTGTTTGAACTTTTTAAATTTGATCTCATGATTAATGGGTTGGCCCTAACTGAAAGCATTGATTTTTTAGAATCCCTCCAAGGTCAATGTGGACAGAGGCGCAATTAGGTGATATGCATAGGATGTATATATGTTAATGAGTTAACAACTTAATGTATATGTGAACATTCAATTAGTTGATACCATAAAATGATTTTTATATATTTGATATATAATGGTATTATTGATACTTAACATCAAGACTCAGAATGACTTATTAGACTCCCTCCAAGGTTGTTCTTAGTCATAATGATATCAACCCACTAAGAGACAACCTACCATCTCTCGAATTCTAGGTGAGGGCTCTTGAATTTGATAAAATAGTGGGAGTTTCTTATTATTGTGAATTGTTTGCATTATTATGAATTCATTTCTCTTATACACCTTTTTGTATGTGTAGGTACTAATTAGAATAGTATGTCAACCTCCATTAATTTACACTCAATCTTGGATAACAACAAATTAACTAGGCCAAACTTCTTTGACTGGCTTCATAACTTGAGAATTGTTCTCAAGGCTGAGAAATTATCTTATGCCCCTGAAGAGGCTCTTCCCCAACCTCCTGGAGACAATGCATCTGGTGACCAAATGTTAATTTACTAGAAATATGTTGCTGACTTTGACATAGCGAGTTGCATTATGCTAGCGTCGATGTCGGTTGAGTTGTAAAAGCAACATGAACATATGGATGCTAATACAAATGTCTTCCATTTTTGTGAGTTGTTTGATGAGCAAGCAAGATCTGAAAGGTTCGAGACACCCTACTCCTATTTCACCCAAAGATGTAGAATAGTTCATCTGTAGTGCAATATGCACTAAAGATGAATGACTATATTGAACAATTGGGATCACTATGGTTTTTCATAAACCATGAATTAAGTATTGACTTAATTCTACATAGTTTGACTGATAGTTATTCCCAATTTGTGATGAACTATCAGATGAACAAGATAGAAGCCACGATACTAGAACTAATCAATATGCTCAAAACAGTAAAGTCATATTTTGCTAAAGAACAGAAGACAAGAAAACTTTACAAGAGTGCTTTGAATGCTTTGCTTATTCGTTGCTTGGATGAGCTTGAAGGACCCTAAAATGCGCCTGCACTTCGCCTTCAAATTGCCTCAACAACCTCTCAAGAAACAAGAGAAATCCTACACAAGTTGCTCCTTTTATCCCTGTATCGAGCTGATTCAGTGCCTGGAAGTCTACTACCATAAGGCCCTAGTAGACTGCCTATAGTGCCATTGTCTCACAACAAGCTTAATCCACTTTGGCATTCAAGCCAATGGATACACTGGCAGTCGACTGCCATTTCCATTAGTCGACTGCCAAAGCTCGTAGCCAACTGCTCTGTCAGCTAGCAAACTTTCTATCCTCTCAACCAAGACTAGCATTTGACTGCACTCCAAGGCAGTCGACTGCTCAAGGCCAGTCGACTGATCAATGCAGGTAGTAGACTACCAAGTCCACTTACCGCAGTCGAACGATAGTCAACTCATGGCAGTCGATTGGTCATAATCGCAGTCAACTGCTTAGTGTCGACTTTTCTATCAAGTGTTAAAACACTTAACCAGTCGACTGGTCCATAACCCGAGTTGACTAATACACCTCAACCATGAGGTTTAACCCGAGTATGATGCCCTCATATTTTCTAGACCACCCTTAGCCTAGACCTAAGCTTTCTAGGCACCTCCATCAGCCTCATGCCTATTGGATCCCTCCAAGTCATCCATGACTTGTTCATCCATATGTTAGCCTTCAAGTACTTTCATTGGCTATTGTCATGCTAACTGGGTCTACACTGCCAAGGCACATTTGGGCTTAAACTGCCAATACTATCGCTTGGACTTTACGCTGCCATACCCTTGGACTTCCCAATTTTCAAGTACCAATGACTTAGACTTTCACTACCAAGACTACACACTTGGACTTACATGGCCAAGACTACACCCTTGGACTTTCCATGCCAACTTCATGTTGGACTTTCCAAATGCCAAGGCCCATGCTTGGACTTTCCATTGCCAAGTACACAAGACTTGGACTTTACCATTGCCAAGACCCATGCTTGGACTTTCCATGCCAAGTACTCAAGACTTGGACTTTCCGATGCCAAGTGTCCTACTTGGACTTCTCCATCATATGGTCAATCCCTTGACAACCATCTCCCCAAACCATTGTCAAATAATGATTAATCCTTTGTCAAACATCAAAACACTACTCGAGTCGGTCAATCGTAACTTAGGTCGATTGCACTGTAACACCCCCCCTCTCTTTACTCTAATAAAGGAGGTGTCACCATCATACTTTATCTTTTTCTTTACATCAAGAAGCCAAACACGACTCAATTAATAGAAGAGTATCAACAACTCATAAAAAGATCTAAACATGGTTTCTAAACAAGTATCATAATTCAAACTCTTGACTTAAAATAGCGGAAGCTAACGAAATAGATCAACTACATTAGCATGTTACACAGGGATATTACACAAGTTCTTAACCTATCTAAGCATACACATTCGCTAGAGTTCTAACATAAAACATTCTTAAGTAACTCAACCTCATGCATGGCGATAGTACTGTTATGCATCTTTGACATAAAAATAAACGTGAACATTAATACATAACACCAACACTAACCCCTAACATGGACCCAGCACCTGACATGAACACTACCACACTAACAAGTTCAAAAGTCTTAACATAACATAATACTAGCAAATTTAGGATCGTAATCCACTGTTTCGCCACCACACACACAAAGCACTTCATTCGCTGTCCCCTCTTACTCAAGCCTTGCTTTACCCTTATCTGTAGTATACGAATGCAAACCATAAGCAATGAAGCTTACTAAGTGCATCCTATTCTCACAAAACATCATATTAAGAAATCATGTTGTTAGAATACTTGCATGCAAATACATGCTCATACTTGCCATTAAGAAAATTCTGCATTTAACATTTAGAAACACTTGTACATAACACAATGATTCGACTTGGAATGCATGAAATTTCTGCATTAAACATTTAGAAACACTTGTACATAACACAATGGTTCAACTTGAAATGCATGAACTTGAAATACACAACTTGCAATACATGATTTTGAAATATGCTTTGCTTGTAGAAACATGCACATGAGACATACTTAAGCTTGTAAACATTGTGCTTTAGTTAACTTTAGAAACCATATATATATATATATATATATATATATATATATATATATATATATATATATATAATTTAAAATCAATAAACATCCTTGTTTGAGCAGCCTGAGATAGTACCAATTTGAACACAACCCTAATGGAATTCAGGGGTAGCTAGCCACCGAACTTATTAGGGCAACTTACTAAGGGAAGTCTAGGGCCCGTGGGCAATCTTAGGGCCCGGTACATGCCACATTAAAGTAAAATACTTTCTTTATATATGACTTACTGATTTTGTCATTTAACAAACATTTAACATGATCATACTCCCAAAACCCATATAGGAAGCATTTCAAGACATTTGATCATGCTCGTTGTCCCCAAAACTCGTAGGGGAAGCATCTTTGTGATCTTAAGTCTTGCTTCAAAAGAAATATACCATAATTCCTATAAATTTGAACAAATACAATCTGAACAAAACATTTAATCTAAATAAAACATGGAAAAAGAAGCTAGATAAACCAATTGAATAACTACTTATACTGTAGGTGTGAAACACTTACATCCTCTCGCTATCTTACTAATATACCGCTAGGGATTTTGTGAGGTGAAGACCTTCCCTTGTTCCTTAGCCTTAGGAGTGATCCTCTAGAATATACTAAGCCTTTGTATCCCCTTGAAACATCAATGAGAACCCCAACCAAGAGCCTTAGGGTTTCAGATGGAGAGGGAGAAAGGATGAGGAATTTCGGTGGAGGAGGAAGAAGGTGGAGTTTGATCCTCTAGCAAATACCAAGACTTGTAAGAAACTCCCCTTGAAATACCCTCTTGAGAATCCCAACACAAGGAGTCCTAAAGCTTGGGATGGAGAGGGAGGAAGGAGGAGGAGAGGTTTCGGCCAAGGATGAGGAGGGAGGAAGAATGAAGAAGGAAGGTGGGGTTTTTCTTCCTCTATTCTCTTAATTCCCTCTTTAATACCTAGGGAGATGAACACTCTTCATCCTCTCATGGGGAAATGAAAACAACCCCACATCTTATCATATATTTCTTTATATATCCTAGCCAAGAATTATCTTATGATCTAGTGGTATCAAAGCAATCTCACAATTAGAAGGTTCATGGTTCGAATCTTAACTATAACGAACCATATTGTATTTTATCATTTTTTTTTCGAGCGTTACAATCCTCCATACCTTATTAAAGTTTCATCCTCGAAACTTAGAAGAACTCTGGATACTTTTTTTTTCATGTTATCCTCACGTTCCCAAGTTGCTTCTTCAAACCTTTGATTTTACCATATGACTTTCACTAAGGGTACCTCTTTGTTTATCAATTTCTTGATTCCTCGATCTATTATCTGAATAGGTCGGCTTTCATAACTCAATCTTCTTGAACTTGTACCGTCTTGGTATCAGAGCCATGGTCCATGTCAAGCTATGAACTTCGAATGAAGGAAGTTGAGCTCCCATGTTCGGATCAAGAGAACCAGACACCAAGCAAGAAGTCCAGTTGGGTCGGGAGGACCGAACAACTGGCTGGAAGTCCGGTTGGGCCAGAAGGGTTGGACAACTGGCAAGAAGTCTAGCTGGGTCAGAAGGATCACACAGTTGGTAGGTAGTCCTGGTGGGTTGAGGATCGAACATCAAGCAGAGGATGTCCTTCGAGAAAGGATAGGCTTGAGGGGTCAATGTGGTCCTTCGTTTGAGGGGGGGGATTGTTGGAGTATTGGGAATACAATCAAAGTCCCACATTGGTGAGACATGGAAAAGATCATGTGCTTATAAGATGAAAAGATATCTCCATTGGCATGAGGCCTTTTGGGTAAAGTCCAAAAATAAAACCATGAGGGCTTAGGCCTAAAGTGGACAATATCATACTATTGTGGAGATATGTGAATCTTATAGGCACCTACATCTGTGGCTCAATTGAAGGTTTTTTGCTTATCGAGTCCGTGAGAGGAAACTTCGCTTCCTACTTCACCTCGGTTGTTTGTTCATGGCGATCCCATAGATGTCCCCGGATTAAAAAAATTTAATCCTAGAAAAAAGGGATTGACCAAACGATCAAGTCATCGTCGTGCTATTTGTTTAGAGAGGTCACTTGAACAAACAAGTTGTTCAAGCGACCATCCTCTATTCTACGAGTAGCCACGGAATAGACGATGTTCGGATCGCCGGTTTTCGTGTTTATGCTCGGGATCCAAGTATTATTTAGCCATTAATAGATTTATATCATGCTCATAGTTGAAAAACAAAAACAAGCAAGTAACAAAAGAGAATGAAGAATAGGTATACCTCTCGATCGTCTAATGTATGACCTTCCTCCTTTTGGATGTCGTGTGGGCGATGATCTACCAAAAGTCGAAGCTCCTAGATCGCAAATCTTCCTTCTTTGCTCTTCCAAAGCAAGAGGAAGAATAGAAACAAGGTTCTTCTCCTCCCTAAAACCAACCAACAAGGAACAAAAGAGATCCTTGCCCTCGGCCAACTAGGAGGAGGAGTTTGTGGTGGAATCCGGCCAAGACACCAAGGGAAGCCCTATATCTTGTTTCCACCACCTAAGGAGAAGGAGAAGGAGAAGAGAGCTTTTGGGTGCCAGCCAAGGGCTGGAAAGGGGCTACAAAGGTGTTGGACGCTGGCTAATAGAGAAGGAAGAAGAAAGGAAAAACTTCCTTAATTGGTGCCGCTCAAGCCTCCAAACTCTAACCCTAATGCTATCTCAACTAGGATTCCTTCTCTTGCCGCCCAAACCCTAGCTCTCTTGGATGATGTTCACGCCAACTCCCTTGCCCTCCTTTTATAGAGTTAGGGATAAGTCATGATTCAATCTCCTCCATTGGTTCTAGGGATTTAATCTCAACCGTCAGATCTTAGAGATTTAATCTCTACCTATGGATCTTAGAATTTTGTTTCTATCCATTGGATCTAAGCTTCATGAGATGTTAATAGGCTACATTAGGGACCATGAGGAGGTGTTGGATCTTGGCCACCCATGGATCAAGCCCACATAAAGTCCGATCCACTAATGATGATCCAATCCACTAAAGGATAATCATCGATCTACCTCACCAACCCCCATATGATAATATGGGATCCATATATTATTTGTACATTTTCTCCCCGTGTTTAAGATCTCGAATGTCCGTCGATTAATTAATTTACTGACCATTAATTAATCAACATCTAACTCCATGAGTAGTACCACTCAACCTTTTCATCATGTCGGACCAAGTCCACCTGCAGGGTTTACATGATGAACCTTATGAGCTCCTCAAGGGGACATCATCATCCTAATATATAGGACATGGTTTCCTCCTATAATCAACGGCACACCATATAAATAATATCATCTCTCAACTTACCGAGCCTATTGATTTAATCTATAAATCTCGCCCATTGGTAAATCAATGAGATGAGTACTAAGTATATGTGCCCATTATTATATCGGGATTAAGAGTATGTACAATATAATATCTGAGGTCTGATTCGATTATATAGTCAGCAATAAATCGAATCACCTCTAAGTCGGTCCTGCACAATACATGTTAGTAATATATGAGAGATGTCCTAAGGCAATCGCCTTATGTATGAACCATTTATATGATAGATGAAGATTCACTATTTGAGTAAACATGTTTTATGTATTTGATTGGATCTTAAACTCATTTACTGAATGTCCACGATACGATTCACAGCATGAGAGAATTTGTGATTGGATCACAACTAGTGAGTATCTCTACATGTGTAATTGTGATGTATTGAATTATCCTTAGTCGATGAATTGATGGATTTGACACCATCAATTCGCCGAGACTAGCACGAGGTATACTCCTTGGTGTATCCAAGCACCGATTCTCACCGGCCGGAGACATAGTGATGTCCGAGTTAATCGTGGATGCTAGTTATGGTAACTAGTTCATTGGAGTGACCACCGTAAGACTTCATATGGTTCTCTCGATATATAGATATGTCAATGAAGTTCTTATCGGGCTTAAGTGCGATGTTCCTTCGACTTGCGTATTCAAGTCATCTTGATCATGGAGACTTATGCTTTGACATCTTAAGCAAACATCTCTAAGGAGATGTGGACCCGGATGATTGGGTATAAGTCAAGTGATCAAGGTGTTTGAATAGCCTATAAAGGATTCACCACTCCTGCGAGGAGATGTATACCATGGCCTCTCGTCGGATTGTTACTAAAGTCTTTGGCCAAAGCATTACATGTTTAGAGTAAGGTACTCTTCGATACATGTGGAGTAACTAGAACTGTGAGGACGAGGAAATGATACTGGGCTAGGTGTGACGAGTCACTAGTGGGGATCGGCACAATAGACCATGTCCCAACCAAGTGGGTATAAGATGAGTGAAGAGAATGGGGCACGATTCATTCGAGCCATCAAGGGTTTCGTAAATAGTTCTGATCAACCGCTGATCTTTTGGTTAATTGGGGATCATGATGTACTACTAGGTGCCACTCATGATCGCTCTATAATTAATGGTTAATTATAGACGGCCAACATAAACCGAGAACCTATTTGGTCACACGACAACGAGTGTAATCCAAAGGATTTAAAACGAGCTTGAGAATGGGATTCTCGCATCGAGAGAAACTATGTTTGGTTGGACCAAACATAAAGCGAGCATGAAATTGTTTCAATGCAATGGAAGCATGGATGGGCGTGTCTTATGAAGACATAATGGATGGACCAAAATGGTTTGGTTCTAATCCAATGGATGAGAATAAACCAAAGGTTTGGTTTATATTAAACGAATGAACCAAAGGTTGGTTCGGTTCGTTTTAACTTAAAATAAACCATCATGGTTTGGTTTATTTTAACTTATCTTAATGGAGCGGGTTAACGGGCTTTATGGATATGATCCATTAACCATTAAGAGAATTAGTTCTCTATAAAATAGGGCTTAAACCCTAACCCTAACACCTAATCAAGAGTTGCCGCCCACCCTTGTTGGTGAATTCGGCGCCCAACCCTAAGTGGCCGCCACCCATCCTTTGTGCCGCCCAAGCTTAGAGCCTGAACCTCCCAGCGACTCTCGGTGATCTCCTATAGGTTTGGCATCAAGGTGAGGCCTTTCTCTCCTTGTTTTGGCCGGCGCCTACTCCTCCACCAAGCTGTCCAGTTTTCTGGACAGCTTCTTCTCCTCTCGTCGGAGCGTCGTTTGGACGACGGTTAGTGCTCCGACAGCGGCTAACTGACTGGGGATTCGATCTCCGGTAATCCTCTGAGGTGGAGGACGAAGGATTCGTCAAACGGTTGACGAATACCTCTCCGGAGAAGCGAGTTTTGAGAACTCGTTTTGGATCCGAATTTGGATTCGGATCGTGATCATCTCTCGATCACGCCGCCTTCAACACGAGGCTAGTAACCCGCACGTAAGACGGCTCGTGACTTAGCGAAGTCATCCCGAGGAGCTCGGCGTGGATACGGATAGAGACGATTCTTACGAGGATCGCTCCGGTTGATGCCGTTCTCGCTACGCCATACGGAAGGTATAACGTAGTTTAATTTCCTTTATTGCAATTTTAATTTACGGTTATGTCTACACTTGTTGTAATAGCATGCGTGTGTTGTGTGTGTTGTAATAAATAGTAGATTTATTATTTTTATTGCTTCAGTGCTCATGTTTACGTAAACATGATCGAACACACACACGCCATGCAAAACCCAACAAAGGGTATCGTGAGCCTGTGTTGTGTTTCGACATAATCGTAAAAATGGTTTTGCGATAGTCATAATGTATTTCTGGAAATTTTCTAAATTTTGGAAATTTAGAAGTATTTATGGAAATTTTTCAATTTTGGAAAGTCTAGAAGTATTTATGGAAATCTTCCACTTTTGTAAAGTTGGAAGTATTTATGGAAATTTATATTTTCCATAAATAAAATATTTGATTAGATTCTGGAAATTTGTTTCCTAATTTAATCATGATTTGATTTGGGAAATCAAATCTTAAAATATTTAATTTCCATAAGTAGTTTTAAAGATTTAGGACATTGGTTTCCTAAATAGATTTTCCTTAATCAAATAATTCCATGAATAAAATATGTGATTAGATTTGGAAATTTGTTTCCTAATTTAATTATGATTTGATTTGGAGAATCAAATCTTAAACATATTTTATTTACATAAATAGTTATGACATATAAGGAAATTATATACATGACATAATTGTATGCCATGTAATTGCATTAGATGCATAACATTATGCCATGCGTGTCGTGACATGTAGATGTATGCCATGTATGCCATGCCATGTAGATAATAGTTATTTGCATGCAAAGAGGATGAGACATAAAACCCTTAATCAATATTAAAGCCTACACCTTCCATTAATATGGTTAGAACGAGTTCCGCTTTCTTGTTTGGGTTGTTGGACTCTCTCCAAGCCCTCGAACTCAATATGTTCAAACCATGGAATAGTTTAATACTAATATGGTAAGAGTCGAGGTCAATCGTTAGCTTTGGTTGTTGGACTCTCCAAGCTGGGCTAATTGGTTGAATGCGCCTAACCATATTAAAACTATGTCTGATTAATGGGTTGGCTTTAACCTCGAGCATCGGCTTGTTGGACTCTCCAAGGTCGATGTAAAGGGAGGTGAAGTTGGGTGCTATGCATATGATGCATACTTGTTAATGTGTTAACAACCCGATGTATGTGTGAACATTCAATTAGTTGATAGCACATTGTGATAGTTGCATATACGGGATATGCAATCGGTATAGATGATACCTACCGTCGTAGTTATGAATGACTTGTTGGACTCTCTCCAAGGTTGTTCATAACTATGATGGATATCAGCCCGTTCGAGATGGACCTACGATCTCCCAAGTGATTTTGGGGTTTTGAAATTAAAAAATGAATGGGATTTATAAATGTATATTGATGCATTTTAAAATCATTTTCTCATATATGCTCGCTTTGTATTTCTAAGTTAATATATTGATCATGATGTGTTTGAATTTGCGCTCCATTTTGATTCAAATAAATTGATCGGGCCAAACTTCTTGGACTAGCTTAGAAACTTGAGAATTGTTCTCAAGGTGGAAAAGCTTGTATGTCCTCGGCCTCTCTTCCCGCCATCCTAGTGACAATGCAACTCGACCAATTGTTGGCCTATCAGAAACATGTGAGTGATTCTGAACAAATGAGTTGCATCATGTTAGTCGCGATGGAACCCAAGCTACGAAAGCAGCATGAGCATATGGATGCTCATATCGTAGTCCTTCATCTTTGTGAGTTGGTTGATGAGCAAGTGAGATTCGAAAGGTTTGAAGTCTCAAAGCTCCTCTTCACCTCTGAGATGCTAGGAGGTTCATCTGTGGTACTGCTCAATATGCTGAAGACTGTGGAGTCTTCTAAGAAGCATGAGCAGGGGACGGTGCTGTTAGTTGATTCCTCGAAGAAAGGTTCTAAGAGGAAGTCAAAGGAACAGCAGAAGGGCTAAGAAGGTAGAACTAGCACAAAAGGAAACTTGCCATCATTATGGCAAGGAGAGCCATTTGCGAAGAAAGTGCAAGATTTATCTTGAGTCCGTGAAGAAGGATAAGGCATCGGATGCCCCATCTTCTTCAGAAATCTTCTTTATTGATTGTCATTCTATTTCCTCAGACACTTGGGTATTGGATACTGGGTGTGGCTCACATATATGTAATGACATACATGGGCTAAGGAATAGAAGAAGACTCGTCAAGGGAGAGTCAAATTTGCGTGTTGGGAATGGAGCAAAGGTTGCTGCACTCGCCATCTGAACGTATTTGTTGAAACTCCCTGCAGGACTTGTCTTAGAACTGGACAATTGCTTTTATATTCCTTTGTTGATAAAGAACATCATTTCTATTTCTTGTTTAAATAGAAATGGTTTCCATTTGACGTTTAGTAACAATTGTTGTTACATAACTTTGAATGGGGTTCTTTATGGGACTGGAACTTTAAGCAATGGTGTTTATACGTTGGACGTATCCAGTGACATTTTCAATATCGGGCGAGCAACAAGAGTGCTCGAAAGGATAATCAAATAGACTCCTACATGTGGCATTGTCGTCTTGGCCATGTAAGCAAGAAACGCATGTCCGAATTACACCGATGTGGAATTCTGGAATCGTTTGAATTGGATTCATACGATACATGCGAATCATGCTTAAAAGGCAAGATGACTAAGTTACCTTTTATTGGAAAAGGTGAACGAGTGGGAGAGTTACTAGGTCTAATACATACTTATGTATGTGGACCTATGTCAACTCAAGCATTAGGAGGCTATAGCTACTTCATTACCTTCACCGATGATCACTCACGGTTTGGGTATGTGTTCTTGATGAAACACAAGTCTGAAGCCTTTGAAAGGTTCAAAGAATTCAGAAATGAAGTAGAGAAACAACATGACAAGAGTATTAAAATACTTCGATCGGATCGAGGTGGTGAATACTTAAGTCAAGAGTTTCTTGATTATCTAAGAGACAATGACATATTGTCTCAATGGACTCCCATATACACCACAAAGATAATGGTGTATCCGAGAGGCATAATCGACCTTGTTGGACATGGTCGTCAATGATGAATCATGCGACTCTTCCCAAGTCCTTTGGGGTTATGCACTCGCATACCGCTTACTTGTTAAATGTAATGCCTACCAAGGTAGTCTCAACTACTCCATATGAGATATGGAATGGTAAGAAACCTCATGTATCTTACTTGAAGATATGGGTTGTCTCGCTTATGTGAAGTGATCAGACGTGCATAAATTGGATGCTAAGTCTGATAAATGTCTATTTGTTGGATACCCTAAGGAAACAAGGGGTTACTAATTCTATCATCCTGTGGAACAAAAGGTGTTTGTTTCAAGGCATGCTGTGTTTCTAGAGAAAGAGTTTCTCTTGCAAGAAAATAGTGGGAGTGTCGTCGAGCTTGAGGAGGCTCGAGAGACTCAAATAGACATTAATGAGATACCTGGTGAGCACAACACCGACAACTCATAGTGATGAGCAATCCTACTGGACTATTGTAACACCACATCTTCAGAGATCTGGTAGAACACGCAATATTCCTGAGAGATATGGATTTCTCGTAAGTGAATCGAACGACGTGTTACTCATTGATGATGAGGAGCCTACCAGTTATGAAGAAGTGCTGACAAGTTCAGAAAGGGATAAGTGGCTGGGTGCCATGAAGTCGGAAATGGATTCCATGTATGAAAACCAAGTTTGGAACTTGGTTGACCCACCTGAAGGCATAAAGCCTATAGGGTGCAAGTGGGTTTTCAAGAAGAAAACCGACATGGATGGTAATGTGATTACCTATAAGGTTAGATTGGTGAAAGGATATCGTCAAAAACAAGGTGTTGATTATGACGAAACCTATTCGCCTGTAGCTATGCTTAAATCCATTCGGATGCTCCTGGCCATAGCGGCTCATTATGATTATGAGATATGGCAGATGGATGTGAAAATAGCTTTCCTTAATGGAAACCTGCTCGAGGACGTGTATATGATACATCCTGAGGGTTTCACATCGGTTGATAAAACCAAGGTATGCAAATTGCGACGATCCATTTATGGATTGAAGCAAGCATCCAGGAGCTGGAATATCCGTTTTGATGAGACGATCAAAAGTTTGATTTCTCACAAAATCCAGACGAACCTTGTGTGTACAAGAAGGTTAGTGGGAGTGCAGTCGTGTTCTCTAGTATTGTATGTCGATGACATATTACTTATAGGAAACGATGTGTCAATCTTACAGTCAGTTAAGGTTTGGTTATCCAAGACATTCTCCATGAAAGACCTGGGAGAAGCAACCTACATCCTTGGGATTAAGATCTATAGAGATAGATCAAACTGCTTGCTGGTCTTTCGCAGCCATATATATAGACCGAAAAGCAAAGAGGTTTAGCATGTCCAATCCAAGAAAGGTTATCTACCCATCGTGCATGGGGTACACCTTTCAAGTCTATGTGTCCGCGCACGTAAGACGAGAGGATTTGCATGAGTAAGATTCCCTATGCATCCGCAATAGGATCTATCATGTATGCTATGTTATGTACGAGGCCCGATGTATCGTATGCCCGAGTGTCACGAGCAGATACTCACCGATCCAGAATGGATCATTGGGCGGTTAAGACGATCCTTAAGTACTTGAGAAGAACTAAGGATGTGTTCCTAATATATGGAGAAGGGTACATGGTGATACGTGGGTATACGATGCCACTCCGCATGCATAAGGATGATTCCATGTCTCACCTGATATGTATTCACCTAGAATGGAGGCGCAATAAGTTGGAAAGGTTCCAAGCTTGACACTATAGCGGATTCTCGCCACTAAGGCGTAATACATCGCAGCCTTCGAAGCAAAGAAGGAAGCGGTTTGGATCAAGAAGTTCATCTTTGAACTTGATGTGGTCTCATCAATGATCCAAACATGTGCTTCGCGCTATCATCTTATCGAGAGATCATAAGTAGGAACGTAAATACAAATCGAGAAAATTCCCATAAAAGGAACTTAGCGGATCCTTTGACTAAAGCATTACCTCAAAGTAAGTTTGAGGGTCATGTTAGAGCTTATGGTATTGGATACCGTAGCGATTGGCATTAGGCCAAGTGGGAGTCTCATAGTAATATATGAGAGATGTCCTAAGGCAATCGCTTTATGTATGAACCATTTATATGATAAATGAAGATTCACTATTTGAGTATACATGTTTTATGTATTTGATTGATCTTAAACTCATTTATCGAATGTCCACAATACGATTCACAAAGATGAGAGAATTTGTGATTGATCACAACTAGTGAGTATCTCTACATGTGTAATTGTGATGTATCGAAATTATCCCTAGTCGATGAATTGATGGATTTGGACACCATCAATTCTGTCGAGACTAGCACGAGGTATACTCCTTGGTGTATCCAAGCAGCTGATTCTAACTGGATGGAGATATAGTAATGTCCGGAGTTAATCGTGGATGCTAGTTATGGTAACTAGTTCATTGGAGTGACCAGCCGTAAGACTTCATATGGTTCTCTGCATATATAGATATGTCAATGAAGTTCTTACTGTGGCTTAAGTTCGATGTTCCTTTGACTTGCGGTATTCAAGTCATCTTGATCATGGAGACTTATGCTTTGACATCTTAAGCAAACATCTCTAAGGAGATGTGGACCCGGGATGATTGGGTATAAGTCGAAGTGATCGAAGGTGTTTGAATAGCCTATAAAGGATTCACCACTCCTTGCGAGGAGATGTATACCCATGGCCTCTCGTCGGATTGTTACTAAAGTCTTTGGCCAAAGCATTACATGTTTAGAGTAAGGTACTCTTCGATACATGTGGAGTAACTAGAATCCATAGGACGAGGAAATGATACTTGGGCTAGGTGTGACGTAGTCAGCCTAGTGGGGACTGACACAATAGACCATGTCCTGAACCAAGTGGGTATAAGATGAGTGAAGAGAATGGGGCACGATTCATTCGAGCTACTGAAGGGTTTCAGAAATAGTTCTGGATCAACCGTTGATCTTTTCGGTTAATTGGGGATCATGATGTACTACTAGGTGCCACTCATGATCGTTCTATAATTAATGGTTAATTATAGACGGCCAACATAAACCGAGAACCTATTTGGTCACACGCACAACGAGTGTAATCCAAAGGATTTAAAACTAACTTGAGAATGGGATTCTCAGACCGAGAGAAACTATGTTTGGTTGGACCAAACATAAAGCGAGCATGAAATTGTTTCAGTCGCAATGGAAGCATGGATGGGCAGTGTCTTATGAAGACATAATGGATGGACAAAAATGGTTTGGTTCTAATCCAATGGATGAGAATAAACCAAATGGTTTGGTTTTTATTAAACGAATGAACCAAAGGTTGGTTCGGTTCGTTTTAACTTAAAATAAACCATCATGGTTTGGTTTATTTTAACTTATCTTAATGGAGCGGGTTAACGGGCTTTATGGATATGATCCATTAACCATTAAGAGAATTAGTTCTCTATAAAATAGGGCTTAAACCCTAACCCTAACACCTAATCAAGAGTTGCCGCCCACCCTTGTTGGTGAATTCGGCGCCCAACCCTAAGTGGCCGCCACCCATCCTTTGTGCCGGCGACCAAGCTTCAGCCGGTGAACCTCCGGCGACCCTCCGGTGATCTCCTATAGGTTTGGCATCAAGGTGAGGCCTTTCTCTCCTTGTTTTGTCCGGCGCCTACTCCTCCACCAAGATGTCCAGTTTTCTAGATAGCTTCTCCTCCTCTCGTCGGAGCGTTGTTTGGACGACGGTTAGTGCTCCGACAGCGGCTAACTTACCGGGGATTTGATCTCCGGTAATCCTCTGAGGTGGAGGACGAAGGATTCGTCAAACGGTTGACGAATACCTCTCCAGAGAAGCGAGTTTTGAGAACTCGTTTTGGATCCGAATTTGGATTCGGATCGTGATCATCTCTCGATCACGTCGTCTTCAACACGAGGCTAGTAACCCGTACGAAGACGAAGCTCGTGACTTAGCGAAGTCATCCCGAGGAGCTCGGCGTGGATACGGATAGAGACGATTCTTACGAGGATCGTTCCGGTTGATGTCGTTCCCGCTACACGTCATACGAAAGGTATAACGTAGTTTAATTTCCTTTTATTGCAATTTTAATTTACGGTTATGTCTACACTTGTTGTAATAGCATGCGTGTGTTGTGTGTGTTGTAATAAATAGGAGTATTTATTATTTTTATTGCTTCCGCTGTGCTCATGTTTGCGAAACATGATCGAACACACACACGGCGTGGTGCCGAAAACCCAACAATACACACAAAGTGCACTAGTGTGATTCTATGGTCAAGACAAACCAATACCAAATCACACTACAACCATTCCGATGGTTTGTCCAAAGCCATCTCGGTTGTGAGCCTTTACTTATACTTTTCAAGGGGCCGATAACATGATCTCCCGTGTGACACCACACATCATGTTATCTACAATGTAAAGTTCTTAGACAATATGCATAACCATAATAATATACAAATAATGATCATGTGATTCTTATTTCAAAATAAATATAGACTTTTCAGTATACATCCCTACAATCTCTCACTTATACTAAAAGACTATGTCGGAAGGGCCTTAGTGAAAGG
Source organism: Wurfbainia villosa (assembly GCA_025175895.1). Classification (NCBI taxonomy): domain Eukaryota; kingdom Viridiplantae; phylum Streptophyta; class Magnoliopsida; order Zingiberales; family Zingiberaceae; genus Wurfbainia; species Wurfbainia villosa. The sequence continues at coordinate 6,963,641 of CM046003.1, read as the reverse complement.
ATCTGCCAGGTTATCCTCCGATGTAATCTTGGCCACAACAACTTCTCCTCTCTTTACGATTTCTCGTATCAGATGGTACTTGCGCTCTATGTGTTTACTAGCCTTATGGGCTCATGGTTCCTTCGAGTTTGCAACTACACCACTATTATCACAATAAATTGTGATAGTTCTGGGCAAACCAGGAATCACATCCAAGTCCATCAAGAAGTTCCTGATGTTAGTGAAAGCCCTAGAGCAAATCATGTGATGATTGTTGTATGGACTTTATTGTATCATATTCCTATTTATAAAGGCATGGTTATTATATTTACTTGTATTAGTGCCAAATAACTAAATATAATAATGTCCTTGAGTAGTAGGTTCTTATCTATATCAATCGATTGGTTGAATCGATAATGAGATGATATAGAGAACACTACTCTTAATCATTCCTAGTCAAGTATTAACATTCAGGGACAATGTTAATGCGTAAAGACTAGCATGTAGGTCAACATGATGACTTGATCTCACAAGTCATGGATATGAGATATCAAGTTGACACATGGGTATGCATTGGAGAATGTATACTGAATGACCCGCCATGAGAAAGTATCGTGGATCGTTATATGAGTGTCATATACTTTCTCATATTGCTATTAGTATGACTATTAGTCCTTAGACCTGAAGTCACCATGGTTCCCTACATAAGGCGTTGCATACTTTGGCTTCGTCAAACGTCACCCGTAAATGGGTGGACTATAAAGGCGATTACTGGGTATGTAACAAATTATGCGGAGGGATGTGAGTGATGTAGATGGGATCTATCCCTCCTATATGACGGGAGTGACATCGATATTCTTGATAGAGTGAGATCACGAAGTGCATGGCCATGCCCAAATGAGTCAATATGAGATATTGAGCTCATTTGATTAGAGTGAGTCTACTTAGAGTTCAAGATTTAGATTGTACCCAGGATGACATGATCTATGCCTCGATTGGTCAATCTAGATGTCAAGGATAGAGGGACATTGTCACATATTGTGAGAGTCACAATTAGTAGTCACAAAGGTGATGTTGGAGCTCAACATTCTTGTAACTTGGGTAGCAATGATGTATTGCTAGATACCGCTCATTGCTTATGTTCCTAAATCGGTTTTGGGATATTGCCAACGTTACAAGAACCTATAGGGTCACACACATAAGGGAAATTAGATGGAGATTAGGTTTATATGATGAACCATGAGGATTAGGTTCATGGGATGAACCAAATTGGATTAAGAGTAATCCAAATTAGACTAATTGAGATAGACTCAAGTTGATTCAAGTGTTGAATGAGACTAATTTAGATTTGATTCATCAAATCATTTTAAATTAATAAATAGAGATTCATTAAATTAAATTGACTTGAGTCAAGTGGTTAGATTTGAACAACCATGGGAGATTAGAGGTCAAGTTTGACTTGACTTGAGAGGGAAGATGAAAGGTCAAGTTTGACTTGACCAAATTCCATGTCATTATGATGACTTGGCATGGCCGGCCAATGATGATGCTCCACATCATCATTGACTTTGTCAATTGGTGCCACATCATGAGGGAGACCAAGGGTCATGGGAGTTACATGCATGCATGTAACCCCCTCTCCATGAAGTGGCCGACCACTTTAGGGGTTTTGATGGAGGAATTCATTTGGTGAGTTACTCATTCCATCTTCTTCTACCTTGGATCATCTTCTTCCTTGGTGCTCTTCCCTTCAAGCTCTCCTTCTTCTTCCTCATCTTGCCGAGACCTTCTAGGAGTGCTAGTGTAACGCCCGTGAAATTCTAGCAATTTTACGAGAATTTTTGGCTTTATGAGGATGGGCTTTATGTAGGCCTTTTTGGAGAAATAAAAGAAAATAAGCCAAAAAGAGATGCAAAGCCTAGGAATTGAACCCCCCACCTCTAGAGATAGCCAAGCCTTATAGATGCACCCACTAGCCATAAGCCCAATAGAATCATATCATTAGAGGAAAGGGGGAACCTATAGATAAATGGGAGGAGGGTAAATGAAGAGGCTTGACAAGGATAAGAGAAACTTCTCTTCCTCCCCTTTATAAAGAAGAGAGAAGTTCCACTTGGCCACTTCTTCCTTCCTTCTTCCTCTTCTCTTCATTCTCACCGAAACCCCAAGCTCTTCTTCCTCCTTTGGCCGAGAGCTCCTTGCAAGCTAGGAGAGAGCTAGGTGACCTCCATTAGGTCATCTCCCCAAGCAAAGCGAAGGATGTAAGTTTTCCCTCACTGCAGATATTAGTTTGATAGGGTTGGTTGCTTGAAAGAAATATGAAATTGTAGCCTTATAAGTTTCCGCCAACTAAGTTGGTGGGCTAGGATTCATGAAAATGCTACTAAGGGAGGTTTTTATGGGTGATATGTTTCAAGTAGATACCTTTAGGAGACCAAAGTGCAAAGGTGATGACCCTATATGGTTCGCCACCCCAAGATTTTAGGGTTAGGGTTGCATGAACTTGATCCTAAAGTGATATTCTTGGTTGGTATGTTTCAAGTAAGACCCTTGGGTATCCACCATCCAAGATGAGGCCCTTGTAGGTTTCGCCACCCTAGGTAATTAGGGTTAGGGTTGCATGAAAATATCCCTAATGATGCTATGCTAGATGATAATGATCATGAATAAATATTAGGTGGCAAGAACCCTAGTTGAGCCCATTGTAGGTTTCGGCTCCCTAGGTAATTAGGGTTAGGGTTGCATGAAAATATCCCTAATGATGCTATGCTAGATGATAATGCTCATGAATGAATATTAGGTGGCAAGAACCCTAGTTGAGCCCTTGTAGGTTTCGCCACCCTAGGTAATTAGGGTTAGGGTTGCATGAAAATATCCCCATGATGCTAAGCTAGGTTATAATGCTTTATGAATGAATTTTGGGGACAAACCTAAGCTTGAGCCCCTTACAAGTTTCGCCAACCCATGGTTTTAGGGTTAGGGTTTCATGAAAACACCCTATATGTAATTGTGCTATGTGTATAGTTTTTAATATGACATGAACTTTGCTTGGGTGATGAATATGTTATGATTCAATGCAACATGAAATTAGGCTATGTGATGAGCATGTTTTACGATTTAATATGCCATGAATAAGCTTAGGAAATATACTTCCTGTTATGATGTAATGTGCCATGTAATATGCCATGATGAACATGTTGTGTGAAGTAATATGTCATGTATATGCTTCGAATGTGCTTCAAGTTATGGAGTATTGTGCCATGAAATATACCAAGGTGAAGAATATGTTTTGTGATTTAATATGTCATGAATATGCTTTAAATATGCTTGTATGATGAACATGTTTATACTTTAGGCCCCTTTAGGGTACTCTTATGTTATGAATGCATGTGTCCTCATGATAAGATGGAGATGCTTCCCTTTCAAGTAGGGACCAAGAGCTCTCCTTATGACAAGATGGAGATGCTTCCCTTTCAAGTAGGGATCAAGAGCTCTCCTTAAGATAAGATAAAATGGAGATGCTTCCCTTTCAAGTAGGGATCAAGAGCTCTCCTTATGATAAGATAAGATTAAGATGCTTCCCTTTTTATGTTGGGGATCAAGAGCATTCTTTATATTATGACAAGAAAAGAAAAGAATTAAGTATTTTACTTTGCAAGAGGTTAAGTACCCAATTGGCGTCAGGTGGTCGTTAATCAAATCCATAGGGACACAAGAAGACGTAAGAGGTCTTGCCCTGGTAAGACGTAAGAGGTCTTGCTCTAATAGGACTGGTGGCTCGCTACCCCAGCCTATTAGGGAACGCGCATTATGTGGTACTTAACCTGGGGCCCCCCAAACAAGTTATGATGATATTGAAGTATTTATAAGTATATGTTTTGAAAAGAAAAGACTTTTATGATACTGTGTATGCCTATGTTAAATGCTCTGAATGCTTACGAACTAGGTTCTTTATGCATGCTAGATGTTATGAAGTTATGATGATATTGAAGTATTTATAAGTATATGTTTTGAAAAGAAAAGACTTTTATGATACTGTGTATGCCTATGTTAAATGCTCTGAATGCTTACGAACTAGGTTCTTTATGCATGCTAGATGTTATGAAGTTATGATGATATTGAAGTATTTATAAGTATATGTTTTGAAAAGAAAAGACTTTTATGATACTGTGTATGCCTATGTTAAATGCTCTGAATGCTTACGAACTAGGTTCTTTATGCATGCTAGATGTTATGAAGTTACGATGATATTGAATTAATTATAAGTGTATGTTTGAAAAGAAAAGACTTCTATGATATTGTGTATGCTTATGTTAAATGCTCTGAATGCTTACGAACTAGGTTCTTTATGCATGCTAGATGTTATGAAGTTATGATGTTTAGAGTTAAGTCTAAGTATGTGGTGACTATGTACTTTATGCTAGTTAGAATTTATGATGTGGCGAAGGTTAAGGGTAAGGTTAAGAATACTTGCGACTATGTTCCTTCTGCATGATTAGGGTTTATGTTATTACAAATGTTTATGTTCAAGTTAACCAAATGCTTATGATTACGTTCTTTCATGCACGCTTAGTTTATGCAGTTATAACGCTCATGTTCAAAGTATGCCCTGCTTAGATTAATTATGCTTAACCTGCTTATGAACAATTCTATGCAATGCTTAGTTCTTTTTGTACTATTACCTGGATATGTTGTTGATTAGTGTTGCTATGAAATGCTTAGGTCATTTTCTATGCCAGCATGCTCATGTTCTAATAGTTTGATGAAATCGTGGTTTTTGTGAGTAGGCAAGGATCTTACTAAGCTATATGCTTATAGTTTATGTTGTCCATATACTGCAGATAAAGGAAGTCTGCACTAGAGGGAGTGGCAGGAGGGGCCATGTGCGTGTGTGATAGTGGCATGGTGAAAGAAGACCCTACACTATCTGCTTATATTTATATGCTCTAAGAACAATTTAAGACATTGCTTCCGCTTATAAGACTTGTGTTTAATGAGTATCCCTTAATTTAAGAGGTTCGACATGTTAGAACTCATGAACGAATCCTTTAAGCTATGCATGTTATGAAATAAGATAAGATATGTGGTCATGCTAATGATGAATAAGATAGGTGATGCATGTGCCAAAGAAGATTTCGATTATGATAACTTTGTTTAAGCATGTAGACTTTGAGCAGTTCCATATGTAGTATGCTAATAAAAAAATATATAGACTCAAGTAGCGACGAGAGCGGATAAGGGCGCGCCAGTGTAATATCGAGCCAGGTTCACCTTTCCACTATCACACATCAAGCCTCCATCCTGCTATTTCCAAGTAAGTAACTTTATGCATACTGAGTTTCTTTTATAATGAAGAATGACTCCTATCTAGATAGAAATAATACCTCATCATGTTTTAGTAGATTGGAATCACACTTGTGATCTAGATAGAAATAACACCTTATCATGTTTTAAGTAGATTGGAATCACACTTGTGATCTAGATAGAAATAATACCTCCTCATGTTCTAGTAGATTGGAATCACACTTGTGATCTAGATAGAAATAATACCTCATCATGTTTTAGTAGATTGGAATCACACTTGTGATCTAGATAGAAATAATACCTTATCATGTTTTAGTAGATTGGAATCACACTTGTGACTTAGATAGAAATAATACCTCATCATGTTTTAGTAGATTGGAATCACACTTGTGAACTAGATAGAAATAATACCTCATCATGTTTTAGTAGATTGGAATCATGCTTGTGATCTAGATAGAAATAATACCTCGTCATGTTTTAGTAGATTGGAATCACACTTGTGACTTAGATAGAAATAAGACCTCGTTATGTTTAGTATAATGGAACCGTACTTGTGATTGAGATGGCAACAATACCTTACCATGCTTTATATGATGGAAACATGTCTTTAACCCAGACATACCATTCCAAAAATTTCGAAGATCTGATTTTCGTAATTATCGGTGTAGTCTATGCTCATATGAATTGAAATAAGCGGTTTAAATGCGGGTTAGTCGGTCTTATCTTGACTTCATTTTCAATTTCGAGATGGCACAGACGATGACTACCATGACCCGTCGTGATGTGTCCCAAACCGATTGAGGAAGCTATTGAAGAGATAGTTTATAAACTGATGGTGGGGTCGCGGACACATGAGGAGACTCGATGGTCTCTTTAGGAGACTCGGCGGAGGAGTTTCCGATACTGGATAATTATCGGATATGGGCCTTGGTACGCTCCCTGCCAAACGATTTCATGGTAGTCGCGCATCACGTATGGGGCCGCTATGAAGGGAGGATAACATATGCGGAGTTGTGCTGGGAGCTACTGGAGCACAAGGTTCAAGAGAAGCCTGTGGTAGAGAATCCGGTGGTAGCTGGCCTCAAGAGGAAGGAAGAGGGTTCTGTAAACAGTCAACTTAGTGGCCAGCCGGAGACTACCCTAGTGAGGCCAGGGAAGATAGGACTAAAAATAGTTACAACCGCACTAGGGTTTGTCCTAGTGGGAGTCATAATGAACTATCTTCTTAAGTAGTTTCTGTTGTTCCAATTAGGAATAAAGAATGTTATATGTTAACATTATTCCTTCTGGTCTGAAAATATGAATAAAAGATGATGAGTCGTTCTTTTGAAATTAAAGATGAGTTCGTTGCATGGGAAGTGTATGGTATAATTGATCAATGTCGGTTAGACTGGAAAATACTAATACTGAGTGGAAACAAAGTCGGTGCGCTTTGATGTCCTTATCGATGCTATCTCAACCTGAAAAGGGAAGTAATGAATTACAGAATAGAAATCATTTACGGACAACTTTCCACCATGACTATAACTTGCCGACGTTGTTCGGCGATATAAAGGAAAGCAAGATGGTGATTCGTACATCCGTAAGTTCAAACAAGAAGTATCGAAGGAAGGGATAATGGATTCCGCATCACCGACGGCGGATTATTATACTTCCGGGATCGCCTATGCATTCCAAACGATCCGGAGTTACGGCAGAAGATACTCGAGGAATCCCATGGAACACCTTATACCATGCATCCTGGATCTAATAAAATGTATCAGGACTTAAGGGATAAATTTTGGTGGTCTGGCATGAAAAGGGATGTGGCTCAGTACGTCAACACCTCGACTGCGAAGGTGAAGGCGAACACCGTAAACCCGGGATTACAGCGTAATACAGATTCGAGTGGAAATGGGAAGAAATTTCCATGGATTTTCATCTCGATTACCGTAATCGACAAATGGTTACGATGCTATATGGGTAATCATAGACCGGTTGACAAAGTCCGCCATTTCTGGCAATCAAGATGACCTATTCGGTTGAGCAGCTCAATTATATGTCAAGGAAATTATCAAATTACATGGAGTGCCTAAGGCTATTATTTCTGACCGGGATGGCCGTTTTACCTCCCATCTCTGGGAATGTGTTCAGAAGGCTCTTGGCACTAAGTTGAGATTCAAGATCGCTGCTTTCATCCTCGTCGGCCGACGACGGAAAGAGTGAACCAGTCGAAGATATCGCGGCTGTGCTCTAGACTTTAAGGGAGCCGTGTCGATATTTGTGCCTGGCAGAATTTGCTTACAACAACAGCTACCAGGCTACCATTGGAATGGCACCCTATGAAGCTCTATACGGGAGAAGATGCAGGTCTCCTATCTGTTGGTACGAGGGTGGTGAAAGGAGGGAAATGGGTCTTCAGGCCGATATTATTGACAATACCACCCGCGCTTATACGAATATCCGCGAGAATCAAAGCGCCGAGCCGACAAAAGCGTTATGCGGATATGCGGCGTAGACCGTTAGAGTTCGAAGTCGGGGACCTGGTATTCCTCAGAGTGACCCCTATGAAGGGAGTGATGAGATTCGGAAGGAAGGGTAAACTGAATCCACGTTACGTGGGACCCTATCCGATATCACAGAGAGTGGGCAAGGTGGCGTAAGCCGGAACTTCCCAAGAGATGTCGGCTATACACAACGTGTTCCATGTCTCTATGCTCAAGAAATGCATATCCAGAGCGGACCAAGTGATCGAGCCACAAATTATACACGTTCAAGAGGACCTGAGTATCGAAAGTCGGCCTATCCAGATACTAGACCGAGATGTCAAGAGACTAAGGAACAAAGAGGTGCCCTTAGTGAAGGTCCTGTGGCAGAATTCGCAATATGAGGAGGCTACTTGGGAACGCGAGGAGGACATGAGGCAGAAGTACCCGGAATTGTTTTAAGTTTCGAGGACGAAACTTTTACAAGGTATGAGGGATTGTAACGCCCGTGAAATTCTAGCAATTTTACGAGAATTTTTGGCTTTATGAGGATGGGCTTTATGTAGGCCTTTTTGGAGAAATAAAAGAAAATAAGCCAAAAAGAGATGCAAAGCCTAGGAATTGAACCCCCCACCTCTAGAGATAGCCAAGCCTTATAGATGCACCCACTAACCATAAGCCCAATAGAATCATATCATTAGAGGAAAGGGAACCTATAGATAAATGGGAGGAGGGTAAATGAAGAGGCTTGACAAGGAGAAGAGAAACTTCTCTTCCTCCCCTTTATAAAGAAGAGAGAAGTTCCACTTGGCCACTTCTTCCTTCCTTCTTCCTCTTCTCTTCATTCTCACCGAAACCCCAAGCTCTTCTTCCTCCTTTGGCCGAGAGCTCCTTGCAAGCTAGGAGAGAGCTAGGTGACCTCCATTAGGTCATCTCCCCAAGCAAAGCGAAGGATGTAAGTTTTCCCCTCACCGCAGTGATATTAGTTTGATAGGGTTGGTTGCTTGAAAGAAATATGAAATTGTAGCCTTATAAGTTTGCCAACTAAGTTGGTGGGCTAGGATTCATGAAAATGCTACTAAGGGAGGTTTTTATGGGTGATATGTTTCAAGTAGATACCTTTAGGAGACCAAAGTGCAAAGGTGATGACCCTATATGGTTCGGCCACCCACAAGATTTTAGGGTTAGGGTTGCATGAACTTGATCCTAAAGTGATATTCTTGGTTGGTATGTTTCAAGTAAGACCCTTGGGTATCCACCATCCAAGATGAGGCCCTTGTAGGTTTCGCCACCCTAGGTAATTAGGGTTAGGGTTGCATGAAAATATCCCTAATGATGCTATGCTAGATGATAATGCTCATGAATAAATATTAGGTGGCAAGAACCCTAGTTGAGCCCCTTGTAGGTTTCGGCCACCCTAGGTAATTAGGGTTAGGGTTGAATGAAAATATCCCTAATGATGCTAAGCTAGATTATAATGCTCAAGACTGAATATTATGTGGCAAGAACCCAAGTTGAGCCCCTTGTAGGTTTGGCCACCCTAGGTAATTAGGGTTAGGGTTGCATGAAAATATCCCTCATGATGCTAAGCTAGGTTATAATGCTTTATGAATGAATTTTCGGGGACCAAACCTAAGCTTGAGCCCCCTTACAAGTTTCGGCCAACCCATGGTTTTAGGGTTAGGGTTTCATGAAAACACCCTATATGTAATTGTGCTATGTGTATAGTTTTTAATATGACATGAACTTTGCTTGGGTGATGAATATGTTATGATTCAATGCAACATGAAATTAGGCTATGTGATGAGCATGTTTTACGATTTAATATGCCATGAATAAGCTTAGGAAATATACTTCCTGTTATGATGTAATGTGCCATGTAATATGCCATGATGAACATGTTGTGTGAAGTAATATGCCATGTATATGCTTCGAATGTGCTTCAAGTTATGGAGTATTGTGCCATGAAATATACCTAGGTGAAGAATATGTTTTGTGATTTAATATGTCATGAATATGCTTACGAAATATGCTTGTATGATGAACATGTTTATACTTTAGGCCCCTTTAGGGTACTCTTATGTTATGAATGCATGTGTCCTCATGATAAGATGGAGATGCTTCCCTTTCAAGTAGGGACCAAGAGCTCTCCTTATGACAAGATGGAGATGCTTCCCTTTCAAGTAGGGATCAAGAGCTCTCCTTAAGATAAGATAAAATGGAGATGCTTCCCTTTCAAGTAGGGATCAAGAGCTCTCCTTATGATAAGATAAGATTAAGATGCTTCCCTTTTTATGTTGGGGATCAAGAGCATTCTTTATATTATGACAAGAAAAGAAAAGAATTAAGTATTTTACTTTGCAAGAGGTTAAGTACCAGTCGGTGGTCGTTAATCAAATCCATAGGGACACAAGAAGACGTAAGAGGTCTTGCCTGGTAAGGACGTAAGAGGTCTTGCTCTAATAGGATCGTGGCTCGCTACTACCCCACCTATTAGGAGCAGCGCATTATGTGGTACTTAACCTGGGGCCCCCCAAACAAGTTATGATGATATTGAAGTATTTATAAGTATATGTTTTGAAAAGAAAAGACTTTTATGATACAGTGTATGCCTATGTTAAATGCTCTGAATGCTTACGAACTAGGTTCTTTATGCATGCTAGATGTTATGAAGTTATGATGATATTGAAGTATTTATAAGTATATGTTTTGAAAAGAAAAGACTTTTATGATACTGTGTATGCTTATGTTAAATGCTCTGAATGCTTACGAACTAGGTTCTTTATGCATGCTAGATGTTATGAAGTTATGATGATATTGAAGTATTTATAAGTATATGTTTTGAAAAGAAAAGACTTCTATGATATTGTGTATGCCTATGTTAAATGCTCTGAATGCTTACGAACTAGGTTCTTTATGCATGCTAGATGTTATGAAGTTACGATGATATTGAATTAATGATTAGTGTTTGTTTGAAAAGAAAAGTCTTCTTTGTTTTTGTGTATGCTTATGTTAAATGCTCGGAATGCTTTATAACTAGGTTCTTTATGCATTCTAGATGTTATGAAGTTATGATGTTTTGAGTTAAGTCTAAGTATGTGGTGACTATGTACTTTATGCTAGTTAGAATTTATGATGTGGCGAAGGTTAAGGGTAAGGTTAAGAATACTTGCGACTATGTTCCTTCTGCATGATTAGGGTTTATGTTATTACAAATGTTTATGTTCAAGTTAACCAAATGCTTATGATTACGCTCTTTCATGCACGCTTAGTTTATGCAGCTTATAACGCTCATGTTCAAAGTATGCCTCGCTTAGATTAATTATGCTTAACCCGCTTATGAACAATTCTATGCAATGCTTAGTTCTTTTGTACTATTACCGGATATGTTGTTGATTAGTGTTGCTATGAAATGCTTAGGTCATTTTCTATGCCAGCATGCTCATGTTCTAATAGTTTGATGAAATCGTGGTTTTTGTGAGAAGGCAAGGATCTTACTAAGCTATATGCTTATAGTTTATGTTGTCGATATACTGCAGATAAAGGAAGTCTGCACTAGAGGGAGTGGCAGGAGGGGCCATGTGCGTGTGTGATAGTGGCATGGTGAAAGAAGACCCTACACTATCTGCTTATATTTATATGCTCTAAGAACAATTTAAGACATTGCTTCCGCTTATAAGACTTGTGTTTAATGAGTATCCCTTAATTTAAGAGGTTCGACATGTTAGAACTCATGAACGAATCCTTTCGCTATGCATGTTATGAAATAAGATAAGATATGTGGTCATGCTAAAGATGAATAAGATAGGTGATGCATGTGCCAAAGAAGATTTCAGTTATGATAACCTGTTCAAGCATGTAGACTTTGAACGGTTCCATATGTAGTATGCTAATAAAAAAAAATATATAGACCCAAGTAGCGCCGCCCTGAGAGCAGATAAGGGCGGGCGCTACAGCTAGAACACTCAAGATTGTCTTTTTCTCCACCTATTGCTTGTGTGGATACCAATAGAGGAGTGTGCACTTGACACTCTCGAGTTCCGGTGAACCTTTTGGACGAGCGGGATTTGCGAAGGGTGTCGCATCGAGGGAAACGTCTTTATCATGTAGATCTAAGGTAGATCTAGGGTTTTATATAAACACATACATGTTTTTGTTTTAATACTTCTTCGCACGGATCCGTGGCCGGGGCTTCCGAGGTTTCCGCAATGCAAAAAGCGATTTTTGTGGCTCGGAAAAACCCAACACTTGAGCCATACAGCTTCTTTGGCCGCCTCAGTGGCTGCTGTAGGGATGTATATTGAAAAGTCTATCTGTTGTATGAACATCTTTATTTTTGAAATAAGAATCACATGATCATTGTTTGCATTATTATGTATATTGTCTAATACTTTACATTGTAGATAACATGGTGTCTGGTGTCACACGAGAGATCATGTTATCGGCTCCTTGAAAAGTATAAGTAAAGGCTCACAACCGAGATGACTTTGGATAAACCATCGGAATGGTTGTAGTGTGATTTGGTATTGGTTTGTCTTGACCATAGAATCACACTAGTGCACTTTGTGTGTATTGAGCAGGACCGATTTAGAGGTGATTCGATTTATTGCTGACTACATAATCGAATCGGACCTCAGATATTATATTGTAGATACTCTTAATCCCGATATAATAACGGGCACATACACTTAGTACTCATCTCTTTGATTTACCAATGGGCGAGATTTAGAGATTAAATCGATAGGCTCGGTAAGTTGGGAGATGATATTATTTATATGGTGTGTTGTTGATTATAGGAGGAAACCGTGTCCTATATATTAGGATGATGATGTCTCCTTGAGGAGCTCATAAGGTTCATCATGTAAACCCTGTAGGTGGACTTGGTCTGGCATGATGAAAAGGTTGAGTGGTACTACTCATGGAGTTAGATGTCGATTAATTAATGGTCAGTAAATTAATTAATAGATGGACATTCGAGATCTTAAATACGGGGAGAACATGTACAAATAATATATGGCGCCCATATTATCATATGTGGGTTGGTGAGGTAGTTCAATGATGATCCTTTAGTGGATTGGATCATCATTAGTGGATCGGACTTTATGTGGGCTTGATCCATGGGTGGCCAAGATCCAACTCCTCCTCATGGTCGCTAATGTAACCTATTAACACCTCATGATGCTTAGATCCAAAGGATAGAAACAAAACTCAAGATCCATAGGTAGAGATTAAATCTCTAAGATCCGACGGTTGAGATTAAATCTCTAGATCCGACGGTTGAGATTAAATCCCTAGAACCAATAGAGGAGATTAATTCATGACTCATCCCTAACTCTATAAAAGGATTTCAAGGGAGTTGGCATGGATGAAATTGATGGGAGCAAGGGTTTTTGGCCGGCAAGGAAGAGGAATCCTAGTTGTGATAGGATTAGGATTAGGGTTTGGAGGCAAGGGTGACACCAAATAAGGAAGGTATTCTTCTCTTCTTCTTCCTCTTTGGGCCAACGTCTAGCACCTCTCCACCCTCTTTTCTAGCCTTGGCCGGCTCCCAAAAGCTCCCTTCTCCTTCTCCTTTGGTGGTGGAAACAAGATATAGGGCTTCCCTTGGTGTCTTGATTGTTTTCCACCATCTTCCCCTCCTTCTAGTGGGCCGGCGGCAAGGGTTTGGTGTGATTCTTGTTGATTGGTTTTGGAGAGGAAAAAAACCTTGTTTCTATTCTTCCTCTTGCTTTGGAAGAGCAAGGAAAGAAGATTTATGATCTAGAAGCTTCGACTTTTGGTAGATCGTCGCCCACACGATATCCAAAAGGAGGAAGGTCATACATTAGAAGATCAAGAGGTATACTAATTCTTCTTTCTCTTTTATTCCATGCTTGTTTTTGTTTTGTAAATATAAGCATGTTATATTTCTGTAAATGGCTAAATAATAATTGGATCCCGAGTATAAACACGAAAATCGATGATCCGGACATCGTCTATTCCGTGGCTACTCGTAGAATAGAGGTTGGTCGCTTGAACAACTTGTTTGTTCAAGTGACCTCTCTAAACGAATAGCACGACGATGGCTTGGTCATTTGGACAATACCTTGTGTCTAGGATTAAATTTTTTTAATCCGGGGACATCGATGGGATCGTCATGAACAAACGACCGAGGTGTAGAGGGAAGCGAAGTTTCCCCTCACGGACTCGATAAGCAAAAACCTTCAATTGGTATCAGAGCCAAGGTTTCTGGTTTTGTGTGTTTAGGATTCAGTTAATTTTTATGCACTTTTCATATATTATATGTGCCGGATAATAGTAGGATATGCGTAGTTCAACTCTTTGGTTGGAGGCATAAGATCCGACTATTATGGCCATATGTATGTATGTGATTGTATGTGTGTAAATATTTATTTGGTTGAATCCTCGGGGTTGATAAGGCTAGTATTTGATTTTTTGTAAATTAGATACGACATTGTTTAGCCACTCTTTATTTTATTTTACTTTCGATCTAGATTTCATATACACTCCCTCATGGAGTATAGAATCGATGGATGTAAATTAAAATAGGTTTTAGTCTCGGCTCGGATCTCCGGAAGGCTTGTACATGGCATAGGAGGAGCGGACGAGATGGTGATGCGACGGGAGACATATTAAAGACAAATGCCATAATAATTGGATAATAATTTATTTTTCATATTTATTGTCTTTTGTTTGATATGCATGTCGTAGGCTAGGAAAATTCCTCATTTACAAATTAATAAGTGGGAGAGGGAATTTTTTTTTAAAATTTCCATGACCTCTATTACGATTTGACATGTGATGCAAGCAAACTTGCGCGTCGGCTCTGAGTGCCTTCCTCCCCATCGGATTAGTTTGTTTGCGGATCACAGGGTCGAATATGGTTATAAGAAATTATTGAAGAGCGTGTGTACTTCCCCATCGGAAGGCACATAACCCGAGATAATTTTCTTAGTATCGAGTATTGGTGAACACTTAGATACAAATATAAGTATCCTCCCCATCGGAGTCACTGCTTTTATTTGTAGGGCCGAAGAGAAACCAACTATTAATTTTATTTGTCAAAAAGTTAGGTTGACAAGATAGTAAAATTAATGGGTAAAACCTCCTCTTACAAATGTAGAATTTGTATACGTCCACACGATCGTGGCATACGATATTCTCGGTGTTATGAGGTGTTGGTTGTTTACAAAATTATTGTTTGAGGAATCAATAATTTTTTGAAATCTAAAGTAATGATCCATGTGATTCTTAGGATTTTCAAAATTGACTTTTAGTCCACTTGTTGTGATACTAAATGAAAATAAGCTTACTATACCCAAATTATGTTGATTGGAAAAGAATCTAGATATTGTCTTAACTGCTGAGGAGTATAAATATGTACTTTTCGAAGAGTATCCTCCTAAGCCTGTGAATGAGCTGGAAGTCCTTGGAGCTGAGATCGATCGGGAAACCCAGGTCGATATCATTCTCCAGAAAGGCTTGCTCAGACTCAGGCCATGGTTGCTCAAAAAGGTTTCTACTTCTAAACCGAAAGGCAAGAAGAAGAAGAAACAAGATGGGGCATAGGTGTTGGGAGGATCTCAAGGACGTGTGAAGAGCCCAAAAGGCAAGTACTTCACTTGTTAGCAGGATGGACATTGAAAGAAGGACTATTCCAATCCAAAGCAGAACAAAGGTATACCCTTTGGTCTAGCAGAGGGGAGATTACCATTTACTTGGGTAATGCCATGAAGGTGGCAGCTATTGCAGTGGGAGATATTTATTTATCTTTTGATAGGAATAAAACTTTGGTTCAGGAAAATTGCCTTTATCTACCCTTATTTAGAATGAATTTAATTTCAGTTTCTAAATTGTTTATGGATGGATAATCTATTCCTTTTAATGACAGAGTTGTTATAAGAAGGAATAGGGACATTATCTGTTCGGGTACATTGATAGGAAATTTGTATACACTTGAACCAAAAGCTCCCATGATGTATATTGAAATTAATAACTCATCTTCTAATTCCAATAAGAGAAAAGAACCTTCGAAGATGAACCAAAACATATCTTTGGCATCTTAGGCTTGGTCACATTAACCTAAGCAGAATTCAAAGGTTGATAGCTAATGGACCTTTGGGTTCATTAGTGGTGGAGGATCTCCCAACCTGCGAATCTTTCTTGGAGGGTAAGATGACCAAGAGGCCTTTTAAGGCCAAGGGGTATAGAGCTAAAGATGTGTTAGAATTGGTTCATTCTGATTTGTGTGGTCCTATGTCTATCCAAGCTAGAGGTGGTTTTGAGTATTTCATCTCTTTTATAGATGATTACTCGAGATAAGGATACATTTACCTGATGTGACGCAAGTCTGAATGCTTTGACAAGTTCAAAGAATTCAAGGCTGATGTGGAGAAAGTTCAAGGTAAAAGTATTAAGATACTACGATCTGATCTTGGTGGTGAGTACCTCTTGGGAGAGTTTAGAAACTTCTTATCAGAGGCTGGGATTCAATCTCAATTGACTGCACCTGGTACACCCCAGCAGAATGGTGTAGCAGAGCGAAGGAATAGGACTCTTATGGAGATGGTTAGATCGATGATGAGTTATTCTGAGTTGCCAGATTCATTTTGGGGATATGCTCTTGATACGGTAGTGTACATTCTGAACTTGGTTCCATCTAAATCAGTGCCTTCTACTCCCACAGAATTGTGGACTAGGTGAAAGCCCTGTCTAAGACATATTCGGATATGGGGGAGTCCAGCACATGTGCTGAAGGCAGATGCTAGTAAGTTGGAACCTCGTACAGAAGTACACATGTTCGTTGGCTATCCCAGGGGAACGAAGAGTGGATTGTTTTATAGTCCTTGAGATCAGAGGGTGATCGTTAGCACGAACGCCAGATTTCTAGAGGAGGACTATGTGATGAGCCACAAGCCCAAGAGTAAAATTGTTCTAGAGGAGTTAAAAGGGGAAGTCACTTCATTAGTACTACCAGTACAAGAGGATATACCACATGTCACTGCACCGTGTGTCACAGAGGATACACAGGTGATACCTCGTCGTAGTGGGAGAGTTGTGAGACAGCCTGATAGATTCATGTTCTTGGGAGAATCTTCTGATTTGGTCCCTGGCGAACATGAACCTGATCCCTGGACATATGACGAGGCAATCCAAGATAAAGATGCAGTATCTTGGCAAATTGCAATGAATGCTGAGATTGAATCTATGGATTCAAATCAGGTCTGGAAGCTAGTAGAACCACCCGATGGTGTAAAAACCATTGGATGCAAGTGGATCTACAAGAGAAAGAGAGGAATAGATGGGAAGGTTGAGACCTTCAAAGCGAGGCTTGTTGCGAAGGGGTATACTCAGAAAGAGGGTATCGATTATGAGGAGACCTTTTCGCCGGTAGCCATGCTTAAGTCTATCCGGATTCTCTTATGCATAGCAGCTCATATGGATTATGAGGTGTGGCAGATGGATGTCAAGACAGCTTTCCTTAATGGAAGTCTTGAGGAAAACATCTACATGAAGCAACCAGAGGGATTCATTGCTAAGGGCAAAGAGCATCTTGTATGTAAGCTTAATCG
Organism: Wurfbainia villosa; assembly: GCA_025175895.1. NCBI lineage: Eukaryota > Viridiplantae > Streptophyta > Magnoliopsida > Zingiberales > Zingiberaceae > Wurfbainia > Wurfbainia villosa. Next base: position 6,946,321 of record CM046003.1, on the reverse strand, counting down.
GTCCATTTATGGATTGAAACATGCTTCGAGGTCTTCGAACATCCCGTTTGATGAGGTGATCCAGTCTTATGGATTTATTCAAAGTTCGGATGAGTCTTGTGTATGCAAGAGATATGACAGAAACGTAGTGGTATTTCTTGTACTATATGTAGATGACATTTTGTTGATTGGCAACAACATCAATGTGTTATCGGACGTAAGGGTATGGTTGTCCAAACAGTTTTATATGAAGGACTTGGGAGAAGTGGGACACATCCTTGGGATCAAGGTTATAAGGGATCGCAGGAAAAGGATGTTGTGCTTATCCCAAGCTTCATACATAGTCACGATTATGGAGCATTTTAGCATTCAAAACTCCAAGATGGGTTTTCTACCTTTCAGGCATGGAGTTCCTTTATCTAAGGAGATGTGTCCTTGATCATCTGAGGAGATAGAGGAGATGAAGGTGGTTCCTTATGCTTCGGCAGTAGGAAGCCTCATGTATGCGATGTTTTGTACGAGACTAGATATCTACTTTGCCGTGGGCATGGTCAGCAGATATCAGAGTAATCAATGACAAGGACATTGGACTATAGGAAAGCATATATTGAAGTACCTGAGAAGGACAAGGGATTATATGCTAGTTTACCGGGCAGACAAATTACTCCCTGTGGGTTACACGGATTCCGACTTTCAATCTGATAGTGATAACAGTAAGTCTACCTCAGGTTTTGTGTTTACTTTGGGAGGTGGAGCCATAGTATGGAGGAGTGTCAAGCAGAAATGCGTGGCAGACTCCACCATGGAAGCTGAGTATGTTAGATCCTCTGAGGCGGCCAAAGAAGCTGTATGGCTCAGGAACTTCCTGATGGACTTGGATGTGATTCCTAGTTTGCCCAGAACTATCACAATTTATTGTGATAATAATGGTGCAGTTGCAAACTCGAAGGAAACACGAGCTCATATGGCAAGTAAACACATAGAGCGCAAGTACTACCTAATACGAGAAATCGTAAAGGAGGTAGAAGTTGCTGTCGCCTAGATTGCATCAGAGGATGACCTGGTAGCCCCTTTTCACTAAGGCCCTTCTAGCGAGAGCTTTGATCGGCAAGTGGAGGGAAGGGGAATCAGATGTATGGCAGTATGAGGACAGCATAGTTTTTTAGTATAAGTGGGAGATTGTAGGGATGTATATTGAAAAGTCTATCTTTTGTATGAACATCTTTATTTTTGAAATAAGAATCACATGATCATTGTTTGCATTATTATGCATATTGTCTAATACTTTACATTGTAGATAACATGGTGTGTGGTGTCACACGGGAGATCATGTTATCGGCTCCTTGTAAAGTATAAGTAAAGGCTCACAACCGAGATGGCTTTGGATAAACCATCGGAATGGTTGTAGTGTGATTTGGTATTGGTTTGTCTTGACCATAGAATCACACTAGTGCACTTTGTGTGTATTGAGCAGGACCGATTTAGAGGTGATTCGATTTATTGATCACTACATAATCGAATCGGACCTCAGATATTATATTGTACATACTCTTAATCCTGATATAATAACAGGCACATATACTTAATACTCATCTCTTTAATTTACCAATGGGCGAGATTTATAGATTAAATCGATAGGCTCGGTAAGTTGGGAGATGATATTATTTATATGGTGTGTCGTTGATGTAAACCCTGCAGGTGGACTTGGTCCGACATGATGAAAAGGTTGAGTGGTACTACTCATGGAGTTAGATGTCGATTAATTAATGGTCAGTAAATTAATTAATAGATGGACATTCGAGATCTTAAACACGGGGAGAACTTGTACAAATAATATATGGAGCCTATATTATCATATGGGGGTTGGTGAGGAAGTTCAATAATGATCCTTTAGTGGATTGGATCATCATTAGTGGATCGGACTTTATGTGGGCTTGATCCATGGGTGGCCAAGATCCAACTCCTCCTCATGGTCCCTAATGTAGCCTATTAACACCTCATGATGCTTAGATCCAAAGGATAGAAACAAAACTGAAGATCCATAGGTAGAGATTAAATCTCTAAGATCCGATGATTGAGATTAAATCTCTAGATCTGACGGTTGAGATTAAATCGCTAGAACCAATGGAGAAGATTAATTCATGACTTATCCCTAACTCTATAAAAGGATGTCAAGGGAGTTGGCGTGAATGAAATTGATGAGAGCTAGGGTTTTTGGGCGGCAAGGAAGAGGAATCCTAGTTGTGATAGGATTAGGATTAGGGTTTGGAGGCAAGGGTGGCACCAAATAAGGAAGGTATTCTTCTCTTCTTCTTCCTCTATGGGCCAATGTCCAGCACCTCTCCACCCTCTTTTCCAGCCATGGCCGGCTCCCAAAAGCTCCCTTCTCCTTCTCCTTAGGTGGTGGAAACAAGATATAGGGCTTCCCTTTGTGTCTTGGTTGTTTTCCACCATCTTCCCCTCCTTCTAGTTGGCCGGCGGCAAGGGTTTGGTGTGATTCTTGTTGGTTGGTTTTGGGGAGGAGAAAAACCTTGTTTCTATTCTTCCTCTTGCTTTGCAAGAGCAAAGAAGGAAGATTTGCGATCTAGAAGCTTCGACTTTTGGTAGATCGTTGCCCACACGATGTCCAAAAGGAGGAAGGTCATACATTAGAATATCAAGAGGTATAATTATTCTTCTTTCTCTTTTATTCCTTGCTTGTTTTTGTTTTATAAATATAAGCATGTTATATTTCTGTAAATGGCTAAATAATACTTGGATCCCGAGTATAAAAACGAAAACCGGCGATCCGGACATCGTCTATTCCGCAGCTACTCGTAGAATAGAAGTTGGTCGCTTGAACAACATGTTTGTTCAAGTGACCTCTCTAAACGAATAGCACGACGATGGCTTGGTAATTTGGGCAATACCTTGTGTCTAGGATTAAATTTTTTTAATCCGGGGACATCGATGGGATCGCCATGAACAAATGACCGAGGTGTAGAGGGAAGCGAAGTTTCCCCTCACGGACTCGATAAGCAAAAACCTTCAGCTGCCACATACTCAGCTTCAATGGTGGAGTCCGCCATGTACTTCTGCTTGACACTCCTCCATACAATTGCTCCACCTCCCAAAGTAAACACAAAACCTGAGGGAGACTTACTGTTTGTTGGGTTTTTCCGAGCCGAAAAATCGCTTTTTGCGTTGCAGAAACCTCGGAAGCCCCGGCCACGGATCCGTGCGAAGTATAAAAATAAAACTAACTTGTATGTATTTAATACCTTTAGATCTACTCTAAATCTACATGATAAGAAAGTTACCCGTGAAGCGATGCCCTTCGCTTATCCCGCTCGTCCAAAAGGATTGCCGGAACTTGAGAGTGTCAAATGCACACTCCTCTATTGGTATCCACACAAGCAATAGGTGGAGAAAAGACAATCTTGAGTGTGCTAGCACTCCTTGAAGGTCTCGGCAAGATTAGGAAGAAGAAGGAGAGAGCTTGAGGGAAGTTGATCCAAGGAAGAAGATGAAGTTAGAGTAACTCACCAAATGAATTCATCCATCAAAACTCCTAAAGTGGCCGGCCACTTCAAGGCTTGGGAGGTTACATGCATGCATGTAACTCCAATGGCTCTTGGTCTCCCCATGAGGTGGCACCACTCGGCCATGCCAAGTCATCATCATGACATGGCATTTGGTCAAGTCAAACTTGACCTTTCATCTTCCCTCTCAAGTCAAGTCAAACTTGACCTCTTATCTCCCATGGTTGATCAAATCCAACCATTTGATTCAAGTAAATTTAATTTAATAAATCTATATTCATTAATTTAAATTGATTTGATGAATCAAATCTAAATTAGACTCATTCAACACTTGAATCAACTTGAGTCTAACTCAATTAATCTAATTAGCATTACTCTTAATCAAATTTGGTTCATCCCATGAACCTAATCCTCATGGTTCATCATATGAACCTAATATCCATTTAATTGCCCTTTTGTGTGTGACCCTATAGGTTCTTGTATCGTTGGCAATGTCCATAAACCGATTTAGGAACATAAGCAATGAGCGGTATCTAGCAACACATCATTGCTACACAAGTTACAAGAATGTTGAGCTCCAACATCACCTTTGTGACTACTAATTGTGACTCTTACAATATGTAACAATTGTTGGATCAATTTGAAATGCTAGAGGGGGGTTGAATAGCGTTAAAACTTTTTTCGTTCGTTCGTTTAAAATCTGAGTAGATAATTAATTTGCAGCGGAAAAGATAATCAATAAGTAAAGGAGACAATTCTTTTTACTTGGTTCGTAGCCTTCGGCTACTACTCCAAGGCCCTAGCGGTCCTCGACCATGTACGGAGGGCAAAAACACTAAAGAACTCCTCCCCGTTAGAGGTAGGAGTTTAATCGATACAAGTAAAGCACAAAGCTTGAGGTAGAGGGACACTCCCCCTCTCCTCGTTACGATAAAAGCTCCGAAAATGAAAGTACTAAACTGAAATAAAACTCTAACCGACGTAATAAAATAAAGACAAATAAACCTAGACGTCGGAGAAGAAGCACTTCGTTGGAGAAATTGTAGCTTTGCGGAGGCTTTTTGAAAGCTTAGAATTGATGAGAAATCCTTAGGTTTGGACCTCCTTTTATAGCCTTTGAGCCCCTCATCGAATGGGTCTTCAACCAATCACAAATGAACATGCAACCTCCTTGAAAAGTGGTGATAAGTCTTGACTCCTCGAGGCTGATCCTTTGACCATCAGTCGACTGATGGCCATCATCAGTCGAGTGCTGACCGTAGACAGTCGACTGATGTACGGCAGTCGAGTCCTCCAAGCTGGCAGTCGACTGATGCTAGCTGCAAGGCAAAGTTAGCTTCAAGAAAACATTATTTTGACGGCCTTCGACCGTCCGATCTCGACCTAGACCATCGATGGGATGTCTTTGATCGGATCTGCGCTTAAGACCATCCCCGTAAGGAGGATACGACCTCACTTTTGCTCGCACACACGAGCTTACCTCGTTACTTACGTGTTGCTTTTGCTTCTGGCCTTCCACTAGATTCCTTTGGCTCCCTCCGAAGTCACTCGAGTGTCGCCCGACCACCGCGGCTTCCTCCGGGTGTCGCTAGCCTTCAGCTCCAGCTATAGCAATTTTCTGCACACTCGATTCAGCTCGTGAAATAACAACATGAGCTTAACTTTGTATCTTTTGCTATAATCAAAACTCAGGTTCGACTTAGGTGCCTACTGCACCAACAATCTCCCCCTTTTTGATTTATGGCAAACCCACATACAAAGTTAAGTAAATAGCAAGCATGAAGAATAATAATGTGCATGAAAAACAAAAATATTAAGATTAAGTTGGAGTAGTAAGGATTTTCTTCAAGTACTCTCCCTTGAGGAAACCTCCCCCTTGATCGAGGGTGAGTCTTGAAGAAATATCTTAATCCTCCCCCTTGAGGGTTGCTTTAAGTAATTAACATTACTTAAAGATGGCCTTAGTAAAACATTTTAGTTAAGCCCTTTCTCCCCCTTAAGTAAAACATTAACGACAGAAGTTAAGAATTCTCTTAACTTATCCTTTTGGTTAAAAGTTAACTAAGTTTTCAAATTTTTGTTTAAATATGAAGTAAGAGTTAAGTTATCAAAAAAAATATTTAAATTTAAATTTTTGACCCCTTAACTTTGGCCTTTTTCTCCCCCTTTTGCCGTATATCGAAAAGAGTAAGGGGTGTGTGGAAAACAAAATAAGTGTTAAATTTAAAGTCCAAGCATGTTCCACATTTAAAAATAATATACTGAAAATAAGCTCATCTATAAAATGTTCGACTCATATTTGGCTTGATTAATATGAAAGATCAACCAGTCCTGGACAGAGTCGGTTAGTATGTATGATTATACTCTGTGGTTCATAGCGATGCACTAGCTCTACATCTGAAACCAAGAGTAAGGTCCTAACATCTCACGCCCATCTACGTGGCTAAGTACATAAACACATTAGTCCTATGTGTTGTGAGATGTATTGGCTTCTTAAATCTATAGGTGCATGATATCTAAGGTATGTCCTATGCTAGTTCCATAAAAAGTAAGAAATAGTAGTAATATAATTTGCAAAGTCCTATTCTACTACGCACATGGCCAATTTTTGTCTTAATAGACTAAATTCGGCTTCGGGTAGGGGTTTAGTAAATAGGTCTGCCAAGTTAGACTTCGATTCGACGTACTCGAGTTGTATGGCTGCGTTGGCCACATGTTCACGAATGAAATGGTGTTTGACCTCTATATGTTTGGTCCTAGAGTGACATATTGGATTATTTGTAAGATTAATTGAACTAATGTTATCTACGTGAAGTTTAGTATTCGTAAAATCTAGCTTAAAGTCGCGGAGAGTGTGCTTCATCCAAAGAAGTTGAGTGACACACTCACCCATCGCGATGTATTCGGCTTCGGTGGTAGATAAGGCAACACAGTGTTGCTTCCTACTACACCAACTCACTAGACTCGAGCCGAGAGGTTGACAACAACCACTCGTGCTCTTTCTATCGAGCTTACTACCGGCGTAGTCTGAATCGGAGTAGCCGGTTAGTTCGAACTCCGTAGATCTAGGGTACCAAATACCAACGTTAAGGGTACCCTTAAGATATCTAAGGATACGCTTAACTAGGGTTAGGTGAGACTCCTTAGCACAGGTTTGAAACCTGGCGCACATACTTACTGCGAATAGGATGTCAGGTCAACTTGCAGTTAAGTATAGGAGACTTCCTATCGCGCTCCTATAGTACTTTAAGTCAATGGACTTACTTTCTAGGTCTTCTCCTATGTTAACATTAATCGCCATTGGGGTGTTTATTATCTTAGTGTCTTGCATTCCAAATCTTTTAATTAACTCCTTAGTGTATTTTGGTTGATATAGGTATATACCATCCTTAGTTTGTTTAATTTGTAGACCTAAAAAGAAACTTAACTCGCCTACCATGTTCATTTCGAACTCACTTTCCATGAGTGAAACGAACTCGTTTAGTAAGGCTGAGTTAGAGGTTCCAAAAATTATATCATCTACGTAAATTTGAGCTATGAATATTTCTTTACCTAAGGTTTTTACGAAGAGAGTTGGGTCAACTAAGCCTTGGTTAAACCCTTTTGACTTAAGATGGATTGAAAGTCTCTCGTACCAAGCTCGAGGAGCTTGTTTAAGTCCATAGAGAGCTTTCTTAAGTTTTAGAACATGGTCGGGTTTATCTAGATTTTCGAATCCGGGGGGTTGGCTAACATAAACTTCTTCTTTAATGTATCCATTTAGGAATGCCGACTTAACATCCATTTGAAACAGCTTAAATCCTCGATGTGCGGCATAAGCTAGCAACATTCGAATGGATTCGAGTCTAGCTACTGGGGCATAGGTTTCGTCATAATCTAAGCCTTCGACTTGACTAAACCCTTTGGCGACTAACCTAGCCTTGTTTCTAACTACTTCACCTTTATCATCAAGCTTATTTCGAAACACCCACCTTGTTCCAATTATCGTTTTGTCTTTAGGTGGTGGTACTAATTCCCACACTTCATTCCTAGTAAATTGAGCTAGCTCTTCTTGCATTGCAATAATCCAATCGGGATCAAGAAGAGCTTTTTCAATTGATTTGGGTTCTATCTTTGAAATTAAGGAAATTTGACTAAGGTTCCTATAGGATACTCTAGTTTGAACTCCTAGATTAGGATCTCCTATCACTTGATCGATAGGGTGGTTAGTATGAATCCTAGATTGGGTTGGGTTTGTGTCACCTAATGCTTGATCAATGGGGTGACTTGGTTGAACACTAGTTTGACTCGGATCACTTGTCACTTGGTTAACAAGAGAAGTTGGTTGATGTGGATTAGACTCGATCTCAGGGTCGGAGACGAGTTTGGTATCAGTGGGCTCAACACTTGGGGTCATTAAGGGTTTTGTAGGTTCGGGTACTTCATCGAACACTACATTAATAGTCTCTTCGACTTTAAGGGTATCGTGGTTATATACCCTATAGGCCCTACTCGTGGTTGAGTATCCAAGGAAGATTCCGATGGAGGTTTTGGATTTGAATTTCCCTAGGTGGTTCTTAGTGTTTAAGATATGTACTTTACATCCAAATACCCTAAAGTACTTGATGTTGGGTACTTTATTGTGATAAATCTCGTACGAGGTCTTAAGGTGCCTCTTTACCATAAGGATCCTATTCGACATAGCAAGTCGTAACGCCGCTTCAAAAACCTATCGGGTAGGTTGTATTTGTTCAACATGGTCCTAGCGGCTTCTTGTAGAGTTCGGTTTTTCCGCTCCACTAGGCCATTTTGTTGAGGGGTCCTAGGGCAAGAGAATTCATGGTGGTATCCGTTTAGGTTACAGAAGTCAGTGAACCTTTGATTTTCGAATTCACCACCATGATCGCTTCTAAGTCTTTTAACCTTAAGGTTTTTTTGATTCTCGATTAATTTGAATAGATTGATTAATAGATCTAGAGTATCATTTTTATGTTTGATGAACCTAACCCAGGTAAACCTTGAGTAGTCGTCAATTATGACAAAGCAATATTGACTTCTATTGAGTGACTTGGCTCCATGTGAATCGAATAGATCCATATGCAGGAGCTCAAGTACACTTGAGGTTCGTTCTTGGTTAGTTAACTTGTGTTGTGTCCTAGGTTGTTTTCCTTGTTGACGAGCATTACAGATTTTATTAACCAAATTGTTGAGGTTGGGTAAGCCTCTGACTAAGCCACTCTGACTCATCTTGTGGACGAGTCTTGGGTGCGAGTGACCGAGTCGTCGGTGCCACAACCATGATTCCTCTTCCTGTGTCATAAGACATTTGGCTGAGGATTGGATTAAGTTAATTGTATAAATGTTATTTGTCCTAGTTCCTTTGAGTATTATTTTAATTGTTTTATTTGTTTTAATTACACATTCATTTTCTAAAAATACAACCTTATAGTTATTGTCACATAATTGGCTTACGCTAAGCAGGTTATATTCAAAATTCTCTACAAGTAATACATTTTTAATAACAAAATTCGAGTTAAGCTCGATATCACCTGATCCGATGATTTTGAGCTTGCCGTTATTCCCAAAGGTTACCGATCCTTGTCATTTGAATCGAAGCTTCGTGAATTTGAGTTGATCCCCGGTCATGTGTCGGGAGCAACCGCTGTCCAACATCCATTGATCCTACACACAAGGTGGTTGGATTGGATGTTAGAATTTTTTTTTTTAAATTGGTTGTAAGTTGTTAAACCTAGGTCATCTCACCTGTGTCTATATGATCAAGCATGTTATACTTATGTGTTTTTTGTGAGATGACTTCCAATTAAGTTGATTAAGTGCATTTAGGTTCAAGTAATTTTATGTTAGATTTGGATTTGACCCTAGGCTTGTCAAGTTTACCTTTTCAAGATCATGGCTACCAGGTCGTGGCGAGGCACAGGGGCCTTCTTTTATCGGATCATCGACCACTTCCTTAGACAAAGCCATTTTCAAGAAAATGATGACTTGACTCACCTAAGACTATTTCCTAGTCTAACTGGTTATTTTTGAAAAGAGGCTCCCCGAGGCTCAATCTTTTCGAAGGATTTTAGTTGGTTATGTACGTGTTCTAAGTGAGTTAACAAGTTTTAAAAAAAATTCTAAGCATGCAATTTCTAAGTTAAAGCACAAACATGTTTTGTACTGGCTCTCCCTAGACCGTTGAATCGATTCGGTCTATCCACATAGTGGATTTGGTCCTTGGGAACCCAGTACGGGTTGGATCCTAGAGTTGAAATCAAAAAGTTCTTAGGGACCCATGCTTGGACATGTTTCCTATGTCGACTTACAATCGACATATACGACCTATTAGTCGTGTTTGAGTTAAACCCTAGTCCAACCTTATAGTACACTGCCCTTTGAGATCCAAGTAGGAGGTCAAGTCCTTTGGATCCCGAAGTGAACCTTTCCAACGTGTTCCTAAGATCTTCAACTTGACTTTTCAAGAGAGAGTTCTCAACTTCGAGCTTTTTCAACCCGAGTGAGGTCCTCTTCTCGAACTTGACTAGTCGAAGAGGTTAGGGAGACCTTGTGTTTGAGGAGTTTGACCTCCTCAACCAGGGTCTCGACCTTGGACTCAGACTTAACTAATTTCCTAGACAAAAACCTAACCATATTATGTAAATTATTAAATAAAGTTCGACTCACTTTAAGGGTATCTTTTGAACCGGATGCGTATCCGTGGCTTGACTTGAAGGTAGCTTCGTAGTCCGAGTCATCCTCAGGTTCTAACTCAAGTTCAGGTTCGGTCTCCGTGTCTGACTCAATCGATTTCGCCATGAAGACGTGGTCTTCGTCTTCTTCGGATGACGCTTCTTCCCATGTCGCGTTGAGGGCCTTCTTGTGCTTAGGTGCTTGGTGGTTGAGCTTGGGGCACTCGGACTTGATATGTCCAAACCTGTTACACTCATAACACCTTATATTAGAACTTTTAGGCTTACCTTGGTTGGGTCGAGTCGTGGTTCGCTTTCATCCCTTGGCTATCCTTCGAGCTAGGTTCATTAATTCGGCAGTCAACTCTGGGTCAACTTCTTCTTCGGACTCGTCTTCCTCCTCGGTTGGTGGTGGCTTGCTTGTGATTTTCTTCTTCTTTGAACCTGCAAACAAGGCTATACCCCTCTCGGGCTCCGAGTTAGACTGCTCATGAAGTTCGAAATCCGAAAAGAGTTCATCTAACCTAATTTTAGAAAGATCCTTGGAGACCTTATAGGCATCGACCATGGATGCCCATAAGGTAGTCCTCGGAAAAGAGTTTAGGACATACCTTATAAGGTCACGGTTTTCGACCTTTTGCCCGATTGCGTGTAGGTTGTTGACTATGTCTTGGACACGGGCGTGGAGTTGCGTCACAGACTCATGTTCCTTCATTTTTAAGTTATATAGTTTATTGAATAGAAGATCACGCTTACATACCTTGGCTTCATCGGTCCCTTCGTGTAGCTCCACTAGTTTTGTCCAAAGGTCCTTTGCGCTTATGAAGGGGCCGACGCGATTTAACTCCTCCTTGGACAAGCTGCATTGGAGGATTTGTGTTGCCTTGGCGTCGGCTTCGACTTGTCGTTTTGTTGCAACGGTCCATTTATCATAATCCAAGGAGTCACCCACTTCATTAGTCGGAAGTGAGAAACCCGTTTGGATTATGATCCACATCTCGATTTGGGTTTTGAGAAAACATTCCATCCGACCTTTCCAGTAACGGAAATCATCTCCGTTGTAAAACGAAGGTCGGACGGTGCTAAACCCTTCGAGATGGGCCATTAGAACAAAGGACACAAGAAGACGAAGGGAAAAAAAACTAGCAACGACAAAAACACACAAAAAGTACCAAGACTAGCGTCTTGGATTAGTAGTGCGGGAGTAAACTTAACAAAGCGAAATAAATCTGAAATAAACAGAATTAAAAGAAAAATAAATCTGTAAAAATGGCTAGATTGGTGGTTTCACAAAATCTTAGCAACCCCCGGCTCTGATACCAATTGTTGGATCGATTTGAAACGCTAGAGGGGGGGGTGAATAGCGTTAAAACTTTTTTCGTTCGTTCGTTTAAAATCTGAGTAGATAATTAATTTGCAGCAGAAAAGATAAGCAATAAGTAAAGGAGACAATTCTTTTTACTTGGTTCATAGCCTTCGGCTTCTACTCTAAGGCCCTAGCGGTCCTCGACCACGTACGGAGGGCAAAAACACTAAAGAACTCCTCCCCGTTAGAGGTAGGAGTTTAATCAATACAAGTAAAGCACAAAGCTTGAGGTAGAGGGACACTCCCCCCTCTCCTCGTTACGATAAAAGCTCCGAAAATGAAAGTACTAAACTGAAATAAAACTCTAACCCACGTAATAAAATAAAGACAAATAAACCTAGACGTCGGAGAAGAAGCACTTCGTTGGAGAAATTGTAGCTTTGTGGAGGCTTTTTGGAAGCTTAGAATTGATGAGAAAACCCTAGGTTTGGACCTCCTTTTATAGCCTTTGAGTCCCTCATCGAATGGGTCTTCAACCAATCACAAATGAACATGCAACCTCCTTGAAAAGTGGTGATAAGTCTTGACTCCTCGAGGCTGATCCTTTGACCATCAGTCGAGTGCTGACCATAGATAGTCGACTGATGTACGGCAGTCGAGTCCTCCAAGCTGGCAGTCGACTGATGCTAGCTGCAAGGCAAAGTTAGCTTCAAGAAAACATTATTTTGACGGCCTTCGACCGTCCGATCTCGACCTAGACCATTGATGGGATGTCTTTGGTCGGATCTGCACTTAAGACCATCCCCTTAAGGAGGATACGACCTCACTTACGCTCGCATATACGAGCTTACCTCGATACTTACGTGTTGCTTTTGCTTCCGGCCTTCCACTCGATTCCTTCGACTCCCTTCGAAGTCACTCGAGTGTCGCCCGACCACCGCGGCTTCCTCCGGGTGTCGCTAGCCTTCAGCTCCAGCTATAGCAATTTTCTGCACACTCGATTCAGCTCGTGAAATAAAAACTTGAGCTTAACTTTGTATCTTTTGCTATAATCAAAACTCAGGTTCGACTTAGGTGCCTACTGCACCAACAACAATGTCCATCTATCCTTGACATCTAGATTGACCAATCGAGACATAGACCATGTCATCCTCGGTATAATCTATATCTTGAACTCCAAGTAGACTCACTCTAATCAAATGAGCTCAATATCTCATATTGACTCATTTAGGCATGGCCATGCACTTCGTGGTCTCATTCTATCAAGAATATCGATGTCACTCCCATCATATAGGAGGGATAGATCCCATCTACATTACTCACATCCCTCCGCATAATTTGATACATACCCAGTAATCGCCTTTATAGTCCACCCATTTACGGGTGACGTTTGACAAAGCCAAAGTATGCAACTCCTTATGTAGGGAACCATGGTGACTTCAGGTCTAAGGACTAATAGTCATACTAATATCTACATGAAAAAGTATATGACACTCATATAACGATCCATGATACTTTTTCATGGCGGGTCATTCAGTATACATTCTTCAATGCATACCCATGTGTCAACATGATATCTCATATCCATGACTTGTGAGATCATGCCATCATGTCGACCTACATGCTAGTCTCTATGCATTAACATTGTCCCTGAATGTTAATACTTGACTAGGAATGATTAAGAGTAGTGTTCTCTATATCATCTCATTATCGATTCAACCAATCGATTGATATAGATAAGAACCTACAACTCAAGGACATTATTATATTTAGTTATTTGGCACCAATACAAGTAAATATAATAACCATGCCTTTATAAATAGGAATATGATACAATAAAGTCCATACAACAATCATCACATGATTGGCTCTAGGGCTTTCACTAACAATCTCCCACTAGCACTAGTGCCAATCCCCGTAGTATCTAATACCCAATGACCTAGTGTGACCATCATGCTTTTTCTGTGCCAAAACCTTGGTCAAGGGATCTGCGATGTTAGCCTTTATGGGTACTCTACAAATATTCACATCTCCTCTATCGATAATCTCTCGAATGAGATGGAAGCGCCGTAGTATGTGTTTGGTCCGTTTGTGTGAGCGAGGTTCCTTAGCCTGTGCAATCGCTCCATTATTGTCACAATAAAGCTCTATAGGATCTGCAATGCTAGGAACCACCCCAAGCTCAGTAATGAACTTGAAGATCCAAATCGCCTTCTCACGCCTCGATGCGAGAATATACTCGTTGTAGAATCAAGAATCGTGTCTTGCTTCGAACTCTTCCAGCTCACAGTGCCACCATTCAAGCAAAACACAAACTCTGACTACGATCTATAATCATCCTGGTCAGTTTGGAAGCTAGCATCGCTGTAACCCTTTACAACTAGCTCCTCATCGCCTCCAAATATCAAGAAATATTCTTTAGTCCTTCTCAAGTACTTGAGAATATTCTTGACTGCTATCCAGTGACGCTCACCTGGATCTGACTGGTATCTACTCATCATGCTCAAAGCATACGAGATATCAGGACGAGTACACAGCATGGCGTACATGATAGATCCTATAGCAAATGCGTAAGGGATCTTATCCATGTGGTCTCTCTCCTCTCTAGAAGAGGGATTTTGAGTCTTCAAAAGACTCACACCATGTGACATCGGTAGAAGTCCCTTCTTGGAATTATGCATGGAAAACCGTAGTAATACTGTGTCAATGTATGTATTCTGACTTAGGCCAAGTAATCTCTTAGATCTATCTCTATAGATTTTGATGCCTAGAATACAAGCTGCTTCACCTAAGTCCTTCATTGAGAAGCACGTCCCTAGCCAAGTCTTCACAGACTGTAGCGAAGGGATGTCATTCCCATTGAGTAGTATGTCATCTACATACAATACATGGAAGACAATTGTGTTCCCATTAACCCTCTTGTAGACACAGGGTTCATCTTCATTCTTGATGAAACCAAACTGTTTGATCGCATCATCGAATCGAAGATTCCAGCTCCGAGAAGCTTGCTTTAGCCCATAAATGGACCTTTGTAGCTTGCATACTTTTCTAGTATGCTGTGGATCTACAAAACCCTCAGGTTGTGTCATGTACACATCCTCGAGTAAGTTTCCATTCAGAAATGCGGTTTTGACATCCATCTATCGATCTCATAATCATGGTATGCTGCAATAGCAAGCAAGATCCGAATGAACTTAAACATCGCCACTGGAGAAAAAGTTTCATTATAGTCAATACCATGAATTTGCTTGAAACCTTTAGCCTCCAATCGGCCCTTATAGGTATGCGTAAGTCCATCCATGTCAGTCTTTCTCCTAAAGACCCACTTACACCCAATGGACTTGACCCCTTCAGGTGGATCAACCAAAGTCCATACTTGGTTGGTGTACATGGATTCCATCTCGGATCTCATGGCCTCTAGCCATTTCTCAGAATTTGGGATCATCACAGCTTCCTAATAAGAGGTAGGCTCATTCTCAATGAGCATAACGTCATCATGGTCAGACAAGAGAAATGAGTATCTCTCAGGATGACGATGTACCCTATCAAACCTGCGAAGAGGTATGTCTACCTGAACAGGTGGTTGTTCCAGAACACTTTGTGCAACAACCTCATCACCCACAACACTTTGTGGTTCCTATTCAACCTCCATCAAGGCCTCAGTGCTATAGTCCTTATCTTGAATTTCTTCAAGATCGAACGTACTCCCACTAGTTTTTCTAGAAACAAAATCCCTTTCTAGAAAAACTCCAATCTTTGCCACAAACACTTTGTGCTGACTTGGAATGTAGAAGTAATATCCCTTTGTATCCATGGGATATCCAACAAAATAGCACCTATCATATTTGGGTCCCAGTTTGTCTAAGACTTGACGTTGAACGTAAGCCTCACAACCCCAAATCCTCATGAAAAACATCTTGGGATTTCTCCCTGTCCATATCATATATGGTGTTTTTATCACAGCCTTGGATGGTACACGGTTAAGGGTAAAGGCTGCTGTGTCTAGAGCATATCCCCAAAAGGATATAAGAAGATCTGTGTGACTCATCATAGATCGTATCATATCTAATAGGGTACGATTCCTCCTTTCGAAAACACCATTCCACTGTGGTGTTCCAGGAGGAGTGAGTTGGGATAGAATCCCACACTCAGCTAGATAGTCACGAAACTCATGGCTAAGGTATTCACCACCTCGATCTGATCGAAGTATCTTAATACTCTTGCCAAGCTAGTTTTGTACTTCATTCTTGAATTCTTTGAACTTTTCAAATGATTCTGATTTATGTGTCATGAGATACACATAACCATATCTACTGAAGTCATCAGTAAATGTAATGAAGTACCTGTAACCACCTATAGCTGCAACATTGAAAAAGCCACATACATCACTATGTATAAGTCCTAACAAGTCTATTGCTCTTTCGCTGTGTCTACTAAAGGGAGTCTTGGTCATCTTGCCTAAAAGGCAATACTCGCATGTCTCATATGATTCAAAATCAAATGAGTCTAGCAGCCCATCCTTATGGAGCTGAGATAAGCGACTCTCATTTATGTGACATAAACGACAATGTCGGAGATAGGTTTGGTTTAACTCATTTGACTTGAACCTTTTGGTACTTATGTTATAGATAGGGCTCTCTAAGTCATGAAAGCAGAGTCCGTTCATTAGAGGTGCACTACAATAGAACATATCATTTAAATAAACTGAACAACATTTGTTCTTTATTATAAATGTAAATCCTTTCTTGTCCAAACAAGAAACTGAAATTATGTTCTTGGTCAAAGCAGGCACATAATAATATTCATCTAATTCTAGTACAAGCCCAGAGGGTAGAGATAGATGATAAGTTCCTACAGCAACAGCAGCAACTCTTGCTCCATTGCCTACTCGTAGGTCCACCTCGCCCTTTGTCAATGCCCTGTTATTTCTCAGCGCCTGCACATTGGTACAAATGTGAGATGCACATCCGGTATCTAATACCCATGATGAAGAAATAGATTGATTGACTTCTATAACATTTATACCTGAAGTAGAAGTCTCACTTCTCTTCTTCTTAAGATCTTTCAGGTATGCCTTATAGTTACGCTTCCAGTGTCCAGCTTCCTTGCAGTGGAAGCAAGCCCCTTCATTGGCCACCCCTCCTTTGGGTTTAAATTCTTTGCCTTTGCCCTTGGCTTGGGACTTTCCCTTACCTGTAGGCTTGCCCTTGCCTTTCTTCTTTTGCACCATCAAAATGGCGTCAGATTTTCCCTTCTTAAGGTTAAGCTCAGAAGTTCTCAACATGCTGAGCATCTCAGGCAGTGGCTTATCAATTTCATTCATGTTATAATTCATGATAAAATGATTGTAGGCTTGTGGCAAAGATTGCAAGATCAGGTCAGTGGCTAGCTCTTGGCCAAGTGGGAATCCCAGCCTTTGTAGGTTTTCTACATACCCAATCATCTTGAATACATATGGACCTACGGGAGTCCCATCTTGCATTTTGGACCCAAACAATGCCTTAGAGACTTCATATCTCTCATGCCTTGCTTGTCCTTGATATAGTTGATGAAGATGTTCATCCATATCATAAGCATTCATGAACTCGTGTTGCTTCTGAAGCTCAGAGTTAATGGTCGTGAGCATTAGACATGACACATCTAATGCATCATCTTGATGCTTCTTGTAAGCATCTTTGTCACCGCGAGGCGCAAGGGAGGTGCCTCCGAATGGGCTGCCCAGACGCATACAACTTCCTTTCTTGGGTGAGAACAATCTGTGTTCCTGCATTCACCCCAGAAATTTGCTCCATTGAGCTTGTCCTTCTCAAGGATAGAACACAGAGAGAGAGAGTGTTCGTGTTTATCAACATAGTAATCTACAACATACAATGCAGAGAATTAATATCATATTCCTTTTATCATTTAATTAGGCCTTTAATCAAATGATGCTCCCACTGAATTATAGGAATTTTGTAGAATCGAGTTATGGATGTGGTCAAACCATATTACTAGATTCATACAAACTAGCTATAATTCCTGCGGAACAAGATCCACATCATACTAAGCCTTGAGTTAGCTTTGGCTAAATCGCCCAAGACTTAGTACGATCGGTGGGTAACACATTACCGATTACATCTCTATGCAACTCTTGTTTATAGGATTAAGACCCACATTTACAAAAGACCTTGAGTTATCTTTGGCTAAATCGCCCAAGATTTAGTGTAAATGCGATCTTAACCTATCTTTCCAACGATTTGAATATGCCTATAGTTCTACTCGATCCAATTGAGTTAACTAGTTTTGCTCAATCTAATTGAGCTTAATCTAACCCAAGCGTGATAGGCGGGACCAAGATTGTCCCTCCGCACCCTACCAAGATAATATGCATTGCTCTGCTTTGGCAGATTCAACAACAACAAATGATCAAGGTAGTGATGGGTATTAAGGCTCGGTAGGCATTTTCGAGTTGATTCGATTATGATCTAATCTAATCGTAATGTGTATCTTATACACATTTAGGCCTTTATTATCCTATACTAGCATGCATCACATACATACAAGCATTATTCTAGCATGCATCATATACATATAAGAAAAATATCCTAGCATGCATCATATACATACAAGCATTATTCTACTAGCATGCATCACATACATACAAGCAAAATCAAATATATATATATATATATATATATAATTAACTATGATGTAGTCATGGCTCTACTACGATCTTCTCAAGCCAATGAGAAGATCGGACGGTCAACCTAGGGCTAGCGGCTTCTCCAAGCGCTTCCTTTGACCGCCATGTGTCGTCGGCCCCCTTCTCGTAACTTCGTCTACAAGTGGACTTTCCACCGCTCCATTTTGTACATTACAAATATGAAACTCGAGTTGCATTCAAGTCTAAAACTATTTACAACTAGAATTTCAAAAGAAGAGGTACAACGTGCAGGTCGAATACACTATACAACACGCACAACCACAAAAACGACACGTAGGCCGTATTATGAATTACAACACATCATAATTCAATAAAATTGGGGTTATTGGGCCATGATAATCATAGAATTATACATAATTCTAAATTATGTATTTTTACAGAAAATTTCTATAATTTTTCCCATTTTTTTCAATTTTATGAGTCATCTCTCCGTAACGGTCCCGCTAAGCGGTTTCCGGGCACGATCGCGGGACAAGGCCCCTTTCGGGGATAGGGGCAGCGCCCCTACTCACAAAATAAACTTTGTGAGTGTCCCTACTATGATCTTACAGCGACTTAAGTCGCTGTCCCAAAAACCTAAAGCGAGAACTCGCCGTTTCGGAGAGTTTTTCTCGACGTTTGAAGCCTACAAGTTTCCCAACACTCATTGCTTCGACTCTTCGAGAAAAATACCCAAAAAATTCTATAAAATAGGAAATTTACAGAAACATAAAAATCTTCAATTTTTATATCTAATAAAAAAATTACAAAAATGAAACACATACATGCTTCGCACGTGGCTCTGATACCACTATCGGGTTTTTTCGAGCAGCAAAAACCGCTTTTTGCGTTGCGGAAACCTCGGAAGCCCCAGCCACAGATCCGTGTGAAGTATAAAAATAAAACTAACATGTATGTGTTTAATACCTTTAGATATACTCTAGATCTACATGATAATAAAGTTACCCTTGAAGCGATGCCCTTCGCTTATCCCGCTCGTCCAAAAGGATTGCCGGAACTTGAGAGTGTCAAGTGCACACTCCTCTATTGGTATCCACACAAGAAATAGGTGGAGAAAAGACAATCTTGAGTGTGCTAGCACTCCTTGAAGGTCTCGGCAAGATTAGGAAGAAGAAGGAGAGAGCTTGAGGTAAGTTGATCCAAGGAAGAAGATGAAGTTGGAGTAACTCACCAAATGAATTCATCCATCAAAACTCCTAAAGTGGCCGACCACTTCAAGGCTTGGGAGGTTACATGCATGCATTTAACTCCAATGGCTCTTGGTCTCCCTCATGAGGTGGCACCACATGATAAGTCAATGATCATGTGGCCGGCCATGCCAAGTCATCATCATGACATGGCATTTGGTCATGTCAAACTTGACCTTTCATCTTCCCTCTCAAGTCAAGTCAAACTTGACCTCTTATCTCCCATGGTTGATCAAATCCAACCATTTGATTTAAGTCAATTTAATTTAATGAATCTCTATTCATTAATTTAAATTTATTTGATGAATCAAATCAAAATTAGACTCATTCAACACTTGAATCAACTTGAGTCTAACTCAATTAGTCTAATTAGGATTACTCTTAATCCAATTTGGTTCATCCCATGAACCTAATCCTCATGGTTCATCATATGAACCTAATCTCCATCTAATTGCCCTTTTGTGTGTGACCCTATAGGTTCTTATAACGTTGGCAATGTCCCTAAACCGATTTAGGAACAAAAGCAATGAGCGGTATCTAGCAACACATCATTGCTACCCAAGTTACAAGAATGTTGAGCTCCAACATCACCTTTGTGACTACTAATTGTGACTCTCACAATATGTAACATGTCCCTCTATCCTTGACATTTAGATTGACCAATCGAGGCATAGACCATGTCATCCTCGGTACAATCTATATCTTGAACTCCAAGTAGACTCACTCTAATCAAATGAGCTCAATATCTCATATTGACTCATTTAGGGATGACCATGTACTTCGTGGTCTCACTCTTTTAAGAATATCGATGTCACTCCTGTCATATTGGAGGGATAGATCCCATCTACATCACTCACATCCCTCCGCATAATTTGTTACATACCCAGTAATCGCCTTTATAGTCCTCCCATTTACGGGTGACGTTTGACGAAGCCAAAGTATGCAACAACTTATGTAGGGAACCATTGTGACTTCAGGTCTAAGGACTAATAGTCATACTAATAGCCACATGAGAAAGTATATGACACTCATATAATGAGCCATGATACTTTCTCATGGCAAGTCATTCAGTATACATTCTCCAATGCATACCCATGTGTTAACTTGATATCTCATATCCATGACTTGTGAGATCAAGCCATCATGTTGACCTACATGCTAGTCTCTACGCATTAACATTGTCCCTGAATGTTAATACTTGACTAGGAATGATTAAGAGTAGGGTTCTCTATATCATCTCATTATCGATTCAACTAATCGATTGATATAGATAAGAACCTACTACTCAAGGACATTATTATATTTAGTTATTTGGCAGCAATACAAGTAAATATAATAACCATGCCTTTATAAATAGGAATATGATACAATAAAGTTCATACAACAATCATCACATAATTGGCTCTAGGGCTTTCACTAACATTGTTATCCCTATCAGATTGGAAGTCGGAATCCGTGTAACCCATAGGGAGTAATTGGTCTGCCCGGTAAACCAGCATATAATCCCTAGTCCTTCTCATGTACTTCAATATATGCTTTACCGCAGTCCAATGCCCCTGTCCTGGATTACTCTGATATCTGCTGACCATGCCCAAGGGAAAGCAGATTTCTGGTCTCGTATAGAGCGTCGCATACATGAGGCTTCCTACTGCCGAAGCATAAGGAACCGCCTTCATCTCTTTTATCTCCTCAGATGATCTAAGACACATATCCTTAGATAAAGGAACTCCATGCCTGAAAGGTAGAAAACCCTTTTTTGATTTTTGCATGCTAAAACGCTCCATAATCGTGTCTATGTATGAAGCTTGGGATAAGCACAACATCCTTTTCCTGCGATCCCTTATAACCTTGATCCCAAGCATGTGTCCCACTTCTCCCAAGTCCTTCATATCAAACTATTTGGTCAACCATACCCTTACGTCCGATACCACCTTGATATTGTTTCCAATCAACAAAATGTCATCTACTTATAGTATAAGAAATACCACTACATTTCCATCACATCTCTTGTATACACAAGACTCATCCGGACATTGAATAAATCCATAAGACTGGATTACCTCATCAAAGCGGATGTTCCAAGACCTCAAAGCTTGCTGCAGTCCATAAATGGACCGATAAACCTTTCATACAAGATGCTCTTTGCTTTTAGCAATGAATCCCTCTGGTTGCTTCATATAGATGTTCTCCTCAAGACTTCCATTAAGGAAAGTTGTCTTGACATCCATCTGCCACACCTCATAATCCATATGAGCTACTATGCATAAGAGAATCCGGATAGACTTAAGCATGGCTACCGACAAAATGGTCTCCTCATAATCGATACCCTCTTTCTGAGTATACCCCTTCACAACAAGCCTCGCTTTGAAGGTCTCAACCTTCCCATCTATTCCTCTCTTTCTCTTTTAGATCCACTTGCATCCAATGGTTTTTACACCATCGAGTGGTTCTACTAGCTCCCAGACGTGATTTGAATCCATAGATTCAATCTCAGCATTCATTGCACTTTGCCAAGATACTATATCTTTATCTTGGATTGCCTCGTCATATGTCCAGGGATCAGGATCATATTCGCCAGGGACCAAATCGGAAGATTCTCCTAAGAACATGAATCTATCAGGCTGTCTCACAACCCTCCCACTACGACGAGGTATCACTTGTGTATCCTCTGTGACACACGGTGCAGTGACATGTGGTATATCCTCCTGTACCACTGGTACTAAAGAAGTGACTTTCCCTTTTAACTCCTCTAGAACAATTTTACTCTTGGGCTTGTGGCTCATCACATAGTCTTCCTCTAGAAATCTGACATTCGGGCTAACGATCACCCTCTGATATCTAGGACTATAAAATAATCCACCCTTCGTTCCCCTGGGATAGCCAACAAACATGCGCATTCGCATTTAGGTTCCAACTTACCAAAGATCCGCCTTCAAAGACATGTGCCGACTCCCATATCCGAATATGTCTTAGACTAGGCTTTCGCCACCCACAACTCGTGGGAAGTAGAAGGCACCGATTTAGATGGACCAAGTTCGTAATGTACACCGCCAGATCTAGAGCATATCCCCATAACGAAATCTAGCAAGTCGTAATAACTCATCATCGATCTAACCATCTCCATAAGAGTCCTATTCCTTCGCTCGCTACACCATTCTCACTGGGTGTGCCAGTGCAAATTGGGATTGAATCCCAGCCTCTGATAAGTAGTTCCTAAACTCTCCCAAGAGGTACTCACCGCCACGATTAGATCATAGTGTCTTGATACTTTTACCTTGACGTTTCTCCACATCAGCCATGAATTCTTTAAACTTGTCAAAGCATTCAGACTTGCGACGCATCAGGTAAATGTACCCATATCTCGAGTAATCGTCTATAAAAGAGACGAAATACTCGAAACCACCTCTAGCCTAGATAGACATAGGACCACACAAATCAGAATGAACCAATTCTAACACATCTTTGGCTCTATACCCCTTGGCCTTAAAAGGCCTCTTGGTCATCTTACCCTCCAAGCAAGATTCACAGGTTGGGAGATCCTCCACCACTAATGAACCCAAAGGTCCATCATCTATCAACCTTTGAATTCTGCTTAGGTTAATGTGACCAAGCCTAAGATGCCAAAGATATGTTTGGTTCATCTTCGAAGGTTCTTTTCTCTTATTGGAATTAGAAGATGAGTTATTGATTTCAATATTCATCGTGGG
The DNA here is from genome assembly GCA_025175895.1 of Wurfbainia villosa. NCBI lineage: Eukaryota > Viridiplantae > Streptophyta > Magnoliopsida > Zingiberales > Zingiberaceae > Wurfbainia > Wurfbainia villosa. The sequence goes on along the minus strand of CM046003.1, from coordinate 6,923,250 downwards.
AGGTTTTGGTTCAAGTGTGCACAAATTTCCTATCAATGCCCCCGAACAGATAATATCCCTATTCCTTCTTATAACAACTCTGTCATTAAAAGAAATAGAATATCCATCCATAAACAATTTAGAAACTGAAATTAAATTCTTTCTAAATAAGGGTACATAAAGGAAATTCTTAAGAACCAAAAGTTTATTTTTCTCAAAAGATAAATGAACGTCTTCCACTGCAACTGCCGCCACCTTCATGGCATCGCCCAAGTACACGGTAACCTCCCCCTCAGCCAGTCATCTGGTTTCCTAGAACCCCTGCAAAGTATTGCAGACATGATCAGTGGCTCCCGTATCTACACACCGGGTGCTAGTAGATAACACCGCTAAACATGTTTCAATGACTAGACCAAAAGATATACCTTTGTTCTTCTTGCGGTTGGGGTAGTCCTTCTTCCAGTGTCCAGTCTACTTACAAGTGAAGCATTTGCCTTTCGGCTTCTTCACTCCTCCTTGACCGCCGCCTTCGCCCCAATTTGTTTCTTCTTCTTCTTGCCTTTCGGCTTAGAAGTAGAAACCTTTTGGGTCACCACGGCATGTGCCTGAGCAATCTGACGAAATAGCCCCTCTGCAGCCTGGAGTTTGTCAAAAGATCCACCAACGAATACAACCTCTTGTTCATGTTGTAGTTCAGGCGAAACTGCTCAAAACTCCTAGGTAGAGACTGGAGTATGATATCGACCAGGGTTTCCCCATCGATCTAAGCTACAAGGACCTCCAGCTCATTCAAATGAGCCATCATCTTGAGAACATGATCCCTCAGGGGTGTTCCCTCGATCATGGTGGTCGTCATCAGGTTTCTCATGACTTCTTGCCTCGCAGCCCGATTCTTGTGTCCGAAAAGCTCTTTGAGATTGAGCATCATGTCATAAGCAGTGGTCATGGCCTGATGCTGATGTTTTAGTACATTTGACATAGATGCCAAAATGTAACACTGTGCCATCTCATCGACCTTGATCCACTTCTTATAGCTCTCTCTCTCCTTTTCCCAGAATCTTCTGCAGGCTTGGGAGGGCACTCTTCAAGGAGTACATATTTATATTCCTCAGCAGTCAAGACAATGTCTAAATTCCTCTTCCAATCTACATAGTTGGGTCCAATAAGTTTGTTCTCTTTCAGTATCACAACAAGTGGGTTGAAAGTCATTTTGAAAGAAAACCTAAGAATCACATAAATCAAAAACATTAGATTTCAAAATATTATTGATTCCTCAAACAATAAAATTTCAAAATCAACCAACACCTCAAAACATTGAGAATATCGTATGCCACGATAGTGTGGACGTATACAAATTCTACATTTGTAAGAGGAGGTTTTGCCCATTAATTTTACTATCTTGTCAACCTTACTTTTTGACAAGTAAAATTAATAGTTGGTTCCTCTTTGGCCCTACAAATAAAAGCAGTGACTCCGATGGGGAGGATACTTATATTTGTATCTAAGTGTTCACCATTACTCGGTACCAAGGTAATTATCTCGGGTTATGTGCCTTCCGATGGGGAAGTACACACGCTCCTCGATAATTCCCTATAACCATATTTGACCTTGTGATCCATAAACAAACCCATCCGATGTTGAGGAAGGCATTCAGAGCCAACGCGCAAGTTTGTTTGCATCACTTGTCAAATCGTAATGGAGGCCGTGGGAAATAATAAAAATTTCCATCTCCCACTTAGTAATTTGAAATTGAGGAATTTTCCTAGCCTACGACATGCATATCAAATAAAAAGCAATAAATATGAAAAATAAAATTTTTCCAACTATTATGACTTTTGTCTTCAATATGTCTTCCGTCGCATTGCCATCTCGTCCGCTCCTCCTACGCCATGTACGAGCCATCTAGAGATCCGAGCCGAGACTAAAACTTATTTTAATTTACATCCATCGATCCTATATTCCACGAGGGAGTGTACATTAAATCTAGATCGAAAGTAAAATAAAATAAAGAGTGGCTAAACAATGTCATATTTAATTTATAAAAACTAAATACTAGCCTCGTCAACCCCGAGGATTCAACAAAATAAATATTTACACACATACAATCACATACACACATATGACCATAATAGTCGGATCTTATGCCTGCAACGAAAGAGTTAAACTACGCATATCCTACTATTATCCGACACATATAATATATGAAAAGTGCATAAAAATTAACCGAATCCTAAACACACAAAACCGGAAACCTTGGCTCTGATACCAATTGAAGGTTTTTTGCTTATCGAGTCCGTGAGAGGAAACTTCGCTTCCTACTTCACCTCGGTTGTTTGTTCATGGCGATCCCATCGATGTCCCCAAATTAAAAAAATTTAATCCTAGACAAAAGGGATTGACAAAACAATCAAGTCATCGTCATGCTATTCGTTTAGAGAGGTCACTTGAACAAACAAGTTGTTCAAGAGACCATCTTCTATTCTACGAGTAGCCACGGAATAGACGATGTCCGGATCACCGATTTTCGTGTTTATGCTCGGGATCCAAGTATTATTTAGCCATTAACAGATTTATATCATGCTCATAGTTGAAAAACAAAAACAAGCAAGTAACAAAAGAGAATGAAGATTAGGTATACCTCTCGATCTTCTAATGTATGACATTCCTCCTTTTGGACGTCGTGTGGGCGATGATCTACCAAAAGTCGAAGCTCCTAGATCATAAATATTCCTCCCTTGCTCTTCCAAAGCAAGAGGAAGAATAGAAACAAGGTTCTTCTCCTCCCTAAAACAAACCAACAAGGAACAAAGGAGATCCTTTCCACTGGCCAACTAGGAGGAGGAGTTTGTGGTGGAATCTGGCCAAGACACCAAGGGAAGCCCTATATCTTGTTTCCACCACCTAAGGAGAAGGAGAAGAGAGCTTTTGGGCGCTTGCCAAGGGCTAGAAAGGGGGTGGAAAGGTGCTGGATGCCGGCTAATGGAGAAGGAATAAGAAAGGAAAAACTTCCTTAATTGGTGCCACCCAAGCCTCCAAACCCTAACCCTAATCCTATCTCAACTAGGATTCCTTCTCTTGGCGCCCAAACCCTAGCTCTCTTGGATGATGTTCACGCCAACTCCCTTGACCTCCTTTTATAGAGTTAGGGATAAGTCATGATTCAATCTCCTCCATTGGTTCTAGGGATTTAATCTCAATCGTCGGATCTAGAGATTTAAACTCAACCGTCGGATCTTAGAGATTTAATCTCTACCTATGGATCATAGAATTTTGTGTAGGGATGTATACTTAAAAGTCTATCTTTTGTATGAACATCTTTATTTTGAAATAAGAATCACATTATCATTGTTTGCATATTATTATGGTTATGCAATATTGTCTAATACTTTACATTGTAGATAACATGGTGTGTGGTGTCACACGGGAGATCATGTTATTGACCCCTTGAAAAGTATAACTAAAGGCTCACAACCAAGATGGCTTTGGACAAACCATCGGAATGGTTGTAGTGTGATTTGGTATTGGTTTGTCTTGACCATAGAATCACACTAGTGCACTTTGTGTGTATTGAGCAGGACCGACTTAGAGGTGATTCGATTTATTACTGACTACATAATCAAATCGGACCTCAGATATTATATTGTACATACTCTTAATCCCGATATAATAATGGGCACATATACTTAGTACTTATCTCTTTGATTTACCAATGGGCGAGATTTATAGATTAAATCGATACGCTCGGTAAGTTTGGAGATGATATTATTTATATGGTGTGACGTTGATTATAGGAGGAAACTGTGTCCTATATATTAAGATGATGATGTCCCCTTGAGAAGCTCATAAGGTTCATCATGTAAACCCTGCAGGTGGACTTGGTCCGGCATGATGAAAAGGTTGAGTTATACTACTCATGGAGTTAGATGTCAATTAATTAATGGTCAGTAAATTAATTAATCGACGGACATTCGGGATCTTAAACACGTGGAGGAAATGTACAAATAATATATGGAGCCCATATTATCATATGGGGGTTGGTGAGGTAGATCAATGATGGTCCTTTAGTGGATTGGATTATCATTAGTGGATCGGACTTTATGTGGGCTTGATCAATGGGTGGCCAAGATCCAACTCCTCCTCATGGTCCCTAATGTAGTCTATTAACACCTCATGATGCTTAGATCCAAAAGATAGAAGCAAAACTCAAGATCCATAGGTAAAGATTAAATCTCTAAGATCCGATGGTTGAGATTAAATCTCTAGATCCGACGGTTGAGATTAAATCCCTAGAACCAATGGAGGAGATTAATTCATGACTTATCCCTAAACTCTATAAAAGGAGGGCATGGGGTTGGCGTGAACTGTCATCCATGAGAGCTAGGGTTTGGGCGGCAAGGGAGAGCAATCCTAGTTGAGATATGATTGGGATTAGGGTTTGGAGGCTAGGGCGGCACCAAATAAGGAAGGTTCTTCTTTCTCCTTCCTTCTTGTTGGTCGGCGTCTAGAATGGTTTCCAACCCCTTTCCAGCCTTGGCCGGCACCCAAAAGACTCCCCTCTCTTCTCCTTAGGTGGTGGAAACAAGATACAGGGTTTCCCTTGGTGTCTTGGTAGTTTTCCATCATCTTCTTCTCCTTCTAGTTGGCCGGCAGCAAGGAGATTGTGTGCTCCTTGTTGGTTGGTTTTAGGGAGGTGAAAACCTTTGTCTCTATTCTTCCTCTTGCTTGGGAAAAGCAAGGAAGGAAGATTTGCGATCTTGGAGCTTCGACTTTTGGTAGATCATCGCCCACACGACGTCCAAAAGGAGGAAGGTCATACATTAGAAGATCAAGAGGTATACCTATTCTTCTTTCTCTTTTATTCCTTGCTTGTTTTTGTTTTGCAAATATAAGCATGTTATATTTCTGTAAATGGCTAAATAATACTTGGATCCTGAGTATAAACATGAAATCCGGCGATCCGGACATCGTCTATTCGGCCGCTACTCGTAGAATAGAGGTTGGTCGCTTGAACAACTTGTTTGTTCAAGTGACCTCTCTAAACGAATAGCACGACGATGGCTTGGTCGTTTGGGCAATCCCTTGTGTCTAGGATTAAATTTTTTTAATCCGGGGACATCGATGGGATCGCCATGAATAAACGACCGAGGTGTAGAGGGAAGTGAAGTTTCCCCTCACGGACTCGATAAGCAAAACCCTTAAATTGGTATCAGAGTCAAGGTTTCCGATTTTGTGTGTTTAGGATTCGGTTAATTTTTATGCACTTTTCATATTTTATATGTGTCGGATAATAGTAGGATTTGCGTAGTTTAACTCTTTGGTTGCAGGCATAAGATCCGACTATTATGGTCATATGTGTGTATGTGATTGTATGTGTGTAAATATTTATTTTGTTGAATCCTCGGGGTTGATGAGGCTAGTATTTAGTTTTTTGTAAATTAGATACGACATTGTTTAGCCACTCTTTATTTTATTTTACTTTTGATCAAGATTTCATGTACACTCCCTCGTGGAGTATAGGATTAATGGATGTAAATTAAAATAGGTTTTAGTCTCGGCTCGGATCTCCGGATGGCTCATACATGGCGTAGGAGGAGCGGACGAGATGGCGATGCGACGGGAGACATATTGAAGACAAAAGCCATAATAGTTGGAAAATAATTTATTTTTCATATTTATTGCTTTTTGTTTGATATGCAAGTCGTAGGCTAGGAAAATTCCTCAATTTTAAATTACTAAGTGGGAGAGGGAAATTTTATTATTTCCCACGGCCTCCATTATGATTTGACAAGTGATGCAAACAAACTTGCGCGTTGGATCTGAGTGCCTTCCTCCATATCGGATGGGTTTGTTTGCGGATCACAAGGTCAAATATGGTTATAGGGAATTATCGAGGAGTGTGTGCACTTCCCCATCGGAAGGTACATAACCCGAGATAATTACCTTGGTATCGCGTAATGGTGAACACTTAGATACAAATATAAGTATCCTCCCCATCGGAGTCACTGCTTTTATTTGTAGGGCCAAAGAGGAACCAACTATTAATTTTACTTGTCAAAAAGTTAGGTTGAAAAGATAGTAAAATTAATGGGTAAAACCTCCTCTTACAAATGTAGAATTCGTATATGTTCACACTATCGTGGCATACGATATTCTCGGTGTTTAGAGGTGTTGGGTGATTTTAAAATTTTATTATTTGAGGAATCAATAATTTTTTTAAATCTAATGTTTTGATTTATGTGATTCTTAGGTTATCTTTCAAAATGACTTTCAACCCACTTGCTGTGATATTGAAAGAGAACAAACTTACTGGACCCAACTATTTAGATTGGAAGAGGAATCTAGATATTGTCTTGACTGCTGAGGAATACAAATATATACTCCTCAAAGAGTGCCCTCCCAAGCCTGCAGATGATTCTTGGGAAAATGAGAGAGAGAGCTATAGGAAGTGGATCAAGGCCGATGAGATGGCGCGGTGTTACATTTTGGCATCTATGTCAAATGTACTCCAACATCAGCATCAAGCCATGCCCACTGCCTATGACATGATGCTCAATCTCAAGGAGCTTTTTGGACACCAGAATCGGGCTGCGAGGCAAGAAGCCTTGAGAAACTTGATGACGACCACCATGGTCGAGGAAACACCCGTAAGGGATCATGTTCTATAGATGATAGCTCATTTGAATGAGCTGGAGGTCCTTGGAGCTGAAATCGATGGGGAAACCCAAGTCGATATCATACTCCAGTCTCTAACTAGGAGTATTGAGCAGTTTCGCCTCAACTACAACATGAACAAGAGGTTGTATTCATTGGCGGAGCTTCTGACAAAACTCCAAGCGGCAGAGGGGCTATTTCATCACAGTTCTCAGGCACATGTCGTGGTGACCCAAAAGGTTTATACTTCTAAGCCGAAAGGCAAGAAGAAGAAGAAACAAACTGGGATGAAGGCGGCGGGAAGTACTTAGGGAGGAGTGAAGAAGCCGAAAGGAAAGTGCTTCACTTGTAAGCAGACTGGACACTGGAAGAAGGACTGCCCCAACCATAAGCTGAACAAAGGTATATCTTTTGGTCTAGTCGTTGAAACATGTTTAGCGGTGTTATCTACCGGCACCTGTTGTGTAGATATGGGAGCCACTCATCATGTCTGCAATACTTTGCAGGAGTTCCAGGAAACCAGATGACTGGCTGAGGGGGAGGTTACCGTGTACTTGGGCGATGCCACGAAGGTGGCGGCAGTTGAAGTGGGTGACGTTCATTTATCTTTTGAGAAAAATAAACTTTTGGTTCTTAAGAATTGCCTTTATGTACCCTTATTTAGAAAGAATTTAATTTCAATTTCTAAATTGTTTATGGATGGATATTCTATTTCTTTTAATGACAGAGTTGTTATAAGAAGGAATAGGGACATTATCTGTTCGGGTGCATTAGTAGGAAATTTGTACACAATTGAACCAAAAGCTCCCACGATGCATATTGAAATCAATAACTCATCTTCTAATTCCAATAAGAGAAAAGAACCTTCGAAGATGAACCAAACATATCTTTGGCATCTTAGGCTTGGTCACTTTAACCTAAGCAGAATTCAAAGGTTGATAGCTGATGGACCTTTGGGTTCATTAGTGGTGGAGGATCTCCCAACCTGTGAATCTTGCTTGGAGGGTAAGATGACCAAGAGGCCTTTTAAGGCCAAGGGGTATAGAGCCAAAGATGTGTTAGAATTTGTTCATTCTGATTTGTGTGGTCCTATGTCTATCCAGGCTAGAGGTGGTTTCGAGTATTTCGTCTCTTTTATAGACGATTACTCGAGATATGGATACATTTACCTAATGCGCCATAAGTCTGAATGCTTTGACAAGTTCAAAGAATTCAAGACTGATGTGGAGAAATGTCAAGGTAAAAGTATCAAGACACTATGATCTAATCGTGGTGGTGAGTACCTCTTGGGAGAGTTTAGGAACTTCTTATCAGAGGCTGGGATTCAATCCCAATTGACTGCACCTGGCACACCCCAGTAGAATGGTGTAGCAGAGCGAAGGAATAGGGCTCTTATGGAGATGGTTAGATCGATGATGAGTTATTCTGAGTTGCCAGATTCGTTTTGGGGATATGCTCTAGATACGACGGTGTACATTCTGAACTTGGTTCCATCTAAATCAGTGCCTTCTACTCCCACAGAATTGTGGACTGGGCGAAAGCCTAGTCTAAGACATTCGGATTTGGGGGAGTCCAACACATGTGCTGAAGGCAGATGCTGGTAAGGTGGAACCTCATATAGAAGTACGCATGTTTGTTGGGTATCCCAGAGGAACGAAGGGTGGTTTATTTTATTGTCCTAGAGATCATAGGGTGATCGTTAGCACGAATGCTAGATTTCTAGTGGAAGACTATGTGATGAGCCACAAGCCCAAGAGTAAAATTGTTTTGGAGGAGTTAAAAGGGGAAGTCACTTCTTTAGTACCACCGGTACAAGAGGATATACCACATGTCACTGCACCGCGTGTCACAGAGGATACACAGGTGATACCTCATCGTAGTGGGAGGGTTGTGAGACAGCCTGATAGATTCATGTTCGTGGGAGAATCTTCTAATTTGCTCCCTGGCGAACATGAACCTGATCCCTGGACATATGACGAGGCGATCCAAGATAAAGATGCAGTATCTTTGCAAAGTGCAATGAATACTGAGATTGAATCTATGGATTCAAATCAGGTATGGGTGCTAATAGAACCACCCGTTGGTGTAAAAACAATTGGATGCAAGTGGATCTACAAGAGAAAGAGAGGGATAGATGGGAAGGTTGAGACCTTCAAAGTGAGGCTTATTGCGAAGGGGTATACTCAGAAAGAGGGTATCGATTATGAGGAGACCTTTTCGCCGGTAGCCATGCTTAAGTCTATCCGGATTCTCTTATACATAGCATCTCATATGGATTATGAGGTGTGACAGATGGATGGCAAGACAGCTTTCCTTAATGGAAGTCTTGAGGAAAATATCTACATGAAGCAACTAGAGGGATTCATTGCTAAAGGCAAAGAGCATCTTGTGTGTAAGCTTAATCGATCCATTTATGGATTGAAGCAAGCTTCGAGATCTTGGAACATCCGCTTTGATGAGGTAATCCAGTCTTATGGATTTATTCAAAGTCTGGATGAGTCTTGTGTATACAAGAGATGTTATGGAAACGTAGTGGTATTTCTTGTACTATACGTAGATGACATTTTGTTGATTGGGAAAAATATCAAGGTGTTATCGGACGAAAGGGTATGGTTGTCCAAACAGTTTGATATGAAGGACTTGGGAGAGGTGGGACACATCCTTGGGATCAAGGTTATAAGGGATCACAAGAAAAGGATGTTGTGCTTATCCCAAGCTTCATACATAGACACGATTATGGAGCGTTTTAGCATGCAAAACTCCAAGAAGGGTTTTCTACCTTTCAGGCATGGAGTACCTCTATCTAAGGAGATGTGTCCTAGAACATCTGAGGAGATAGAGGAGATGAAGGCAGTTCCTTATGCTTAGGCAGTAGGAAGCCTCATGTATGCGATGCTCTTTACGAGACCAGATATCTATTTTGCCGTGGGCATGGTCAGCAGATATCAGAGTAATCCAGGACAGGGACATTGGACTGCGGTGAAGCATATATTAAAGTACCTGAGAAGGACTAGGGATTATATGTTGGTTTACCGGGCAGACAAATTACTCCCTATGGGTTACACGGATTTCGACTTCCAATCTGATAGGGATAACAGTAAGTGTACCTCAGGTTTTGTGTTTACTTTGAGAGGTGGAGCCATTGTATTGAGGAGTGTCAAGCAGAAGTGCGTGGCGGACTCCACCATGGAAGCTGAGTATGTGGCGGCCTCTGAGGCGGCCAAAGAAGTTGTATGGCTCAGGAACTTCCTGATGGACTTGGATGTGATTCCTGGTTTGCCCAGAACTATCACAATTTATTATGATAATAGTGGTGCAGTTGCAAACTCTAAGGAACCACGAGCCCATAAGGCTAGTAAACACATAGAGCGCAAGTACCACCTGATACGAGAAATCGTAAAGAGAGGAGAAGTTGCTGTGGCCAAGATTGCATCGGAGGATAACCTGGCAGATCCTTTCACTAAGGCCCTTCTGGTGAGAGCTTTTGATAGGCATGTGGAGGGAATGGGGATTAGATGTATGACATTTTGAGGACAGCATAGTCTTTTAGTATAAATGGGAGATTGTAGGGATGTATACTTAAAAGTCTATATTTTATATGAACATCTTTATTTTGAAATAAGAATCACATGATCATTGTTTGCATATTTTTAAGGTTATGCAATATTATCTAATACTTTATATTGTAGATAACATGATGTGTGGTGTCACATGGGAGATCATGTTATCGGCCCCTTGAAAAGTATAAGTAAAGGCTCACAACCGAGATGGCTTTGGACAAACCATCGAAATGGTTGTAGTGTGATTTGGTATTGGTTTGTCTTGACCATAGAATCACACTAGTTTACTTTGTGTGTATTGAGTAGGACCGACTTAGAGGTGATTCGATTTATTGCTGACTACATAATCGAATCGGACCTCGGATATGATATTGTACATACTCTTAATCCCGATATAATAACAGACACATATACTTAGTACTGATCTCTTTGATTTATTAATGGGTGAGATTTATAGATTAAATCGATAGGCTCGTTAAGTTGGGAGTTGATATTATTTATATGGTATGTCGTTGATTATAAGAGGAAACTGTGTCCTATATATTAGGATGATGATGTCCCCTTGAGGAGCTCATAAGGTTCATCATTTAAACCCTGCAGGTGGACTTGGTCTGGCATGATGAAAAGGTTGAGTGGTACTACTCATGGAGTTAGATGTCGATTAATTAATGGTCAGTAAATTAATTAATCGACGAACATTCGGGATCTTAAACACGGGGAGGAAATGTACAAATAATATATGGAGCCCATATTATCATATGGGGGTTGGTGAGGTAGATCAATGATTGTCCTTTAGTGGATTGGATCATTATCAGTGGATCGGACTTTATTTGGGCTTGATCCATGGGTGGCCAGATCCAACTCCTCCTCATGGTCCCTAATATAGCCTATTAACACCTCATGATGCTTAGATCCAAAGGATAGAAACAAAACTCAAGATCCATAGGTAGAGATTAAATCTCTAAGATCCAATGGTTGAGATTAAATCTCTACATCTGACGGTTGAGATTAAATCCCTAGAACCAATGGAGGATATTAATTCATGATTTATCCCTAAACTCTATAAAAGGAGGGCATGGGGTTGGCATGAACTATCATCCATGAGAGCTAGGGTTTGGGTGTCAAGGGAGAGCAATCCTAGTTGAGATAGGATTGGGATTAGGGTTTGGAGGCTAGGGCGGCACCAAATAAGGAAGGTTCTTCTTTCTCCTTCCTTCTTGTTGGCCGGTGTCCAGATTGGTTTCCAACCCCTTTCCAGCCTTGGCCGGCGCCCAAAAGACTCCCCTCTCTTCTCCTTAGGTGGTGGAAACAAGATATAGGGTTTCCCTTGGTGTCTTGGTAGTTTTCCATCATCTTCTTCTCCTTCTATTTGGCCGGCGGCAAGGAGATTGTGTGCTCCTTGTTGGTTGGTTTTAGGGTGGAGAAAACCTTTGTTTCTATTCTTCCTCTTGCTTGGGAAAATCAAGGAAGGAAGATTTGCGATCTTGGAGCTTTGACTTTTGGTAGAACGTCGCCCACACGACGTCCAAAAGGAGGAAGGTCATACATTAAAATATCAAGAGGTATACCTATTCTTCTTTCTCTTTTATACCTTGCTTGTTTTTGTTTTGCAAATATAAGCATGTTATATTTCTGTAAATGGCTAAATAATACTTGGATCCCGAGTATAAACATGAAAACCGGCGATCCGGACATCGTCTATTCCGCGGCTACTCGTAGAATAGAGGTTGGTCGCTTGAACAACTTGTTTGTTCAAGTGACCTCTCTAAACGAACAGCACGACAATGGCTTGGTCGTTTTGGCAATCCATTGTGTCTAGGATTAAATTTTTTTAATCCGGGGACATCGATGGGATCGCCATGAATAAACGACCGAGGTGTAGAGGGAAGCGAAGTTTTCCCTCACGGACTCAATAAGCAAAACCCTTCATTTTGTTTCTATCCATTGGATCTAAGCTTCATGAGGTGTTAATAGGCTACATTAGGGACCATGAGGAGGAGTTGGATCTTGGCCACCCATGGATCAAGCCCACATAAAGTCCGATCCACTAATGATGATCCAATCCACTAAAGGATCATCATCGATCTACCTCACCAACCCCCATATGATAATATGGGCTCCATATATTAGTTTTATATTTTCTCCCCGTGTTTAAGATCTCAAATATCCGTCGATTAATTAATTTACTGACCATTAATTAATCCACATCTAACTCCATGAGTAGTACCACTCAACCTTTTCATCATGCCGGACCAAGTCCACCTGCAGGGTTTACATGATGAACCTTATGAGCTCCTCAAGGGGACATCATCATCCTAATATATAAGACACAGTTTCCTCTTATAATCAACGACACACCATATAAATAATATCATCTCCCAACTTACCGAGCCTATCGATTTAATCTATAAATCTCGCCTATTGGTAAATCAAAGAGATGAGTACTAAGTATATGTTCCCGTTATTATATCGGGATTAAGAGTATGTACAATATAATATCTGAGGTCTAATTTGATTGTGTAGTCAGCAATAAATCGAATCACCTCTAAGTCGGTCCTGCTCAATACACAAAGTGCACTAGTGTGATTCTATGGTCAAGACAAACCAATACCAAATCACACTACAACCATTCCGATGGTTTGTCCAAAGCCATCTCGTTTGTGAGCCTTTACTTATACTTTTCAAGGGGTCGATAACATGATCTCCTGTGTGACACCACACACCATGTTATCTACAATGTAAAGTACTTAGACAATATGCATAACCATAATAATATGCAAACAATGATCATGTGATTCTTATTTTAAAATAAAGATGTTCATACAAAAGATAGACTTTTCAGTATACATCCCTACATCAATCACATGGTCTGCGTCAGGAATGTACTTCTTCAGCATTGAGACATGAAATACGTTGTGAATAGCTAACATTTCTAGAGGTAGCTCTAACTTGTAAGCTACTTTACCAACTCTTTTCGTGATTAGGTAAGGTCCTACATAGCGTGAACTTAGTTTGCCTTTTCTTTCCAATTCTCATCACTCCCTTCATAGGAGCTACTTTGAGGAATATAGAATCCCCAGCTTTGAATTCAAGCGGTCTAAATCGTACATCGGCATAACTTTTCTGTTGACTCTGGAAAGTCTCTATTCTTTGGCGGATGCTCTTTATAGCTTTGGTGGTTTCATCTATAAAGTTTGTCTGGAGCCCCATTTCTTTCTTCTCACCACCTTCATACCAACAAATAGGAGACCTACACTTCCTTCCATATAATGCTTCATAGGGTGCCATCCCAATGGTAGATTGGTAGATGTTATTAGGGGAACTGGTGGGGCAAGGGGTGCAGTCGGTATGACATTCTGAGCAACTGGTGGAGTAACAGGATTATCTTGTTTGTTCATCATTAAGGTATTGATAACCTGTTGCTGCTCTGCAACTTGATGCTGAAGCTAAGCGACTATTTGCATCAAGTCATTTAGAAACACTTGTACCTAACACAATGATTCAACTTTAAATGCATGAACTTTCTGCATTAAACATATAGAAACACTTGTACAGAACACAATGCATGAACTTGAAATACACAACTTGCAATACATGATTTTGAAATATGCTTCGCTTGTAGAGACATGCACATGAGATATACTTAAGCTTGTAAACCTTGTGCTTTGGTTAACTTTAGAAACCATATATTTATATATACATTAAAATCAGTAAACATCCTTGTTTGGGTAGCCCGGCATAATACCAATTTGTGTGCAACCCTAATGGAATTCGGGGTAGCTAGCCACCGAACTTATTATGGCAACTTACGAAGGGCGGTCTAGGGCCTGTGGGCGATCTAAGGGCCCGGTATATGCCACTTTAAAGTAAAATACTTTCTTTATATATGACCTACTGATTTTACCATATAATAAACATTTAACATGATCATACTCCAAAAACTCATATATGAAGCCTTTCAAGACATTTGATCATGCTCTTTGTCCCCAAAACTCGTAGGGGAAGCATCCTTGCAATCTTATGTCTTGCTTCCAAAGAAATATACATATAATGCCTATAAATCAGAAAAAACATATAATCTAAATAAAACATGGAAAAAGAAGCTAGATAAAACAATCGAATAGCCACATACACTACAGGTGAGAAATACTTACATCCTCTCGCTATCTTACTAATATACTGCTAAGGTTTTTGTGAGAAGAAGACCTTCCCCTACTCCTTAGACTTAGGAATGATCCTCTATCATATACTAAGCCCTTGTGAGAAAACTCCCTTGAAAACCCTCTCAAGAACATCAAAACAAGGGGAGCATAGGTTCGGTGAAGAAGAGGAAGGAGGAAGAAGACTTTTGGTGGAGAAGGGGAGAAGGAGGAAGAATAAATTCGGTGGAGAAGGGGAGAAGGAGGAAGAAGACTTTTGGTGGAAAAGGGGAGAAGGAGGAAAAAGAAATTCGGTGGAGAAGGAGGATGAAAATTTTGGTTTTTCCTCTCTTTTCTCTCTTAATTCCCCTTTAATACTTAGGGAGATGAAAGAAAACTCCTCATCTTCTCATACTTATATTATATAATCTTTTACATCCTAGACAAGAAGCATCCTATGGCCTAGTGGTATCAAAGCTATCTCCCAATTATAACGAACCATATTTTATTTTATTTATTTCTGAACCTTATTCATTTATATTCTTTGTATATTCTTTTATATATCCTAGCCAAAGATTATCCTACGGCATGGTGGTATCAAGGGGACCTCACAATTAGAAGGTTCATGGTTCGAATCTTAACTATAACGAACCATATTTTATTTTATTTTATATTTTTTTTCCGGGCATTACAATCCTCCATACCTTATAAAAGTTTCGTCCTCGAAACTTAGAACAACTATGAATACTTTTGTTTCCTGTCATCCTCACGTTCCCAAGTTGCTTCTTCAAACCTTTTATTTTTCCATATGACTTCCACTATGGGTACCTCTTTGTTTCTCAATTTCTTAATTTCTCGATCTATTATCTGAATAAGACGGATTTCATAGCTCAAATCTACTTGAACTTGTACTGTCTGTGGCTCAATCACATGGTTTGCATTAGGAACGTACTTTTTCAGCATTGAGACATGATATACATTGTGAATGGCTGACATTTCTAGAGGTAGCTCGAACTCATAAGCTACTTTGCCAATTGTTTTTGTGATCAGGTAAGGTCCTATATAACGTGGACTCAGCTTGCCTTTCTTTCCAAATCTCATCACCCCCTTCATAGGAGATACTTTAAGATATACAGAATCCCTAGCTTCGAATTCAAGTGGTCTACGTCGTACATCGGCATAACTTTTTTATCGACTCTGGGCAGTCTCTATTCTTTGGCATCTTTATAGCTTTGGTGGTGTCATCTATAAAGTATGTCTTGAGCCACATTTCTTTCTTCTCACCACCTTCATTGCAACAAATAGGAGACCTACACTTTTTTCCATATAAAGCTTCGTAGGGTGCCATTCCAATTGTAGCTTGGTAGCTGTTATTGTAAGCAAACTCTGCCAAACATAGGTATTTGCACCAGCTTCCATTAAAATATAAGGCACAAGCTCGTAGCATATCCTCTAGAATTTGATTTACACATTTGGTTTACCCATCTATTTAAGGATGAAATGTTGTGCTGAATCGTAACATAGTGCCAAGGGCCTTCTATTGTAACATCCCAAATTTTAGTTACTATATTTTTTTTCTTTAAAGGAAATATATATATATATAAGAATAAAAAAAATGAATAAATAGCTCGTAGTCGAGGCTTGAACCATGAACCGTTGATTTGGGGGAATAGGCTTCCCACCACTAAGTCATAAGATTACCAATGAGTAGGATATAACAGAATATATCTATTGGTATAAAAAAAGAAAGAAGTTGATTAATCTAGCTGATCATTTAAAGAGATAATTAGGTTATGAAAAATCCTAATTTATATATATATTTCTTTTCTTTCCTCTCTCTAAAACCTCACGCCGACCTCTCTCTCTCTCTCTCTCTCGCTCGTTTTTTTCCTCTAGCCGCCGAATAGCCTTCTCCCCTCTCCTTCCCTAACCCTCCGACCTTATCTGTGTGGCGCTGTGCCAATTGCGAGAGCAAGAGGATCCTGCATGGTGCGCCGCCGAGGACGAGGGAACGAGTTCGATAAAGGGCAGTGACAAATTGGAGGATTGGAAAGAAGGAAGTCGCCGAAGCAAGGAAGAAGGTTGTCTTCACTTTAGATAATTCAAGAGGGGATTTTCAAGAGGGACTTGGTAGAGGATCACGCTAAAGCAAGGAAACACGTAGGAGGTCTTCTCTTTTCGAAGTCTAACGGTATAAATTGGTGAAAAAGCATAGGAGGTAAGTATCCCCTCACCTGCAGTATAAGTGCTTACGATGTAATGTTGTATGCTTGATTTTGAATGAAAGAATCTAGAACTATGTGTAGAAGGTTCAGCTAATAGGATTAGAGAAATTATTCTTGCTGAAATTCTTCCATGTTATGCATGTTAGATGATGATTTCTATTTATGTTAGCTTAATTTTCCTTATGTCACTACCTTATGCCATGTTAAATTGTACTCATGCCGATTTATGCTATGCTACATGCTTATATTTTCACCCATGTTAGGCATGATTCACGTATATGAAATGTCTAAGAAATGTTTCCCTAAGAGTGGGGACAAGAACACTCTTTAGGACAAAGAACATATATGTTATTTTACTTTATGCATGGTTTGTACCGGACCCTAACAAGGTCCACGAGATGGGCTCCAAGGTTGCCCCAAGGTCGACGGACATAGTACGGACCTAGTAACCTAGTAGGTTGGGGATTAGCTACCTTGGATCTATTTAGGATGCGTGCGAATGATGTATGTGGTACAATGCCGGGCCCAATATGTTGAGATTATGTTTAAGTATATAAACTATATGTTTTCAAAGAGCATCCTGCATATACCATTTTATGTTCATCGAATTATCATGTTTAGAGACAATGTACTGTTGCAATGAAAATGCTATGTTTATGTTCTTTTCCTAAATTGATCATGTCTCTACTTTAAATAAATATTGTGCTCATATGTTGTTGAAACGAACTTGTCATTACTTTACGTTTAATTCATGATGCATGTTTTTTTGAGTAGGAAAGGAACTTACTAAACCTATGTGCTTATAGTTTACTTTCCTTGTACTGCAAAAAAGGGCAAGGAATGGATAAATTAAAGGGAGCAGCAGGAGGGGCAAAGATGTGTGTGGCAGTGGCATGGTGGACGAGATCATTTTTCATATACGAACTTATGCATGATTTTAAGTTTATGTGTAAACTGTTAGGAGACGTTAATGCTTTCTATGGTGGTTACTCATATTTATTTTTATGAACCTTGAAATGGTTAATACATGTTTAGTTAAATAAATTGCTAAGACCTTTTGCCATGATTAAATTGTTAGGTTGATTGGGTTAATGTAATTAGAGTTAAAAGTTGTAAAGTTTTTTTAAATGCTTCCACTGTTATATGCATTAATGTATGATCGTGTAGCGCCGCCGCCCGTCTATAGGTTGTGTGTTAGGAGGATGGGAAGGGCGGGCGTTACAGGTGGTATCAGAGTCCAGTTCTGCCTTTCCACTACACACACATCAAGCTTCCATCCTGCCGCTCAAAGTAAGACATGCTATGCCTACTCTATTTATTTCATGTATGATATATATGTTAGTTAAAGCCCTAGAACCAATCATGTGATGGTTGAATAGGGAACATTTTGTATCATATTCTATAAAGGCAAAGGATTGGTTATTATATTTACATCTTGCTTGTGCCAGCTAATTTAAATATAATAATGCCCTAGAAAAGTAGGTTCTTATCTACAGCACATCAATTGGCAGAATTGATTATGAGAGGCTGTAGAGAACACTTTCCTAAATGTTCCTAGTCGAGTATTAATATGCAAGGGCAATATTAATACATAAAGACTAGCATGTAGGTCAATTGATGACTTGATCTCACAAGTCATGGATATATGATATCAAGTTGACACATGGGTATATATTGGAGAATATATACTGAACTGACCCGCCATGAGAAAGTTTCATGGATCGTTATATGAGTGTCATAAACTTTCTCATGTGACTATTGGTATGAATAGTCCTTAGACCTGAAGTCACTATGGTTCCCTACATAAGGAGTTATGTACTTTGCTATCGTCAAACGTCACCCGTAACAGGGTGGACCATAAAGGCGATTACTGGGTATGTAACAAATTATGCGGAGGGATGTGAGTGATGTAGATGGGATCTATCCCTCTCATATGACGAGAGTGATATCGGTGGGCCCCTTGATTGAGTAGAACTATTAAAACGCATGGCCATGCTCGAATGAGTCAATATGAGATATTGAGCTCATTTGTTTGAGTTAGTTTACTCAGGGATCAAGAAACACATAGATTGATCGAGGATGACACGGTCTATGCCTCATTGATCAATCTGATATCAAGGATAGAAGGACACGGTGATATATTATAGTAGTCACGGAAAGGTTAGTCGGATCTTGACTTATCTCGTAACTTGGGTAGCAATGATGTATTGCTAGATGCCGCTCATTGCTTGTGTATCTAAAAGAGTTTAGGTCCACTGCCAACGTTATGAGAGCCTATAGGGTCACACACATAGAGCATGATAATTAGAGGAATTAGAGTATTCTAGTTTGACTAGAATAATATGGGAATAAGCTTAAGTACAAAATGGTTTTTGGACTTTAAGCTTAATGAGAATTTTAGCTAATTGATTTAATGAGATTCATTCAATATGTTACCTTATTGATTTAATAAGATTAATTCAATATGATAACATAAGCTTAATTGAATTAATAAGATTAATTCAATATGATAACATAAGCTTAATTGAATTAATAAGATTAATTCAACATGCATGAATGCCACATAAGAATGCCACATAAGCATGCCACATAAGCATGCCACCTAAGCATCCACCTAAGCTAGTTAAGGTGGAAGGAAACAAAATGGTTTTGTCTCCTTAAGTGGCCGGCCAAACAAGGAAGCCAAATCCTTTTTGAGTGTGTCTCAATGCAATGGATTGCATTGAATGTGAAGGAGGTGGAAGGGTTTTTCCAACCCTATAAAAGGCTCCATGGAGTGGCCGGCCATAGAGGGTTTTTTGGTGTTGTGGTTGTGAGAAAGCTTG
The DNA here is from genome assembly GCA_025175895.1 of Wurfbainia villosa. Lineage (NCBI taxonomy): Eukaryota > Viridiplantae > Streptophyta > Magnoliopsida > Zingiberales > Zingiberaceae > Wurfbainia > Wurfbainia villosa. The sequence continues at coordinate 6,903,871 of CM046003.1, read as the reverse complement.
GTGGAAGCTTTAGTTGTGTGGGTTTGTGAGTGTAGGCTAGCAAGAAGAGGAGTCTTCTTCTTCCTTTCTCCTTTTCCCTCTCTTCCTCTCCTTTAGGGACTTCTCTAGCAAGAAGTAAAGGAGAGCTCTTCTAGTTTTCCTTTTGTGAGACAAGAGCGTGCTCGTGTGGATACGTATAGAGGCACGGACACTTGAACGTGCTAAAGATCCAACAAACCGAAAGGAAAAGCGGGATTAACAAGGGCACGCAACAAAGGTAATCCTCTCCTATAAGATAGGTTTGGTTTAGAGAAATTTATTTTATACGAGTTTGCTTTTGCATGGATCACTTGGAAGGGATCCTATTTTCCGTTGCGCATATGCCATTTGGCATACGAGATTTCCCTACAATGGTATCAGAGCCACTTGCGAAAGATCGTATAAAAATAGGTTTTCTCTATTTTATATGTGATATAGAAGTAGGATAAATTTTATTATGAGTTGATAATTGCATTAGCAAATTTTCAAACATAATAAAATATCCAATGTCTTTTAAAAGTTAAAATGACATGGTGCATGGTTATGGCCTAGTCCCAAAAGTTTGTGATTGTGTGTTGTAATTCTTAATACGGCCTGCGTGTCGTGCCTTTCTCCTAATATTCTTGTTGTAAAATTAGTTTTAGACTCGAATGTAACTCGAGTATTTCTCCTTATGTAATGTACAAAACAAGGATGGAGGGTCCATTGGAAGATGAGGTTACAAGGAGGAAGTCAACACACAAGACAACCAAAAGGAAGCACTTAGGAGAAGATGCTATCCTAGGTTGACCAATCAATCTTTTCATTGGCTTGAGAAGATTGTAGAATAAGGGCCATAACCATGACACGTTAGTTTAATATGTATGTGATGCATGTTAGTTTAGCTTGTATGTGATGCATGATTAGTTTAGCTTATATGTGATGTATGCTAATATGTATATGATACATGTTTATTTCTTAATAAGTCTAAACGATATGCCTACCAAAGTTGGTACTCACTACTTCCTCGATCATTTGTTATTGGGTTTGCCAAAGCAAAGCAATGCATTTTATCTTGGAGGGGTGCGAGTGGACAATCGTGATGTCCCGCTATCAGTCTTGGTTAAGACTTAATTAAGTGTTTTCTTAATTGGTTAAGAAAGTAGAGGCATATATTAGCTTTGAACATAATTGTTAACATTAGTTTTGTGTGATTTCCGAACATCAGCTTTGTCTTAGAAGTGGTCGTTGCTCCGATATCCAAGAAGGCCCCTGTGCCTCGCCACAGCCTGGAAGCTGGTTTAGGAATAAACACTAAACTAATCTAAAACTTAACCAAAGATATTAAAGAGTTACATCAGATGTAATTGGCAAAAGATTGCCTACCTAATTATACTACGTCTTGGGCGATTAGCCAAAGCTAACTCAAGACGAATTATGATGTGGATCTTTATCCCATATAAATTTATAGCTAAATAGTAGCTCTGAGAATTTAGTGGGAGCCTCATTTAATTACAGGCCTAATTAAATGATTTAGGTATGATACTTAACTTTGCATTTTAATGTTGTAGATCACCATGTCATCTAACACGACACACCCCCTCAACTTGCGATCTGTCCTTGAGAAGGACAAGCTCAATGGAGCAAACTTTCTTGACTGGTATAGGAACTTGAGGATTATCCTCAAGCAAGAACGCAAACTATATGTCCTAGAGCAGTCTACCCCTGAAATACCCGCCCCTACGGCCACTCGTGCTGAAAAGGATGCTTATAAGAAGCATCAAGATGACGCATTAGATGTGTCATGCCTTATGCTTGCCACCATGAACTCTGAGCTTCAGAAGCAACATGAGAACATGGATGCCTATGATATGGTTGAGCATTTGAAACAACTATATCAAGGACAAGCTAGGCACGAGCGTTTTGAAGTGTCTAAGGCTCTTTGTGCATGCAAGATGCAAGAAGGAACACCTGTAGGAACTCACGTACTCAAAATGATTGGGTACGTTGAGAACCTTGAAAGACTAGGTTTTCCACTGAGCCAAGAATTGGCAACCGATGTTATCCTGCAATCGTTGCTGGAAGCATACAATCAATTCGTCATGAATTATAACATGAATGAAATTGATAAACCTTTGCCTGAGATTCTCAGCATGTTGAGAACTGCTGAACCAAATCTCAAGAAGAAAGTTAGTAATGTACTAATGGTCAAGAAGGACAAAGGTAAGCGCAAAGGCAAGGGTAAGACCCAAGCCAAAGGCAAGGCCAATTCATCCACTTCAAAGGGTAAAGGTAAAGTACCTAAGGAAGGGGATCGCTTCCATTGCGTGAGGATCGACACCGGAAGCAAAGTCTACCTTGAGGAAGTAAAGAACAAGAGAAGTGGGACTTCTGCCTCAGGTATACACGTTATAGAAGTTAATCTATCTATTTCTTCTACATGGGTATTAGACACCGGATGTGCATCTCACATTTGTACTAATGTGCAGGATGAGAAATAGTAGAATAATGGCAAAGGGTGAAGTGGACCTACGAGTAGGCAATGGCAAAAGTTCTTCTTTGTGGTGTAGGAACATATTCTTTGTCTTTGCCCACTGGGCTTATCTTAGAACTAGAGGAGTGCTTCTATGTACCCGCATTAACAAAGAACATAATTTCTGTATCTTGTTTAGACAAGAAAAACTTTTCTTTTATAATAAAGGACAAATGTTGTTCCATTTATTTAAATGAAATGTTCTATTGTAATGCACCACTTATGAATGGTCTCTATGTTCTAGATTTAGATAACCCAATTTATAACGTAAATACCAAACGGTTCAAATCGAATGATTTGAACGGACATATATCTCTCGCATCGCGCCTAGGTCACATAAATGAAAAACGCATATCCCAACTCCATAAAGATGGATTATTGGACTCATTTGATTTTGAATCATATGAGGTATGCGAGTCTTGTCTTTTAGGAAAGATGACTAAAACTCCATTTAGTGGACATGGCGAGAGAGCGACGGACTTGTTAGGACTCATACATACTGATGTATGTGGCCCTTTCAATGTCGAAGCCAGAGGAGGCTATAAGTACTTTATTACTTTCACTGATGATATGAGTAGATTTGGCTACTTATATTTGATGAGACATAAGTCAGAATCCTTTGAAAAGTTCAAAGAATTCAAGAATGAAGTACAAAACCAACTTGGTAAGTGTATTAAGCTACTTCGATCAGATCGAGGTGGTGAATACCTTAGTCAAGAGTTTCGTGATCACCTGGCTGAGTGTGGGATAATATCCCAACTCACTCCACCTAGAACACCACAATGGAATGGTGTATCTGAGAGGAGAAATCGTACTCTATTAGATATGGTACGATCAATGATGAGCCAGACTGATCTACCTACTTCCTTTTGGGGTTTAGCTCTAGAGACAGTCGCTTTCACACTTAATCGCGTTCCATCAAAAGCCGTAGAAAAGACACCATATACGATATGGACCGGGAAGAGTCCCAAAATGTCTTTTATAAAGATTTGGGGTTGTGAAGCTTACGTTAGACGTCAAGTCTCAGATAAACTAGGACCCAAATCAGATAAGTGTTATTTTGTAGGATATCCCAAGGAAACTAAGGGATATTACTTTTACAATCCCACACTTGGCAAGGTGTTTGTTGCCAGAAATGCTGTCTTTCTTGAAAGAGAATTTATTTCTAGAAATACTAGTGGGAGTAAAATTCATCTTGAAGAAGTTCAAGATGATGATAACACTAAGGCTTCGATGGAAAATGAACAGGCACCACAAAGTGTTGTGGATGAGGAATTTGTTGCCCAAAGAGTTGTGGAGCAAACACTGCTCAAGTAGACCAACCTCTTCGTAGATCTAATAGGATCCGTCGTCAACCCGAGAGATATTCTTTTCTCTTGGTGACAACGGTGAAGTATTGCTTGTCGATCTTGGCGAGCCTACATCCTATCAAGAAGCTATGATGAGCCAGTTAGAAATGGCTAGAGGCCATGAGATCCGAAATGGAATCCATGTACACTAACCAAGTATGGACTTTGGTTGATCCACAAGGGTAAAACCCATTGGGTGTAAGTGGGTCTTTAAAGTAAAGACGACATGGATGGTAATAAGCATACCTATAAAGGTAGATTGGTGGCTAAAGGATTCAAACAAATTCATGGTATTGACTATGAAGAAACCTTTTCACCGATTGCGATGCTTAAATCCATTCGGATCATACTTGCTATTACCTACCATGATTATGAGATCTGGCGGATGGATGTCAAAACCGCTTTTACGAATGGAAAGCTACTGAGGATGTGTACATGACACAACGAGGGTTTTGAAGATCCAAAGCATCCTGGAAAGGTATGCAAACTGCAAAGGTCCATTTATGGACTAAAGCAAGCCTCTCGAAGCTGGAATCTTCGATTCGATGATGCAATCAAAGAGTTTGGTTTCATCAAGAATGAAGATGAGCCTTGTGTCTACAAGAGAAATAGTGGGAGAACAGTTGTATTTCTTGTCTTGTATGTAGATGACATACTTCTCATCGGAAATGATATTCCCTCACTCCAGTCTGTGAAGATGTGGTTAGGGAATTGTTTCTCGATGAAAGACTTAGGTGAAGCTGCCTATATTCTAGGCATCAAGATCTATAGAGATAGATCTAGAAGATTACTTGGCCTAAGTCAGAGTACATACATTGATAAAGTGCTAGATCGTTTTGCTATGCAAAATTCTAAGAAAGGGTTTCTGCCTTTATCACATGGTGTGAGTCTTTTGAAGACTCAATGTCCCTCTTCTAAGGAGGAGAGAGATCGCATGGATAAGATCCCTTATGCATCGCCTATAGGGTCTATCATATGCGCCATGCTTTGTACTGTCACACGTCTCGTATGCTTTGAGCATGGAGTAGATACGATCGGATCGGTGAAAGTCAGCGGATAGCGGTCAAAAATATTCTTAAGTACTTACGAAGAAGCGAAAGAATATTTCACGATATTTGGAGGCAATGAGAGCTAGCGTAAAGGGTTACTGATGATGCAAGCTTCCAAGCAGACAAGGATGACTATAGATCGCAATCGGAGTGCGTGTTTTGCACGAATGGTGGAGGTGAGTGGAAGAGTTCAAGCGAGGACCACGATTCTTGATTCTACAAGCGAGTATATTGCGCGATCGATGCGTGAGGAGGTGTTTGGCTCCGAGTTCATCGATGAACTTGGGGTAGTTCCTAAGCATTGCGGATCCAATAGACCTCTATTGTGACAACAATGGGGCTATTGCGAGCTAAGGAACCTCGATCACATCGTGGACCAAACACATACTCGGCGCTTCCATCTCATTCGAGAGATCATCGATAGAGGAGATGTGAGGATATGCAGATCTGCAAGCGAAGCTAACATCGCAGATCCATTGACAAGGCTTTGTACAGGAGGAAGCATGATGGTCACACTAGGTCACTAGGTATTAGATATCATAGTGATTGGTACTAGTGCTAGTGGGAGATTGTTAGTTAAAGCCCTAGAACCAATCATGTGATGGTTGAATAGGGAACATTTTGTATCATATTCTATAAAGGCAAAGGATTGGTTATTATATTTACATCTTGCTTGTGCCATTAATTTAAATATAATAATGCCCTAGAAAAGTAGGTTCTTATCTACACACATCAATTGGGAATTGATTATGAGAGGTTTGTGAGAACACTTTCCTAAATGTTCCTAGTCAGTATTAATATGCAAGGGCAATATTAATACATAAAGACTAGCATGTAGGTCAATTGATGACTTGATCTCACAAGTCATGGATATATGATATCAAGTTGACACATGGGTATATATTGGAGAATATATCTTGGTGACCCGCCATGAGAAAGTTTCATGGATCGTTATATGAGTGTCATAAACTTTCTCATGTGACTATTGGTATGAATAGTCCTTAGACACGAAGTCACTATGGTTCCCTACATAAGGAGTTATGTACTTTGGTATCGTCAGCGTCACGCCACCCGTAGAGGTGGACCATAAAAGCGATTCTTGGGTATGTAACAAATTATGCGGAGGGATGTGAGTGATGTAGATGGGATCTATCCTCTTCCATATGGCCGAGAGTGATATCGGTGGGCCCCTTGATTGAGTAGAACTACTAAAACGCATGGCCATGCTCGAATGAGTCAATATGAGATATTGAGCTCATTTGTTTGAGTTAGTTTACTCGGGGATCAAGAAACACATAGATTGATCGAGGATGACACGGTCTATGCCTCATTGATCAATCGATATCAGAGATAGAAGGACACGGTCATATATTATAGTAGTCACGGAAAGGTTAGTCGGATCTTGACTTATCTCAGAACTTAGGTAGCAATGATGCATTGCTAGATGCCGCTCATTGCTTGTGTATCTAAAAGAGTTTAGGTCCACTGCCAACGTTATGAGAGCCTATAGGGTCACACACAAAGAGCATGATAATTGGAGGAATTAGAGTATTCTAGTTTGACTAGAATAATATGGGAATAAGCTTAAGTACAAAATGGTTTTTGGACTTTAAGCTTAATGAGAATTTTAGCTAATTGATTTAATGAGATTAATTCAATATGTTACCTTATTGATTTAATAAGATTAATTCAATATGATAACATAAGCTTAATTGAATTAATAAGATTAATTCAATATGATAACATAAGCTTAATTGAATTAATAAGATTAATTCAACATGCATGAATGCCACATAAGAATGCCACATAAGCATGCCACATAAGCATGCCACCTAAGCATCCACCTAAGCTAGTTAAGGTGGAAGGAAACAAAATGGTTTTGTCTCCTTAAGTGGCCGGCCAAACAAGGAAGCCAAATCCTTTTTGAGTGTGTCTCAATGCAATGGATTGCATTGAATGTGAAGGAGGTGGAAGGGTTTTTCCAACCCTATAAAAGGCTCCATGGAGTGGTCGGCCATAGAGGGTTTTTTGGTGTTGTGGTTGTGAGAAAGCTTGGTGGAAGCTTTAGTTGTGTGGGTTTGTGAGTGTAGGCTAGCAAGAAGAGGAGTCTTCTTCTTCCTTTCTCCTTTTCCCTCTCTTCCTCTCCTTTAGGGACTTCTCTAGCAAGAAGTAAAGGAGAGCTCTTCTAGTTTTCCTTTTGTGAGACAAGAGCGTGCTCTTGTGGATACGTATAGAGGCACGGACACTTGAACGTGCTAAAGATCCAACAAACCGAAAGGAAAAGCGGGATTAACAAGGGCACGCAACAAAGGTAATCCTCTCCTATAAGATAGGTTTGGTTTAGAGAAATTTATTTTATACGAGTTTGCTTTCGCATGGATCACTTGGAAGGGATCCTATTTTCCGTTGCGCATATGCCATTTGGCATACGAGATTTCCCTACAATATATACACTAAGAAATGTTTTTAGTTGGGTATGCATGAATATAAGTAAGGATGATAAACTTATGTTGGCATTTTTTATCAATTATGAAGATAAGCATGGCGGAAGGCGTAATGGAGTCAATGAGGCGAATCTCCACGGATCTTATGCGGTGGTTCTTGAACTCCGATGTCAGTCATTGAACAACGAAGGTGATAAATGCCTTATGACTCAGAGAAACCCTAGTGGACCACGAGACCAGGCGATCGGATAGGCTGCGGCTACACGATACCAGGAGGCTCTGGCCCGATAGTTCGACAAGAAGCTTACCTGATCCAGTGGCAAAGGCTGAAATCGGAGAATTTCTCGGGTAATTGTGAACCATGGGATACCCAGTCCTGGATCAAAATGGTGGAAAGCATAGTAGAGCTGCTGGATTGGCCTGAACATGAAATGATTAAGTGCGCATCCTTTTGCCTTTCTGGAGATGCTCGAATGTGGTGGGAAAGAATTAAAGCAAAGAGGCAAGTAAACCAAATGAGATGGATGGACTTCGAAGCTGAATTTTTCGAAGAATTCTTCCATATGCGAGTGACCAACAAGCACTACAATGATTTCACCGGGTTCAGGCAAGGTGACCTATCAGTTAACGAAGCGGTGAAAAGATTCAACCGACTCGCATGCCTATGCCCAGAGTTGGTTAGCACAGAAAAAGAAAGGGTCAGACTTATGCTGAAGATGCTCCGACCTGAGATAGCTCTGAACGTGGCCGGTGGAATGAATAGGCCGCAGACCGCAGAGGAGCTGTTCAGTAGTGCCCTAATCACCGAGCACTACCTGAACAATATTAATCAGGAAAAGAAGGTGCTGAGTGAAGGCACTGAGTGAAGGCGAGAGTCAAGGCCAGCCAGGAGGTCAGAAAGCTCAGGGTAACTAGAAAGGAAACCACAGTGGCAAGAGGAAACAATGGAACGACTCTAAAGGTGGTCCAGCGAACAAACAAGCCAAGATTCCCCAATGTACTACATGTGGGAAACCACATACCGGGGTGTGCTACAAGGGCACGAATAGATGCTACCGTTGTGGACTGGAAGGACACAGAGTCAAGGACTGCCCTACCCAGGTTCAAGCACCTCCTCAGCAGTATGCCTAGTACAGGGGTGCTCCTTCACAGCAACACCAGATGCAAACTGCAATAGAAGGTACCCGGATAAGCCAAGAGTGATTGGAAGCCCCGCCAGTTGCGACGAATGCCAGGGTTTTCTCTCTCACTAAGGAAGACGTGGCGAACGATTCTACTGTTGTCACAGGTCAGATAATTATTTTCTGTCAGCATGCTACTGTATTATTTGATACTGGTGCAACACACTCGTTTGTCTCTACGCCTTTCACAAAGAAGATTGACATACCCCCACAAGTTTTGGATTGCGAGTTCTTAACGACCCTGCCCTCGAGAGAAGTGATGCCTTATACTCATATGCTGCAAGCTGCACCCATCAAAATTGCAGACAGAGAACTCTACTGTGATCTGATAGTGCTCGACATGCAGGATTATGATGTCATATTGGGCATGGATTTCTTAAGCAAGTACGGTGCTTCGATCGAGTGCCGTAAGAGAAAAGTGGTCTTTCAGCCTGAGGCAGAACCTATGTTTGAATTCATTGGAGAGCCAAGGAACAGAACCTATAAATTCTTATCAGCTCTAAAGGCACGCAAGATGTTAGACAGGGGATGCACTGGGTTTCTAGCACATGTGGTTGATACAAGTCAAGCCGAGGACCAGAAGCTAGAAGATGTCAGAGTGGTATGCCACTACCCAGAGGTATTTCCTGATGAACTACCGGATCTCTAAAGCACCTTACCGGATGGCGCTGACTGAATTGAAGGAACTTCAGGGACAGCTACAAGAGTTACTCGACAAGGGTTTTATTCTCCCTAGTCACTCTCTATGGGAAGCTCCGATACTGTTTGTAAAGAAGAAGGATGGGGCTATGTGCCTGTGCATAGACTACCCAGCGCTAAATAATGTGACGATCAAGAATAGGTACCCTTTACCATGGATTGATGATCTGTTCGACCAGTTAAAAGGTGCCACCATCTTTTCAAAGATTGACCTCAGATCTGGCTATCATCAAGTGAAAGTGAAACCAGATGATATACCGAAGACAACTTTCCAAATAAGATACGAACATTATGAGTTCGTAGTCATGCCTTTCGGAGTGACGAATGCTCCTGCTATGTTCATGGACCTGATGAATCGGGTATTCTCGACGTTTCTTGACAAGTTCGTAATCGTCTTCATTGACGATATCCTTGTCTATTTGAGAAATCAAGAAGAGCATGCCGAACACCTGAAGATGGTATTACAGATTCTTCGAGAAAAGCAACTATATGCCAAGTTCTCCATATGTGAATTCTGGCTCGATCAAGTATCTTTTATGGGTCATATTATATCCAAAGATGGAGTTATGGTAGACCCAAGAAAGATTGAAGCTGTGAGTAACTAGAGCAGGCCAAAGAATGCTAGCGAAGTGAGGAGTTTTCTCGGATTAGCGAGCTATTATCATAAATTCGTAGAAGACTTCGCCAGAATAGTAGCACCTAAGACAGTTCTCACCCGGAAGAACAAGAAGTATGTATGGACGGAGGAATGTGAGAAGAGTTTCTTGGAGCTGAAAAGGAGACTTACAAGTGCTCCAATCCTTACTCTCCCAGAGAACGACAAGAGCTTCGACATGTACAGCGATGCCTCTGGATTGGGACTCGGAGTTGTACTTATGCAGAGGGGTAAAGTTATTGCCTATGCCTCTAGGCAACTCAAGGAACATGAAAAGAACAATCCCACTCATGATTTAGAGCTAGTAGTTGTGGTCTTCACTCTTAAGGTATGGAGGCACTATCTGTATGGAGCATAGTGCAAGATTTATACGGATCACCGGAGTCTATGATATTTCTTCACTCAGAAGGACCTCAATATGAGACAACGCAGATGGCTGGAGCTCGTGAAGGACTATGACTGCGAGATCTTTTACCATTCTGGCAAGGCAAACAAAGTGGCCGATGCACTCAGCAGGAAGTCCAGTGCCACCCTGATGTCCTTATCGGTATTGTCTCGACCATTGGAGAAGGAAATTATGCGCTATGGAATCGAGGTTATTTCCGGGCAGATTTTGACCATGGCAATAATACCAACACTATTCGATGACATATTAGCAAAACAAAGTGATGATCCAAGTCTCCAGAGGATCAAGAAGGATATCCTAGAAGGAAAAGGCGAGGGTTTCCGTATCGCCAATAGCGGAGTATTATACCTTAGGGATCGGTTATGTATCCCTAACGATCCGAAACTACGCAAAAAGATATTAGAGGAGGCTCACGGAACCCCCTATTCTATGCTCCGGGATCCACCAAAATGTATCAAGACCTGAAAGAGAAGTTCTAGTGGTCCGGTATCAAGAGGGACGAGCTCAAGACATCAAGATTACTGCGACACGCTGAAGTTAAAGCAGAACACCAGAGGCCTGGAGGAGTTCTGCAACTGATCCAAATTCCAAAGTGGAAATGGGAAGACATCTCAATGGATTTCATTTCAGGTCTTCCCAGGACTACGAATGGATATGACGCTATATGGGTTATCGTTGACAGATTGACAAAGTCAGCTCATTTCCTACCGATTAAGATGACATATTCGATTGAGCAACTGGCTCAATTATATGCTAAGGAAATCATCAGACTGCATGGTATTCCCAAGACCATCATTTCAGATAAGGATGGTCGCTTCACTTCACAGTTTTGGGGATGCGTTCATAAGGCACAGCACTTGGCTGCGTTTGATGCCGCCTTTCATCCTCGAGCGGATGGGCAAACGAAAAGGGTGAACCAAATCTGGAAGACATGTTACGAGCTTGTGCCTTGGATTTCAAAGGGAGTTGGTCTGCTACTTATGTTTAGCGAATTAAACACAATAATAGCTACCAAGCTACCATCGGAATGGCACCTTATGAAGCATTATATGGGAGGAAATGTAGGTCTCCGATCTATTGGTACGAAGGTGGTGAGAAGAACGAGATGGGACTTCAGATGGATTTCATCGACGACACCACCCGAGCGATACAGAATATCCGCCAAAAAATAGAGACTGCTCAGAGCCGGCAAAAGAACTATGCGGATCAGCGACGTAGACCTTTGGAATTCAATGTTGGAGATTTGGTATTTCTCCGGGTAGCTCCTATGAAAGGAATAATGAGATTCGGGAAGAAAGGAAAGCTAAGTCCGCGATACGTAGGACCATACAAGATCCTGAAAAGAGTTGGCAAGGTAGCTTACGAGCTAGGACTACCTCAGGAGATGTCTGCTATTCACAACGTGTTCTATGTCTCGATGCTTAAGAAGTGCATTTCCAGTACCGACCAAGTGGTCGATCCACAGACAGTGCAAATTCAAGAGAACCTGAGCTATGAAAGTCGACCTATCCGAATACTAGACCGAGAAGTCAAAAGACTAAGGAATAAAGAAGTACCCTTAGTGAAGGTCCTATAGCAAAGTCAACGATACGAAGAAGCCACCTGGGAACGTGAGGATGACATGAAGCAAAAGTACCCCGAGTTGTTCTAAGTTTCGAGGACGAAACTTTTATGAGAAATAAGAGATTGTAACATCCCAAATTTTAGTTACTATAGTTACTATATATGTCACGCCCGTCCTTTTTCCAGACCCTGAATGTCCGGAGGGGCGGCGCGTGATGCGACCGTACATACTTACATTACATACAGCGGAAGACTTTAGACATTTTTTTTTCTTTTTAAAACATAACCATGCATTGACATATATATATATATATATATATATATATACTTCTTCTTCTTCACATAGAGCATGCATCATAGCATATATAGATACTTCTTCTTACTTCTTCTTTACTTCTTCTTATTAGCATAGAACATGCATCATAACATAGATAGGTACTTAGTGCTTAGTTCAAGTTCTTAAACAACACCAACATAAGCAGGCATAATAAGGACATCCATAGACATCATCATCATAGGTAAACACATATATATGTAGACCTAACGGATCTTCTCCACCATGCCACTACCACACACATTTGGCCCCTCCTGCTGCTCCCATTAGTTTATCCATCCCTTACCCTTATCTGCAGTACGAGGGAAAGATAAACTATAAGCACATAGGCTTAGTAAGATCCTGTCCTACTCACAAAAACCATACATCGACATTAATCATGGCATGTAGCATTCATAACATATAAGCAATATAATATGTAACATACATGGCATCATCAACTTAACATGTAGCATAAGTAACATAAGTAAATATAACATGTATCATCCATAACTTAGCGGCATAACATGAATATTTGCTTAACCAACATAACATGCATCGTATGTAACTTAGTAACATAAACATCATAGCATATCCTCAAACATAACAGGTAACGTATATAACGTAAGCATGTAAACATTCCTAACATATCATCAAACATCAAACATAACATGTAAACATATATAACATAAGCATGTAAACATAGACATCATATCATATCTTCAAGCATAACATGTAAACATAGACATCATATCATATAATCAAGCATAACATGTAACGTATCTAACACAAGCATGTAAACATATGCAGGATGCTTTGAAAACATATATTTTTAAGTACGTAAACATAAATCTCAACATATTTGGGCCCGGCATTGTACCACTTCTTCATTATCATAGCGCGCATCCCTAAATAGGCCCGAGGTAGCAAGTCTCGAACCTAATAGGTTTCTAGGCCCGAGTCTTATTTCATCGACCTAGGGGCAATCGTCATAGTGTAGAAGCCCATCCTAGGCCCGAGTCTTACTCCATCGACCTAAGGCATCTTGGAGCCCATCCCGTACTAGGCCCGAATCTTATTCCATCGACCTAGGGGCAATCATACCTAGAAGCCCATCCTAGGCCCAAGTCTTATTCCATCGACCTAGGGCATCTTAGGAGCCCATCCCTTCTTGGACCTTGTTAAGGTCTTGGTACAAGCCATGCAGAAGGTAAAATACTTATATGCTTATTTTACAACATAGCTTATTTCATTAACATAACATAGCTTCATTAACATAGCATAGCATGCTTCATTTCATAACACATCATGCTTCATTTCATTAACATAGCATAGCATGCTTCATTTCATAACACATCATGCTTCATTTCATTAACATAGCATAGCATACTTCATTTCATAACACATCATGCTTCATTTCATTAATATAGCATGGCACACTTCATCTCATAACACATCATGCTTCATTTCATTAACATAGCATAGCATGCTTCATTTCATAACACATCATGCTTCATTTCATTAACATAGCATAGCATACTTCATTTCATAACACATCATGCTTCATTTCATTAATATAGCATGGCACACTTCATCTCATAACACATCATGCTTCATTTCATTAACATAGCATAGCATACTTCATTTCATAACACATCATGCTTTATTTCATTAACATAGCATAGCATACTTCATTTCATAACACATCATGCTTCATTTCATTAACATAGCATAGCATACTTCATTTCATAACACATCATGCTTCATTTCATTAACATAGCATGGCATAAGGCATGGCATCAAAAGTAAGTAAACACCTATGCATTTAACTTAACAACAACTTCATATGCACATAAGACTTAAATTAAAACTTCATCTAGTTACCCAAAAACTAGGTTGGCCGAATGGTCCAAGTAGGGTTTTAGGGTTAACCTTTAACCTAATTCATTAAACATAACAATAACTTCATTTGCATATAAAACATGAGTTAAGACATCACTTAGTCCCCCAAAACCTAGGTTGGCCGAATGGTCCAAGTGGGGTTTAGGGTTAGTCTTCTAACCTAATCCAATTAACATACTTATAACATCATATGCACACAAAAATGGATTAAACTTCATTGGAACATCAATATAAGGGAGGGTGGCCGAATGGCCTATGTAGACTTTTAGGGTTAGATCTTTATCCTAATCCCTCTAACATGTTAACATCATTATTTGCAAGTAAAAAAAGATGTAAAACTTCCATAAAACACCAAAAATCCATGTTGGCCGAATGGTTCATAGGGTTTCCTAGGGTGAACTTTTGACCTAATCCATTTTAAACCTTAACATCATCATATAGTTACAAAACATAGCATGAAACTTCTTTGAAACCCTAAAAATATGGTTTGGCCGAATAGGTCTTGGTGGCCATTAGGGTTAGCTTTTGTCCTAATCCACTTTAACCCCTAACATCATCATCTAGTTACAACAATATGGCATGGAACTTCATTGAAACCCTAAAAGTAGGGTTTGGCCGAATAGATCTTTAGTGTTCATTAGGGCTTTTGTCCTAATCCACTTTAACCCCTAGCATCATCATCTAATTATAAAACATAGCATAAACATAGCATAGAGCTTCATTGAGACCCTAATTCATAGCTTGGCCGAATGGGTCATGGAGACTTTTAGGGTTAATTTTGAACCTAATCCTTTTTACATCATAACATCATCTTTTTCATACAAGTAGGGTATAAAACTTCATGGAGAACTCAATTAAAAGGGCTTGGCCGAATGGATCATGGAAAAATTGACACAAAACATCAATCGACAAGCTACTCGTATGCAGGTGAGGGGATACTTACATCCTTCGCTTTGCTTGTAGTGTGAAGAAGATAACCTAACACAAAACCTAGCCCTTGCTTCTTGCTTGGAGGAGTTTCGGCCAAGGGAGGAAAATGGAGAGGGATTTCGGTGAGGAGAAGAAGAAGAAGAGAGGAAGTGGCAAATTAGAACCTTCCCTCTTCCTTATAAAGGGAGGAAGAGAAGTTTCTCTTCTCTTCTTCCATGCCTCTTCATTTACCTTTATCACACTTATCTATAATCCCCCCCTTCCTCTAATAATATAATCCTATTGGGCTTCTGGTTAGTGGGTGCATTTATAGGGTTTGGCTATCTCTAGAGGTTTGGAGTTCAATTCCTTGGTCTTGCATCCATTTTTGGCTTATTTTCTTTTGTTTTGGAAAATGCCCACATAAAGCCCATGATCATCAAGCCAAAAATTCTTGTAAAATTGCTAGAAATTTTACGGGCGTTACAATCCTTCAAACCTTTTAAAAGTTTCGTCCTCGAAACTTAGAACAATTCTGGGTACTTCTGCTTCATGTCCTCCTCACGTTCCCAGGTAGCTTCCTCGTACCGTTGATTCTGCCACAGGACCTTTACTAAGGGCACCTCTTTGTTCCTTAGCCTCTTGACTTCTCGATCTAATATTTGGATAGGCCGACTTTCAATACTCAGGTCCTCTTGAACTTGTACTGTTTGTGGCTCGATCACTTGGTCCGCACTGGAAATGCATTTCTTGAGCACAGAGACATGGAACACGTTGTAAATAGCCGACATCTCTTGAGGCAGCTCTAGCTTGTAAGCTACATTGCCAATCCTCTGCGATATCGGATACGGTCCCACGTAACGTGGACTCAGTTTACCCTTCCTTCCAAACCTCATTACTCCCTTCATGGGAGCCACTTTGAGGAATACTACGTCCCCAACTTCGAATTCTAACGGTCTACGCCACTTATTCGCATAGCTCTTTTGTCGGCTCGGCGGTTTCAATTCTCTCCGGATGTTCCAGATAGCTCGGGTGGTGTCGCCGATGAAATCCGTCTAGAGTCCCATCCTCTTCTTTCACCACCCTCGCATCAAAGATATGGGAGATCTACATTTCCTCCCGTATAGAGCCTCGTAGGGTGCCATTCCATTAGTAGCTTGGTAGATATTATTGTAGGCGAATTCTGCCAAACATAAGTATCGGCACCAGCTACCTTTGAAATCCAGGGCGCAGGCTCGTAACATATCCTCCAGTACTTGATTGACTCTTTCGGTCTGTCCGTCCGTCTGGGGATGGAAGGCAGTACTGAACAATAGCTTCGTGCCTAGGGCTTTCTGAACACCTTCCTAGAAATGGGAAATAAAGTGACCATCTCTGTCAGAAATGATGGTCTTAGGAATTCCATGTAGTCTAATAATTTCCTTAGCATATAACTGAGCCAATTGCTCCGTCGAATAGGTCATCTTGATTGCTAAGAAATGGGCGGACTTCGTCAATCTGTCCACAATTACCCATATAGCATCATAACCGTTTGTCGTCTTGGGCAATCCTGAGATGAAATCCATAGAAATGTCCTCCCATTTCCATTCTGGAATCTGGATCGGCTGCAGTGTTCCTCCAGGTCTTTGGTGCTCTGCCTTAACCCTCTGGCAGGTCAGGCAAGTACTGACATACTGAGCCACATCTCTTTTCATTCCGAACCACCAGAACTTTCGTTTTAGGTTTTGGTACATCTTGGTGATTCCAGGATACATCGCATAAGGAGTTCTGTGAGCTTCCTCAAATATCTCCTTCCGCAATTCTGGATCGTCAGGAATACACAAGCGATCCCTGAGGTAGAGTACTCCACTATCAGAGATCCGAAACCCGTCGTCCTTTCCTTCTAGGACCTCTTGCTTGATCCTCTGAAGGCTTGGGTCACGAGCTTGCTTTTCCAGTATATAATCGAACAGCATCGGTGTTATCGTCATAGTCGAGAGCTGTCCGGAGATGATTTCAACCCCGTAATGCATAATCTCTTTTTCTAAGGGTCGAGATAGCACTGAGAGGGACATCAAGGTGGCGCAGGACTTCCTGTTGAGTGCATCAGCCACCTTGTTAGCTTTCCCCGGATGGTAAAGAATCTCGCAGTCATAATTCTTGACGAGTTCGAGCCATCTGCGCTGTCTCATGTTCAGGTCCTTCTGTGTGAAGAAATATTTCAGACTCTGGTGGTCTGTATAGATCCTACACTGAGCTCCATAGAGATAATGCCTACATGTTTTGAGAGCAAAGACCACGGCCGCTAGCTCTAAATCGTGGGTGGGATAATTCCTTTCGTGTTCCTTGAGTTGCCTAGAGGCGTAGGCAATGACCTTGCCATTCTGCATAAGTACAGCTCCGAGTCGCAACTTGGAAGCGTCACTGTACATGTCGAAGCCTTCGTTACTGTCCGGAAGAGCAAGAATTGGAGCGCTGGTCAGTCTCCTTTTCAACTCTGTGAAACTCCTCTCGCAGGCGTCCGTCCACTCATATTTCTTGTCCTTTCTGGTGAGGACTGTCATAGGGGCGGCAATCCTGGAGAAGTTCTCTACAAACTTCCGGTAGTAGCTTGCTAGCCCAAGAAAGCTTCTGATTTCGCTGGCATTCTTTGGTCGGTTCCAGTTACTCACGGCTTCAATCTTTATTGGGTCTACCATCACTCCGTGCTTGGATATCACGTGACCCAAAAATGATACTTGTTCAAGCCAGAACTCGCATTTGGAGAACTTTGCGAATAGCTATTTTTCCCGAAGAATCTGCAATACCACATTCAGGTGTTCTGCATGCTCCTCGGGGGTTCTCGAATATATTAGTATGTCGTCTATGAAGACGATCACAAACTTGTCGAGGAATGCCGAGAATACCCGATTCATCAAATCCATGAACAGGGCAGGTGCATTCGTTACTCCGAAGGGCATAACTACGAACTCGTAATGTCCATACCTTGTCCGGAAGGCCGTCTTTGGTATATCATCTGGTTTTACTTTTACTTGATGATAGCCGGACCTCAGGTCAATCTTTGAGAAGACGGTGACACCTTTTAGTTGGTCGAACAGGTCATCAATCCGGTAGAAAGGATACCAGGTTCTTGATCGTCACATTGTTCGGCTTCGGTAGTCTATGCACATTCGCATAGACCCATCTTTCTTCTTCACCAACAAAGATCGGAGCTCCCCATGGAGAGCGACGTGGGCGAATAAGTCCCTTGTCGAGTAACTCCTGTAGCTGTCCCTGAAGTTCCTTTAATTCAGCCGGCGCCATACGGTAAGGTGCTTTAGAGATCGGGTTAGTACCAGGAATCAACTCAATCTCAAATTCTACTTCTCTATCTGGGGCTAACCCTGGTAGTTCATCTAGAAATACCTCTGGGTAGTCGCATACAACTCTGACATTCTCTAGCTTCTGGTCCTCATCTTGACTTGTATCAACTACGTGCCAAAACCCAAAGGCACCCACCGCCTAACATCTTACGTGCTTGTAGGGCTGATAAAATCTTATTGACTCTTCTCCTCGGTTCTCCGATAAATTAGAACTTAGGCTCCGCCTCCGGCTGGAATACCACTTTCCTTTTTCGGCATTCGATCGAAGCACCGTACTTGCTTAGGAAATCCATGCCCAAGATAATGTCATAATCCTGCATGTCGAGCACTATCAGATCGCAGTAGAGTTCTCTGTCTGCAATTCTGATGGGTGCGGCTCGCAGCATATGAGTGGAGGGCATTACCTCCCCCGAGGGTAGAGTGGTTAAGAACTTGTGATCTAGAGCTTGTGGTGGTACGTCTATCTTTCCAGTAAAGTGCTTAGAAATAAACGAATGTGTTGCCCCAGTGTCAAATAATGCAGTAGCATGCTGACAGAAAATAAATATCTGACCTGTGACAACTGTAGTGGCATTTGCCACATCTTCTTGGGTGAGAGAGAATACCCTAGCATCTGTCATAGCTGGTGGGGCTTCTAGTCTCCCTTGGTGGATTGGGGTTCCTTCGATTGCGGCCTGCATCTGATGTAACTATGGAGGAGCACTCCTGGGCTGGGCATACGGCTGAGGAGGTGCCTGAACCTGGATAGGACAGTCCTTGATTCTATGCCCTGTCCGTCCACAGTTGTAACATCGATTTGTGCCTTGGTAGCATACTCCAGGATGTATCTTCCCGCAGTAGCACAGAGGATCTGGGTCGCTTGCTCATTGAACCTCCTTTAGGATTCTCCCATTGTCTTCTCTTGCCAGTGGGGTTCCCTTTCCAAGCACTCTGGTTCCTCTGACCTCCTGACTGGGCCTGTCCCCTGCCTTCACTCAGCGCTTTCTTTTGCTGACTAATGTTGTTCAGGTAATGCTCGGTAATTAAGGCACTACTGAACAGCTCCTCTGCGGTCTGCGGTCTATGAACTCCGCCGGCCACATTCAGAGCTATTTCTGGTCGGAGCATCTTCAACATGAGTGTGACCCTTTCTCTTTCCGTCGACCAACTCACAGCGCAGCGTCTGAGTCGGTTGAATCTCTTCACGGCTTCGCTAACCGATAGGTCACCTTGTCAGAAACTAGTGAACTCGTCGTAATGCTTGTTGGTCACCCTCATGTGGAAGAATTCTTCGAAGAATTCGTACTCGAAATCTGTCCATCTCATCTGATTTACTTGTCTCTTGGTTTTAACCCGTTCCCACCACATCCGAGCATCTCCCGACAGGCAGAATGATACACACTTAATCTTCTCGCATTCGGGCCAGTCCAGTAGCTCCACGATGCTTTCCACCGTCTTGAACAAGGCTTGGGCATCCCATGATTCACCAGTACCAGAGAAATTTTCTGGCTTTAGTCTTTGCCACTGGATCAGGTTAGCTTCCTGTCGAACCATCGGGCCGGGGCCGGTTGGTGGGGCAGTAGGGTTTCCTCGCTGATTCATTAGGGTAGTTAATACTTGTTGTTGTTCGGTGACTTGTCGTTGGAGTTCTGTGACTATGTGTGTAAGGTCATGCGGGGGTGCTAGCTCATCAACTCTACTACTGCGTCTTCCAGACATGTTTATCTTCATATATCAAGGTAAAACTAGTATAAGTTTTCGTTCGTTGTCCTACGCATACTTAGACTAAAGCTAACATAAAGTCATTTTAAGCTTAAGGCATCATTCATATTCTCATGCATAATTTAAGCTTAAAGTATTTTATATGAACAAGCATGAGGGTATCATACATATTTTCATGCATATTTAGCTAGACACATTCTTTATCATACACTTATCTCTATATAATAAGGCTAGCATAAGTTTATCCTTCATGAATTCATGCATATTTAATCTTAAGGCATTTAACATCATATACGAACAAAATAAGCTAAAGGCATTTTATATCATACATGAACAAAATAAGCTAAAGGCATTTCATATCATACATGAATAAAATAAGCTGAAGGCATTTTATGTCATACATGAACAAAATAAGCTAAGTTAGAGTAGACATAGAAATCTTACTTGGAGCAGCAGGATTTGGAGCTTGATGTGTGTGTAGTTGTAAGGCAGATCCGCTATGATACCACCTGTCACGCCCGCCCTTTTCCGGACCACAATGTCCGGAGGGGCGTAGCGTGATGACATCATACTTACATTACATACAGCGGAAGACTTTAGACATTTTTTTTTCTTTTTAAAACATAACCATGCATTGACATATATATATATATATATATATATATATATACTTCTTCTTCTTCACATAGAGCATGCATCATAGCATATATAGATACTTCTTCTTACTTCTTCTTTACTTCTTCTTATTAGCATAGAACATGCATCATAACATAGATTGGTTCTTAGTGCTTAGTTCAAGTTCTTAAACAACACCAACATAAGTAGGCATAATAAGGACATCCATAGATATCATCATCATAGGTAAACACATATATATGTAGACCTAACGGATCTTCTCCACCATGCCACTACCACACACATTTGGCCCCTCCTGCTGCTCCCATTAGTTTATCCATCCCTTACCCTTATCTGCAGTACGAGGGAAAGATAAACTATAAGCACATAGGCTTAGTAAGATCCTGTCCTACTCACAAAAACCATACATCGACATTAATCATGGCATGTAGCATTCATAACATATAAGCAATATAATATGTAACATACATGGCATCATCAACTTAACATGTAGCATAAGTAACATAAGTAAATATAACCTGTATCATCCATAACTTAGCGGCATAACATGAATATTTGCTTAACCAACATAACATGCATCGTATGTAACTTAGTAACATAAACATCATAGCATATCCTCAAACATAACAGGTAACGTATATAACGTAAGCATGTAAACATTCCTAACATATCATCAAACATCAAACATAACATGTAAACATATATAACATAAGCATGTAAACATAGACATCATATCATATCTTCAAGCATAACATGTAAACATAGACATCATATCATATCATCAAGCATAACATGTAACGTATCTAACACAAGCATGTAAACATATGCAGGATGCTTTGAAAACATATATTTTTAGGTACGTAAACATAAATCTCAACATATTTGGGCCCGGCATTGTACCACTTCTTCATTATCATAGCGCGCATCCCTAAATAGGCTCGAGGTAGCAAGTCTCGAACCTAATAGGTTTCTAGGCCCGAGTATTATTCCATCGACCTAGGTGCAATCGTCATAGCGTAGAAGCCCATCCTAGGCCCGAGTCTTACTCCATCGACCTAAGGCATCTTGGAGCCCATCCCGTACTAGGCCCGAATCTTATTCCATCGACCTAGGGGCAATCATACCTAGAAGCCCATCCTAGGCCCGAGTCTTATTCCATCGACCTAGGGCATCTTAGGAGCCCATCCCTTCTTGGACCTTGTTAAGGTCTTGGTACAAGCCATGCAGAAGGTAAAATACTTATATGCTTATTTTACAACATAGCTTATTTCATTAACATAGCATAGCTTCATTAACATAGCATAGCATGCTTCATTTCATAACACATCATGCTTCATTTCATTAACATAGCATAGCATGCTTCATTTCATACATTTCATTAACATAGCATAGCATACTTCATTTCATAACACATCATGCTTCATTTCATTAATATAGCATGGCACACTTCATCTCATAACACATCATGCTTCATTTCATTAACATAGCATAGCATGCTTCATTTCATAACACATCATGCTTCATTTCATTAACATAGCATAGCATACTTCATTTCATAACACATCATGCTTCATTTCATTAATATAGCATGGCACACTTCATCTCATAACACATCATGCTTCATTTCATTAACATAGCATAGCATACTTCATTTCATAACACATCATGCTTTATTTCATTAACATAGCATAGCATACTTCATTTCATAACACATCATGCTTCATTTCATTAACATAGCATAGCATACTTCATTTCATAACACATCATGCTTCATTTCATTAACATAGCATGGCATAAGGCATGGCATCAAAAGTAAGTAAACACCTATCCATTTAACTTAACAACAACTTCATATGCACATAAGACTTAAATTAAAACTTCATCTAGTTACCCAAAAACTAGGTTGGCCGAATGGTCCAAGTAGGGTTTTAGGGTTAACCTTTAACCTAATTCATTAAACATAACAATAACTTCATTTGCATATAAAACATGAGTTAAGACTTCACTTAGTCCCCCAAAACCTAGGTTGGCCGAATGGTCCAAGTGGGGTTTAGGGTTAGTCTTCTAACCTAATCCAATTAACATACTTATAACATCATATGCACACAAAAATGGATTAAACTTCATTGGAACATCAATATAAGGGAGGGTGGCCGAATGTCCTATGTAGACTTTTAGGGTTAGATCTTTATCCTAATGCCTCTAACATGTTAACATCATTATTTGCAAGTAAAAAAAGATGTAAAACTTCCATAAAACACCAAAAATCCATGTTGGCCGAATGGTTCATAGGGTTTCCTAGGGTGAACTTTTGACCTAATCCATTTTAAACCTTAACATCATCATATAGTTACAAAACATAGCATGAAACTTCTTTGAAACCCTAAAAATATGGTTTGGCCGAATAGGTCTTGGTGGCCATTAGGGTTAGCTTTTGTCCTAATCCACTTTAACCCCTAACATCATCATCTAGTTACAAAAATATGGCATGGAACTTCATTGAAACCCTAAAAGTAGGGTTTGGCCGAATAGATCTTTAGTGTTCATTAGGGTTAGCTTTTGTCCTAATCCACTTTAACCCCTAGCATCATCATCTAATTATAAAACATAGCATAAACATAGCATAGAGCTTCATTGAGACCCTAATTCATAGCTTGGCCGAATGGGTCATGGAGACTTTTAGGGTTAATTTTGAACCTAATCCTTTTTACATCATAACATCATCTTATTCATACAAGTAGGGTATAAAACTTCATGGAGAACTCAATTAAAAGGGCTTGGCCGAATGGATCATGGAAAAATTGACACAAAACATCAATCGACAAGCTACTCGTATGCAGGTGAGGGGATACTTACATCCTTCGCTTTGCTTGTAGTGTGAAGAAGATAACCTAACACAAAACCTAGCCCTTGCTTCTTGCTTGGAGGAGTTTCGGCCAAGGGAGGAAAATGGAGAGGGATTTCGGTGAGGAGAAGAAGAAGAAGAGAGGAAGTGGCAAATTAGAACCTTCCCTCTTCTTTATAAAGGGAGGAAGAGAAGTTTCTCTTCTCTTCTTCCATGCCTCTTCATTTACCTTTATCACACTTATCTATAATCCCCCCCCCTTCCTCTAATAATATAATCCTATTGGGCTTCTAGTTAGTGGGTGAATCTATAGGGTTTGGCTATCTCTAGAGGTTTGGAGTTCAATTCCTAGGTCTTGCATCCATTTTTGCCTTATTTTCTTTTGTTTTGGAAAAAGCCCACATAAAGCCCATGATCATCAAGCCAAAAATTCTTGTAAAATTGCTAGAAATTTTACGGGCGTTACAATATATATATATATATATATATATATATATAGAAATAAGAATTAAAAAATGAATAAATAGATCGTAGTCGAGGCTTGAACCATAAACCGTTGATTTGGGGGAATAGGCTTCCCACCACTAAGTCCTAAGATTACCAATGAGTAGGATATAACAGAATATATCTATTGGTTGAAAAAAAAGAAAGAAGTTGATTAATCTAGCTGATCATTTAAAGGGATAATTAGGTTAAGAAAAATCCTAATTTTTATATATATTTCTTTTCTTTCGTCTCTCTAAAACCTCACGCCGACCTCTCTATCACTCGCTCGTTTTTTCCCTCCAGGCGTCGAATAGCCTTCTCCCCTCTCCTTCCCCAACCCTCCGACCTTATCTGCGTGGTGCTGCGCTGATTGCGAGAGCAAGAGGTTCCTCCGTGGTGCGCCGCTGAGGATGAGGGAACGAGTCTGATAAAGGGTGGTGACGAAGAGGAGGATTGGAAAGAAGGAAGCCGCCGAAGCAAGGAAGAAGGTTGTCTTCTCTTTAGATAATTCAAGAGGGGATTTTCTAGAGGGACTTGGTAGAGGATCACGCTAAAGCAAGGAAACACGTAGGAAGTCTTCTCTTTGCAAAGTCTAACAGTATAAATTGGTGAAAAAACGTTGGATGTAAGTATCCCCTCACCTGCAGTATAAGTGCTTACGATGTAATGTTGTATGCTTGATTTTGAACGAAAGAATCTAGAACTATGTGTAGAAGGTTCGGCTAATAGGATTAGAGAAATTATTCTTGTGAAATTCTTCCACGTTATGTATGTTAGATGATGATTTCTATTTATGTTAGCTTAATTTTCCTTATGTCACTACCTTATGCCATGTTAAATTGTACTCATGCCGATTTATGCTATGCTACATGCTTATATTTTCACCCATGTTAGGCATGACTCACGTATATGAAATGTCTAAGAAATGTTTCCCTAAGAGTGGGGACAAGAACACTCTTTAGGACAAAGAACATGTATGTTATTTTACTTTATGCATGGCTTGTACCGGACCCTAACAAGGACCACGGGATGGGCTCCAAGGTTGCCCCTAGGTCGACGGACATAGTACAGACCTAGTAACCTATTAGGTTCGGGATTAGCTACCTCAGATCTATTTATGATGCGCACGAATGATGTATGTGGTACAATGTCGGGCCCAATATGTTGAGATTATGTTTAAGTATATAAACTATATGTTTTCAAAGAGAATCCTGCATATACCATTTTATGTTCATCAAATTATCATGTTTAGAGACAATGTACTATTGCGATGAAAATGCGAAGTTTATGTTCTTTTGCTAAATTGATAATGTCGCTACTTTAAATAAATACTGTGCTCATATGTTGTTGAAACAAACATGTCATTACTTTACGTTTAATTCATGATGCATATTTTTGTGTGTAGGAAAGGACCTTACTAAACCTATGTGCTTACAGTTTACTTTCCTTGTACTGCAGAAAAGTGCAAGGAATGGATAAATTAAAGGGAGCAGCAGGAGGGGCAAAGATGTGTGTGTCAGTGGCATGGTGGACGAGATCATTTTTCATATACGGACTTATGCATGATTTTCAGTTTATGTGTAAACTGTTAGGAGACGTTAATGCTTTCTATGGTGGTTACACATGTTTATTTTTATGAACCTTGAAATGGTTAATACATGTTTAGTTAAATAAATTGCAAAGACCTTTTTCCATGATTAAATTGTTAGGTTGATTGGGTAAAGTTTTTTTAAATGCTTCCGCTATTATATGCATGAATATATGATCGCGTAGCGCCGCCGCCCGTCTTTAGGATGTGTGTTAGGAGGACGGGAAGGGTGGGTGTTACATCTATACACACACCCAAAAGTGTGAAGTAAAA
Organism: Wurfbainia villosa; assembly: GCA_025175895.1. Lineage (NCBI taxonomy): Eukaryota > Viridiplantae > Streptophyta > Magnoliopsida > Zingiberales > Zingiberaceae > Wurfbainia > Wurfbainia villosa. The sequence goes on along the minus strand of CM046003.1, from coordinate 6,878,001 downwards.
CGACTATCCCTATCAGAAATGATGGTCTTAGGAATTCGATGCAATCAGATCACCTCCTTAACATACAACTGAGCTAGTTGTTCCATTGAGTATGCTATTCTGATTGCCAGAAAATGAGCAGATTTGGTCAATCTATCAACAATTTCCCAAATATCATCATAACCATTAGTTGTTTTGGGTATTCCTACTATGAAATCAATAGCTATATCTTCCCACTTCCATTATGGGATTTGAATAGGCTGCAGAACTCCTCTTGGTCTCTGATGTTCTACTTTGACTCTTTGACTCAGAGCAGGTTTCGCCCTTCCGCCACATGCACATCGAGCATCAAATCCTGTCGCTTCCAAGTAAGCTTATTAAAGAATGTTTTTTTTGTTAAACAAGCTGACATATGTAGGTGATTATGATAGAAAGTAAGTAATAGTATTGTCTTATAAAAATATAAAATAAAATAAAATATTGTTCGTTATAGTTAATATTTGAACCAATTGTGAGGTCACCTTGATACCACAATTCCATAGGATAATTCTAGCCTAGGATATATAAAAGAATATAAATGAATAAGGTTACAAAATAAATAAAATAAAATATGGTTCGTTATAGCTAGGATTCGAACCACGAACCTTTAAATTGGAAGATAGATTTGATACCACTAGGCCAAAGGAAGCTTCTTGTCTAGGATGTACAAGATTATATAATATAAGTATGAGAAGATGAGGAGTTTTCTTTCATCTCCCTAAGTATTAAAGGGGAATTAAGAGAGGAAAAACCTAATTTTTCTTCATCCTTCTCCCCTTCTCCACTGAATTTCTTCTTCCTCCTTCTCCCCTTCTCCACCAAAAGTCTTCTTCCTCCTTCCTCCTCTTCACCGAACCTATGCTCCCCTTGTTTTGGTTTTCTTGAGAGGGTTTTCAAGGGGGTTTTCTCACAAGGGCTTAGTATATGCTAGAGTATCATTCCTAAAGCAAAGGAATAGGGGAAGGTCTTCATCTAAAAAAACCTTAGCGATATATTAGTAAGATAGCGAGAGGATGTAAGTATTTCTCACCTGCAGTATAAGAGGCTATTCGATTGTTTTATCTAGCTTATTATTCCATGTTTTATTTAGATTGTATGTTTTGTTCAGATTGTATTTGTTCAGATTTATAGGCATTATATGTATATTTCTTTGGAAGCAAGACATAAGATCACAAGGATGCTTCCCCTACGAGTTTTGAGGACAAAGAGCATGATCAAATGTCTTGAAAGACTTCCTATATGAGTTTTTGGAGTATGATCATGTTAAATATTTATTATGTGGAAAAATCAGTAGGTCATATATAAAGAAAGTATTTTACTTTAAAGTGACATGTACCGGGCCCTTAGATCGCCCACGGGCCCTAGATCGCCCCTAGTAAGTTGCCATAATAAGTTCGGTGGCTAGCTACCCCGAATTCCATTAGGGTTGCGCACAAATTGGTACTATGCCGGGCAGCCCAAACATGGATGTTTACTGATTATAAAGTATATATAAATATATGCGTTCTAAAGTTAACCAAAGCATAAGGTTTACAAGCTTAAGTATATCTCATGTGCATGTCTCTACAAGCGAAGCATATTTCAAAATCATGTATTGCAAGTTGTGTATTTCAAGTTCATGCATTGTGTTATGTACAAGTGTTTCTATATGTTTAATGCATAAAGTTCTTGCATTTCAAGTTGAATCATTGTGTTAGGTACAAGTGTTTCTAAATGTTAAATGCAGAATTTTCTTAATGGCAAGTATGAGCATATGTTTGCATGCAAGTATTCTAATAGCATGTTTTTCTTATAATGCGATGTTTTGTGAGAATAGGATGTACTTACTAAGATTTATTGCTTATATTTTGCATTCCTTATACTGCAGATAAGGGTAAAGTAAGGCTTGACTAAGAAGGGGCAGCGGATGAAGTGTTTGGTGTGTGTGGCGGTGGAACAGTGGATTGCGATCTTGAACTTGCTAGTATTAAGTTATGTTAAGACCTTTGAACTTGCTAGTGTACTAGTGTCCATCTTTTGTGCTTGATTATATTGTGTCTAAGAATGTCGAACTCGGTAGTATTATGTTATGTTAAGACCTTTGAACCTACTAGTGTGCTAATGTTCATGTTATGTGCTTGATTATGTTGTGTCTATGAATGTCGAACTTGCTAGTATTATGTTATGTTAAGAACTTTAAATTTTCTAGTGTGCTAGTGTGCTAGTGTTCATGTTAGGTGCTAGTGTTCATGTTAGGTGCTAGTGTTGATGTTATGTATTATTGTTCACATTTATTTTTATGTCAAGATGCATATCATTACTATCACCATACATGAGGTTGTAGGAATGTATACTGAAAAGTCTATCTTTTGTATGAACATCTTTATTTTGAAATAAAAATCACATGATCATTGTTTGCATATTTTATGGTTATGCATATTGTCTAATACTTTACTGTTAGTAATATATGAGAGATGTCCTAAGGCAATCGCCTTATGTATGAACCATTTATAGGATAAATGAAGATTCACTATTTGAGTATACATGTTTTATGTATTTGATTGGATCTTAAACTCATTTACTGAATGCCCACGATACGATTCACAGCATGAGAGAATTTGTGATTGGATCACAACTAGTGAGTATCTCTACATGTGTAATTGTGATGTATTAGAATTATCCCTAGTCGATGAATTGATGGACTTGGACACCATCAGTTCTGTCGAGACTAGCACGAGGTATACTCCTTGGTATATCCAAGCAGCTGATTCTCACTGGCTGGAGACATAGTGATGTCCGGAGTTAATCGTGGATGCTAGTTATGGTAACTAGTTCATTGGAGTGACCAGCCGTAAGACTTCATATGGTTCTCTGCATATATAGATATGTCAATGAAGTTCTTATTGTGGCTTAAGTGCGATGTTCCTTTGACTTGCGGTATTCAAGTCATCTTGATCATGGAGACTTATGATTTGACATCTTAAGCAAACATCTCTAAGGAGATGTCGACCCGGGATGATTGGGTATAAGTCGAAGTGATCGAAGGTGTTTGAATAGCCTATAAAGGATTCACCACTCCTTGCGAGGAGATGTATACCCATGGCCTCTCGTCGGATTGTTACTAAAGTCTTTGGCCAAAGCATTACATGTTTAGAGTAAAGTACTCTTCGATACATGTGGAGTAACTAGAATCCGTAGGACGAGGAAATGATACTTGGGCTAGGTGTGACGTAGTCAGCCTAGTGGGGACCGACACAATAGACCATGTCCTGAACCAAGTGGGTATAAGATGAGTGAAGGGAATGGGGCACGATTCATTCGAGCTACTGAAGGGGTTCATAAATAGTTCTGGATCAACCGTTGATCTTTTCGGTTAATTGGGGATCATGATGTACTACTAGGTGCCACTCATGATCGTTCTATAATTAATGGTTAATTATAGACGGCCAACATAAACCGAGAACCTATTTGGTCACACGCACAACGAGTGTAATCCAAAGGATTTAAAACGAGCTTGAGAATGGGATTCTCAGACCGAGAGAAACTATGTTTGGTTGGACAAAACATAAAGCGAGCATGAAATTGTTTCAGTCGCAATGGAAGCGTGGATGGGCCGTGTCTTATGAAGACATAATGGATGGACCAAAATGGTTTGGTTCTAATCCAATGGATGAGAATAAACCAAAGGGTTTGGTTTATTTTAAACGAATGAACCAAAAGTTGGTTCGGTTCGTTTTAACTTAAAATAAACCATCATGGTTTGGTTTATTTTAACTTATCTTAATTGAGCGGGTTAATGGGCTTTATGGATATGATCCATTAACCATTAAGAGAATTAGTTCTCTATAAAATAGGGCTTAAACCCTAACCCTAAAACTAATCATGTTTTGGCCGCCCAACCTAGTTGCTGCCCACCTCCTTGGAGTTTTCGGCGCCCAACCCTAAGGTGCCGCCGCCCAGCTTTTGTGCAGCCGTCCAACTTGTTGCCGGCGACCAAGCTTCAGCCGGTGAACCTCCGGCGACCCTCCGGTGATCTCCTCTAGGTTTGGTGATAAGGTGAGCTTCCATCTCCCCTTGGCCGGCATCTATTCCTCCACCAAAAGCTGTCCAGTTTTTCTTGACAGCTTGTTTCTTTGTTGTCGGAGCGTCGTTTGGACGATGGTTAGTGCTCCGACAGCGGCTAACTTACCGGGGATTTGATCTCCGGTAATCCTCTGAGGTGGAGGACGAAGGATTCGTCAAACGGTTGACGAATACCTCTCCGGAGAAGCGAGTTTTGAGAACTCGTTTTAGGATCCGAATTTGGATTCGGATCGTGATCATCTCTCGATCACGTCGTCTTCAACACGAGGCTAGTAACCCGTACGAAGACGAAGCTCATGGCTTAGCGAAGTCATCCCGAGGAACTCGGCGTGGATACGGATAGAGACGATTCTAGCGAAGATCGTTCCGGTTGATGCCGTTCCCGCTACACGTTATATGAAAGGTATAACGTAGATAAATTTCCTTTTATTGCAAATTTAAATTTACGGTTATGTCTACACTTGTTGTAATATGTATGCGTGTGTTGTGTGTTTTGTAATAAATAGGAGTATTTATTATTTTTATTGCTTCCGCTGTGTTCATGTTTACGAAACATGATCGAACACACCACCGTGATCTGCGAAAACCTTGATGGTATCAGAGCCCAGGTTGTGTTTCGACATAATCGTAAAATTGGTTTTGCGATAGTCATAATGTATTTCTGGAAATTTTCTAAATTTTGGAAATTTAGAAGTATTTATGGAAATTTTTCAATTATGGAAAGTCTAGAAGTATTTATGGAAATCTTCCACTTTTGGAAAGTTGGAAGTATTTATGGAAATTGATATTTTCATAAATAAAATATTTGATTAGATTCTGGAAATTTGTTTCCTAATTTAATTATGATTTGATTTTGTAAATCAAATCTTAAAATATTTTATTTCCATAAGTAGTTTTAATGATTTAGGAAATTGGTTTCCTAAATAGATTTTCCTTAATCAAATAATTCCATGAATAAAATATGTGAATAGATTTAGAAATTTGTTTCCTAATTTAATTATGATTTGATTTGGAGAATCAAATCTTAAACATATTTTATTTCCATAAATAGTTATGACATATAAGGAAATATATACATGACATAATTGTATGCCATGTAATTGCATTAGATGCATAACATTATGCCATGCGTGTCGTGACATGTAGATGTATGTCATGTATGCCATGCCATGTAGATAATAGTTATTTGCATGCAAAGAGGATGAGACATAAAAACCCTTAAACAATATTAAAGCCTACACCTTCCATTAATATGGTTAGAACCAGAGTTCTGTTTCTTGTTTGGGTTGTTGGACTCACTCCAAGCCCGGCTCGAACCTGAACATGTTCAAATCATTGGAATAGTTTAACTCTAATATGGTAAGAGTCAGAGGTCAATCGTTAGTTTGGGTTGTTGGACTCACTCCAAGCTTGGCTAATTGGTTGAATGCGCTCTAACCATATTAAAACTATTTCGCGATTAATGGGTCGGCTTTAACTTGGAGCATCGATTTGTTGGACTCACTCCAAGGTCGATGTGAAGAGAGGTGAAGTTGGGTGCTATGCATATGATGCATACTTGTTAATGTGTTAACAACCCAATGTATGTGTAAACATTCAATTAGTTGATAGCACATTGTGATAGTTACATATACATGATATGTAATCGGTATACTTGATACCCACCATCATAGCTAAGAATGGCTTGTTGGACTCACTCCAAGGTTGTTCTTATCTATGATGGATATCAGCCCATTCGGAGATGGACCTACAATCTCCCGAAGTGATTTTGGGGTTTTTGAAATTCGAAAAAATGAATGGGATTTATAAATGTATATTGATGCATTTTTAAAAACATCTTTCTCATATATGCTCGTTTTGAATTTCTAAGATTGATCATGATGTCTTTGAATTTGCGTTCCATTTTGGATTCAAATAAATTGACTGGGCCGAGCTTCATGGACTGGCTTAGAAGCTTGAGAATTGTTCTCAAGGTTGAAAAGCTTCCAAATGTCCTCGAAGCGCCTCTTCCCGCCCGTCATAGTGACGATGCAACTCTGGACCAATTGTTGGCCTATCAGAAACATGTGAGTGATTCTGAACAAATGAGTTGCATCATGCTAGCCGCGATGGAACCCAAGCTACGAAAGCAGCATGAGCATATGGATGCTCATATCGTAGTCCTTCATCTTTGTGAGTTGGTTGATGAGCAAGTGAGATTCGAAAGGTTCGAAGTCTCAAAGCTCCTCTTCACCTCTGAGATGCTAGAAGGTTCATCTGTGGTACTGCTCAATATGTTGAAGACTGTGGAGTCTTCTGAGAAGCATGAGCAGGGGACGGTGCAATTAGTTGATTCCTCGAAGAAAGGTTCTAAGAGGAAGTCAAAGGAGCAGCAGAAGGGAAAGAAGAGAAAGGATAAGAATGTAGAACTAGCACAAAAGGAAACTTACCATCATTATGGCAAGGAGAGCCATTTGCGAAGAAAGTGCAAGATTTATCTTGAGTCCATGAAGAAGGATAAGGCATCGGATGCCCCATCTTCTTCAGATATCTTCGTTATTGATTGTCATTCTATTTCCTCAAACACTTGGGTATTGGATACTGGGTGTGGCTCACATATATGTAATGACATACATGGGCTAAGGAATAGAAGAAGACTCGTCAAGGGAGAGTCAAATTTGCGTGTTGGGAATGGAGCAAAGGTTGCTGCACTCGCCATCGGAACGTATTTGTTGGAACTCCCTATAGGACTTGTCTTAGAACTGGACAATTGCTTTTATGTTCCTTAGTTGATAAAGAACATCGTTTCTATTTCCTGTTTAAATAGAAATGGTTTCCATTTGACGTTTAGTAACAATTGTTGTTATATAACTTTAAATGGCATACTTTATGGAACTGGAACCTTGAGTAATGGCATTTATACGTTGGACGTATCCAGTGACATTTTCAATATCGAAGCGAGCAACACGCGTGCTCGAAAGGATAATCAAATAGACTCCTATATGTGGCATTGTCGTCTTGGCCATATAAGCAAGAAACGCATGTCCGAATTACATCGATGTGGAATTCTGGAATCGTTTGAATTGGATTCATACGATACATGCGAATCATGCTTAAAAGGCAAGATGACTAAGTTACCTTTTACTAGAAAAGGTGAACGAGTGGGAGAGTTACTAGGACTAATACATACTGATGTATGTGGACCTATGTCAACTCAAGCATTAGGAGGCTATAGCTACTTCATTACCTTCACCGATGATCACTCACGGTTTGGATATGTGTTCTTGATGAAACACAAGTCTGAAGCCTTTGAAAGGTTCAAAGAGTTCAGAAATGAAGTAGAGAAACAACATGACAAGAGTATTAAAATACTTCGATCGGATCGAGGTGGTGAATACATAAGTCAAGAGTTTCTTGATTATCTAAGAGACAATGGCATATTGTCTCAATGGACTCCGCCCTATATACCACAGCATAATGGTGTATCTGAGAGGCGTAACCAGACCTTGTTGGACATGGTCAGGTCAATGATGAATCATGCAACTCTTCCCAAGTCCTTTTGGGGCTATGGACTTCAGACAACTGTTTACTTGTTAAACAGAATGCCTACCAAGGTAGTCTCAACTACTCCATATGAGATATGGAATAGTAAGAAACCTCATGTATCTTACTTAAAGATATGGGATTGTCCTACTTATGTGAAGCGGACTGTATCAGACAAATTGGATGCTAAGTCTGATAAATGTCTATTTATTGGATACCCTAAGGAAACAAGGGTTTACCAATTCTATCATCCTGTGGAACAAAAGGTGTTTGTTTCAAGGCATGCTGTGTTTCTAGAGAAAGAGTTTCTCTTGCAAGAAAACAGTGGGAGTGTCGTCGAGCTTGAGGAGGCTCGAGAGACTCAAATAGACATTGATGAGATCACAGTGAATGTGACAACTCATAGTGATGAGCAATCGACTGGACCTATTGTAACACCACATCTTCGTAGATCTGGTAGAACACGCAATATTCCTGAGAGATATGGATTTCTCGTAAGTGAATCGAACGACGTGTTACTCATTGATGATGATGAGCCTACCAGTTATGAAGAAGTGCTGACAAGTTCAGAAAGGGATAAGTGGCTTGGTGCCATGAAGTCGGAAATGGATTTCATGTACGAAAACCAAGTTTGGAACTTGGTTGACCCACCTGAAGGCATAAAGCCTATAGGGTGCAAGTGGGTTTTCAAGAAGAAAACCGACATGGATGGTAATGTGATTACCTATAAGGCTAGATTGGTGGCGAAAGGATATCGTAAAAAGCAAGGTGTTGATTATGACGAAACCTATTCGCCTGTAGCTATGCTTAAATCCATTCGGATGCTCCTGGCCATAGCGGCTCATTATGATTATGAGATATGGCAGATGGATGTGAAAACAGATTTCCTTAATGGAAACCTGCTCGAGGACGTGTATATGATACAGCCTGAGGGTTTCACATCGGTTGATAAAACCAAGGTATGCAAATTGCGACGGTCCATTTATGGATTGAAGCAAGCATCCAGGAGCTGGAATATCCGTTTTGATGAGACGATCAAAAAGTTTGATTTCTCGCAAAATCCAGACGAACCTTGTGTGTACAAGAAGGTTAGTGGGAGTGCAGTCGTGTTCCTAGTATTGTATGTCGAGACATACTACTTATAGGAAACGATGTTTCAATCTTACAGTCAGTGAAGATTTGGTTATCCAAGACATTCTCCATGAAAGACCTGGGAGAAGCAACCTACATCCTCGGGATTAAGATCTATAGAGATAGATCGAAACGGTTGCTTGGTCTTTCGCAGTCTACATATATAGACCGAGTGCTAAAGAGGTTTAGCATGTCGGAATCCAAGAAAGGTTTCCTACCCATCAGGCATGGGGTACACCTTTCGAAGTCTATGTGTCCGAGCACAGAAGACGAGAGGATTTGCATGAGTAAGATTCCCTATGCATCCGCAATAGGATCTATCATGTATGCTATGTTATGTACGAGGCCCGATGTATCATATGCTCTGAGTGTCATGAGCAGATACCAGTCTGATCCAGGAATGGATCATTGGGTGACTGTTAAGATGATCCTTAAGTACTTAAGAAGAACTAAGGATGCGTTTCTAATATATGGAGAAGGGTACATGGTGATACGTGGGTATACGGATGCCAGCTCCAGAGAGACAAGGATGATTCCATGTCTTTGTCTGGGTATGTATTCACCTGGAATGGAGACGCAATAAGTTGGAAAGGTTCCAAGCTTGACACTATAGCGGATTCTGCCACTAAGGCAGAATACATTGCAGCTTTGGAAGCAGCAAAGGAAGCAGTTTGGATCAAGAAGTTCATCTCTGAACTTGATGTGGTCTCATCAATGATCCAAACATGTGCTTCGCCGCTATCATCTTATCAGAGAGATCATCAGTAGGAACGAAATACAAATCGAGAAAATTCTCACTGAAAGGAACTTAGCGGATCCCTTGACTAAGGCATTACCTCAAAATAAGTTTGAGGGTCATGTTCGAGCTTAAGGTATTGGATACCGTAGCGATTGGCATTAGGCCAAGTGGGAGTCTGTTAGTAATATATGAGAGATGTCCTAAGGCAATCGCCTTATGTATGAACCATTTATATGATAAATGAAGATTCACTATTTGAGTATACATGTTTTATGTATTTGATTGGATCTTAAACTCATTTACTGAATGTCCACGATACGATTCACAGCATGAGAGAATTTGTGATTGGATCACAACTAGTGAGTATCTCTACATGTGTAATTGTGATGTATTAGAATTATCCCTAGTCGATGAATTGATGGACTTGGACACCATCAGTTCTGTCGAGACTAGCACGAGGTATACTCCTTGGTATATCCAAGCAGCTGATTCTCACTGGCTGGAGACATAGTGATGTCCGGAGTTAATCGTGGATGCTAGTTATGGTAACTAGTTCATTGGAGTAACCAGTCGTAAGACTTCATATGGTTCTCTGCATATATAGATATGTCAATGAAGTTCTTATTGTGGCTTAAGTGCGATGTTCCTTTGACTTGCGGTATTCAAGTCATCTTGATCATGGAGACTTATGCTTTGACATCTTAAGCAAACATCTCTAAGGAGATGTGGACCCGGGATGATTGGGTATAAGTCGAAGTGATCGAAGGTGTTTGAATAGCCTATAAAGGATTCACCACTCCTTGCGAGGTGATGTATACCCATGGCCTCTCGTCGGATTGTTACTAAAGTCTTTGGCCAAAGCATTACATGTTTAGAGTAAAGTACTCTTCGATACATGTGGAGTAACTAGAATCCGTAGGACGAGGAAATGATACTTGGGCTAGGTGTGACGTAGTCAGCCTAGTGGGGACTGACACAATAGACCATGTCCTGAACCAAGTGGGTATAAGATGAGTGAAGGGAATGGGGTACGATTCATTCGAGCTACTGAAGGGTTTCAGAAATAGTTCTGGATCAACCGTTGATCTTTTAGGTTAATTGGGGATCATGATGTACTACTAGGTGCCACTCATGATCGTTCTATAATTAATGGTTAATTATAGACGGCCAACATAAACCGAGAACCTATTTGGTCACACGCACAACGAGTGTAATCCAAAGGATTTAAAACGAGCTTGAGAATGAGATTCTCAGATCGAGAGAAACTATGTTTGGTTGGACCAAACATAAATCGAGCATGAAATTGTTTCAGTCGCAATGGAAGCGTGGATGGGCCGTGTCTTATGAAGACATAATGGATGGACCAAAATGGTTTGGTTCTAATCCAATGGAGGAGAATAAACAAAAGGGTTTGGTTTATTTTAAACGAATGAACCAAAAGTTGGTTCGGTTCGTTTTAACTTAAAATAAACCATCATGGTTTGGTTTATTTTAACTTATCTTAATGGAGCGGGTTAATTGGCTTTATGGATATGATCCATTAACCATTAAGAGAATTAGTTCTCTATAAAATAGGGCTTAAACCCTAACCCTAAAACTAATCATGTTTTGGCCGCCCAACCTAGTTGCTGCCCACCTCCTTGGAGTTTTCGGCGCCCAACCCTAAGGTGCCGCCGCCCAGCTTTTGTGCAGCCGTCCAACTTGTTGCCGGCGACCAAGCTTCAGCCGGTGAACCTCCGGCGACCCTCCGGTGATCTCCTCTAGGTTCGGTGATAAGGTGAGCTTCCATCTCTCCTTGGCCGGCATCTATTCCTCCACCAAAAGCTGTCCAGTTTTTCTGGACAGCTTGTTTCTTTGTTGTCGGAGCATCGTTTGGACGATGGTTAGTGGTCCGACAGCGGCTAACTTACCGGGGATTTGATCTCCGGTAATCCTCTGAGGTGGAGGACGAAGGATTCGTCAAACGGTTGACGAATACCTCTCCGGAGAAGTGAGTTTTGAGAACTCGTTTTAGGATCCGAATTTGGATTCGGATCGTGATCATCTCTCGATCACGTCGTCTTCAACACGAGGCTAGTAACCCATACGAAGATGAAGCTCGTGGCTTAGCGAAGTCATCCCGAGGAACTCGGCGTGGATACGGATAGAGACGAATCTAGCGAGGATCGTTCCGGTTGATGCCGTTCCCGCTACACGTCATATGAAAGGTATAACGTAGATAAATTTCCTTTTATTGCAAATTTAAATTTACAGTTATGTCTACACTTGTTGTAATATGCATGCGTGTGTTGTGTGTGTTGTAATAAATAGGAGTATTTATTATTTTTATTGCTTCCGCTGTGTTCATGTTTACGAAACATGATCGAACACACACACGCTGCGGTGCCGGAAACCCAACATTTACATTGTAAATAACATGGTGTGTGGTGTCACACGGGAGATCATGTTATCGGCTCCTTGTAAAGTATAAGTGAAGGCTCACAACCGAGATGACTTTGGACAAACCCTTGGAATGGTGGTAGTGTGATTTGGTATTGGTTTGTCTTGACCATAAAATCACACTAGTGCACTTTGTGTGTATCGAGCAGGACCGACTTAGAGGCGATTCGATTTATTGCTGACTACATAATCGAATCGGACCTCAGATATTATATTGTACATACTCTTAATCCCGATATAATAATGGGCACATATACTTAATATTCATTTATTTGATTTACCAATGGGCGAGATTTATAGATTAAATCGATAGACTCGGTAAGTTGGGAAATGATATTATTTATATGGTGTGTCGTTGATTATTGGAGGAAACCGTGTCCTATATATTAGGATGATGATGTCCCCTTGAGGAGCTCATAAGGTTCATCATGTAAACCCTGCAGGGGGACTTGGTCCGACATGATGAAAAGGTTGAGTGGTACTACTTATGGAGTTAGATGTTGATTAATTAATGGTCAGTAAATTAATTAATCGATGGACATTTGAGATCTTAAACATGGAGAGAAAATGTACAAATAATATATGGAGCCCATATTAACTTATGGGAGTTGGTGAGGTAGATCAATGATAAACCTTTAGTGGATTGGATTATCATTAATGGATCAGACTTTATGTGGGCTTGATCCATGGGTGGCCAAGATCCAACTCCTCCTCATGGTCCCTAATGTAGCCTATTATCACCTCATAAAGCTTAGATCCAATGGATAGAAACAAAACTCTAGATCCAAAGGTAGAGATTAAATCTCTAAGATCTGACTGTTGAGATTAAATCTCTAGATCCGACGGTTGAGATTAAATCCCTAGAACCAATGCTGGAGATTAAAAGGAGGCTTATCCCTAACTCTATAAAAGGAGAGCAAGGGGTTGGCATGGAGAATAATCCAAGAGGAGCTAGGGTTTTGGGCAGCAAGGTTTGGAAGCTAGGGTTTAGGGGTTGGCGGCACAAAATAAGGAATGTAATTCCTTTCTTCTTCTTCCTTCAAGGTGGTCGGCGTCCAGCAGGTTTTTCCATCTTTTTCTAGCCATTGTCCGGCATCCAAACTGTTAGTCAAAGCCCTAAAGCCAATCATGTGATGATTTTTGTATGGACTTTATTGTATCATATTCCTATTTATAAAGGCATGGTTATTATATTTACTTGTATTGGTGCCAAATAACTAAATATAATAATGTCCTTGAGTAGTAGGTTCTTATCTATATCAATCGATTGGTTGAATCGATAATGAGATGATATAGAGAACACTACTCTTAATCATTCCTAGTCGAGTTTTAACATTTAGGGACAATGTTAATGCGTAGAGACTAGCATGTAGGTCAACATGATGACTTGATCTCACAAGTCATGGATATGAGATATCAAGTTGACACATGGGTATGCATTGGAGAATGTATATTGAATGACCCGCCATGAGAAAGTATCATGGATCGTTATATGAGTGTCATATACTTTCTCATGTGGCTATTAGTATGACTATTAGTCCTTAGACCTGAAGTCACCCTGGTTCCCTACATAAGGAGTTGCATACTTTGGCTTCGTCAAACGTCACCCGTAAATGGGTGGACTATAAAGGCGATTACTGAGTATGTAACAAATTATGCGGAGGGATGTGAGTGATGTAGATGGGATCTATGCCTCCTATATGACGGGAGTGGCATCGATATTCTTGATAGAGTGAGACCATGAAGTGCATGACCATGCCCAAATGAGTTAATATGAGATATTGAGCTCATTTGATTAGAGTGAGTCTACTTGGAGTTCAAGATTTAGATTGTACCGAGGATGACACGGTCTATGCCTCGATTGGTCAATATAGATGTCAAGGATAGAGGGACAATGTCACATATTGTGAGAGTCACAATTAGTAGTCACAAAGGTGATGTTGGAGCTCAACATTCTTGTAACTTGGGTAGGAATGATGTGTTGCTAGATACCGCTCATTGCTTATGTTCCTAAATCGGTTTAGGGACATTTCCAACGTTACAAGAACCTATAGGGTCACACACATAAGAGCAATTAGATGGATATTAGGTTCATATGATGAACCATGAGGATTAGGTTCATGGGATGAACCAAATTGGATTAAGAGTAATCCAAATTAGACTAATTGAGTTAGACTCAAGTTGATTCAAGTGTTGAATGAGTCTAATTTAGATTTGATTCATCAAATCAATTTAAATTAATGAATAAAGATTCATTAAATTAAATTGACTTGAGTCAAGTGGTTAGATTTGATCAACCATGGGAGATTAGAGGTCAAGATTGACTTGACTTGAGAGGGAAGATGAAAGGTCAAGATTGACTTGACCAAATGCCATGTCATGATGATGATGCTCCACATCATCATTGACTTTGTCAATTGGTGCCACATCATGAGGGAGACCAAGGGTCATGGGAGATACATGCATGCATGTAACCCCCTTCCATGAAGTGGCCGGCCACTTTAAAGGTTTTGATGGGGAATTCATTTTGTGAGTTACTCATTCCATCATCTTCAACCTTGGATCATCTTCCTCTCATGCTCTCCTTCTTCTTCCTCATCTTGCCGAGATCTTCTAGGAGTGCTAGCACACTCAAGTTTATCTCTTTCTCCACCTATTTCTTGTGTGGATACCAATAGAAGAGTGTGCACTTGACACTCTCGAGTTCCGGCGAACTTTTGGACGAGCGGGATAAGCGAAGGGCATCACTACGAGGGTAATGATCTAACCTCTTCGATCTAAGGTAGATCTAGGGTTTTTAGTAAGCACATACATGTTTTATTTTAATATATCTTTGCACGGATCCGTGGCCGGGGATTCCGAGGTTTCCGCAACTCAAAAAGCGGTTTTTGCGGCTCGGAAAAGTCCAACAGTGGTATCAAAGCCACGTGCGAAGCATGTATGTGTTTCGTTTTTGTAGTTTTTATATTAGAAATAAAAATTACAGATTTATATGTTTCTGTAAATTTACTATTTTTATAGAATTTTTGGGTATTTTTCTCGTAGAGTCGAAGCAACGAGTGTTGGGACACTCGTAGGCTTCAACCGTCGAGAAAAACTCTCAGAATCGGCGAGTTCTCGCTTTAGGTTTTTGGGAAAGTGACTTAAGTCACTGTAAGATCATTGTAGGGACACTCGCGAAGTTTATTTTGCGAGTAGGGGCGCTTCCCCAATCCCCGAAAGGGGCCTTGTCCCGCGATCGCGCCCGGAAACCGCTTAGCGGGACCGTTACGGAGAGGTGACTCATAAATTTAAAATAAATTAGGAAAAATTATAGAAATTTTCTGTAAAAATATATAATTTAGAATTATGTATAATTCTGTGATTGTCATGGCCCAATGACCCCAATTTGATTGGATTATGTGTGTTGTAATTCATAATACGGCTTGCGTGCCGTTTTGTGGTTGTGCGTGTTGTAAAGTGTATGCGACCTGCGTGTCGTACCTCTTCTTTTGATATTCTAGTTGTAAATAGTTTTAGAATCGAATGTAACTCGAGTTTCATATTTGTAATGTACAAAAATGGAGTGGTGGAAAGTCCACTTGAAGACGAGCTTACGAGAAGGGTGACGATGACACATGGCGGTCAAAGGGAGCGTTTGGAGAAGCCGCTAGCCTTAGGTTGACCGTTCGATCTTCTCATTGGCTTGAGAAGATCGTAGTAGGGCCATGACTATATCACATTTAATTTTATATATATATATATATATATATATATATATATATATATATATATATTTATTTATTTGATTTTGCTTGTATGTATGTGATGCATGCTAGTAGAATAATGCTTGTATGTATATGATGCATGCTAGGATAATTTTCTTGTATGTATATGATGCATGCTAGAACAATGATTGTATGTATGTGATGCATGCTAATATAGGATAATAAAGGCCTAAATGTGTATAAGATACACATTACGATTAGATTAGATCATAATCGAATCAACTCAAAAATGCCTACCAAGCCTTGATACCCATCACTACCTCGATCATTTGTTGTTGTTGAATCTGCCAAAGTAGAGCAACGCATATTATCTTGGTAGGGTGCGGAGGGACAATCTTGGTCCTGCCTATCACACTTGGGTTAGAGTAAGCTCAATTAGATTGAGCAAAACTAGTTAACTCAATTGGATCGAGTAGAACTATAGGCATATTCCAATCATTGGAAAGATAGGTTAAGATCGCATTTACACTAAATCTTAGGCGATTTAGCCAAAGCTAACTCAAGGTCTTTTGTAAATGTGAGTCTTGATCCTATAAACAAGAGTTGCATAGAGATGTAATCGGTAATGTGTTACCCACCGATTGTACTAAGTCTTGGGCGATTTAGCCAAAGCTAACTCAAGGCTTAGTATGATGCGGATCTTGTCCCACAAGAATTATAGCTAGTTTGTATGAATCTAGTAATGTGGTTTGACTACATCCATAACTTGATTCAACAAAATTCCTATAATTCAGTGGAAGCATCATTTGATTAAAGGCCTAATTAAATGATAAAAGGAATATGATATTAATTCTCTGCATTGTATGTTGTAGATAACTATGTCGACAAACACGAACACTCTCTTTCTGCATTCTGTCCTTGAAAAGGACAAGCTCAATGGAGCAAATTTCTTGGACTGGTACAGAAACCTGATAATTGTTCTCACCCAAGAAAGAAAGATGTTCGTTCTGGAGCAGCCCATTCCGGAGGCACCTCCTGCCACTGCCTCGCGAGCTGACAAAGATGCTTACAAGAAGCATCAAGATGATGCATTAGATGTGTCATGTCTAATGCTCGCGACAATGAACTCTGAGCTTCAGAAGCAACACGAGTTCATGAATGCTTATGATATGGTTGGACATCTTCGTCAACTATATCAAGGACAAGCAAGGCATGAGAGATATGAAGTCTCTAAGGCATTATTTGGGTCAAAAATGCAAGATGGGACTCCCGTAGGTCCATATGTACTCAAAATGATTGGGTACGTAGAAAACCTACAAAAGGCTGGGATTCTCACTTGGCCAAGAGCTGACCACTGACCTAATCTTGCAATCTTTGCCACAAGCCTACAATCAATTTGTCATAAATTATAACATGAATGAAATTGATAAGCCACTGCCTGAGATGCTCAGCATATTGAGAACTACTGAGCTAAACCTTAAGAAGGGAAAATATGACACCATTTTGATGGTGCAGAAGAAGAAAGGCAAGGGCAAGCCTAAAGGTAAGGGAAAGTCCCAAGCCAAGGGCAAAGGCAAAGAACTTAAACCCAAAGGAGGGGTAGCCAAGGAAGGGGCTTGCTTCCACTGCAAGGAAGCAGGACACTGGAAGCATAACTGCAAGGCAAACCTGGAAGATCTTAAGAAGAAGAGAAGTGAGACTTCTACTTTAGGTATAAATGTTATAGAAGTCAATCTATCTATTTCTTCATCATGGGTATTAGATACCGGATGTGCATCTCACATTTGTACCAATGTGCAGGGGCTGAGAAATAGCAGGGCATTGACAAAGGGCGAGGTGGACCTACAAGTAGGCAATGGAGCAAGGGTTGCTGCTGTTGCTGTAGGAACTTATGATCTATCTCTGCCCTCTGGGCTTGTACTAGAATTAGATGAATGTTGTTATGTGCCTTCTTTAACTAAGAACATCATTTTAGTTTCTTGTTTGGACAAGAAAGGTTTTTCATTTATAATAAAGAACAAATATTGTTCAGTTTATTTAAATGATATGTTCTATTGTAGTGCACCTCTAATGAACGGACTCTACTTTCTAGACTTAGAGAGCCCTATCTATAACATAAGTACCAAGAGGTTCAAGAATATTGAGTTGAACCAAACCTATCTCTGGCATTGTCGCTTAGGTCACATAAATGAGAGTCGCTTATCTCAGCTCTATAAGGATGGGCTGCTAGACTCATTTGATTTTGAATCATATGAGACATGCGAATCTTGCCTTTTAGGAAAGATGACAAAGACTCCCTTTAGTGGACACAGCGAAAGAGCAACAGATTTATTAGGACTTATACATAGTGATGTATGTGGCCCTTTCAATGTTGCTGCTAGAGGTGGTTAGAGATACTTCATTACATTTACTGATGATTTCAGTAGATATGGTTATGTGTATCTTATGACACATAAATCAGAATCCTTTGAAAAGTTCAAATAATTCAAGAATGAAGTACAAAACCAGCTTGGCAAGAGTATTAAGATACTTCGATCAGATCGAGGTGGTGAATACCTTAGCCATGAGTTTCGTGACTATCTAGCTGAGTGTGGGATTCTATCCCAACTCACTCCTCCTAGAACACCACAGTGGAATGGTATATCCGAAAGGAGGTATCGTACCCTATTAGATATGGTACGATCTATGATGAGTCACACAGATCTTCCTATATCCTTTTGGGGATATGCTCTAGACACAGCAGCATTTACCCTTAACCGTGTACCATCCAAGGCTGTGATAAAGACACCATATACGATATGGACAGGGAGAAATCCCAAGATGTCTTTCATGAGGATTTTGGGTTGTGAGGCTTACGTTCGACATCAAGTCTCAGACAAACTGGGACCCAAATCTGATAGGTGCTATTTTGTTGGATATCCCAAGGATACAAAGGGATATTACTTCAACATTCCTAGTCAGCACAAAGTGTTTGTGGCAAAGACTGGGGTTTTTCTAGAAAGGGATTTTGTTTCTAGAAAAACTAGTGGGAGTACCTTTGATCTTGAAGAAATTCAAGATAAGGACCATAGCACTGAGGCCTTGATGGAGGCTGAACGGGAACCACAAAGTGTTGTGGGTGATGAGGTTGTTGCACAAAGAGTTGTGGAACAACCACCTGTTCAGGTAGACCTACCTCTTCGCATATCTGATAGGGTACGTCATCAGCCTGAGAGATACTCATTTCTCTTGTCTGACCATGATGACGTAATGCTCATTGAGAATGAGCCTACCTCTTATCAGGAAGCTGTGATGAGCCCAGATTCTGAGAAATGGCTAGAGGCCATGAGATCCGAGATGAAATCCATGTACACCAACCAAGTATAGACTTTGGTTGATCCACCTGAAGGGGTCAAACCCATTGGGTGTAAGTGGGTCTTTAGGAGAAAGACTGACATGGATGGACTTACGCATACCTATAAGGGCCGATTGGTGGCTAAAGGTTTCAAGCAAATTCATGGTATTGACTATGATGAAACCTTTTCTCCAGTGGCGATGTTTAAGTCCATTCGGATCTTGCTTGCTATTGCAGCATACCACGATTATGAGATATGGCAGATGGATGTCAAAACCGCATTTTTGAATGGAAACTTACTCGAGGATGTGTACATGACACAACCTGAGGGTTTTGTAGATCCACAGCATAGTGGGAAAGTATGCAAGCTGCAAAGGTCCATTTATGGACTAAAGCAAGCTTCTCGGAGCTGGAATCTTCGATTCGATGATGCGATCAAACAGTTTGGTTTCATCAAGAATGAAGATGAACCCTGTGTCTACAAGAGGGTTAATGGGAACTCAGTTGTCTTCCTTGTATTGTATGTGGATGACATACTACTCAATGGGAATGACATCCCTTCGCTACAGTCTGTGAAGACTTAGCTAGGGACGTGCTTCTCAATAAAGGACTTAGGTGAAGCAGCCTGTATTATAGGAATTAAGATCTATAGAGATAAGTTTAAGAGATTTCTTGACCTAAGTCAGAGTACATACATTGCCACGGTATTACTACGGTTTGCCATGCAGAATTCCAAGAAAGGACTTCTGCCGATGTCACATGGTGTGAGTCTTTCGAAGACTCAAAGTCCCTCTTATAGTGAGGAGAGAGACCGCATGGATAAGATCCCTTACGCATCTACTATAGGATCTATCATGTACGCCATGCTGTGTACTGGACCTGATGTCTCGTATGCTTTGAGCATGACGAGTAGGTACCAGTCAGATCCAGGTGAGCGTCACTGGATAGCAGTCAAGAATATTCTTAAGTACTTGAGAAGGACTAAAGAATATTTCTTGATATTTGGAGGTGATGAGGAGCTAGCTGTAAAGGGTTACAGCGATGTCAGCTTCCAAACTGAACAGGATGATTACAGATCGCAGTCAGGGTTCGTGTTTTTCTTGAATGGTGGCGTTGTGAGCAGGAAGAGTTCGAAGCATGACACAGTTGTTGATTCTACAACAGAAGCCGAGTATATCGCTGCATCTGAGGCAGCAAAGGAAGAAGTTTGGATCCGCAAGTTCATTACTGAGCTTGGGGTGGTTCCTAGCTTTGCAGATCCTATAGAGCTCTATTGTGACAACAATGGAGCGATTGCACAGGCTAAGGAACCTCACTCACACCAGCGGACCAAACACATACTACGGCGCTTCCATCTCATTCGAGAGATCATCGATAAAGGAGATGTGAAGATTTGCAGAGTACCCACAGAGGCTAACATCACAGATCCCTTGACCAAGACTTTGGCACAGAAAAAGCATGATGGTCACACTAGGTCATTGGGTATTAGATACTATGGTGATTGGCACTAGTGCTAGTGGGAGATTGTTAGTCAAAGCCCTAGAGCCAATCATGTAATGATTGTTGTATGGACTTTATTGTATCATATTCCTATTTATAAAGGCATGGTTATTATATTTACTTGTATTGGTGCCAAATAACTAAATATAATAATGTCCTTGAGTAGTAGGTTCTTATCTATATCAATTGATTGGTTGAATCGATAATGAGATGATATAGAGAACACTACTCTTAATAATTCCTAGTCGAGTATTAACATTCAGGGACAATGTTAATGCGTAGAGACTAGCATGTAGGTCAACATGATGACTTGATCTCACAAGTCATGGATATGAGATATCAAGTTGACACATGGGTATGCATTGGAGAATGTATATTGAATGACCCGCCATGAGAAAGTATCATGGATAGTTATATGAATGTCATATACTTTCTCATGTGGCTATTAGTATGACTATTAGTCCTTAGACCTGAAGTCACCATGGTTTCCTACATAAGGAGTTGCATACTTTGGCTTCGTCAAACGTCACCCGAAAATGGGTGGACTATAAAGGCGATTACTGGGTATGTAACAAATTATGCGGAGGGATGTGGGTGATGTAGATGGGATCTATCCCTCCTATATGACGGGAGTGGCATCGATATTCTTGATAGAGTGAGACCACGAAGTGCATGGCCATGCCCAAATGAGTCAATATGAGATATTGAGCTCATTTGATTAGAGTGAGTCTACTTGGAGTTCAAGATTTAGATTGTACCGAGGATGACACGGTCTATGTCTCGATTGGTCAATCTAGATGTCAAGGATAGAGGGACAATGTCACATATTATGAGAGTCACAATTAGTAGTCACAAAGGTGATGTTGGAGCTCAACATTCTTGTAATGATGTGTGTTAGTAATATATGAGAGATGTCCTAAGGCAATCGCCTTATGTATGAACCATTTATATGATAAATGAAGATTTACTATTTGAGTGTACATGTTTTATGTATTTGATTGGATCTTAAACTCATTTACTGAATGTCCACGATACGATTCACAGCATGAGAGAATTTGTGATTGGATCACAACTAGTGAGTATCTCTACATGTGTAATTGTGATGTATCGGAATTATACCTAGTCGATGAATTGATGGATCTGGACACCATCAATTCTGTTGAGACTAGCACGAGGTATACTCCTTGGTGTATCCAAGCAGCTGATTCTCACTGGCTAGAGACATAGTGATGTCCGGAGTTAATCGTGGATGCTAGTTATGGTAACTAGTTCATTGGAGTGACCAGCCGTAAGACTTCATATGGTTCTCTGCATATATAGATATGTCAATGAAGTTCTTACTGTGGCTTAAGTGCGATGTTCCTTTGACTTGCGGTATTCAAGTCATCTTGATCATGGAGACTTATGCTTTGACATCTTAAGCAAACATCTCTAAGGAGATGTGGACTCGGGATGATTGGGTATAAGTCGAAGTGATCGAAGGTGTTTGAATAGCCTATAAAGGATTCACCACTCCTTGCGAGGAGATGTATACCCATGGCCTCTCGTCGGATTGTTACTAAAGTCTTTGGCCAAAGCATTACATGTTTAGAGTAAGGTACTCTTCGATACATGTGGAGTAACTAGAATCCGTAGGACGAGGAAATGATACTTGGGCTAGGTGTGACGTAGTCGACCTAGTGAGGGTGACACAATAGACCATGTCACGAACCAAGTGGGTATAAGATGAGTGAAGGAATGGGGCACGATTCATTCGAAGCTCGAAGGGTTTGAGAAATAGTTACGGATCAACCGTTGATCTTTTCGATTAATTGGGGATCATGATGTACTACTAGGTGCCACTCATGATCGTTCTATAATTAATGGTTAATTATAGACGGCCAACATAAACCGAGAACCTATTTGGTCACACGCACAGCGAGTGTAATCCAAAGGATCTAAAATGAGCTTGAGAATGGGATTCTCAGACCGAGAGAAACTATGTTTGGTTGGACCAAACATAAAGCGAGCATGAAATTGTTTCAGTCGCAATGGAAGCGTGGATGGGCCGTGTCTTATGAAGACATAATGGATGGACCAAAATGGTTTGGTTCTAATCCAATGGATGAGAATAAACCAAAGGGTTTGGTTTATATTAAACGAATGAACCAAAGGTTGGTTCGGTTCGTTTTAACTTACAATAAACCATCATGGTTTGGTTTATTTTAACTTATCTTAATGGAGCGGGTTAACGGGCTTTATGGATATGATCCATTAACCATTAAGAGAATTAGTTCTCTATAAAAGTGGGCATAAGGGATTGTTAAACCCTAACTAATCCAAACCCTAGCCGCCCCTTGAGTTGCCGCCCACTCCTTGGAGGAGTTAATTGGCGCCAACCCTAAAGCTGCCGCCGCCCAGCTTTGTGCCGCCGTCCAAGACCCTTTCCGGCATCCAAGCTCCAGCCGGTGAACCTCCGGCGACCCTCCGGTGATCTCCTATAGGTTCGGCATCAAGGTGAGCTTTTTCTCTCCTTGTTTTGGCCGGCGCCTACTCCTCCACCAAGCTGTCCAGTTTTCTGGACAGCTTCTTCTCCTCTCGTCGGAGCGTCGTTTGGACGATGGTTAGTCCTCCGACAGCGGCTAACATACCGGGAATTTGATCTCCGGTAATCCTCTGAGATGGAGGACGAAGGATTCGTCAAACGGTTGACGAATACCTCTCCGGAGAAGCAAGTTTTGAGAACTCGTTTTAGGATCCGAATTTGGATACGGATCGTGATCATCTCTCGATCACGTCGTCTTCAACACGAGGCTAGTAACCCGTACGAAGACGAAGCTCGTGACTTAGCGAAGTCATCCCGAGGAGCTCGGCGTGGATACGGATAGAGACGATTCTTACGAGGATCGTTCCGGTTGATGACGTTCCCGCTACACGTCATACGGAAGGTATAACGTAGTTTTATTTCCTTTTATTGCAAATTTTAATTTACGGTTATGTCTACACTTGTTGTAATAGCATGCGTGTGTTGTGTGTGTTGTAATAAATATAGATTTATTAATTTTAATTGCTTCCGCTGTGCTCATGTTTACGAAACATGATCGAACACACACTGCCTTGCATCAAAACCCAGTGATGTATCGAGCCCAGGTTGTGTTTCGACATAATCGTAAAAATGGTTTTGTGATAGTCATAATGTATTTCTGGAAGTTTTCTAAATTTTGGAAATTTAGAAGTATTTATGGAAATTTTTCAATTTTGGAAAGTCTAGAAGTATTTATGGAAATCTTCCACTTTTGGAAAGTTGGAAGTATTTATGGAAATTGATATTTTCCATAAATAAAATATTTGATTAGATTCTGGAAATTTGTTTCCTAATTTAATCATGATTTGATTTGGGAAATCAAATCTTAAAATATTTTATTTCCATAAGTAGTTTTAATGATTTAGGAAATTGGTTTCCTAAATAGATTTTCCTTAATCAAATAATTCCATGAATAAAATATGTGATTAGATTTGGAAATTTGTTTCCTAATTTAATTATGATTTGATTTGGAGAATCAAATCTTAAACATATTTTATTTCCATAAATAGTTATGACATATAAGGAAATATATACATGACATAATTGTATGCCATGTAATTGCATTAGATGCATAACATTATGCCATGCGTGTCGTGACATGTAGATGTATGTCATGTATGCCATGCCATGTAGATAATAGTTATTTGCATGCAAAGAGGATGAGACATAAAAACCCTAACTCAATATTAAAGCCTACACCTTCCATTAATATGGTTAGAACCAGAGTTACATTTCTTGTTTGGGTTGTTGGACTCACTCAAGCCCGCTCGAACTGAACATGTTCAAATCATTGGAATAGTTTAACTCTAATATGGTAAGAGTCAGAGGTCAATCGTTAGTTTGGGTTGTTGGACTCACTCCAAGCCTGGCTAATTGGTTGAATGCGCTCTAACCATATTAAAACTATGTCCTGATTAATGGGTTGGCTTTAACCTGGAGCATCGATTTGTTGGACTCACTCCAAGGTCGATGTGAAGAGAGGTGAAGTTGGGTGCTATGCATATGATGCATACTTGTTAATGTGTTAACAACCCAATGTATGTGTAAACATTCAATTAGTTGATAGCACATTGTGATAGTTACATATACATGATATGTAATCGGTATACTTGATACCCACCATCATAGCTAAGAATGGCTTGTTGGACTAACTCCAAGGTTGTTCTTATCTATGATGGATATCGATTCGGAGATGGACCTACGATCTCGAAGTGATTTTGGGGATTTTGAAATTCGAAAAATGAATGGGATTTATAAATGTATATTGATGCATTTTAAAATCATTTTCTCATATATGCTCGTTTTGTATTTCTAGGTCAATAAATTGATCATGACGTCTTTGAATTTGCACACTATTTTGGATTCAACAAAGTAGTGGGCCTAACTTCTGGGTGGCTTAGAAACACGAGAATTGTTCTCAAGGCGGAAAAGCTTGCATATGTCCTTGAAGAGCCTCTTCGACCCGTCCTAAGGGCGATGCAACTCGGACCAAATGTTGGTCTATCGAAGCATGTGGCGGATTACTGGCGAGTTGCATCATGCTAGCGGCGATGGTACAGTGCGAGCGGCATGAGCATATGGATGCTAATACTAGTCTTCCATCTTCATGAGTTGTTCGATGAGCAAGCGAGATCCGAAAGGTTCGAGGTCTCTAGGCTCCTCTTCACTACGAAGATGCAGAAGGTTAAATGCATAGTGCAGTTTGTGCTAAAGATGAGCGCAGGTACATCGGCGGCTAGCTACCCTCGGTTTTGTGATGGATCATGAGTTAAGTATTGACTTAATTGCATTGTTTGCCCAAGAGTTTCGCAATTTGTGATGAACTATCGGATGAACAAATTGGAATCCACCATTCGAGCTCCTCGATATCTTTGAAGGCTATGGAGCCTTACGTGAAGCATGAGGAGAAAGGCGGTTACATTAGTTGATTCCTCGAAGAAAGGTTCTAAGAGGAAGGCAAAAGAACGAGAAGAAAGGAAAGAAAAAGGCAAAGAAGGCGGAACTAGCGCAAAGGGCACTTGCCATCATTGTGGCAAGGAAGGCCCTTGGCGAAGAAAGCTGCAAGATTTATCTTGAGTCCATGAAGAAGAAGAAGGCATCCGATGCCCCATCCTCTTCAGGTATCTTCGTTATTGATTGTCATTCTATTTCCTTAGACACTTGGGTATTGGATACTGGGTGTGGCTCACATATATGTAATGACATACAGGGGCTAAGGAATAGAAGAAGACTTGTCAGAGGAGAGTCAAATTTGCGAGTTGGCAATGGAGCAAAGGTTCTTTCTGATCGCCATCGGAACTTATTCTTTGAAGCTCCTAGTGGACTAGTCTTAGGCTGGACAATTGCTATTATGTTCCTTCTCTAATAAAGAACATTGTTTCTATTTCTGCTTAAATAGAAATGGTTTCCATTTAACGTTTAGTAACAATTGTTGTTATATAACTTTGAATGGCGTACTTTATGGGCTGGAACTTTGAGTAATGGCATTTATCGTTGGGCGTATCGGTGACATTTTCAATATCGAAGCGAGCAACAGCGTGCTCGAAAGGATAATCAAATAGACTCCTATATGTGGCATTGTCGTCTTGGCCATATAAGCGAAGCGCATGTCAAGATTACCGATGTGGAATTCGGAATCGTTTGAATTGGATTCATACGATACATGCGAATCATGCTTAAAAGGCAAGATGACTAAGTTACCTTTCTTTGGAAAAGGTGAGCGAGTGGGAGAGTTACTAGGTCTAGTACATCTTGATGTATGTGGACCTATGTCAACTCAAGCATTAGGAGGCTATAGCTACTTCATTACCTTCAGATGATCACTCACGGTTTGGGTATGTGTTCTTGATGAAACACAAGTCTGAAGCCTTTGAAAGGTTCAAAGAATTCAGAAATGAAGTAGAGAAACAACATGACAAAGTATTAAAATACTTGATCGGATCGAGGTGGTGAATACTTAAGTCAAGAGTTTCTTGATTATCTAGAGACAATGGCATATTGTCTCAATGGACTCCGCCCTATACACCCTGACATAATGGTGTATCGAGGCGTACTTAGGACCTTGTTGGACATGGTCAATGATGAATCATGCGACTCTTCCCAGATCCTTTTAAGTTATGCACTTGCCATTTGTTACTTGTTAAGCGAATGCCTACCAAGGTAGTCTCTACTACTCCATATGAGATATGGGCTAGTAAGAAACCTCATGTATCTTACTTGAAGATATGGGGTTGTCTGCTTATGTGAAAGGATGTCGGACAAATTGGATGCTAAGTCGATAAATGTCTATTTATTGGATACCCTAAGGAAACAAGAGGTTACTAATTCTATCATCCCTGTGGAACAAAGGTGTTTGTTTCAAGGCATGTTGTGTTCTAGAGAAAGAGTTTCTCTTGCAAGAAAGCGTGGGAGTGTCGTCGAGCTTGAGGAGGCTCGAGAGACTCAAATAGACATTGATGAGATACACGGTGAAGCCTGACAAATGACAACTCATAGTGATGAGCAATCGGCTGGACCTATTGTAACACCACATCTTCGTAGATCTGGTAGAACACGCAATATTCCTGAGAGATATGGATTTCTCGTAAGTGAATCGAACGACGTGTTACTCATTGATGATGAGGAGCCTACCAATTATGAAGAAGTGCTGACAAGTTCAGAAAGGGATAAGTGGCTTGGTGCCATGAAGTCGAAAATGGATTCCATGTATGAAAACCAAGTTTGGTACTTGGTTGACCCACCTGAAGGCATAAAGCCTATAGGGTGCAAGTGGGTTTTCAAGAAGAAAACCAACATGGATGGTAATGTGATTACCTATAAGGCTAGATTGGTGGCGAAAGGATATCGTCAAAAGCAAGGTGTTGATTATGACGAAACCTATTCGCTTGTAGCTATGCTTAAATCCATTCGGATGCTCCTGGCCATAGCGGCTCATTATGATTATGAGATATGGCAGATGGATGTGAAAATAGCTTTCCTTAATGGAAACCTGCTCGAGGACGTGTATATGATACAGCCTGAGGGTTTCACATCGGTTGATAAAACCAAGGTATGCAAATTGCGACGATCCATTTATGGATTGAAGCAAGCATCCAGGAGCTGGAATATCCATTTTGATGAGAGGATCAAAAGGTTTGATTTCTCGCAAAATCCAGACGAACCTTGTGTGTACAAGAAGGTTAGTGAGAGTGCAGTCGTGTTCCTAGTATTGTATGTCGATGACATATTACTTATAGGAAACGATATGTCAATCTTACAGTCAGTTAAGGTTTGGTTATCCAAGACATTCTCCATGAAAGACCTGGGAGAAGCAACCTACATCCTTGGGATTAAGATCTATAGAGATAGATCGAAACGGTTGCTTGGTCTTTCGCAGTCTACATATATAGACCGAGTGCTAAAGAGGTTTAGCATGTCGGAATCCAAGAAAGGTTATCTACCCATCAGGCATGGGGAACACCTTTCGAAGTCTATGTGTCCGCGCACAGAAGACGAGAGGATTTGCATGAGTAAGATTCCCTATGCATCCGCAATAGGATCTATCATGTATGCTATGTTATGTACGAGGCCCGATGTATCGTACGCTCTGAGTGTCACGAGCAGATACCAATCCGATCCAGGAATGGATCATTGGGCGGCTGTTAAGACGATCCTTAAGTACTTGAGAAGAACTAAGGATGTGTTCCTAATATATGGAGAAGGGGACATGGTGATACGCGGGTATACGGATGCGGCTTCGAGACGGACAAGGATGATTCGGTCTCGATCTCACCGATACGTGTTCACCTTGAATAGGGGCGCAGTGAGTTGGAAAAGTTCCAAACAAGACACTGTAGCGGATTCTACCAGGCGAGAATATATTGCGGCGGGCGAGCAAAGGAAGCGGTTTGGATCAAGAAGTTCGTTCATGAACTTGGTGTGATTCCGGCCATTGTTGAAGCAATACCGGTCTACTGCGACAATAATGGAGCAATTGCACAGGCGAAAGAGCCAAGGTCTCATCAACGATCCAAACATGTGCTTCGCCGCTATCATCTTATCAGAGAGATCATAAGTAGGAACGAAATACAAATCGAGAAAATTCCCACTGAAAGGAACTTAGCGGATCCTTTGACTAAAGCATTACCTCAAAGTAAGTTTGAGGGTCATGTTAGAGCTTATGGTATTGGATACCGTAGCGATTGGCATTAGGCCAAGTGGGAGTCTGTTAGTAATATATGAGAGATGTCCTAAGGCAATCGCCTTATGTATGAACCATTTATATGATAAATGAAGATTCACTATTTGAGTGTACATGTTTTATGTATTTGATTGGATCTTAAACTCATTTACTGAATGTCCACGATACGATTCACAGCATGAGAGAATTTGTGATTGGATCACAACTAGTGAGTATCTCTACATGTGTAATTGTGATGTATCGGAATTATCCCTAGTCGATGAATTGATGGATTTGGACACCATCAATTCTGTCGAGACTAGCACGAGGTATACTCCTTGGTGTATCCAAGCAGCTGATTCTCACTGGCTGGAGACATTGTGATGTCCGGAGTTAATCGTGGATGCTAGTTATGGTAACAAGTTCATTGGAGTGACCAGCCGTAAGACTTAATATGGTTCTCTGAATATATAGATATGTAAATGAAGTTCTTACTGTGGCTTAAGTGCGATGTTCCTTTGACTTGCGGTATTCAAGTCATCTTGATCATGGAGACTTATGCTTTGACATCTTAAGCAAACATCTCAAAGGAGATGTGGACCCGGGATGATTGGGTATAAGTCGAAGTGATCGAAGGTGTTTGAATAGCCTATAAAGGATTCACCACTCCTTGCGAGGAGATGTATACCCATGGCCTCTCGTCGGATTGTTACTAAAGTCTTTGGCCAAAGCATTACATGTTTAGAGTAAAGTACTCTTCGATACATGTGGAGTAACTAGAATCCGTAGGACGAGGAAATGATACTTGGGCTAGGTGTGACGTAGTCAGCCTAGTGGGGACTGACACAATAGACCATGT
The DNA here is from genome assembly GCA_025175895.1 of Wurfbainia villosa. Classification (NCBI taxonomy): domain Eukaryota; kingdom Viridiplantae; phylum Streptophyta; class Magnoliopsida; order Zingiberales; family Zingiberaceae; genus Wurfbainia; species Wurfbainia villosa. Next base: position 6,848,468 of record CM046003.1, on the reverse strand, counting down.
CCTGAACCAAGTGGGTATAAGATGAGTGAAGGGAATGGGGCACGATTCATTCGAGCTACTGAAGGGTTTCAGAAATAGTTCTGGATCAACCGTTGATCTTTTTGGTTAATTGGGGATCATGATGTACTACTAGGTGCCACTCATGATCGTTCTATAATTAATGGTTAATTATAGACGGCCAACATAAACCGAGAACCTATTTGGTCACACGCACAACGAGTGTAATCCAAAGGATTTAAAACGAGCTTGAGAATGGGATTCTCAGACCGAGAGAAACTATGTTTGCTTGGACCAAACATAAAGCGAGCATGAAATTGTTTCAGTCGCAATGGAAGCGTGGATGGGCAGTGTCTTATGAAGACATAATGGATGGACCAAAATGGTTTGGTTCTAATCCAATGGATGAGAATAAACCAAAGGGGTTGGTTTATATTAAACGAATGAACCAAAGGTTGGTTCGGTTCGTTTTAACTTAAAATAAACCATCATGGTTTGGTTTATTTTAACTTATCTTAATGGAGCGGGTTAACGGGCTTTATGGATATGATCCATTAACCATTAAGAGAATTAGTTCTCTATAAAAGTGGGCTTAAGGGATTGTTAAACCCTAACTAATCCAAACCCTAGCCCCCCCTTGAGTTGCCGCCCACTCCTTGGAGGAGTTAATTGGCGCCAACCCTAAAGCCGCCCGCCCAGCTTTGTGCCGCCGCGTCCAAGACCCTTGCTCGGCCCAAGCTCCAGCCGGTGAACCTCCGGCGACCCTCCGGTGATCTCCTATAGGTTCGGCATCAAGGTGAGCTTTTCTCTCCTTGTTTTGGCGGCACCTACTCCTCCACCAAGCTGTCCAGTTTTCTGGACAGCTTCTTCTCCTCGTCGGGCGTCGTTTGGGCGGCGGTTAGTGCTCCGACAGCGGCTAACATACCGGGATTTGATCTCCGGTAATCCTCTGAGGTGGAGGACGAAGAGATTCGTCAAGCGGTTGGCGAATACCTCTCGGAGAAGCGAGTTTTGAGAATTCGTTTTAGGATCCGAATTTGGATTCGGATCGTGATCATCTCTCGATCACGTCGTCTTCAACACGAGGCTAGTAACCCGTACGAAGACGAAGCTCGTGACTTAGCGAAGTCATCCCGAGGAGCTCGGCGTGGATACGGATAGAGACGATTCTTACGAGGATCGTTCCGGTTGATGCCGTTCCCGCTACACGTCATACGGAAGGTATAACGTAGTTTAATTTCCTTTTATTGCAAATTTTAATTTACGGTTATGTCTACACTTGTTGTAATAGCATGCGTGTGTTGTGTGTGTTGTAATAAATATAGATTTATTATTTTTAATTGCTTCCGCTGTGCTCATGTTTACGAAACATGATCGAACACACACACGCCGCGGTGCCGGAAACCCAACAATGTGTTGCTAGATACCGCTCATTGCTTATGTTCCTAAATCGGTTTAGGGACATTGCCAACGTTACAAGAACCTATAGGGTCACACACATAAGAGCAATTAGATGGAGATTAGATTCATATGATGAACCATGAGGATTAGGTTCTGGGATGAACCAAATTGGATTTAGAGTAATCCAAATTAGACTAATTGAGTTAGACTCAAGTTGATTCAAGTGTTGAATGAGTCTAATTTAGATTTGATTCATCAAATCAATTTAAATTAATGAATAAAGATTCATTAAATTAAATTGACTTGAGTCAAGTGGTTAGATTTGATCAACCATGGGAGATTAGAGGTCAAGTTTGACTTGACTTGAGAGGGAAGATGAAAGGTCAAGTTTGACTTGACCAAATGCCATGTCATGATGATGATTTGGCATGGCCGGCCAATGATGATGCTCCACATCATCATTGACTTTGTCAATTGGTGCCACATCATGAGAGAGACCAAGGGTCATGGGAGTTACATGCATGCATGTAACCCCCTTCCATGAAGTGGCCGGCCACTTTAGAGGTTTTGATGGGGAATTCATTTTGTTAGTTACTCATTCCATCATCTTCAACCTTGGATCATCTTCCTCTCAAGCTCTCCTTCTTCTTCCTCATCTTGCCGAGATCTTCTAGGAGTGCTAGCACACTCAAGTTTATCTCTTTCTCCACCTATTGCTTGTGTGGATACCAATAGAGGAGTGTGCACTTGACACTCTCGAGTTCCGGCGAACTTTTGGACGAGCGGGATAAGCGAAGGGCGTCGCTACGAGGGTAATGATCTAACCTCTTAGATCTAAGGTAGATCTAGAGTTTTTAGTAAGCACATACATGTTTTATTTTAATATATCTTCGCACGGATCTGTGGCCGGGGATTCCGAGGTTTCCGCAACGCAAAAAGCGGTTTTTGCGGCTGGGAAAAGTCCAACACAAACCTCTCTTCTCCTTCTCCTTGAGTGGTGGAAACAAGGCTTAGGGCTTTCCCTTAGTGTCTTGGTCGGTTTCCATCATCATCTCCTCCTCTTAGTTGGCCGGCGGCAAGGATTCCCCTTGTTGCTTGTTGGTTGGCTATAGGAAGGAGAAGAGCCTTGTTTCTATTCTTCCTCTTTCTTTGGAAGAGCAAGGAAGGAAGATTTTGTTAGGGCAATCTCTTGCCGTAATATGGTTTTGATGGTGTGGCAAAGGGCTTAAGTTAGGTTGGTATGTTTATTTGATATGTGCGTTCGAGTCTTGCAGGACTTAGTAATTCACACATGGAGCCTTGGCGGGTTCACCCTCACAACCTCGGTCCTTGAGTCGGTGAAGGATGACTTTGCGGAAGCCGTGCGCTTGGAGCATCCGAGGGACCGCCGGACGAGATGACTTGAAGTGAAGCCAAGGAAGCAGACTTCGGAGGCAAGAGACGCGAAGGAGCATTGCAGAGTCGTGCGCTTGATGCTGCCAAGGGACGTGGCCGCGAAAGAAGAGAGCTTCGGCGAGGGACTTCGAGTGAGATGAGAGAATGAGTGAAATGTAAGTAGCTCATTAGGTGAACTTGGCCGAATGGCTGAGTGTCGGAGACTTGACCGCAAGGGTTAAGGTTTACCCGACCGCCGAAAACTCAAACTTATGTTAAGTTTGAGTTCACAACTCCGACCGTTAATGGAATGGCGATCGCATGGAGGTCGTGATCACACCTAGCTTGGTGCAAAGGAGAGGCCAATAGTGATTGGTTTTGGCGGCGTAATTCACCGAGGACGAATCGGGTCGTGGATTAGCGGCGTAGCCGTGAACCACGTTATACCATCGTGTTAGCGTTTGTTTTCTTGTATTTCTATTTGCTTGTCTTTATTGTTTCCGTTGCGCTAATTAGTTTTGTAGACGAGCAAATACCGGCATCCAACGAATGAAGGCTATTCACCCCCCCTCTAGCCGGCCATTCGATCCCCAACAAGTGGTATCAGAGCAAAGGAAAGCTTGTCGAGGACTAACCGCCACAACAAGCAACATTCAAAATGGCCGGCTTAAACATCCACCCACCGAAGTTTGACGGTGAATTCTCTTGGTGGAAAAAGAGAATGGAGGTATTCTTCGAGATCGATTTTGATATTATGCTAATAATGGAAAATGTTTTCGAGTTGCCTAGGGATGAAAGGGGTGAACCAATCGAAAAATCACGATGGACTAAGAAGCAAAGAGAGGAGCATCTTGCAAACTCAAAGGCAAAACATCATCTTTTCAATGTGCTCCCTCAACAAGAGATCAACCGGATCGGAGAATGTGCTAGCGCCAAAGAGATGTGGGAGAAGCTTATAGAACTCCATGAAGGCACATCCGAGGCCAAGCTAGCAAGGAGAGATCTCCTCCGCTCCCAACTATCCAATATAAAACTAGAAAAGGGAGAAAAGGTAACCTCACTACACTCTAGGTTTAAAGAAATTTTAATTGGGCTAACAAGTGTAGGTGAGAAGCTATCAAATCGGGACATGCTCATGAAGGCTATAGATGCCTTTCCCCGGTCCTCAAAGTGGAGCTCCATGGTGGACTCCTTCTACATGTCCAAGAACCTAGAAGTGAGTACCTTGGAGGAGTTCTTCTCAACAATGGAGCTCCATGAAACTAGGCTTGAAGGAATACAAGAGGAGCCTAGAATTCAACCCTCAAGAGAAATAGCCTTGATGGCAAACAAGGGGAAGAAGAAGATGGAAGTCCCCTCCTCCTCATCCGATGAAGCCTCTACCTCCTCCATGGATAGCACGGAAGAAGCCTACATGGTAAGGAAGGTAAGGCGTGCATTTAAAAATTTTAGATTTGATAAATCTCATGATAGGAATAGAAGACCAAGGGGGAAGGTCATATGCTACAATTGTCAAGGGGATGGACATATAAGGGATAATTGTCCCCTCCTAAACAAGAGCAAGGAAGAGAAGAAAAATAAAGAAGAAAAGAAGAAGAAAAAGGGGAGCAAGAAAAAGAAGGAAGAAGAGAAGAGGGCAAAGGAAAAGGGAAAGGTCAAAGCATTCAAAGCCAAGACGTGGGATGACCCTTCTTCATCCTCCTCATCCGAAGAAGAAGAGCATGTCTACTCCAATCTTGCATTGATGGCTCTTCATGACTCGGATTGCTCCTCCTCCACCGAAAATGAAGAATCAAGCTCAAGTGGAGAGAGCTCAAGTGAAGGACTATGGAAACTATCGTAACGAAAGCTTCTCCTAAGAAAATAGTTTCCATAATTTCTAGTTTAACTAAGGACTTATTTGGAATGAAAAAGAAAAATAAAAGCATGCTTAATCAAATTAAGGCTTTGAAATATAAGCTAGAAAATGCATGCTTAAATAATAATGATACCTCTTCTTGCCATGATGATGCATGCTCACATGATTATATGCCTTTGTATGTTAATGATGCATGCATAGAGGAAAATAAGACATTAAGAGAAAAGGTAGATCATTTAACCAAAGCCCTAGAGAAATTCACAATTGGCTCAAATACATTGAATATGATTATTGGGAGCCAAAGAGCTAGTTTCAATAAAAAAAGGCCTAGGATATAAAGAGAAGAAAAATGAGAAGGCCTACAAATGCCTAATTGCTAGGGGACAAGATAAGAAGAAAGTAATTGCTAGGAAATGGATCCCCAAGGAGTATTTAGTGAACCCAATAGGCAAAAATCTATTTTGGGTTTCAAAATCCATCCTTAAGGGTTAGGATAATCCTAGGATAGTCAACCATATGGAATTAACCTATATCATATTTTGGTTGACTTAGGATGGCGGGACAACATTTTTAAATAGTGTTGGGTGATGATAATGTGCCCAAAAATAGATAAGAATGTATAAATCATGATGTTTGATGTAATTGTTATATATGTTTGCAATCATGATTTACAATCTTGGTATTTGGCACATAATCATGAGAAATAGGATTTAAATCATGCTTTAGGTGTTATTTGCTATTTATCATCATGTAATACCTAATGCATGATTATAATTTGATGAAAACATGTATTTCATGATCATAAAGTAAAATTAATTCATATATGTCTTTGTGATCATGTAGATTGTTAGGTTGATACTTAACCTTGATAAAATTGCATGAATATAATGGTTAAGTATATACAAATACCCCCTAGGATGCATCTCACACTCACCATAGGCTACCTTGATTGCAAACTTAGCATGAGTGAGATGTTAGGATGATACAAATGTCCACTAGTGCCTATGGCATTTAAATGGTCATTTAAAGTATCAAAATAACAATAATATACCAATCATGGGGAAGGCTTATGTTTAATTCATAGACATATTGCCCAAAGATCATGGTTGGATATTTCATATGTTTTCAAAATAGTTTCTTACCTTAAAATACATGTATTCATGTTTTTGAAACAATTGGATGCAAAACTAGGTGTTAAACTTGATACTAGAATGATCGAAAACCTAGTTGTTTTTAAAGCTTTTGGATTTTTGGAAAATACGTGAAAATATAAATATTTTTCATGAAAAACTATTTTTCCTTTATAGATATACTTAAGAGAAATATGCTCCTCAAATTTTAAAATCAAAATTTGGAATCAATTGTGCATCATTTGCCATACTAATAGCGATCACCTAAAAAACAGTCAAATATTTTCTGTTTTTAGTTTTTTAAATCAATTTGTGGTATTTCCCTCCATTATACTTGATGCCATGAAGTTATAACTTAGTGTTAATCTTTTTGATGGTGTCAAAGGGGGAGAAATAATTATGTTTAAGTTAATTATTTTGGGAGGGGGAAATATATGATAGGGGAGAAAATGAAGTTTCATGGATTAAGGGGGAGTTGCATGTTGTTATATCATGTTTATGTTTACATGCTTTCTTACCTTAGAAATTTATATCAAATGTTTTTACCTAACTTAAACGGATTGCCACACATAAAAAAGGGGGAGATTGTTAGGGCAATCTCTTGCCATAATATGGTTTTGATGGTGTGGCAAAGGGCTTAAGTTAGGTTGGTATGTTTATTTGATATGTGCGTTCGAGTCTTGCAGGACTTAGTAATTCGCACATGGAGCCTTGGCGGGTTCACCCTCACAACCTCGGTCCTTGAGTTGGTGAAGGATGACTTTGCGGAAGCCGTGCGCTTGGAGCATCCGAGGGACCGCCGGACGAGATGACTTGAAGTGAAGCCAAGGAAGCAGACTTCGGAGGCAAGAGACGCGAAGGAGCATTGTAGAGCCGTGCGCCTGATGCTGCCGAGGGACGTGGCCGCTAACGAAGAGAGCTTCGGCGAGGGACTTCGAGTGAGATGAGAGAATGAGTGAAATGTAAGTAGCTCATTAGGTGAACTTGGCCGAATGGCTGAGTGTCGGAGACTTGACCGCAAGGGTTAAGGTTTACCCGACCGCCGAAAGCTCAAACTTATGTTAAGTTTCGATGGGTTATCGCTATGGAATGGCAATGATCGCTGAGGATATCGCGCAGAGTCAATCGTAGTCGACTTCGATGAGGCGCAATGACCGGTGAGGTCCATCAATCGACTGCCAAAGGTTCCGTTGGACTACAATGGTCGTGATCCGACATGTTCGGAGGCCGTTGTAATGGCGGCAATCGACTGCCAAGGGCAGCAGTCGACTGATGGCGACTAACGGGAAGAAATCAACCCTCTCTATAAAAAGAGAGGGTGTGGAGCTTTGGTGGGTTAATGCTCAAGTTCTAAACGACCATCCAAGTGCTCCACAAGATTTAAACTCCTTCTCTTAGCTTTCTTTCATATCCATTGTAAAAGAAGGAGTGCTCTTGATTGTAAAGGTTACCTCCACCTAGCTTGGTGCAAAGGAGAGGCCAATAGTGATTGGTTTTGGCGGCGTAATTCACCGAGGACGAATCGGGTCGTGGATTAGCGGCGTAGCCGTGAACCACGTTATACCATCGTGTTAGCGTTTGTTTTCTTGTATTTCTATTTGCTTGTCTTTATTGTTTCCGTTGCGCTAATTAGTTTTGTAGACGAGCAAATACCGGCATCCAACGAACGAAGGCTATTCACCCCCCTCTAGCCGGCCATTCGATCCCCAACAGATTTTTGATCTAGGAGCTTCAGCTTTTGGTAGATCGTCGCCCACACGACGTCCGAAAAAAGGAAGGTCATACATTCGAAGATCGAGAGGTATATCTATTCTCTATTCTCTTTTGTTACTTTCTTGTATTTGTTTTTTCAATTATGAGCTTGATATAAATCTGTTTGTGGCTAAATAATACTTGGATCCTGAACATAAACACAAAAACCGGCGATCCAGACATCGTCTATTCCGCGGCTACTCGTAGAATAGAGGTTGGTCGCTTAAACAATAAGATTGTTCAAGTGACCTCTCTAAACGAATAGCACGACGATGACTTGGTTGTTTGGGCAATCCCTTTTGTCTAGGATTAATTTTTTTTAATGCGGGGACATAAAAGGGATCGCCATGATCAAGCAACCGATGTGAAGTGGGAAGCGAAGTTTCCCCTCACGGATCAATGAAACCAACCCTTCAAAGGTTGAGTTACTTAAGAATGTTTTATGTTAGAACTCTAGCGAAGGTGTATGCTTAGATATGTTAAGAAGTTGTGTAATATCCCTGTGTCAACATGCCTTTGTAGTTGATTTATTTCCTTAACTTCCACTGTTTCAAGTTAAGAGTTTGAATTATGATACTTGTTTAGAAACCATGTTTAGATCTTGTGACGAGTTATTGATACTCTTCTGCTAATTGAGTCATGTTTGGCTTCTTGACGTAAAGAAAAAGATAAAGTATGATGGTAACACCTCATTTACTAGAGTAAAGAGAGGGGGGTGTTATAGTTTGGTATCAGAGCAGGTTCCGCCCTTCCGCCACACACACATGGAGCATCAAATCCTACCGCTTCCAAATAAGAAAGTACATATATGTTTTACTTTCTTCTATGCTTAGTAAAGAATGTTTTTTTTTTTGTTAAACATGCTGACATATGTAGGTGATGATGATAGAAAGTAATTAATAGTAGTAGTCTTATAGTGGTGTTACTTTATGAATGTTGGACATGCATGATTTGATGTAATTTTGGGAATGGACTTGCTGAGCAAGTACGGTGCTTGCATTGAGTGTCGTAAGCGAAGAGTCGTATTCCAACCTGAGGCAGAGTCTAAGTTTAAATTTATAGGAGAACCAAAGGAAAGAACTAAGAAGTTCTTATCTGCCACACAAGCTCAAAAGATGTTAGTCAGTTGATGTGCTGGGTATCTAGCACATGTGGTGGATACAAGGCAAGAAAGAGGCCAAAAGCTCGAAGAAGTCCGAGTTGTATGTGACTACCCAGAAGTATTCCCTGATGAGTTGCTAGGGTTGGCTCCTAAAAGAGAAATCGAGTTTGAGATTGAACTTATTCCTGGTACCACACCAATCTCAAAAGGACCCTATTGTATGGCTCCGGCAGAATTAAAAGAGCTTCAGGAACAATTACAGGAGTTACTCGACAAGGGATTCATTCGCCCTAGTCACTCACCATTGGGAGCTCCAGTATTGTTCGTGAAGAAAAAAGATGTTTCTATGAGAATGTGCATAGGTTATCGAGCACTAATAAGGTGATAATAAAAAAAAGATACCCCTTGCCAAGGATTGATGATTTGTTTGATCAATTGAAGGGAGCCACAGTTTTCTCCAAGATTGACTTGTGGTCCTGATATCATCAAGTAAAAGTTAAAGAGGATGATGTACCGAAAACAACTTTCTAAGTGAGGTATGGACACTATGAGTTCGTGGTCATGCCTTTCGGAGTGACAAATGATCCAGCAACATTTATGGAACTAATGAATCGAGTATTTAAGGCATTGCTTGACAAGTTTGTGATCGTCTTCATTGACGATATCCTTATTTACTCGAAAACTCAGGAAGACCATGTTGAACAATTGAAGATAGTGTTACAGACCCTTCAGCAGAGACAATTGTATGCAAAGTTATCCAAGTGTGAATTTTGGCTCGATCGAGTGTATTTCCTGGGTCACATTATTTTGAAAGATGGGGTTATGGTAGATCCGACAAAGATAGAAGCTGTTAATAACTGGAGTCGACCAAAGAATTCAAATGAAATCAGAAGTTTCCTTGGATTAGCAGGGTACTATAAAAAATTTGTAGAAGACTTCTCAAGGATAGCTTCACCACTGACGGTTCTTATCAGAAAGAACATGAAGTTTGAATGGACTGAGGATTACGAGAAAAGTTTCCTTGAACTAAAGAGGAGATTAACTAGTGCTCCAATTCTCACTATTCCAAAAAGTAACGAAAGCTTTGATATGTATAGTGATGCATCCAAAATGGGACTCGGAGCGGTGCTTATGCAGAATGGGAAAGTCATTGCCTATGCATCTAGACATCTCAAGGATTATGAAAAGAATTATCCCACTCATGATCTTGAGTTGGCAGCAGTGGTCTTCACTCTCAAAATTTGGAGACATTATTTGTATGGAGTCTAGTGCAAGATTTATACAGATCACTAGAGTCTGAAATATTTCTTCACTCAGAAGGATTTAAACATGAGACAATGTAGATGGATTAAGTTGGTTAACGATTATGACTGTGAAATCTTCTACCATCCTGGAAAGGCAAATAAAGTAGCAGACGCACTGAGTAGGAAATCATGCACCACTTTAATGTCCTTATCTTCATTATCCCAACCATTAGAGAATGAGATGTTGAACTTTTGGGTTGAGATCATTTCTGGAAAGCTTTCTACCCTGACAATAGTGCCAACAATGTTTGATGATATACTAGTAAAGCAAGATGAAGATCCAAGCATTCAAAGGATCAAGCAAGAGATCCGAGAAGGAAAGGACGAAGAAATTCGTGTCACTAACAGTGGGGTACTATATCTTGGTGAACACTTATGTATTCCCAACGATCCAGAATTAAGAAAGAGAATTTTAGAAGAAGCTCATGGGACCCCATATTCAATGCATCCCAGATCTACCAAGATGTATCAAGATTTGAAAGAAAAGTTCTGGTGGTTCGGTATGAAAAGGGATGTGGCTAAATATGTTAGCACCTATCTATCGTGTCAAAGAGTCAAAGCAGAACATCAGAGACCTAGAGAAGTTCTGCAACCTATTCAGATCCCAGAATGGAAGTGAGAAGATATAGCTATGAATTTCATAGTAGGACTACCCAAAACAACTAATGGTTATGATGCTATTTGGGTGATTGTTGATAGATTGACCAAATCTGCTCATTTTCTGGCAATCAGAATAGCGTACTCAATGGAACAACTAGCTCAATTGTATGTTAAGGAGGTGATCATATTGCATGGAGTTCCTAAGACCATCATTTCTGATAGGGATAGTCGATTTACTTCACACTTTTGGGAGTTTGTGTAGAAGGCTCTTGGCACTAAGTTACGATTCAGCACAGCATTTCATCCTCAAATAGATGGGCAAATCAAATAAGTAAATCAAATTCTAGAGGATATGCTACGAGCTTGTGCAAATACCTATGTTTGGCAGAGTTTGCTTACACCTACCATGCTACAATTGGAATGACACCCTACGAAGCTTTATATGGAAGAAAGTGTAGGTCTCCTATTTGTTGGTATGAAGGTGGTGAGAAGAAAGATGTGGCTCAAGACAGACTTTATAGATGACGCCACCAAAGTTATAAAGAGCATCCGCCAAAGAATAGAGACTTCCCAGAGTCGACAGAAAAGTTATGCTGATGTACGACATAGACCACTTGAATTCGAAGCTGGGGATTTTGTATTTCTTAAAGTAGCTCCTATGAAGGGGGTGATGAGATTTTGAATGAAAGGCAAGCTGAGTCCACGTTATGTAGGACCTTACCTCAACACAAAAAGAGTTGGCAAAGTAGCTTATGAGTTAGAGCTACCACTAGAAATGTCAACTATTTACAACGTATTTCATGTCTCAATGCTGAAAAAGTACGTTCCTAATGCAGACCATGTGATTGAGCCACAAACAGTACAAGTTCAAGCTGATTTAAGTTATGAAAGTTGGCCTATTAAGATAATAGATCGAGAAATTAAGAAATTGTGAAACAAAGAGGTACCCTTAGTGAAAGTCATATAGAAAAATCAAAGGTTTGAAGAAGCAACATGGGAACGTGAGGATGACATAAAACAAAAATATCCTGAGTTGTTCTAAGTTTCGAGGACGGAACTTTTATAAGGTATGGAGGATTGTAATGCCCGGAACAAAAATATAAAGTAAAATAAAATATGGTTCGTTATAGTTAAGATTCGAACCATGAACCTTCTAATTATGAGGTCAACTTGATACCGCCATGTCATAGGATAATTCTTGGCTAGGATATATAAAAGAATATAAATGAATAAGGTTCAGAAATAAATAAAATAAAATATGGTTCGATATAGTTAGGATTCAAACCATGAACCTTTAAATTGGGAGATAGCTTTGATACCACTAGGTCATAGGATGCTTCTTGTCTAGGATGTACAAGATTATATAATATAAATATGAGAAGATGAGGAGTTTCCTTTCATCTCCCTAAGTATTAAAGGGGAATTAAGAGAAAAAAAAACCAAAATTTTCTTCCTCCTTCTCCCCTTCTCCACCAAAAGTCTTCTTCCTCCTTCCTCCTCTTCATCGAACCTATGCTCCCCTTGTTTTGGTGTTCTTGAGAGGGTTTTCAAGGGGGTTTTCTCACAAGAGCTTAGTATATGCTAGAGGATCATTCCTAAGGCTAAGAAATAGGGGAAGGTCTTCATCTCACAAAAACCTTAGTGGTATATTAGTAAGATAACGAGAGGATGTAAGTATTTCTCACCTGCAGTATATGTGGCTATTCGATTGTTTTATCTAGCTTATTTTTCCATATTTTATTTAGATTATATGTTTTGTTCAGATTGTGTTTGTTAAGATTTATAGACATTATATGTATATTTCTTTGGAAACAAGACATAAGATCGCAAGGATGCTTCCCCTATGAGTTTTGGGGACAAAGAGCATGATCAAATGTCTTGGAAGGCTTCCTATATGAGTTTTGGAGTATGAACATGTTAAATGTTTATTATATGGAAAAATCAGTAGGTCATATATAAAGAAAGTATTTTACTTTAAAGTGACATGTACCGGGCCCATAGATCGCCCACAGGCTCGAGACCACCCTTAGTAAGTTGCTTTAATAAGTTCCGTGGCTAGCTACCCCGAATTCCATTAGAGTTGCGCAAAAATTAGTACTATGCCGGGCTGCCCAAACAAGGATGTTTACTGATTTTAAAGTATATATAAATATAAGGTTTACAAGCTTAAGTAAATCTCATGTGCATGTCTCTACAAGGGAAGCATATTTCAATATCATGTATTGCATGTCGTGTATTTCAAGTTCATGCATTGTGTTATGTACAAGTGTTTCTATATTTTTAATGCAGAAAGTTCATGCATTTCAAGTTGAATCATTGTGTTAGGTACAAGTGTTTCTAAATGTTAAATGCAGAATTTTCTTAATGGCAAGTATGAGCATATGTTTGCATGCAAGTATTCTAATAGCTTGTTTTTCTTATAATGCGATGTTTTGTGAGAATAGGATGTACTTACTACGCTTCATTGCTTATAGTTTGCATTCCTTATACTGCAGATAAGGGTAAAGTAAGGATTGAGTATGAGGGGGCAATGAATGAATTGCTTGGTGTGTGTGGGGACGGAATAGTGGATTACAATCCTGAACTTGCTAGTATTATGTTATGTTAAGGCCTTTGAACTTGATAGTGTGCTAGTGTCCATGTTATGTGCTTGATTATATTGTGTCTAAGAATGTCGAATTCGGTAGTATTATGTTATGACATGACCTTTGAACCTGCTAGTGTGTAGGTGTTTTTGTTATGTGCTTGATTATGTTGTGTCTAATAATGTCGAACTTGCTAGTATTATGTTATGTTAGGACCTTCGAATTTGCTAGTGTACTAGTGTTCATGTTAGGTGCTAGTGTTCATGTTAGGTGCTAGTGTTAATGTTTTGTATTATTGTTCACGTTTATTTTTATGTCAAGATGCATATCATTACTATCGCCATACAAGAGGTTGAGTTACTTAAGAATGTTTTATGTTAGAACTCTAGCAAAGGTGTATGCTTTGATATGTTAAGAACTTGTGTAATATCCTTGTGTCAAAATGCCAATGTAGTTGATTTATTTCTTTAGCTTCCGCTATTTCAAGTTAAGAGTTTGAATTATGATACTTGTTTAGAAACCATGTTTAGATCTTGTGACGAGTTGTTGATACTCTTATGTTAATTGAGTCATGTTTGGCTTCTCAACTTGGAATGCATGAACTTTCTGCATTAAACATTTAGAAACACTTGTACACAACACAATTGTTCAACTTGAAATGCATGAACTTGAAATACACAACTTGCAATACATGATTTTAAAATATTCTTCGCTTGTAGAAACATGCACATGAGACATACTTAAGCTTGTAAACATTGTGCTTTAGTTATATATATATATATACTTTAAAATCAATAAACATCCATGTTTGGGCAGCCCGACATAGTACCAATTTGCATGCAACACTAATGGAATTCGGGCTAGCTAGCCACCGAACTTATTAGGGCAACTTACTAAGGGCGGTCTAGGGCCCATGGCCGATCTAAGGGCCCGATACATGTCACTTTAAAGTAAAATACTTTCTTTATATATGACCTACTGATTTTTTTTCATTTAACAAACATTTAACATGATCATACTCCTAAAACCCATATAGGAAGCATTTCAAGACATTTGATCATTCTTTTTGTCCCCAAAACTCATAGGGGAAGCATCTTTGCAATCTTAAGTCTTGATTCAAAGAAATATACCTATAATTCCTATAAATCTGAACAAATACAATCTAAACAAAACATATAATCTAAATAAAATATGGAAAAAGAAGTTAGATAAACCAATCGAATAGCTACTTATACTGTAGGTGAGAAATACTCACATCCTCTCGCTATCTTACACATATACCGCTAGGGTTTTTGTGAGATGAAGACCCTCCCTTGTTCCTTAGCCTTAGGAGTGATCCTCTAGAATATACTAAGCCTTTGTATCCCCTTGAAACCCCCTTGAGAACCCTAACCAAGAGCCTTAGGGTTTCGGATGGAGAGGGAGGAAGGATGAGGAATTTCAGTGGAGGAGGAAGAAGGTGGAGTTTGATCCTCTAGCAAATACCAAGTCTTGTCAGAAACTCCCCTTGAAAAACCCTCTTGATAATCCCAACACAAGGAGTCCTAAAGCTTGGGATGGAGAGGGAGGATGGAGGAGGAGAGGTTTCGACCAAGGATGAGGAAGGAGGGAGAATGAATAAGGAAGGTGGGGTTTTTCTTCCTCTCTTCTATTAATTCCCTCTTTAATACCTAGGGAGATGAACACTCTTCATCCTCTCATGGGGAAATGAATACAACCCCTCATCTTCTCATATGTGTTCTTTATATATTCTTTATATATCCTAGCCATGAATTATCCTATGATCTTGTGGTATCAAGGTTATCTCATAATTAGAAGGTTCATGGTTCGAATCTTAGCTATAATGAACCATATTGTATTTTATCTTTTTTTTTTCTAGGTGTTACAATCCTTCATACCTTTTAAAAGTTTCGTTCTCAAAACTAAGAAAAACTCTGGATACTTTTGTTTTATGTCATCCTCACATTCCCAAGTTGCTTCTTCAAATCTTTGATTTTACCAAATGACTTTCACTAAGGGTACCTCATTATTTCTCAATTTCTTGATTCCTCGATCTATTATCTGAATAGGTCAACATTCATAACTCAATCTTCTTGAACTTGTACCATATGTGGCTCAATCACATGGTCTGCATCAGGAACGTATTTCTTCAGCATTGAGACATGAAATACGTTGTGAATAGCTGACATTTCATGAGGTAGCTCTAACTCGTAAGCTACTTTGCCAACTCTTTTCGTGATCAAGTAAGGACCTACATAGCGTGGACTCAGTTTTCCTTTCTTCCAAAATCTCATCACTAAATTCATAGGAGCTACTTTGAGGAATACAAAATCCCCAGCTTCGAATTCAAGCAGTCTACGTCGTACATTGGCATAACTTTTCTGCCGACTCTGGGCAGTCTCTATTCTTTGGCAGATGCTCATTATAGCTTCGGCGGTGTCATCTATAAAGTTTGTCTTGAGCCCCATTTCTTTCTTCTCACCACCTTCATACCAACAAATAGGAAACCTACACTTCCTTCTATATAAAGCTTCATAGGGTGCCATCCCAATGGTAGCTTGGTAACTATTATTATAAGCATAACCTCTAGAATTTGATTTACTCGTTCGGTTTGCCCGTCTGTTTGAGGATGAAATGTTGTGCTGAGTCGTAACATAGTGCTTAGGGCCTTCTGCACACACTCCCAAAAGTGTGAAGTAAATCGACTATCCCTGTCAGAAATGATGGTCTTAGAAACTCCATGTAATCTTAACACCTCCTTAACATATAACTAAGCTAGTTGTTCCATTGAGTACGCTATTCTGATTGCTAGAAAATGAGAAGATTTTGTCAATCTATCAACAATCACCCAAATAGCATCATAACCATTAGTTATTTTGGGTAGTCCTACTATGAAATCAGTAGCTATATCTTCCCACTTCCATTCTGGAATCTAAATAGGCTGCAGAACTCCTCCAGATCTTTGATGTTCTGCTTTGACTCTCTAACACGTCAGACAGGTGCTGACATATTTAGCCACATTCCTTTTCATATCGAACCACCAGAACTTTTCTTTCAAATCTTGATACATCTTTGTAGATCAAGGATGCATTGAATATAGGGTCCCATGAGCTTCTTTTAAAATTCTCTTTCTTAATTCTAGATCTTTGGGAATACATAAGTGATCACCAAGATATAGTACCCCACTGTTAGTGACACGAAATCCTTCATCCTTACCTTCTTGAATCTCTTGTTTGATCCTTTGGATGCTTGCATCTTCATCTTGTTTTGCTAGTATATCATCAAACAGTGTTGGCGCTATTTGCAGGGTAGAAAGCTGTCCAGAAATGATCTCAACCCCAAAGTTCAACATCTCTTTCTCCAATGGTTGGGATAATGAAGATAAAGATATTAAGGTGGCACATGATTTCCTACTCAGTGCATCTGCTACTTTGTTTGCCTTTCCAGGATGGTAGAAGATTTCACAGTCAGAATCTTTAACCAGCTCAAGCCATCTATGCAGTCTCATCTTTAAATCCTTCTGAGTGAAGAAATATTTTCGACTCTGGTGATCTGTATAAATCTTGCACTAGACTCCATACAAATAATGTCTCCAAATTTTGAGAGCGAAGACCACTGTTGCCAACTCAAGATCTTGAGTTGGATAATTCTTTTCTTAATCCTTGAGCTGTCTAGATGCATAGGCAATGACTTTCCCATTCTGCATAAGCACCACTCCGAGTCCCATTTTGGATGCATCACTATACATATCAAAGCTTTCATTACTTTCGGGAAGAGTAAGAATTGGAGCACTTGTTAGTCTCCTC
This sequence comes from Wurfbainia villosa, assembly GCA_025175895.1. Classification (NCBI taxonomy): domain Eukaryota; kingdom Viridiplantae; phylum Streptophyta; class Magnoliopsida; order Zingiberales; family Zingiberaceae; genus Wurfbainia; species Wurfbainia villosa. The sequence goes on along the minus strand of CM046003.1, from coordinate 6,831,559 downwards.
TTTAGTTCCATGAAGCTCTTCTCACAATCCTCGGTCCATTCAAACTTCCTATTCTTTCTGTTAAGAACCATCAATGGTGAAGCTATCCTCGAGAAGTTTTCTACAAATTTTCTATAGTACCCTACTAAACCAAGGAAACTTTTGATTTCACTAGCATTCTTTGGCCGACTCCAGTTACAAATAGTTTCTATCTTTGTCGGATCTACCATAACCCCATCCTTTGAAATAATGTGACCCAAGAAAGATACTCGATCGAGCCAAAATTCACACATGGAGAACTTTGCATACAGTTGTCTCTTCTAAAGGGTCTGTAACACTGTATTCAAGTGTTTAACATGTTCTTCCTGAGTTCTCGAGTAAATAAGGATATCATCAATGAAGACAATCACAAACTTGTCAAGGAATTCCTTAAATACTTGATTCATTAAGTCCATAAATGTTGCTGGAGCATTTGTCACTCTGAAAGGCATGACCACGAACTCATAGTGTCCATACTTCATTCAGAAAGCCATTTTTGGTACATCATCCTCATTAACTTTTACCTGATGATAACCAGACCGCAAGTCAATCTTGGAGAAAACAATGGCTCCCTTCAATTGATCAAACAAATCATCAACACTTGGCAAAGGATATTTATTTTTGATTGTCACCTTATTAAGTGCTCCGTAATCTATGCACATTCTCATAGACCCATCTTTCTTCTTCACGAACAATACCGGAGCTCCCCAGGGTGAGTGACTTGGGTGAATGAATCCCTTGTCGAGTAACTCCTGTAATTGTTCTTGAAGCTCTTTCAATTCTGTCGGAGCCATACGATAGGGTGCTTTTGAGATTGGATTGGTACCAGGAATAAGTTTGATCTCAAACTTGATTTCTCTGTTAAGAGCCAACCCTGGCAACTCATCAGGGAATACTTCTGGGTAGTCACATACAACTCGTACTTCTTCAAGCTTTTGGCCTCTTTCTTGCTTTGTATCCACCATATGTGCTAGATACCTAGCGCATCCACTGACAAACATCTTTTGGGCTTTTATGGCAGATAAGAACTTCTTAGTTCTTTTCTTTGGTTCTCCTATAAATTCAAACTTAGACTCTGCCTCAGGTTGGAATAAAACTCTTCACTTACTACACTTAATGGAAGCATTGTACTTGCTCAGAAAGTCCATTCCCAAGATGATATCATAATCATGCATGTCCAGCATTATCATATCACTATAAAGTTCTCTTTCTGAAATTCTAACTGGCACGACACATAACCAATGCATAGATGCCATTACCTCTCTTTCGGAATTTTGTAAACTCATCGTAGTGCTTATTCATGACACACATATGGATAAACTCCTCAAAGAACTTCGTTTCAAAGTTAGCCCATATCATTTGATTAATCACTCTTTTTTCCTTTACCCATTCCCACCACATTCTGGCATCTCCAATCAAGTAGAAGGATGCACATTTGACTTTCTCATTTTCAGGCCATTCCAGTAGTTTTACAATACTTTCTATCATCTTGAACTAGACCTGAGCATCCCATGGTTCACTTATACTAGCAAAACTCTCTGGCTTCAACCTTTGCCATTGAATTAAGTACGCCTCTTGCCTCACCCCCACTGCTGGGACTATTTGGGGAACTGGTGGGGCAAGGGGTGTAGCCGGTATGACATTATGAGCAACTGGTGGAGTAACAGGATTATCTTGTTGGTTCATCATTAAGGTATTGATAACCTATTGCTCCTCTGTAACTTGATGCTGAAGCTGAGTGACTATTTGCATCAAGTCAGGTGGTGGTACTACTTCATCTGTCCTATGATTTCCATTGGTCCGTCTTCTAGCCATTTTTCTTCATAAAGTAAGACCAATATAAGGCTACTACTATTACTTACTTTCTATCATTATCACCTACAAATGTAAGCATGTTTAGCAAAAAAAAAACATTCTTTACTAAACATAGAAGAAAGTAAAACATATATGTACTTTCTTACTTGGAAGTGGTAAGATTTGATGCTCGATGTATGTGTCGCGGAAGGACGGAACCTGCTCTGATATCATACTATAACACCCCCACTTCTATTTACTCTAATAAAGGAGGTGTTACCATCATACTTTATCTTTTTCTTTATGTCAAGAAGCCAAACATGACTCAATTAACAGAAGAGTATCAACAACTCATAACAAGATCTAAGCATAGTTTCTAAACAAGTATCATAATTCAAACTCTTGACTTGAAACTGCGGAAGCTAACGAAATAGATCAACCACATTTGCATGTTGACACAGGGATATTACACAAGTTCTTAACATATCTAAGCATACACATTCGCTAGAGTTCTAACATAAAACATTCTTAAGTAACTCAACCTCATGCATGGCGATAGTACTGTTATGCATCTTTGACATAAAAATAAACATGAACATTAATACATAACACCAACACTAGCCTCTAACATGAACCCAACACCTGACATGAACACTAGCACACTAGCAAGTTCAAAAGTCTTAACATAACATAATACTAGCAAATACAGGATCATAATCCACTGTTCCCCAGCCACACACACCAAGCACTTCATCCTTTGCCCCCTCTTACTCAAGCCTTGCTTTACCCTTATCTGCAGTATAAGGAATGCAAACTATAAGCAATGAAGCTTAGTAAGAACCTCCTATTCTCACAAAACATCGCATTAAAAAAACATGCTATTAGAATACTTGCATCCAAACACATGCTCATACTTGCCATTAAGAAAATTCTGCATTTAACATTTAGAAACACTTGTACATAACACAATGATTCAACTTGGAATGCATGAACTTTATGCATTAAACATTTAGAAACACTTGTACATGACACAATGGTTCAACTTGAAATGCATAAACTTGAAATACACAACTTGCAATACATGATTTTGAAATATGCTTCGCTTGTTGAAACATGCACATGAGACATACTTAAGCTTGTAAACATTCTGCTTTAGTTAACTTTAGAAACCACATATATATATATATATACTTTAAAATCAGTAAACATCCTTGTTTGGGCAGCCCGGCATAGTACCAATTTTGCCGCAACCCTAATGGAATTCGGGGTAGCTAGCCATCAAACTTATTAGGGCAACTTACTGAGGGCGGTCTAGGGCTCGTGGGCGATCTAAGGGCCCTGTACATGCCACTTTAAAGTAAAATACTTTCTTTATATATGACCTACTGATTTTGTCATTTAACAAACATTTAACATGATCATACTCCCAAAACCCATATAGGAAGCATTTCAAGACATTTGATCATGCTCTTTGTCCCCAAAACTCGTAGAGGAAGCATCTTTGCGATCTTAAGTCTTGCTTCAAAAGAAATATACCTATAAAGCCTATAAATCTGAACAAATACAATATGAACAAAACATATAATCTAAATAAAACATGGAAAAAGTGTTGGGAATGGCATGATAGCTCGGATGCTCATTGGCTCCCATGTCCCCGGATTAAAATTTTCACTAATGAAAACTAATCCGGATGGGATGAGTTTCCTAAGCACAATCAATTCGTCGTCATGCTAACGACTTGAGCGATCGCTTGAACAAACTAGTTGTTCAAGCAATACAACTCTTCTAGTGGGTTAGCCACGGAAGAGACGATGGACGGATCACCGGTTTTTGTGTTTATCTTCGGGGTCCATGATTATACAAATACATACAAATGTAAACTAGTATAATCAACACATATATAAAGTAAGCATCCACAAAAAACATGCATATAATTGTAAAGCAACTATAAACATAATACAAAAGAACATTAATCAAAATAAACAATATTATACCTCTTGTTATACCTTTTGATCTTCTATTGTATGTCCTCCCTTTTTTTGGACATCGTGTGGGCGACGATCTACCAAAAGTTGAAGCCTTCTAGATCACCAATCTTCCTTTCCTTGTTTACTAGGAACAAAGGAATATCCTAAAACAAAACTCATCTTCCTATCTAGAACCGGCCACCAAGTTAATAGACTCGATGTCGCCGCCGGCCAAGGAAGATAAAATGGAGTATGGAAACAAACCAAAAGAGAAACAACTAGGGCATGGGCATCGGCCAACACTTGGAGAAAGGAAAGGAAAACAATCCTCCTCCTTGTTGCCGCCCAAACCCTAGACTAAGCTCTCCTAATTTCCGGCCATGGATGAAGGGAAGGAGAATAGGTTGAGCTCCGGCCAAGGTAGAGGGAACAAGGATAGTGGCCGGCCAACCTTAGAAGGAAGAAGAAAAGATCTTCATCTTCTTGTTGCCGCCCACCCTAATCCCAAAACCCAAACCCTAGCCGCCCAACCCCAATCCTATCCCAACTAGGATTTGATTTCCGCCCAAGGGAAGCTATCCTAATGCCATCCAACCTAAGCCATAGAAGGAAGGGAGAAGCTTGGGCGCCGGCCAAACCAAGGAGGAAGGAGGAAGAAGGGTTGCCGGCCAACATTGGGAAGAAGAAGAAGAAGCTCCTTCTTCTTGTTGCCGCCCAACACCATGAACCCAACCCAAACTCTAGCCTCCTCTTAATTCTTGCCGCCCAAGCCACCTTGTTTCAATTAGGTTTTCCATTATCTTTGCCGCCCAAGCCTAAGCCCATATATATAGTGTTAGGTTTAGGCCTTGGTTTAATCTCCTCCATTGGATCTAGGGTTTTAATCTCAACCGTCGGATCTAGAGATTTGATCTCAACCGTCGGTTCTAGAGATTTAATCTCCACCGTCGGTTCTAGAGATTTAATCTCCACCATCGGTTCTAAGGATTTAATCCCAACCGTCAGATCTAGAGATTTAATCTCAACCGTCGGTTCTAGGGATTTAATCCCAACCGTTGGATCTAGAGATTTAATCTCAACCGTCGGTTCTAGGGATTTAATCCCAACCGTCGGATCTAGAGATTTAATCTCAACCGTCGGTTCTAGAGTTTTGTTTTCCATCATTGGATCTAGACTTCATGAGGTGTTAATAGGCTACAATAGGGACCATGAGGAGGAGTTGGGTCTTGGCCACCCGATGGATCGGAACCACACAAACTTGATCCATCAATGATGTTCCATTCCACTAAAGGATCATCATTGAACTACCTCACCAACCCCCATAAATTAATATGGGCTCCATATATTATTTGTACATCCATCTCCCCGTGTTTAAGATATCGAATGTTCGTCAATTAATTGATTTACTGACCATCAATTAATTAACATTTAACTCCTCGAGTAGTACCACTCAACCTTATCATCATGTTGACTAAGTCAACCTGCAGGGTTTACATGATGAACCTTATGAGCTCCTCAAGGGGACATCATCAACCTAATATATAGGATACGGTTTCCTCCTATAATCAATAGCACACCATGTAAATAATATCATTTCCCAACTTACCGGGCATATTGATTTAATCCATAGAAATCTCACCCTTTGGTAAATCAAGGAAATAAATACTAAGTACATGTGCCCGTTATTATATCGGGATTAAGAGCATGTACAGCATAATATCATAGGTCCGATTCAATTATGTAGTCAGCAATAAATTGAATCACCTCTATGTCGGTCCTGCTCAATACACCTAAGTGTACTAGTGTAACTCTATGTTCAAGATAAAACAATACCAAGCTACACTACAACCATACCAATGGTTTGTCCAAAACCATCTTGGTTGTGAGCCTCTACTCATACTCTACAAGGGACTGATAACATGATCTTCTGTGCCACACCCAAGCACCATGTTATCTACAATGTAAAGTATTAGACAATATGCACATATATAAATAAAGTGCAAACAATGATCATATGATTCTTATTTCAAAATAAAGATGTTCATACAAAAGAGCTAGGCTTTCAGTATACATCCCAAAAAAAAGAGGTTAGATAAACCAATCGAATAGCTACTTATACTGCAGGTGAGAAATACTTACATCCTCTCGCTATCTTACTAATATACCGCTAGGGTTTTTGTGAGATGAAGACCTTCCATTGTTCCTTAGCCTTAGGAGTGATCTTCTAGCATATACTAAGTCTTTGTATCCCCTTGAAACCCCCTTGAGAACCCCAACCAAGAGCCTTAGGGTTTCGGATGGAGAGGGAGGAAGGATGAGGAATTTCAGTGAAGGAGGAAGAAGGTGGAGTTTGATCCTCTAGCAAATACCAAGCATTGTTAGAAACTTCACTTGAAAAGCCCTCTTGAGAATCCCAACACAAGGATTCCTAAAGCTTGGTATGGAGAGGGAGGATGGAGGAAGAGAGGTTTCGGCCAAGGATGAGGAAGGAGGAAGAATGAAGAAGGAAGGTGGGGTTTTTCTTCCTCTCTTCTCTTAATTCCCTCTTTAATACCTAGGGAGATGAACACTCTTCATCCTCTCATGGGGAAATGAAAACAAACCATCATCTTCTCATATATGTTCTTTATATATCCTAGCCAAGAATTATTCTATGATCTAGTGGTATCAAGGCAATCTCACAATTAGAAGGTTCATGGTTCGAATCTTAGCTATAACGAACCATATTGTATTTTATCTCTTTTTTTTTCGGGCGTTATATGCACCAAAAATCTCCTCCTTTTTGATGTTTGACAAAAACCAACACCTTTGAGTTAGGCCACCAAACTCAATCCAATCCTCCCAATTCTGCAAATTGGAAATTTCCAACTTCTCACTTATATTCTCCCCCTTTTTGACATACATCAAAAAGGCTCTCCCCAAGGATATCAATGTCTCATATCCAATGAGATCTTACAATCTCCCCCTTGATCCAGAAACATCTAGAATGTCTTCACTCTTCCTAGTGATAAATCCCATATCACTAAAGATAGGCAAACCTCCAATTTTCTCCCCTTCTCTAAATTCTCCCCCTTATGAGGAAGAATACATCCATCATCCCATGATGGTTAACCTCCCCCTAAAGGCTTGCTCCCCCTTGACCATTGCACCAACAATGTCTATGGAGAGGCCCTAAGCCTAAAGGAACACTAAACAATCAAAATTAAGGGCAAAAATTTCAACTTGAACTTTCACACCCCTTGAAAATTGATTTCCACCCTAAACACTTTTCCTAATCCATTTCCAAAGGATTTTCACCCTTCTAATGCTTTCGAAACCATATCCTAGTGCTAGGGCAGTTAGGAAACCTAGAAATAGCTTAAAATGGGCTAAACATACCTTGTTTACCTGAAATTAGCATTGGCAATCGACTCTATCAGCTATCAGTCGACTTCCTTTAAGACCACTCAACTGCCATCCATGGTGGTCGACTGATTTCTGTACTGTGCAGAAATCAGAGTTCAGAAATAAATTTTGGCAATTCAAAATTAATAATACATAATACAAAAAATGATGAAACTTCATATGTACAATACTTATGTCAATTATTATAGGTGAAAAATATTTGAAAAATAAAATACCCATAAAATAATGAGATTGACACAAAGTGCAAAACTATTGAAAAGTTTAAAATTTTGACCCTACTTTTTATCAACTCTATCAATGGTGATTGCTATCAAAAGATAGACATCACCAAGGTTTTTCAAAATTGTTTTGAAATGATTTTAAAATCTTAATTTCAGCCATGGTCTATGAGCTAAGTATACATGACTTGTATACTAGCATTCTTCATGATTTGTCCATGATATATGATGAGTTTGAGTTCATCTAGATGCAACATCTATGCACCTTAAACTTAACTCATTTTCCTAACATATCACTTATATCTAAGGTATATGTAAACACATACAAGTCAAGTGTGTAGGATCGAGATGCTCCGAGAGAGGGGGTGAATCACGAAAGTTATAATTTTCTTAAGATGTTTTAAACTTATTTTATATTATCAATTAGAGTATGCAGCGGAAATGAAATTAAAACACAATTTATTTACTTGGTTCACAACCTTAACATGGTTGCTACTCCAAGGCCCGTAGCTCTTCCAAGAGCTACATCAATGGGCAATCACTATATATCCTCCAACTCGAGAACTCTCAACTTCGGAGGAATTCACTTTTTACAAATAATAAGAGATAGGTAACACTCTACCTTCTCTTTTGAAATTAAGTACACAAAGTGAAAATAAATACAAAAAAAATTAGAGCTAAGTTATACCGACACTAATTGAAATAAGGAGGTAGGCACGGAGTGTCGGATGCACGTCTTTACAAGGAATTGAAGCTCTAGTGGGTGAGAATGAATTTTTACAGCACTTCAATGTAGTAGTCATATTCTACTCAGAGCTGGTCGAGCACTTGTTTTATAAAGCTTTTCCAGTCGACTGGAATGCCCTCTAGTCGACTCCACATCAGCCCGTCGATATGGAACTTTTGGTCTTCCAGTCGACTGAAAACTCCCGAGTCAACTCCATGTCACCTGGCTCTGCATTGGGAATTTTTGCTCTCCAATCAACTGAACCTCTCCTAGTCGACTGAAACTCTTTCCATCTGTAATGCCAAATCTTCGATCGGTCACTAGCTAATCCTGCTAAGTGTGCATCCAGTTGACTGAACTTCAGTCGACTTGAATCCATTCAGTCGACTGATCCCTACAAAATGAGATTAGCACAAATAGATAATACAACATAGGATAACAGTAGTAATACTGCTCGATCTCGACTTCTATGTCCCATACAGACTATCCATCGAATCGATGCCTAGCTTTATTTCCCTACAGAGGACTCAGCCTCACCTCTCCACTCGAGGCTTACCTGCCAGCTACCCGTCTGACTTACCATTCTTGACATCCGATCTGACCCACTAGGGCTTCCACCAGATGTCCGATCTACATACCCCAGCTAGACTTTTTGTCGATTGTCTGATCTCCTGACCCAACCGATCTTCATGCCAAATGTCTAGACCACACAACTCATCTGGACTTCATACCTGGTGTCCGATCCTCCTCATCGGTCAAGTCATCTACATAGTATCCGATTAACATGACCTACTAGGACTTCCTGTTAAGTCTACACACTTAACATTGATATTAGAACAAAAGTAAGTCCTAACTTTAACTATGGTTCATATATCAAATCCAAGTAGTGATGCTCTCTGCATCAATAATCTCCCCCTTTTTTATGTACGACAAAACATCAGTTAAAGTTAGGAGAATCAAACTGCAATATCCAATTAAAGCTTATATCAGAAATGCATTGATTTAAAGATGTATGTGGATGAAATGCTCATATGCATAAAGAACTTTAAATCTCCTTCTTTTAAGTCTCTTCTCTCTAACTTTAAATCTCCTCTCTCCCCCTTTGGCATACATCAAAATCAACTTTGAGTTCAAAATGTCATAAGATGAGAATTAAAGCTTTCAAACTATAGATCAAGCTCTAACAAAAATGCTTAAGTTTTAAAAATAATTTATCAATACACCCCTTAAATAAATTTTTCTTTTAAAGATGGGATCTCTTCCTATATTTTTTGGATTCAAAATTTTCAAAAGAATAAATTTCTAAAATTTTCAAAACTCAATGTCTCAATTTTCATAATTTATCAATGCTTCCCTTAAAATGTTTTTAAAGCTTTCAAAAATCTTTGAAACTACACATTAAAATTCTTTAAAAGTCTAGTTTTCAAAAATTACCCTCAATAAAAAATATTTTTACAAATTTTCAAAAATCCTTACTACCCCTTAATAAAATCATTTTTAAGATTCTAAAATTTTCAAAAATTCTAACTCGCCCTTAATAAAAACATTTTTCAGATTCTAAAATTTTCATTTCATTTTTTCTTTTTTAAAATTTAAAAATTTTCTAACTCCCCCTCAATAAAAATATTTTTCAAAATTTACAAGATTATGCAAATGTGATAGAAAAATATTTCCAAGCATGAATTCCTAGATGTTATTTATACTTAAAAATACACATCTAAAAATAGTTCTTAAAGCAAATGTCCAACTCTTTACTAGCTCAAGTGATATAGAATTATCATCAACCTTTGAATTAAAGTTAGTCACCGAAGTGATTGATATGCTCTTTTAAACCCCATGTTGGTTCATGTCGATGCCCTGAATCTACATTTGAAACTAGAGGAGAAGTAATAACATCTCACGCCCATCTTCATGGCTCAATACACAAATAGATAATCCTAAGTGTTTATGAGATGCGAAGGCTTATCTGTTGGTGCAATTGACCCAGGTCATGATTGACCAGACTCGAGTTTGACTCGAGTAGTGTTTTGATGTTTGACAATGTGTTGAAGTGATTGTTGGTGCAATCAACCCACATCATGATTGACTGTTTGACGATGGTTTGACCATTGTTTGACTATATGGTTGACTTGGGGTTGACCATATGATGGATAAGTCCAAGTGGGACACTTGGCAATGGGAAAGTCCAAGTCTTGAGTACTTGGCACAGAAAGTCCAAGCACGGGTCTTGGCAAGGGAAAGTCCAAGCTTGAGTCTTGGCATTTGGAAAGTCCAACATTGGTTTGTCATGGAAAGTCCAAGGGTGTAGTTATGGCCACGTAAGTCCAAGGGTGTAGTCTTGGCGATGAAAGTCCAAGTCATGGCTACTTGGCATTTGGGAAGTCCAAGGGTTGATATTGGAGGTGTAAAGTTCAAGGGTAGAGTCTTGGCAGCATAAATTCAATGGTTGGTGGCGTAAAGTCCATGCATCATCTTGGCAGCGTAAGTCCAATGTGCCTTGGCGGTGTAGATACCGTTAGCATGATAATAGCCGATTGAAGCACCTGAAGGCTAGCGTATGGATGAACAAGTCATGGATGACTTGGAGGGATCCAATAGGTGCAAGGTTGACGGAGGTGGCTAGAAGGCTTAGGTCTAGCCTAAGGGTGGTCTAGCAAGTATGGGGGCACCATACTTGGGGTTAAATCTCATGTTTGAGGTTATCGATTGATATGGGCTTTATACCGGTCGGATGGTCAAGTGTTTGACACTTGGAAACCGAGTCGACCATCAGCAGTCGACTGGGATTATGACGAGTTCGACTGCTTTGAGTCGACTAGTGCTCGACTGCAGCTTAGGGCCGAAAAAGGCTTAATTGGATTGTTGGAATTGCAATCAATTGATCGCCATGGATAGTAGTCGATCGCCGCCGGCCGTGAGCTCAACGCCCAGACCGGGCCGCTACGGGCGGTGAACTACCACTTTTGGCAGTCGACTAGTGAGAGACCTGTTGGATTTTTTCCAGGGTGGATCGAGTCGTTGTGTCACAACAATAGTGTTGGCAGTCGACTGGTGCCTTTTGGCAGTGGACTGTCAGACGGAAATCCAGGTCGTATGAGGCATAAAAGGAGCTAGACGGGAGGGATCTTTGTAGCCATTCTTAAGTGATTTATTAGGCATTTTTGGAGGGGATTTGCTGCTAGAATTCAGACCTTCAAGGCTAGTCCAAGGCGATCAACAAGCAAGCATTCAAGTTCACATTTGTAAAGGTTTTCTTTACTTGTATATGTGTAGTTTACTTGTATTTTCTTGTATTTCATTCTTATTGTTGTTAGAACCATTGTAGGAGGTTTTCTCCACCTCTGGATTGTTCCGAGAAGGAGTTATTGACTAATGTTTGTGTGTGTATCACTAGAGCTCGTTGATCTCACCCGTAGAGTAGGAACCCTAAGGTTCTGAACCACGTTACATCGTCTTGTCGTGTGGTTGTGCTTGTGTATTTATCTTCATTTTATATTTTGGATATTCTGCTGTGTACTAACATTGTATAGCAAGCACAAACGAATTCCGATCAAACGACGACAATGCTATTCACCCCCCTCTAGCGGGCGCATAGGTCCTAACAAGTGGTATGAGAGCTAAGAGCTCTTCAACGGATTAACAACTGGGAGCAAGCACGCTAGAAGAAAAAGATGGAGTTTGAAGAAAAATTGGGATAGGACGTCAACAGCCCAATTCCATACAATTTCTATGGACGAGAAGACTTCAACCAATGGAAGGCAAGAATTGAAAACTTCTTGATGATGAGGGCCCTTGAGGAATGGGCCATATTCATGGAAGGATTCAAATTTCCAAGAGGGCCTAAGGGAGCATTCCTCAAGATGAAGAAGTGGGGAGCAAATCCAAGAGTTTGAGAAAAATACAGAGGTAATAAAATTCTTGGTTGATTTAATCTATAACGATATCTTGTATAGCTTAGGAAAATACAAGGATGCCAAGTAGCTTTGGAACGAGTTGGCAAAATATCATGAAGATCCATCACCAGCTCAAGAAGAGGAGGAGCCGGAAGAAGAGGAAGAAAGCTCATCCTCAAAAGAAAGTGTGGATTCGGAGGTCGAGGAGTGTTCGACATCCGAGGAGGAAGAAGAGGTGGAAGAATTGGAGGTTGAAAAGCCATCAATGTCCAAGGAAGGGGAAGAATTGGAAGAAGCCTCCACCTTTAAGATTGAGGGGGAGGATATTAGACCACCAGAGCCAGAGCAAGGTCAAGAAATGGTTTCAACCTCCGAAAGAGATGAAGAATCAACTCCGACCACCACCAATGACCTAGGTAACTCAAGCACATCAATCAATAATAAAAATTATATCATGTGTTTTGAGTGTAGAGAACAAGGACACTACAAGAGTAAGTGTCCTAAGAAAGTCAAGAAAAGTCAACTGGCACTGAAAGCTAAGTATGTCGGTGTCCCAACCAAGAAGAGCAAGGAGCATGTGGTGTGCTTCAAGTGCCAACAACAGGGTCATTATAGGAGTCAATGCCCTAGGGGGAGCATAAAAGGCCAAGAAAGAGCATCACAAGTAGAGGGAGCTTTAAAAGCAAACCCTAAGATAAAATTTAGTAATGCACCTTCTAGTTTTAATATTAAAAAGCATGCTAGAAGTAATCTTAATTCTCTTGCTATTGTACATGAAGATCATGCTAAAAATAGGTTTTTTTGTTTAGGGGCTAAACATCTAAATCTTAGAAATAAGGAAAAATTTGGGACTAATGTCTCTAAAAATATTCTACCTAAGGCAAGTATTAGGAAAATTGAAGATCATTTAGGCTTTACTTCAAAGAAATCTAGACATATGCCTAGGAAGGGTAAAAATGATCAAAGAAACCATGGGCCCACTAAATTAAAGAAATTAGAGTTAGAGAACCAAGCCTTAAGGTCAAGGCTTGAGAAACTTGAAAAGACCCTTAGGAAGATGCAAAATCAAATGCAAGGCTCAAATAGTAAAGCCTAGGGTCTAGGAGTCAAAGTCAAAGGCCTAGGAAACAAGAATCATCCAAGGGCAAGCTTAAGCCCAAAAAGACCTATCACAATGTTTCATTCGATTATGGAACTCAATCTAGGTCTAAGAAAATCAAGGTCAATAGGGAAGTCATCCCTAAGGTTGACAAAGGTAAATGCCTAGTGGCTAGGGTTTCAAGGAAACCTAGGGAAGCAACTAAGAAGGTCAAAGGGGGAGTTACCTCTAGAGTTGACCTAGTCAAAACCCAAATGACCAAGGCTTCAAAGCCTTGGAGGGTCATTAGGAGGGTATCTAGGGAAGTTATCCCTAGCGAATACCTAGTAAACCCAAGGAGCTCCAATAGGTATTGGGTTCCTAGGAGCGTGATCGATTCACGCTAAATGGGTTTATGTGTGTCAACCTTAAATGGATAGGTAGTTAACCTAACCATGGTAAAGGTGACATTTTAGGTCATTTCCAAGGTAATTGTAACGCCCGTGAAATTTTAGCAATTTTACGAGAATTTTTGGCTTTATGATGATAGGCTTTATGTAGGCCTTTTTGGAGAAATAAAAGAAAATAAGCCAAAAAGGGATGCAAAGCCTAGGAATTTAACCCCCCCACCTCTAGAGATAGCCAAGCCTTATAGATGCACCCACTAACCATGAGCCCAATAGAATCATATCATTAGAGGAAAAGGGGAACCTATAGATAAATGGGAGGAGGGTAAATGAAGAGGCTTGACAAAGAGAAGAGAAACTTCTCTTCCTCCCCTTTATAAAGAAGAGAGAAGTTCCACTTGGCCACTTCTTCTTTCCTTCTTCCTCTTCTCTTCATTCTCACCGAAACCTAAGCCCTTCTTCTTCTTCCTTTGGCCGAGAGCCCCTTGCAAGCTAGGAGAGAGCTAGGTGACTTCCATTAGGTCATCTCCTCAAGCAAAGCGAAGGAAGTAAGTTTTCCCCTCACCTGCAGTGTATTAGTTTGATAGGTTAGGTTGCTTGAAAGAAATATGAAATTGTAGCCTTATAAGTTTCGGCCAACTAAGTTGGTGGGCTAGGATTCATGAAAATGCTACTAAGGGAGGTTTGTATGGGTGGTATGTTTCAAGTAGATACCTTTAGGAGTCCAAAGTCCAAAGGGGATGACCCTATATGGTTCGGCCAACCCCAAGATTTTAGGGTTAGGGTTGCATGAACTTGATTCTAAAGTTATGTTCTTAGATGGTATGTTTCAAGTAAGACCTTTAAGTAACCACCATCCAAGATGATGCCCTTATAGGTTTCGGCCACCCTAGGTAACTAGGGTTAGGGTTGCATGAAAATATCCCTAATGATGCTATGCTAGGTTATAATGCTCATGAATGAAGGTTAGGTGACAAGAACCCTAGTTGAGCCCTTATAGGTTTCGGCCACCCTAGGTAACTAGGGTTAGGGTTGCATGAAAATATCCCTAATGGTGCTATGCTAGGTTATAATGCTCATGAATGAAGGTTAGGTGACAAGAACCCTAGTTGAGCCCTTATAGGTTTCGGCCACCCTAGGTAACTAGGGTTAGGGTTGCATGAAAATATCCTAAAGATGCTATGCTAGGGTGTAGTGCTCATGAATGAATATTAGGTGACAAGAACCCTAGTTGAGCCCTTTATAGGTTTCGGCCACCCTAGGTAACTAGGGTTAGGGTTGCATGAAAATATCCCTAATGAGGCTATGCTAGGTTATAATGCTTTATGAATGAATTTTAGGGGACAAAACCTAAGCTTGAGCCCCTTACAAGATTCGGCCAACCAATGATTTTAGGGTTAGGGTTTCATGAAAACACCCCTATATGTAGTTGTGCTATGGGTATGTTTTTTTTTAATATGACATGAACTATGCTTGTGTGATGAATATGTTATGATTCAATGCAACATGAAATTAGGCTATGTGATGAACTTGTTTGATGATTTAATATGCCTTGAATAGGCCTAGGAAATGAGCTTCATGTTATGATGTAATGTGCCATGAAATATGCTTAGGTGATGAACATGTTGTGTGAATTAATATGCCATGTATATGTTTAGGGAATATGCTTCAAGTTTATGAATTAGTATGCCATGAAATTAGGCCATGTGATGAACATGTTTTATGATTCAATATGCCATGAATATGCCTAGGAAATGTGCTACATGTTTATGATGTAATGTGCCATGAATATTGTGATTTGCCTAGGTGAAGAACATGTTTTGTGATTTAATATGTCATGAATATGCTTAGGAAATATGCTTCATGTTTACGATGCAATGAAACATGCTTATGTGATGAACACGTTTATGCTTTAGGACCCCTTTAGGGTACTCTTACGTTATGAATGCATGTGTCCTTATGATAAGATAAGATGGAGATGCTTCCCTTTCAAGTAGGGATCAAGAGCTCTCCTTATGACAAGATAAGATGGAGATGCTTCCCTTACAAGTAGGGATCTAGAGCCTCCTTATGATATGATAAGATGGAGATGCTTCCCTTTCAAGTAGGGATCAAGAGCTCTCTTTATGACAAGATAAAATCAAGATGCTTCCCTTTTTGTGTTGGGGATCAAGAGCATTCTTTATATTATGACAATAAAAAAGGAAAGAATTAAGTATTTTACTTTACAAGAGGTTAAGTACCCACGGTGGTCGTTAATCAAATCCATAGGGACACAAGAAGACGTAAGAGGTCTTGCCCTGGTAAGACGTAAGAGGTCTTGCTCTAGTAGGACTGGTGGCTCGCTACCCCAGCCTATTAGGGAACGCGCATTATGTGGTACTTAACCTGGGGCCCCCCAAACAAGTTATGATGATATTGAAGTATTTATAAGTATATGTTTTGAAAAGAAAAGACTTTTATGATATTGTGTATGCTTATGTTAAATGCTCTGAATGCTTACGAACTAGGTTCTTTATGCATGCTAGATGTTATGAAGTTATGATGATATTGAAGTATTTATAAGTATATGTTTTGAAAAGAAAAGACTTTTATGATATTGTGTATGCTTATGTTAAATGCTCTGAATGCTTACGAACTAGGTTCTTTATGCATGCTAGATGTTATGAAGTTATGATGATATTGAAGTATTTATAAGTATATGTTTTGAAAGGAAAAGACTTTTATGATATTGTGTATGCTTATGTTAAATGCTCTGAATGCTTACGAACTAGGTTCTTTATGCATGCTAGATGTTATGAAGTTATGATGATATTGAAGTATTTATAAGTATAGGTTTTGAAAAGAAAAGACTTTTATGATATTGTGTATGCTTATGTTAAATGCTCTGAATGCTTACGAACTAGGTTCTTTATGCATGCTAGATGTTATGAAGTTATGATGTTTAGAGTTAAGTCTAAGTATGTGGTGACAATGTACTTTATGCTAGTTTAGAATTTATGATGTGGTGAAGGTTAAGGGTAAGGTTAAGAATACTTGCGACTATGTTCCTTCTGCATGATTAGGGTTTATGTTATTACAAATGTTTATGTTCAAGTTAACCAAATGCTTATGATTACGTTCTTTCATTCATGCTTAGTTTATGCAGTTATAACGCTCATGTTCAAAGTATGCCCTGCTTAGATTAATTATGCTTAACCTGCTTATGAACAATTCTATGCCATGCTTAGTTCTTTTTGTACTATCACCTGGATATGTTGTTGATTAGTGTTGCTATGAAATGCTTAGGTCATTTTCTATGCGTATGCTCATGTTCTAATAGTTTGATGAAATCGTGGCTTTTGTGAGTAGGCAAGGATCTTACTAAGCTATATGCTTATAGTTTTGTTGTCCATATATCGCAGATAAAGGAAGTGCACTAGAGGAAGTGGCGGAGGGGCCCGTGTGTGATAGTGGCATGGTGGAAGAAGACCCTTCACTATCTGCTTATATTTATATGCTCTAAGAACAATTTAAGACATTGCTTCCGCTTATAAGACTTGTGTTTAATGAGTATCCCTTTATTTAAGAGGTTCGATATGTTAGAACTCATGAACGAATCCTTTCGTTATGCATGTTATGAAATGAGATAAGATATGTGGTCATGCTAATGATGAATAAGATAGGTGATGCATGTGCCAAAGAAGGTTTGCTTATGATAACTGCTTAAGCATGTAGACTTTGAACGGATCCATATGTAGTATGCTAATAAAAATATATATATAGATAAAGTAAGCTACCGAGAGCAGATAAGGCGGGCGCTACAGTGGTATCAGAGCGAGTTCACCTTTCCACTATCACACATCAAGCCTCCATCCTGCTATTTCCAAGTAAGTAACTTTATGCATACTTGAGTTTCTCTTATAATGAAGAATGACTCCTATCTAGATAGAAATAACACCTTATCATGTTTTAGTAGATTGGAATCACACTTGTGATCTAGATAGAAATAATACCTCATCATATTTTAGTAGATTGGAATCACACTTGTGATCTAGATAGAAATAATACCTTATCATGTTTTGGTAGATTGGAATCACACTTGTGATCTAGATAGAAATAATACCTCCTCATGTTTTAGTAGATTGGAATCACACTTGGAATCACACATGTTTATAAAACCCTATTGAGACTCAAATATTAAGGATACCATACCTTGTTTATGATATGAGATATTAGATGCACGTATATGAGTAGAAATTATAATAACACCTTAATTAATTATTCATTTATCACTTAGATAACATGAACGGGAGACGTAGTGCTAGAGGGAATGACTCAGCACCCCCACCAGATTTGATGCATGTGGTTACCGAGCTACAGCGTCAGGTCACAGAGCGTTATCAATGCTCTCACGAATCAACAAGGGAACCCTAGCACCACCCCAGGGATGCAGAACGTAACTCCTAACACGACCACTATGGTGCAAGCACCGCTAATCAATGCTGCCACTGGGGTCCAGCCCGAAGCCTATCTGATTCAGTGGCAGAGGCTGAAACCAGAAAATTTCTCTGGTGCCGGCGAACCATGGGATGCCCAAGCCTGGTTCAAAACAGTTGAAAGCATCGTGGAGCTACTGGATTGGCCCGAGCACGAAAGGATAAAATGTGCCTCGTTCTGTCTTTCCGGGGATGCCAGGATGTGGTGGGAGAGAGTCAAAGCAAAGAGACAAGTAAATCAAATGAGGTGGATAGACTTTGAATCGGAGTTCTTCGAGGAGTTCTTTGAGACGGATCTCAAATAAGCACTACGATGAGTTTCTCGAGTTCCGACAAGGCGATCTATCAGTTAGTGAAGCTATGAAAAGGTTCAACTACCGCGCCTCTCGCCGAGTTAGTCGGCGAGAGGAGAGGATCGGACTCAGAAAATGTTGCGACCAGAGATAGCCCTGAATGTGGCACGGAGTCAATCGACCCTGCATCGCCGAAGAGTTGTTCAAGAGTGCCACGTCACGAGCACTACGAACAACATCGATCACAGTAAAAACCTGAGCCGGAGGCCAAATCTCAGAATACTAGCCGGAAGAGAGGCAGCGATGGCAAGAAGAAACAGTGGAATGGCCCAAGAGGGGCCCAGGAAACCGCCAACCCGGTATCTTTGTCCTACATGTGGGAAGAAGCATCCGGGAATGTCGCTGTGGCACGAGGAAGTGTTACAATCAGGACTGGAGGGGCACATAGCCCGAACCGCCTACCCGAGTTCGTGCACCGCACAGATGTCCAAGACTCGGAGCTCCTCCACGGCTTCACCAGCGGCAAAGCGATAGAGGTCCTCAAATAAGTCAAGGGAGACTGAAGCCCCACCGGTTAGGACAAATGCCAGGTGTTCTCCTCACGGAGAAGATGTAGCGAGTGCCTCGGCGGTTGTCACAGTCGATATTTATTTCAAATAATACGCATCTTGTTTGACACCGGGCAACCCATTCATTCATCGCTACGCCTTTCATAAGAAAGATAGATAGGCATCCCCAAGCTTTGGACTATGAATTTTTAACACGTTACTTCGGAGAGGTGATGCCATCCACCCATATTCTCAAGGCCGCACCAATTAGACTCGCAGACAGGAGCTCTATGGTGACCGATAGTCCTAGATATGTGGGACTATGATGTTATATTGGGCATGGACTTTCTACACAAGTACGGCGCTGTCAATTGAGTGTCAGAACTGAGGGTAATCTTGACGGCGTAAGGTTTCATTTGAATTTATCGGGGAGTCGAAGAAAGGAACAAGGAAGTTCTTATCGGCACTAAAGGCCCGAAAAATGTTAGAAGATGGATGCACCAGATTTCTCGCACATGTGGTGGATACCATATCAGCGAAGAACCAGAAGATAGAAGATGTCAGAGTGGTACGTGACCATCCGGAGGTGTTTCCTGATGACCTACCTGGGTTACCACCTGATAGAGAAATTGAGTTCGAGATCGAATTAATTCCCGGAACTAATCCGATCTCCAAGGCACCCTACCGAATGGCGCCAACTGAGTTGAAAGAACTACAGAAACAACTACAGGAGTTACTTGGCCAGGGATTTATCCGTCCTAGTCACTCACCATGGGGAGCTCCAGTGTTGTTCATAAAGAAAAGAGATGGGTCTATGCGAATGTGTATAGACTACCGGGCACTGAACAACGTGACCATCAAGAATAGGTACCCCCTTCCCGTGATCGATGACTTGTTCACCAACCAAGGGAGCTACCGCATCTTTTCAAAGATCGATCTCAGATCCGCTATCATCAAGTAAAAGTAAAGCCGCGATATTAAACGGCCTTCCGAACAAGATACGGACATTACGAGTTTGTAGTTATGCCCTTTGGCGTAACCAATGCTCCGGCAATGTTCATGGACTTGATGAATCGAGTATTCTCGGCCTTCCTCGACAAATTTGTGATCGTCTTCATCGACGATATTCTTATCTACTCGAGGGCCCGAGAAGAGCATGCAGAACATCCAAGAATTACTACTGATTCTTCGTAAAGAGCAACTATATGCCAAGTTCTCCAAATGTGAGTTCCGCTCAATCAAGTGTCATTCTTGGGTCATGTCATCTCTAAAGATGGAATCATGGTGGACCCAATAAGATTGAGGCTGAGGAACTCGAATAGGCCAAGGAATGCGAGTGAAATCGAAGTTTTCTAAAGGTGCTATTACAGAAGTTTGTAGAGGACTTCTAGAATTGTACAGCCCTTCTATGACACCTCACCGTAAAGGACAAGCAATACAAATGGATGAGGATCGTGAGAGGAGTTTTACTGAATCAAAAGGAGACACTAGCCTCCCATTCCATCTCGATCCTCAAGATAATGAAAGCTTCGATATGTATAGTGACGCTTCTAAATCGGGCTCTGAGTCAGTACTTTATGCAAAATGGCAAGGTTATCGCTACGCTCTAGACACTCAAAGAGCACGAAATAAATTATCCTACCCATGACTTAGAACTAGCAAGTGGTATTCGCTCTAAAAATATGGAGACACTACTTATACGAGCTCGGAGCGTGATTTATACCGACCACCAGAGTCCGAGATATTTCTTTACCCGTAAAGACCTAAACATGAGACAACGCAGATGGCTTGAGCTAGTCAAAGATTATGATTGTGAGATATTCTATCATCCCAGAAAGGCCAACAAGGTGGCGTATGCGCTTAGCAGAAAGTCCTGTCCGCTTGATGTCCTTATCGATGCTATCTCAACCTCAAAAGGGAAATAATGAATTACGGAATAGAAATCATTTCGGGCAACTTTCCACCATGACTATAACGCCGACGTTGTTCGACGATATAAAGGGAAAGCAAGATGGTGATTCGCACATCCGTAAGATCAAACAGAAGTCCGGAAGGAAGGGATAATGGATTCCATCACCGACGGCGGATTATTATACTTCCGGATCGCTATGTATTCAACGATCCGAATTACTAAGAAGATACTCGAGGAATCCCATGGAACACCTTATACCATGCATCGGATCTAATAAAATGTATCGACTTAAGGGATAAATTTTGGTGGTCCGCATGAAAAGGGATGTGGCTCAAGACGCCAACACTGGCTCGACCGCCGTAAGGTGAAGGCGTAACACCGTAAACCTCGGGATTATCCGCATGAATACAGATTCAGTGGAAATGGGAAGAAATTTCCATGGATTTCATCTCGATTACCTGTAACACAAATGGTTACGATGCTATATGGGTAATCATAGACCGTTGACAAAGTCCGCCCATTTCTCGCAATCAAGATGACCTATTCGGCTGAGCAATAGCTCAATTATATGTCAAGGAAATTATCAAATTACATGGAGTGCCTAAGGCTATTATTTCGACCGTGATGGCCGCTTTTACCTCCCATTTTTGGGAATGTGTTCGTAAGGCTCTGGCACTAAGTTGAGATTCAAGATCGCTTTCATCCTCGGTCGACGGAAAGAGTGAACTGTGTGCCGGAAGATATGTCATGGCTTGTGCTCTAGACTTTAAGGAGCCGTGTCGATATTTGTGCTCGTAATTTACTTACAACGGCACCCTATGAAGCTCTATCACGGAGAAGATGCGAGTCTCCTATCTGTTGATGTACGAGGGTGGTGAAAGGAGGAAATGGGTCTTGAGCCGATATTATTGACAATACCACCCACGCTATCTGAGAATATCCGTCGAGAATCGAGCTGCTCGGCCGACAAAAGAGCTATGCGGATATGCGGCGTGAGACCGTTAGAATTCGAAGTCGGGGACTGGTATTCCTCGAGTGACCCTATGAAGGGAGTGATGAGATTAGGAAGGAAGATGGTAAATCGAATCCACGTTACGTGGGACCCTATCCGATATCACGAGAGTGGGCAAGGTGGCGTACAAGGTGGCGCCCCAAGAGATGTCGGCTATACACAGCGTGTTCCATGTCTCTATGCTCAAGAAATGCATATCCGAGCGGACCAAGTGATCGAGCCACAAATTGTACACGTTCAAGAGGACTGAGTATCGAAAGTCGGCCTATCCGGATACTAGACCGAGATGTCAAGAGACTAAGGAACAAAGAGGTGCCCTTAGTGAAGGTCCTGTGGCGAGATTGCAATATGAGGAGGCTACTTGGGAACGCGAGGAGGACATGAGGCGTATACCGGATTGTTTTAAGTTTCGAGGACTAAACTTTTACAAGGTATGAGGATTATACGCCATGAAATTCTAGCAATTTTACGAGAATTTTGGCTTTATGATGATAGGCTTTATGTAGGCCTTTTGGAGAAATAAAAGAAAATAAGCCAAAAAGGGATGCAAAGCCTAGGAATTGAACCCCCACCTCTAGAGATAGCCAAGCCTTATAGATGCACCCACTAACCATGAGCCCAATAGAATCATATCATTAGAGGAAAAGGGAACCTATAGATAAATGGGAGGAGGGTAAATGAAGAGGCTTGACAAAGAGAAGAGAAACTTCTCTTCCTCCCTTTATAAAGAAGAGAGAAGTTCCACTTGGCCACTTCTTCTTTCCTTCTTCCTCTTCTCTTCATTCTCACCAAACCTAAGCCCTTCTTCTTCTTCCTTTGGCCGAGAGCCCTTGCAAGCTAGGAGAGAGCTAGGTGACTTCCATTAGGTCATCTCCTCAAGCAAAGCGAAGGAAGTAAGTTTTCCCTCACTGGTGTATTAGTTTGATAGGTTAGGTTGCTTGAAAGAAATATGAAATTGTAGCCTTATAAGTTTTGCCAACTAAGTTGTTGGGCTAGGATTCATGAAAATGCTACTAAGGAGGTTTGTATGGGTGGTATGTTTCAAGTAGATACCTTTAGGAGTCCAAAGTCCAAAGGGATGACCTATATGGTTGACTGACCCCAAGATTTTAGGGTTAGGGTTGCATGAACTTGATTCTAAAGTTATGTTCTTAGTTGGTATGTTTCAAGTAAGACCTTTAAGTAACCACCATCCAAGATGATGCCCTTATAGGTTTCGGCCACCCTAGGTAACTAGGGTTAGGGTTGCATGAAAATATCCCTAATGATGCTATGCTAGGTTATAATGCTCATGAATGAAGGTTAGGTGACAAGAACCCTAGTTGAGCCCTTATAGGTTTCACCCTAGGTAACTAGGGTTAGGGTTGCATGAAAATATCCTAATGTTGCTATGCTAGTTTATATTGCTCATGAATGAAGGTTAGGTGACAAGAACCCTAGTTGAGCCCTTATAGGTTTTGGCCACCCTAGGTAACTAGGGTTAGGGTTGCATGAAAATATCCCTAAAGATGCTATGCTAGGGTGTAGTGCTCATGAATGAATATTAGGTGACAAGAACCCTAGTTGAGCCCTTATAGGTTTCGGCCACCCTAGGTAACTAGGGTTAGGGTTGCATGAAAATATCCCTAATGAGGCTATGCTAGGTTATAATGCTTTATGAATGAATTTTAGGGGACAAAACCTAAGCTTGAGCCCCTTACAAGATTCGGCCAACCAATGATTTTAGGTTTAGGGTTTCATGAAAACACCCCTATATGTAGTTGTGCTATGGGTATGTTTTTTTTAATATGACATGAACTATGCTTGTGTGATGAATATGTTATGATGCAACATGAAATTAGGCTATGTGATGAACATGTTTGATGATTTAATATGCCTTGAATAGGCCTAGGAAATAAGCTTCATGTTATGATGTAATGTGCCATGAAATATGTTTAGGTGATGAACATGTTGTGTGAATTAATATGCCATGTATATGTTTAGGGAATATGCTTCAAGTTTATGAATTAGTATGCCATGAAATTAGGCCATTTGATGAACATGTTTTATGATTCAATATGCCATGAATATGCCTAGGAAATGTGCTACATGTTTATGATGTAATGTGCCATGAATATTGTGATTTGCCTAGGTGAAGAACATGTTTTGTGATTTAATATGTCATGAATATGCTTAGGAAATATGCTTCATGTTTACGATGCAATAAAACATGCTTATGTGATGAACACGTTTATGCTTTAGGACCCCTTTAGGGTACTCTTACGTTATGAATGCATGTGTCCTTATGATAAGATAAGATGGAGATGCTTCCCTTTCAAGTAGGGATCAAGAGCTCTCCTTATGACAAGATAAGATGGAGATGCTTCCCTTTCAAGTAGGGATCAAGAGCTCTCCTTATGATATGATAAGATGGAGATGCTTCCCTTTCAAGTAGGGATCAAGAGCTCTCTTTATGACAAGATAAAATCAAGATGCTTCCCTTTTTGTGTTGGGGATCAAGAGCATTCTTTATATTATGACAATAAAAAGGAAAGAATTAAGTATTTTACTTTGCAAGAGGTTAAGTACCCGACCCGTCAGGTGGTCGTTAATCAAATCCATAGGGACACAAGAAGACGTAAGAGGTCTTGCCCTGGTAAGACGTAAGAGGTCTTGCTCTAGTAGGACTGGTGGCTCGCTACCCCAGCCTATTAGGGAACGCGCATTATGTGGTACTTAACCTGGGGCCCCCCAAACAAGTTATGATGATATTGAAGTATTTATAAGTATATGTTTTGAAAAGAAAAGACTTTGATGATATTGTGTATGCTTATGTTAAATGCTCTGAATGCTTACGAACTAGGTTCTTTATGCATGCTAGATGTTATGAAGTTATGATGATATTGAAGTATGTATAAGTATATGTTTTGAAAAGAAAAGACTTTTATGATATTGTGTATGCTTATGTTAAATGCTCTGAATGCTTACGAACTAGGTTCTTTATGCATGCTAGATGTTATGAAGTTATGATGATATTGAAGTATTTATAAGTATATGTTTTGAAAGGAAAAGACTTTTATGATATTGTGTATGCTTATGTTAAATGCTCTGAATGCTTACGAACTAGGTTCTTTATGCATGCTAGATGTTATGAAGTTATGATGATATTGAAGTATTTATAAGTATAGGTTTTGAAAAGAAAAGACTTTTATGATATTGTGTATGCTTATGTTAAATGCTCTGAATGCTTACGAACTAGGTTCTTTATGCATGCTAGATGTTATGAAGTTATGATGTTTAGAGTTAAGTCTAAGTATGTTGTGACTATGTACTTTATGCTAGTTTAGAATTTATGATGTGGTGAAGGTTAAGGGTAAGGTTAAGAATACTTGCGACTATGTTCCTTCTGCATGATTAGGGTTTATGTTATTACAAATGTTTATGTTCAAGTTAACCAAATGCTTATGATTACGTTCTTTCATGCATGCTTAGTTTATGCAGTTATAACGCTCATGTTCAAAGTATGCCCTGCTTAGATTAATTATGCTTAACCTGCTTATGAACAATTCTATGCCATGCTTAGTTCTTTTTGTACTATTACCTGGATATGTTGTTGATTAGTGTTGCTATGAAATGCTTAGGTCATTTTCTTTGCCAGCATGCTCATGTTCTAATAGTTTGATGAAATCGTGGCTTTTGTGAGTAGGCAAGGATCTTACTAAGCTATATGCTTATAGTTTATGTTGTCCATATACTGCAGATAAAGGAAGTCTGCACTAGAGGAAGTGGCAGGAGGGGCCATGTGCGTGTGTGATAGTGGCATGGTGGAAGAAGACCCTTCACTATCTGCTTATATTTATATGCTCTAAGAACAATTTAAGACATTGCTTCCGCTTATAAGACTTGTGTTTAATGAGTATCCCTTTATTTAAGAGGTTCGATATGTTAGAACTCATGAACGAATCCTTTCGTTATGCATGTTATGAAATGAGATAAGATATGTGGTCATGCTAATGATGATTAAGATAGGTGATGCATGTGCCAAAGAAGGTTTCAGTTATGATAACCTGTTTAAGCATGTAGACTTTGAACGGATCCATATGTAGTATGCTAATAAAAAAAAAATATATATAGACTAAAGTAGCGCCGCCCTGAGAGCAGATAAGGGCGGGCGCTACAGTAATTGGGTACTTTGGAAATAAGGATGATTTTTATATCCTAAATGTTTTTAGGATGTGCCAATATAATTTATGGAAGTTGAAAAAATCAATAAAATTGGCACAATTAGGGTTACAGGTCATAGTGTCTCATTTTGGGGTTTTGGCACACTTGGGAGATAAATGGTAATATGGCAAAATGAATTTAATTCTAACAAATGGCAATAAATATTAAAATTTAGGTATTATATACCTTTATGTTTTATTTGCCATGCTTGATTTTCCATATAACATGTCATGACATCATATCTATTTTTATCATATAAAATGTCATGATCATGTTTAGAATTAGGTTTATGTCATGTATATTTAGATTTAATCATATGTCATGACATCATGATCATTGGGCATGCTTATTTATGTCATCATTTATGCCATGATCATTTATGCATTTAAAGTAATTAAAATTGATTTAAGGACTATGGCATGACTTGAAGTCTCATGTATAAGGTGATCAAGCAGTGTTGCCCTAGAAAATGCATGAAATCCTAGATTAGGATGAACAAAACTCACATCTCACATTACATTGACATGTATGTGTACTGATACACCCTAGATACATGTGAGATGCTAGGATATGAGTTGAGTTCAAGGCGCATAGTTTTTGCATCTAGATAAACTAAAACTCATTTATATCATGTAGGGATCATTGGGAAAGCTAATGTACAAGTCATGTGCATTGAGCCCAAAGAACATGATCCAATATAAGGTTTTAAAATAATTTTAAAATCACTTTGAAAAACACTGGTACAACCTATCTTTCGATAGAAGTCACCATTGATAGAGTTGATACAAAGTGAGCCCAAAACAATGAAGTTTTTCTCACTTTAGAACTTTTTATCAAACTCACTATTTTATGGGTAAATCATTTTTCAAATATTTTTCACCCATTGTATTTCTTATAAGTAATGTACGTATAAATTTTCACGATTTTTCAAAATACATAGAATTACTTATGCTTTTTCAAAACTAAATTTCTAAAATCAAATTAGATTTGATTATCGATCATTGCCGATTAATGGCGATCGATGAATAACGATCAAGCTGACTATAAAGAGTCGACTGTCAAGTCTGATTTCGTATAAACATGGTTTTTTTAGCCAAATTTCAGCTATGGGAAGGTTCCTTAACCACTCCTAACCCTAGGATATGCTTTGGAAAGAATTAGAAAGGGTGAAAATGAAGGTTTTGCAGAATCGAAGCTCTGATACCACTTGAAGGCGGAAACTTCGCTTCCCACTTCAACTCGGTCACTTGTACATGGAGATCCCGTTTATGTCCCCGGATTAAAAATTAATCCAAAACAATGACGGATTACCCAAGCAACCGATCCATCGTTGTGCTATTCGATTAGAGTGGTCACTTGAACAAACTTGTTGTTCAAGCAACCCACCTCTTTTCTTCGATTAGCCACGGAATAGACAATGTACGGATCGCCGATTTTTGTGTTTGTATTCGGGGTCCAAGTAAATTAGCCTCATATAATTGCAAACAATTATATAGATAATACAAAAGAACACTAATCAAAGTAAACAAGCTTATACCTGTAGGGATGTATACTTAAAAGTCTATTTTTTTGTATGAACATCTTTATTTTGAAATAAGAATCACATGATCATTGTTTGCATATTTTTATGGTTATACGATATTGTCTAATACTTTACATTGTAGATAACATGGTGTGTGGTGTCACACAGGAGATCATGTTATCGGCACCTTGAAAAGTATAAGTAAAGGCTCAAAACCGAGATGACTTTGGATAAACCATCGGAATGGTTGTAGTGTGATTTGGTATTAGTTTGTCTTGACCAATGGATCACACTAGTGCACTTTGTGTGTATTGAGCAGGACCGACATAGAGGTGATTCGATTTATTGCTGACTACATAATCGAATCGGACCTCGGATATTATATTGTACATACTCTTAATCCCGATATAATAACGGGCACATATACTTAGTACTCATCTCTTTGATTTACCAGTGGGCGAGATTTATAGATTAAATCGATAGGCTCGGCAAGTTGGGAGATGATATTATTTATATGGTGTGCCGTTGATTATAGGAGGAAACTATGTCCTATATATTAGGATGATGATGTCCCCTTGAGGAGCTCATAAGATTCATCATGTAAACCCTGCAGGTGGACTTGGTCCGGCATGATGAAAAGGTTGAGTGGTACTACCCATGGAGTTAGATGTTGATAAATTAATAGTCAATAAATTAATTAATCGATGGACATTTGAGATCTTAAACACGGGGAAAAAATGTACAAATAATATATGGATCCATATTATCATATGGGGGTTGGTGAGAAGATCAATGATGAACCTTTAGTGGATTGGATCATCATTAGTGGATCGGACTTTATGTGGGCTTGATCCATGGGTGGCCAAGACCCAACTCCTCCTCATGGTCCCTAATGTAGCCTATTAACACCTCATGATGCTTATATCCAAAGGATAGAAAAAAAACTCTAAGATCCATTGGTAGAGATTAAATCTCTAAGATCTGACGGTTGAGATTAAATCTCTAGATCCGACGGTTGAGATTAAATCCCTAGAACCAATGGAGGAGATTAATTCATGACTTATCCCTAACTCTATAAAAGGAGGGCATGGGGAATTGGCGTGGATGACAATAAGAGGGAGCAAGGCTTGGGAAGCAAGAATAGGGCAATCCTAGTTGAGATAGGATTGGAATTAGGGTTAGGGTTTGGAGGCTAGGGCGGCACCAAATAAGGCAAGTTTTCCTTTCTTCTTCCTTGTCTTGTGGCCAACGTCCAGCAAGCTTTCCAGCCTTTCCCATCCCTATCTTCTCCTTAGGTGGTGGAAACAAGATATAGGGTTTCCCTTGGTGTTTTGGTAGTTTTCCACCATCTTCTTCTCCTTCTAGTTGGCCGGTGGCAACGAAGTTTATAGCTCCTTGTTGGTTGATATTTTGAAGGAGAAAAACATTATTTCTCTTCTTCCTCTTGTTTGGGAAAAGCAAGGAAGGAAGTGTTGTGATCTAGGAGCTTCGACTTTTGGTGGATCGTCGCCCACACGGCGTCCAAAAGGAGGAAGGTCATACATTAGAAGACCAAGAGGTATACCTATTCTTCTTTCTCTTTTATTCATTTCTTGTTTTTGTTTTACAAATATAAGCATGTTATATTTCTGTAAATGGCTAAATAATACTTGGATCCCGAGTATAAACACAAAAATCGGCGATCCGGACATCGTCTATTCCGCGGCTACTCGTAGAATAGAGGATGGTCGCTTGAACAACTAGTTTGTTCAAGTGACCTCTCTAAACGAATAGCACGACGATGACTTGGTGGTTTGGGCAATCCCATTTGTCTAGGATTAAATTTTTTTTAATCCGGGGACATCGAAGGGATCGCCATGGACAAGCGACCGAGGTGAAGAGGGAAGCGAAGTTTCCCCTCATGGACTCGATAATCAAAACCCTTCAATACCCCTTGTTATACCTCTTGATCTTCTATTGTATGTCCTTCCTCCTTTTGGACGTCGTGTGGGCGATGATCTTCCAAAAGTCGAAGCCTCCTAGATCACGTTCTTCCCTTCCTTGCTTGGTCTTAACAAAGGGAAGAATGAAACAAAAGTCTTTCTCCTATCTAGAATTGACCACCAAGCTCCAAGCTTGATGTTGTCGTCGGCAAAGAAGTAGAATATAGGAAGGGGCCGCCGGCCAAAAGCTCCAAAGGAAAACCTTTTATGCTTCTTGCCGCCGGCCAAGGAGTAATAAAGGAAGGGGATGAGCGCCGGCCAAGGTAGAGAAGAAGATGATGGGCGCCGGGTACACCTTAGGAAGAGAAGGAAGCAAACCATAATTTCCAAACTTGTTGCCGCCCAAGCCAAACATCTAACCCTAGCCGCCCAAAACCGAAACCCTATTCTCCAAAGTTATCCTTGCCACCCACCCCTTAAGCCATATTTATAGAGTTAGGCTTAAGCCTCCTTTTAATCTTCACCGTCGGATCTAGGGATTTAATCTCAACCGTCGGATCTAGAGTTTAATCTCCACCGTCGGATCTAGAGTTTCATTTTCCACCATCGAATCTAAGTTCCATGAGGATTTTAATAGGCTACAATAGGGACCATGAGGAGGAGTTGGATCTTGGCCACCCAATGGATCAAGCTCACATAAAGTCCGATCCATTAATGATAATCCATTGCACTAGAGGATTTTCATTGATCTACCTCACCAACACCCATAAATTATTATGGGCTCCATATATTAATTGTACAAATATCTCCCCGTGTTTAAGATCTCGAATGTCCATCAATTAATTAATCAACATCTAACTCCATGAGTAGTACCACTCAACCTTATCATAATGCCGGACCAAGTCCACCTGAAGGGTTTACATGACGAACCTTATGATCTCCTCAAGGGGACTTCATCATCCTAATATATAGGACACGATTTCTTCCTATAATCAACGACACACCATATAAATAATATCATTTCCCAACATACCGAGCCTACCGATTTACTCTATAAATCTCGCCCATTGGTAAATCAAAGAAATAAATACTAAGTACATGTGCCCATTATT
Source organism: Wurfbainia villosa (assembly GCA_025175895.1). Taxonomy (NCBI): domain Eukaryota; kingdom Viridiplantae; phylum Streptophyta; class Magnoliopsida; order Zingiberales; family Zingiberaceae; genus Wurfbainia; species Wurfbainia villosa. The sequence continues at coordinate 6,801,050 of CM046003.1, read as the reverse complement.
ATATCAGGATTAAGAGCATTTACACCGTAATATCTGAGGTCTGATTCAATAATGTAGTCAGCAAAAAATTGAATCATCTCTAAGTCGGTCCTGCTCAATACACACAAAGTGCACTAGTATAATTCTATGGTCAAGATAAACCAAAACCAAATCACACTACAACCTTACCAATGGTTTGTCCATAACCATCTCGGTTGTGAGCCTTTACTTATACTTTACAAGGAACTGATAACATGATCTCTTATGTGACATTACACACCATGTTATATACAATGTAACGTATCAGACAAATATGCATATCCATAAATATGCAAACAATGATCATGTGATTCTTATTTCAAAAATAAAGATGTTCATACAAAAGATAGACTTTTCAGTATACATCCCAACAATCTCCCACTTATACTAAAAGGCTATGCGGTCCATATACTGTCATACATCTGATTACCATTCCCTCTACTTGTCTATCAAAAGCTCTCGCTGGAAGGGCCTTAGTGAAAGGATCGGCCAAGTTATCCTCTGATGCAATCTTGGCCACAGCAACTTCTCCTCACTTTACGATTTCTCGTATCAGGTGGTACTTGCGATTTATGTGTTTACTTGTCTTATGGGCTCGTGGTTCCTTTGAGTTTGAAACTACACCACTGTTATCACAATAAATTGTGATAGTTCTGAGAAAACTAGGAACCACATCTAAGTCCATCAAGAAGTTCCTGAGTCATACAACTTCTTTGCTCGCCTCAGAGGCTACCACATACTCAGCTTCCATGGTAGAGTCCGCCACGCATTTTTGCTTGACACTCCTCCATACAATGGCTCCACCTCCCAAAGTAAACACAAAACCTGAGGTAGACTTACTGTTATCCCTATATGATTAGAAGTCGAAATATGTGTAACCCACAGAGAGTAATTGATCAGCCTGGTATTGTAGGGATCCCGAGCAATAAACAAAAATTCACAGTGGAAAAAAAAAATTAGGATCGCTCTAGAGATCCAAGGAAAAAATCATAAACATTTCGTATCCTACTTTTGCTAGATCACATCTAGAGGAAGATGTGACGCCCTTCGCTTATCCCGCTCATCCAAGACTTGGTCGGATCACAATACGGTAAGGGTAACCATATCTCTAAGGTATCCACACACACACGATCTTGGAGAGAAGAGGTGAACCTATTGGTTGTGCTAGCAACCACACCAAGGTCTCTCTCCATTCATTCTATTCTCGGCTTCAAGAGAAAAGCAATATGAGATTAATCAAATTATTCTCATTCACCACACGAAATCAAAACAAAAAAAACACCAATAATGCACATTAATGAGACATTAAATGCACTTCCACTCTTCCTTATTCTCCACGTTGAAAGAAAGGAAGCCAATTAATGCTCATTAAATGCATATTAATGAGCTTTTAAATCCCATTTAAAACCCCCATTTTATTAATTCGTGTAAACCATGATTAATCACAATTAATCATTAATCCGTGTAAACCATGATTAATCATAATTAATCATTTTAGCCTTCTTCACTTGGTTTGACTTGAGTCTAACTCAATATAAACCAATTTGAGTCCAACTCAAATTTAGCCAAGTAATGAGTCTTACTCATTCTAGTTAATCCAATTAATTAATAATTCTTTTAGTCAAACTAAAATGATTTCATCTCCAAAATAATATGTTCTTTGTGTGTGACCCTATAGGCTCTCATAACGTTTGCAATGTATCAAAAACCCATTTTAGATACATAAGCAATGAGCGGCATCTAGCAATACATCATTGCTACCCAAGTGATGAGAATGTCGAGATCCGACAACCTCTTCCGTGACTATTATCATATGACGGTGTCCCTCTATCCTTGATATCTCAGATCAATCAATGAGGCATAGACCGTGTCACCCTCTTACCGATCTTTATGTTTCTTGATCCCCAAGTAGACTCACTCAAACAAATGAGCTCAATATCTCTATTGACTCATTTGAGCATGGTCATGCATTTCGTGGTCCTACTTTATCAAGAGGCCAAAGATATCACTCCCGTCATATGGGAGGGATAGATCTCATCTACATCACTCACATCCCTCTGCATAATTTGTTACATATCCAGTGACCGCCTTTATAGTCCATCCTGTTACGGGTGATGTTGATGATACCAAAATACATAACTCCTTATGTAGGGAACCGTAGTCACTTCAGGTCTAAGAACTATTCATACCAATAGTCACATGAGAAAGTATATGACACTCATATAATGATCCATGATACTTTCTCATGGCGGGTCAATTCAGTATATATAGTCTCCAATATATATACCCATGTGTCAATGTGATATCACATATCCATGACTTGTGAGATCAAGTCATCCATTGACCTACATGCTAGTCTCAATGTATCAATATAGCCCTTGTCTATTAATACAATACTCGACTAGGAATATTTAAGAATAGTGTTCTCTACAGCTTCTCATAATCAATTCTACCTATTGATATATTGTAGATAAGAACCTACTATTCAAGGGTATTATTATATTTATTTAGCTGGCACACGCATAAAGAAATATGACACTCAATCTTTGCCTTTATTAATATAAGAATATAATACAAAAGTCTCCCTCACCAATCATCTCATAATTGACACTAAGGGCTCATACTAATAATCTCCCACTAGCACTAGTGTCAATCACTGTAATCTCTAAGACCTAGTGACCTAGTGTGACCATCATGCTTCCTCTGTGTCAAAGCCTTGGTCAAGGGATCCGCAATGTTAGCATCAGTGTCTACTCTGCATATCTGAACATCTCCTCTATCGATGATCTCTCGAATGAGGTGATACCGCCGAAGTATGTGTTTGGTCCTCTGATGAGAGCGAGGTTCCTTAGCCTGAGCAATAGCCCCATTGTTGTCACAATAGAGGTCTATAGGGTCCACTATGCTAGGAACCACCCCAAGTTCAGTGATGAACTTCCGGATCCAAATAGCCTCCTTTGCTGCAGAAGACGCAGCAATATATTCGGCTTCGCTGTAGACCGAATCGTCTCTGTGAACTCTTCCAGTTCACAGCGCCACCATTCAAGCAAAATACATACCCTGACTACGATCTGGAGTCATCCTTGTCAGTTTGGAAGCTTGCATCACTGTAACCCTTTACAGCTAGCTCCTCATCGCCTCCAAATATCAAGAAATATTCTTTCGTCCTTCGTAAGTACTTAAAAATATTCTTGACAGTTGTCCAGTGACTTTCACCTGGATCTGACTGGTACCTGCTCGTCATGCTCAAAGCATACGAGACATCGGGGTGAGTACAAATCATGGCGTACATGATAGGTCCTATAACAGATGCATAAGGAATCTGATCCATGCGATCTCTCTCCTCCTTAGAAGAGGGAGATTGAGTCTTCGAAAGACTCACACCATGTGACATTGGTAAAAATCCCTTCTTGGAATTCTGCATGGGAAAACACTTAAGCACCTTGTCAACATATGTACTCTGACTCAGGCCAAGCAATCTCTTAGATCTATCTCTATAGATCTTGATGCCTAGAATATAGGCTGCTTCACCTAAGTCTTTCATTGAAAAACAATTCCCAAGCCAAGTCTTCACAGACTGCAGCATAGGGATATCATTTCCAATGAGCAGTATATCATCTACATACAATATGAGGAAAACAATTGTGCTCCCACTAACCTTCTTATAGATACAAGGTTCATCTTCGTTCTTAATGAAACCAAATTTTTTGATTGCATTATCGAAATGAAGATTCCAGCTTCTAGAAGCTTGCTTTAAACCATAAATGAACCTATGCAACTTACAGACCATTCCAGCTTCCTTTGGATCAACAAAACCCTCAGGTTGTGTCATATACACATCCTCCAGTAGATTTCCATTAAGAAATGTTGTTTTGACATCCATCTGCTAGATCTCATAGTCATAGTAAGCTGCAATAGCAAGCATGATCCGAATAAATTTGAGCATTGCAACTGGAGAAAAGGTTTCATCATAGTCAATAACATGAATCTTCTTGAATCCTTTTGCTACCAATCGCCCTTTATAGGTATGCATATTACCCTCCATGTCAGTCTTTCTCCTAAAGACCCACTTACACCCAATGGGTTTGACCACTTCAGGTGGATCAACCAAAGTCCATACTTGGTTAGTGTACATGGATTCCATTTTGGATCTCATGGCCTCGAGCCATTTCTCAGAATCTGGGCTCATTACAGCTTCCTGATAGGATGTTGGCTCATCAAGCATGATACCATCATTGTCATCCAAGAGAAAAGAATATCTCTCAGGTTGATGATGTATCCTATCAGACCTGCGTAGAGCTTGGTCTACCTGATCAGGTTGTACCACCACTCCTTGTGATGACTGTTCTTGTTCCATTAAGGTATCAATGCTATTTTGTGTATCTTGAACTTCTTCAAGATCAATTTTACTCCCACTAGCTTTTCTAGAAATAAATTCCCTTTCTAGAAAAACACCATTTCTGGCAACAAATGTTGGGATGTATACTGAAAAGTCTATCTTTAATATGAACATTTTTATTTTTGAAATAAGAATCACATGATCATTGTTTGCATATTTATAGTTATGCAATATTGTCTAATACATTACATTGTAGATAACATGGCGTGTGGTGTCACATGGGAGATCATGTTATCGGCTCCTTTTAAAGTATAAGTAAAGGCTCACAACCGAGATGGCTTTGGACAAACCATTGGTATGGTTGTAGTATGATTTGGTATTGGTTTGTCTTGACCATAGAATCACACTAGTACACTTTATGTGTATTGAGCAGGACCGACTTAGAGGTGATTCGATCTATTGTTGACTACATAATTGAATCGGACCTCAGATATTATTTAGTACATGCTCTTAATCCCGATATAATAATAGACACATATACTTAGTATTCATTTCTTTGATTTACCAATGGGCGAGATTTATAGATTAAATTAATAGGCTCGATAAGTTTGGAAATGATATTATTTATATGGTGTTTCATTGATTATAGGAGGAAACCATGTCCTATATATTAGGATGATGATGTCCCCTTGAGTAGCTCATAAGGTTCATCATGTAAACCCTGCAGGTGGAGTTGGTCTGACATGATGAAAAGGTTGAGTGGTACTACTCATGGAGTTAGCTGTCGATTAATTAATTATTAGTAAATTAATTAATCGATGGACATTCGAGATCTTAAAAATGGGGAGAAAATATACAAATAATATATGGAGCCCATATTAACTTATGGGGGTTGGTGAGGTAGATCAATGATAATCCTCTAGTGGAATGGATAATCATTAATGGATCGGACTTTATGTGGGCTTGATCCATTGGGTGGCCAAGATCCGACTCCTCCTCATGGTCCCTATTGTAGCCTATTAATACCTCATGAAGCTTAGATCCAATGGATGAAAACAAAACTCTAGATCCAATGGAAGAGATTAAATCTCTAGATTCGACGGTTGAGATTAAATCTTTAGATCCGACGGTTGAGATTAAATCCCTAGAACCAATGGTGGAGATTAAAAGGAGGGATGAACCTAACTCTATAAATATGGGATGATGGCTTGGGAGGCAACTTAATGGATGACATTAGGGTTTTCTTCCCTTGGGCGGCAAGCAATCCCATTAGGGTTAGGATTAGGAGTGGGCGGCTAGGGTTTTGGGAGTTGGTTGTGGGCGGCAACTAGTGGAGGAAATCTCTTCTTCTTCTTCCTAAGGTTTGGCCGGCACGTATCCTTCTTCCCTCTACCTTGGCCGGTGCTCAACCTATTCTTCTTCCCCTCATCCTTGGCCGGAAATTAGTAGAGCTAGGTTTAGGGTTTGGGTGGCAACAAGGAGAAGGATTGCTTTCCTTTCTCTTCTCCAAGTGTTGGCCGGCGCTCATGCCCTCATTGATTCTCCTTTGGCCGGCTCCCATACTCCATGTTCTCTTCCTTGGCCGGCGGCAACATCGAGTTTATTGACTTGGTGGCCGGTTCTAGATAGGAAGATGAGTTTTATTTTATGATCTTCCTTTGTTCGGAGTGAACAAGGAAAGGAAGATTGGTGATCTAGGAGGCTTCGACTTTTGGAAGATTGTCGCCCACACGACATCCAAAAGGAGGAAGGACATACAATAGAAGATCAAGAGGTATAATCTTGTTTATTTTGATTAGTGTTCTTTTGTATTATGTTTATAATTGCTTTTCAATTATATGCATGTTGTATGTGGTTAAATATACTTAGACCCCGAACATAAACACAAAAGTCGGCGATCCGTACATCGTCTATTCTGTGGCTATTCGTAGAATAGAGGTTGGTTGCTTGAACAACAAGTTTGTTCAAGTGACGACTCTAAACGAATAGCACGACGATGAAATGGTTGCTTGGGTAATCCCTTTTATCTAGGATTAAATTTTTTTATCCGGGGACATCGATGGGACCGCCATGAACAAGCGACTGAGTTGAAGTGGGAAGCGAAGTTTCCCCTCATGGACTCGAAGTGGGGAAACCAACAATAAATACTTTGCCTTGTTTGGGGTTGTAAAAGTAATATCCCTTAGTTTCCTTGGGATATCCAAAAAAATAGCATCTATCTTATTTAGGGCCTAGTTTATCTGAAACTTGATGTCGTACGTAAGCCTCACAACCCTAAATCTTCATAAAAGACATCTTGGGACTCTTCCAAGTCCTTATCTCATATGGTGTTTTTACGACTGCCTTAGAAGGAACACGGTTAAGTGTGAGAGCGGCGGTCTCTAGAGCATATCCTCGGAAGGAAGGAGGAAGTTCTGTATGACTCATCATTGATCGTACCATATCTAATAGAGTACGATTTCTCCTCTCGGATACACCATTCCATTGTGGTGTTCCTGGTGGGGTGAGTTGAGATCTTATCCCACACTCAACTAGGTAGTCACAAAACTCTTGGCTAAGGTATTCACCACCTCGATCTGATCGAAGCATCTTAATACTCTTTCCAAGTTGGTTTTGTTCTTCATTCTTGAATTCTTTGAACTTTTCAAAGGATTCAGATTTGTGTCTCATAAGATACACATATCCATATCTACTGAAATCATCAGTAAATGTAATGAAGTACTGATAACCTCATCTGGCTGCGACTTTGAAAGGACAACAAACATCAGTATGTATGAGGCCTAACAAATCCGTCGCACGTTCACCTTGTCCACAAAATGGAGTTTTAGTCATCTAGCCTAGAAGACAAGATTCACATACCTCATATGATTCAAAATCAAATGAGTCTAGTAATCCATCCTTATGGAACTGTGTTATGCGACTCTCATTTATGTGACCCAAGTGACAATGCCAAAGATACGTTTGATCCAAATCATTAGATTTGAATCATTTCGTATTTATGTTATAGACTGGGTTTTCAATGTCGAGAACATAGAGTCCATTCATCAAGTGTGCACTACAATAGAACATTTCATTTAAATATACAGAACAACACTTTTCCTTAATTATAAATGAAAAACCCTTTATTGTCCAAACAAGACACAGACATAATGTTTTTAGTTATTGCAGGTACCAAATAACACTCTTCAAGTTCTAGAATTAAACCACTGGGTAATGATAAGGAATATGTTCCTACAGCTATAGCATCAACTCTTGCACCATTGACAACACGTAGGTCCACTTCTCCTTTTGTCAAAGATCTACTTCTTCTCAAGCCCTTCGCATTAGTACAAATGTGAGAAGAACAACCGGTATCCAATACATATGAGGAAGAAATAGATAGATTGACTTCTATAACATGTATACCTAAAGTGGAAGTCTCACTTCCCTTCTTCTTCTGAACTTCCTCGAGGTACTTTTTGCAGTTCCTCTTCCAATGTCCAGCTTCCTTGCAGTGGAAGCAAGTCCCTTCCTTGGCCACCCCACCTTTAGGCTTCAATGCTTTGTCCTTATCTTTATTCTGGGTCTTACCCTTGCCTTTAGACTTTTTCTTACCCTTGCCCTTTTTAACCATAAGTACATCACTAGTACCAAGTTGCATCTTCTTAAGATTGCTCTCAGCAGTTCTCAACATGCTTAAGAGCTCAGGCAATGGTTTGTCAATTTCACTCATGTAATAATTCATGACAAATTGACTAAAGCCTCTAGGCAACGAATGCAGAATAAGGTCAGTGGCCAACTCTTGGCCTAAAGGAAACCCCAATCTCTCAAGGTTCTCAACATACCCAATCATCTTGAGTACGTGAGTTTCTACGGGTGTTCCTTCTTGCATTTTGCAAGAAAATAATGCCTTAGATACCTCAGATCTCTCATGCCTCGCTTGCCCTTGATATAGTTGCTTCAAGTGTGCAACCATTGTTAGTAATATATGAGAGATGCCCTAAGGCAATCACCTTATGTTTGAACCATTTATATGATAAATGAAGATTCACTTTTTGAGTGTACATGTTTTCATGTATTTGATTGGATCTTAAACTCATTTACTGAATGTCCACGATACGATTCACAGCATGAGAGAATTTGTGATTGGATCACAACTTGTGAGTATCTCTACATGTGTAATTGTGATGTATCGGAATTATCCCTAGTCGATGAATTGATGGATTTGGAAACCATCGATTCTATCGAGACTAGCACGAGGTATACTCCTTGGTGTATCCAAGCAGCTGATTCTCACTGGCTGGAGACATTGTGATGTCCGGAGTTAATCATGGATGCTAGTTATGGTAACTAGTTCATTGGAGTGACCAACCGTAAGACTTAATATGGTTCTCTGCATATATAGATATGTCAATGAAGTTCTTACTGTAGCTTAAGTGCAATGTTCCTTTGACTTGCGGTATTCAAGTCATCTTGATCATAAAGACTTATTCTTTGACATCTTAAGCAAGCATCTCTGAGGAGATGTGGACCCGGAATGATTGGGTATAAGTCGAAGTGATCGAAGGTGTTTGAATAGTCTATAAAGGATTCACCACTCCTTGCGAGGAGATGTATACCCATGGCCTCTCGTCGGATTGTTACTAAAGTCTTTGGCCAAAGCATTACATGTTTAGAGTAAGGTACTCTTCCACACATGTGCAGTAACTAGAATCCGTAGGACGAGGAAATGATACTTGGGCTAGGTGTGACGTAGTCAGCCTAGTGGAGACTGACACTATAGACCATGTCCTGAACCAAGTGGGTATAAGATGAGTGAAAGGAATGGGGCACGAATCATTCTAGCTGCTGAAGGGTTTCAGAAATAGTTCTAGATCAACCATTGATTTTTTCGGTTAATTGGGGATCATGATGTACTACTAGGTACCACTCATGATCGCTCTATGATTAATGGTTAATTATAGATGGCCAACATAAACTGAGAACCTATTTGGTCACACGCACAACGAGCATAATCCGAAGGATTTAAAACGAGCTTGAGAATGAGATTCTCAGACCGAGAGAAACTAGGTTTGGTTGGACCAAACATGGAGCGAGCATGAAATCGTTTCAGTTGCAGCAGAAGCGTGGATGGGCCGTGTCTTGTGAAGACATAATGGATGAACCAAAATGGTTTGGTTCTAATCCAATGGAGGAGAATAAACCAAAGGGTTTAGTTTATTTTAAACGAATGAACCAAAGTTGGTTCGGTTCGTTTTAACTTAAAATAAACCATCATGGTTTGATTTATTTTAACTTATATTAATGGAGCGGGTTAACGGCCCTTATGGTTATGATCCGATAACCATTAAGAGAATTAGTTCTCTATAAAAGAGGGCTTAAGGGTTTGTTAAGCCCTAATCCAATTACCTAAACCTAAGTTGCCGCCCACCTCATCCCTTGGAGAAGTCGGCGCCAACCTCCATTGCCGCCGCCAACCCCGTTGTGCCGCCGTCCAAATTGTTGCCAGTGATCCTCCGATAACACTCCGATGATCTCCTTTGGGTTCGGTATCAAGGTGACCTTCATCCTACCTTTTTTGGCCGGCCCTTACTCCTCCACCAAAGCTGTCCAGTTTTCTGGACAGCTTGTTTCCCTCTCGTCGGAGCATCATTTGGACGACGTTTGGAGCTCTGACAGTGGTAGCCTTGCCGGGAATTTGATCTCCGGTAATCCTCATAGGAGGAGGACGAAGGATTCGTCAAACGGTTGACGAATACCTCTCCGGAGAAGCGAGTTCTGAGGACTCGTTTTTGGATCCGAATTTGGATTCGGATCGTGATCTTCTCTCGATCACATCGTCTTCAACACGAGGCTGGTAACCCGTACGAAGACGAGGCTCGTGACTTAGTGAAGTCATCCTGAAGATACTCGGCATGGATAAGGATAGAGACGATTCTAGCGAGGATCGTTCCGGTTGATGTCGTTCCCACTACACGTGATACGTCAGGTATACGTAATTAAATTTCCTTTTATTGCAAAATTTAAATTTATGGTTATGTCTACACATGTTGTACTATGCATGCGTGTGATTTGTGTTTTGTAATAAATGTAGATTTATTATTTTATTTCTTCCGCTGTGCACATGTTTACGAAACATGTTCGAACACACACTCGCCACGGTGCTGGAAACCCAACAACCATATCAAAGGCATCCATGTTCTCATGTTGTTTCTGAAGCTCAGAGTTCATGGTTGCAAGCATAAGACATGATGCATCTAATGCATCATCTTGATGCTTCTTGTAAGCATCCTTATCTGCACGAGTAGCATTATTAGTGGGTGGTTCAGAAAATGGTTGCTCTAGGACATAGAGTTTCCGCTTATATTTGAGAACTATTCTCAAATTCCTGTACCAGTCTATAAAGTTTGCTCCATTGAGCTTGTCCTTCTCAAGGACTGATCCCAGAGAGAGGGTATTTGACGTATTTGAAGACATAGTAATCTACAATAGAAATAATATGCAGGAATGAGTATTATATCTGAAATCATTTAATTAGACCTTTAATTAAATGAGACTCCCACTGAATCATTTAGCTTCAATAGGGGCTAGTCATACAAGTTCTATTGAGCTTCAAGTTCATGTGGGACAAGATCCACATCATACCTCAGCTTGAGTTAGCTTTGGCTAATTTCCCAAGATTTAGGTCGATTAGGTAGGTAAAATTTTACCAATTGCATCGTATGCAACACTTGGAATAAAGGATCAAGTTCCACATTATACATCATCTTGAGTTAGCTTTGGCTAATCGCCCAAGACTTAGTATAAATGTTCTCTTATATGTGTCTCCTAACTATTAGGAAATACCTCTAAGTATTTCTCAATCTAATTGAGACACTTAGTGAATTCTCATCCAAAGTTTGATAGCGGGACATCACGATTGTCCTCTCGCACTCTACCAAGATAAAATGCATTGCTTTGCTTTGGCAAACCCAACAACAAATGATCGAGGTAGTTTATGAGTACCAAACTTTGGTAGGCATATTCATTTGACTTAATTTTAAGATAACAAATTATCTAGCATGCATCACATACACACAACATATATCACAAATACGCTAAATGTGACATGGTTATGGCCCTTATTCTATGATTTCTCAAGCGAATGAGAAGATCGATTGGTTACCCTAGGGATAACATCATCTCCAAGCGCTTCCTTTGGTCAGCATGTGTCGTCAACATTGTCCTTGTAAAATCAACCTTCAATGGACTTTCCATTGCTTCTTTATTTTGTACATTACAAAATGAGAACACTCGAGTTACATTCGAGTCTAAATCTATTTTACAACTAGAAAATAGAAGTGAAGGCACAACACGCAGGCCGTGTAATGAATTACAACACCCACATACATATGACGACACATAGACCGTATTATGAATTATAACACATAACCACAATCACATTGGGTCCAAGGCCATAACCATGCACCATACACAAATCATTCACAATGATTTAATAAATTGTTTTTATTTATCAGTTTTATTATGAGCAATTTTTAAGCCACTATGCCGATAGGCCGCAACACCACGGCAGTACCGCTAGCCGGTTAGTGGGCGGGGTCAAGGGGGCAGTGCCCCTTTCGGGGTGGGGGGGGGGTGAGGGGGGCAGCGTGAAGGGAGTTGCTTCGGAGGCTCATTGGCTCCCATGTCCCCGGATTAAAATTTTCACTAATGAAAGAATTAATCCGGATGGGATGAGCTTCCTTAGCGACACCATTTCGTCGTCATGCTAACAACTCGAGTGGTCGCTTGAACAAACTAGTTGTTCAAGCAACACAACTCTTCTAGTTGGTTAGCCGCGGAAGAGACGACGGACGGATCGCCGATTTTTATGTTTGTCTTCGGGGTCCATGATTATACATTATATTTACTAATTCACACATGCATAATCAAAACATAAAAGAACAAGCTCAGATCTGTAAATAAAGTTAAAATAACTTTATACCTCATGATCTTCTACCGTATGTCCTATCCTTCTCGTGGACGATGTGTGGACGAAGATCCTCCACGAGTAGAAGCCTTCTAGATCGCTTTCTTCTCTACCTTGTCCGCTGCGAACAAAGAGAAGAAACAACAAATACCTTCCTATCTAGAACCGGCCACCAAATTATGGAACTTGATGCAACCGTTGGCCAAGGAACAATTGGATGAAGTGCCGGCCACCAAATGAAGAGGAACCGCCGACCACCTTGGAGAGCTTGGAGGAAGATGATCGCCGGCCACCAATGTAGGAGAACCACCGGCCAAGGAAGAAGGGAAAGACCTCTAGGATGGGCGCCGGCCAAGTATTGATGGAAGAAGGTTGGGCGCCGGCAACTACTTGGAAGAAGAAGGTGCCGCCCAAAACTTTGCTCCAAAACCCTAGCCGCCCAATTAACCCTAGCCGCCCACTTAACCCTAACTCCAATTCTTAAATCTCCAATGATGCTCTTGCCACCCAACCCTAAGCCATCTATATATAGAGTAGGGCCTAAGCCTCCTTTAATCTCCACCGTCGGATCTAGGGATTTAATCTCCACCGACGGATCTAGGGTTTTATACCAACCGTCGGATCTAGAGTTTAATCCCAACCATCGGATCTAGGATTTCATCCCAACCGTCGGATCTAGAGTTTCATCCCAACCGTCGGATCTAGGGTTTTATCCCAACCATCGGATCTAGGGATTTAATCCTAACCATCGATTCTAGGGTTTCATCCTAACCATAGGATCTTAGGGATTTAATCCCAACCGTTGGTTCTAGGATTTCATCCCAACCGTCGGATCTAGGGTTTTATCCCAACCGTCGGATCTAGGGATTTAATCCTAACCGTCGATTCTAGGGTTTCATCCTAACCATAGGATCTTAGGGATTTAATCCCAACCGTTGGTTCTAGGGTTTCATCCAACCATCGGATCTAGGGATTTAATCCCAACCGTTGGTTCTAGGTTTTGTTTTACATTCTTGGATCTAGACTTCATAAGGATTATGTTAGGCTACGATAGGGACCATAAGGAGGAGTTGGATCTTGGCCACCCGATGGATCGGAACCACACAAACTTGATCCATCAATGATGTTCCATTCCACTAGAGGATCATCATTGAACTACCTCACCAACCCCCATAAATCAATATGGGCTCCATATATTATTTGTACATTCATCTCCCCATGTTTAAGATATCGAATGTCCGTCAATTAATTGATTTACTGACCATCAATTAATTAACATCTAATTCCTCGAGTAGTAGCACTCAACCTTATCATCATGTTGACTAAGTCAACCAGCTGGGTTTACATGATGAACCTTATGAGCTCCTCAAGGGGACATCATCAACCTAATATATAGGACACGGTTTCCTCCTATAATCAACGTCACACCATGTAAATAATATTATTTCCCAACTTACCGTGCATATTGATTTAATCCATCTAAATCTCACCCACTGGTAAATCAAAGAAATAAATACTAAGTACATGTGCCCGTTATTATATCGGGATTAAGAGCATGTACAACATAATATCCGAGGTCCGATTCAATTATGTAGTCAACACTAAATTGAATCACCTCTATGTCGGTCCTGCTCAATACACCTAAGTGTACTAGTGTAACTCTATGTTCAAGACAAAACAATACCAAGCTACACTACAACCATGCCAATGGTTTGTCCAAATCCATCTTGGTTGTGAGCCTATACTTATATTCTACAAGGTACTGATAACATGATCTTCTGTGCCACACCAAGCACCATGTTATCTACAATGTAAAATATTAGACAATATGCACAGCCATATAATAAATATATAAAGTGCAAACAATGATCATGTAATTCTTATTTCAAAATAAAAATGTTCATACAAAAAGAGCTTGGCTTTCAGTATACATTCCAACACAGCACCCCCTGGCGAAAATTTTTCTGTTAACTCATCTTATGAGTTGCTGCCCATTTTGTCCATCTCTATGAACCCGAGACCTCCAGATGGCCCGGTGTGTTCGGCACCGTCCGACATGAATCAGCCCACTTGGCAGACCATCTGCTTGGCTGAATCAACTCGGACACAGGTGGAGTCGACACCATCCGACTGGATTCAGCCCACTCGGCAGACTATCTGCTTGGCTAAATCAACTCGGACACAGACTGAGTCGGCACCATCCGACTTGATTCAGCCCACTTGGCAGACACATAATAAAACTATTCTCATGTTTATATCACATAAAACATCTAAAAAAAATGTGTATGATTTTTCACAACCTAGCTCTGATACCACTGTAGGGATCCCGAGCGATAAACAAAAATTCCCAGCGAAAAAAAAATTAGAATCCCTCCAAAGATCCAAGCGAAAAATCATAAATGTTTCGTATCCTACTTTTGCTAGATCTCATCTAGAGGAAGAAGTATACCTTCGATGCGATGCCCTTCGCTTATGCCGCTCGTCCAAGACTTGGTCGCATCACAATACGGTTAGGGTAACTGTATCTCTAAGGTATCCACACACACACGATCTTGGAGAGAAGAGGTGAACCTATTGGTTGTGCTAGCAACCACACCAAGGTCTCTCTCCGTTCATTCTATTCTCGGCTTCAAGAGAAAAGTAATATGAGATTAAACAAATTATTCTCATTCACCACATGAAGTCAAAACAAAAAAAACACCAATAATGCACATTAATGAGACATTAAATGCACTTCCACTCTTCCTTATTCTCCACGTTGAAAGAAAAGAAGCCAATTAATGCTCATTAAATGCATATTAATGAGCTTTTAAATCCCATTTAAAAACCCCATTTTATTAATTCGTGTAAACCATGATTAATCACAATTAATCATTAATCCGTGTAAACCATGATTAATCATAATTAATCATTTTAGCCTTCTTCTCTTGGTTTGACTTGAGTCTAACTCAACATAAACCAATTTGAGTCCAACTCAAATTTAGCCAATTAATGAGTCTTACTCATTCTAGTTAATCCAATTAACTAATAATTCTTTTAGTCAAACTAAAATGATTTCATCTCCAAAATAATATGTTCTTTGTGTGTGACCCTATAGGCTCTCATAATGTTGGCAATGTATACAAAAACCATTTTAGAAACCTAAGCAATGAGCGACATCTAGCAATACATCATTGCTACCCAAGTGATGAGAATGTCGAGATCCGACAACCTCTTCCGTGACTATTATCATATGACGGTGTCCCTCTATCCTTGATATCTCAGATCGATCAATGAGGCATAGACCGTGTCACCCTCTTACCGATCTTTATGTTTCTTGATCCCCAAGTAGACTCACTCAAACAAATGAGCTCAATATCTCTATTGACTCATTTGAGCATGGCCATGCATTTCGTGGTCCTACTTTATCAAGAGGCCAAAGATATCACTCCCGTCATATGGGTGGGATAGATCTCATCTACATCACTCACATCCCTCCGCATAATTTGTTACATATCCAGTGACCGCTTTTATAGTCCACCGTGTTTCGGGTGACATTTGACGATACCAAAATACATAACTCCTTATGTAGGGAACCATAGTGACTTTAGGTCTAAGGACTATTCATACCAATAGTCACATGAGAAAGTATATGACACTCATATAACGATTCATGATACTTTCTCATGGCGGGTCAATTCAGTATATATAGTCCCCAATATATATACCCATGTATCAATGTAATATCACATATCCATGACTTGTGAGATCAATGTTGGGTTTCAGGCACCGCGGCGAGTGTGTGTTCGGACATTTTTCGTAAACATGTTCACAGCGGAAGAAATAAAAATAATAAATCTACATTTATTACAACACACACACCACACACATGCATAGTATTACATGTGTTGACATAACCATAAATTTAAGTTTTTCAATAAAAGGAAATTTAACTACGTATACCTTTCGTATCACGTGTAGTGGAAACGGCATCAACCGGAACGATCCTCGATAGAATCGTCTCTATCCGTATCCACGCCGAGTATCTTCAGGATGACTTCACTAAGTCACGAGCTTCGTCTTCGTACGGGTTACCAGCCTCGTATTGAAGACAATGTGATCGAGAGAAGATCATGATCTGAATCCGAATTCGGATCCAAAAATGAGTCCTCAAAACTCGCTTCTCCGGAGAGGTATTCGTCAACCGTTTGACGAATCCTTCATCCTCAACCTATGAGGATTACCGGAGATCGAATCCCTGGCAAGGCTACCACTGTCGAAGCTCCAAACGTAGTCCAAACGATGCTCCGACGAGAGGGAAACAAGCTGTCTAGAAAACTGGACAGCTTTGGTGGAGGAATAGGGGCGGCCAAATAAGGAAGGTTGAGGCTCACCTTATCGCCGGACCCAAAGGAGATCACCGGAGCACCAACCGGCAGCAGCTCGATGCCGGTGAGACGGAAGGAAGACACCTTCTGGATGCCGGTTGGAGGAGGAGGGGGCGGCGACACTAGGGTTGGCGCCGAAATCACCAAGGAGAGGAGGTGGGCGGCAACTCTAGCTTAGGGTTTTTGGATTAGGGCTTAACAAACCCTTAAGCCCTCTTTTATAGAGAACTAATTCTCTTAATGATTATTGGATCATAACCATAAGGCCCGTTAACCCGGTCCATTAATTTAAGTTAAAATAAACCAAACCATGAGGGTTTATTTTAAGTTAAATCGAATCGAACCAACTTTGGTTCATTCGTTTAAAATAAACCAAACCCTTTGGTTTATTCTCCTCCATTAGATTAGAACTAAACCATTTTGGTTCATCCATTATGTCTTCACAAGACACGGCCCATCCACGCTTCCATTGCAACTGAAACGATTTCATGCTCGCTCCATGTTTGGTCCAATCAAACCAAGTTTCTCTCGGTCTGAGAATCCCATTCTCAAGCTCGTTTTAAATCCATCGGATTACGCTCGTTGTGCGTGTGACCAAATAGGTTCTCAGTTTATGTTGGCCGTCTATAATTAACCATTAATTATAAAACGATCATGAGTGGCACCTAGTAGTACATCATGATCCCCAATTAATCGAAAAGATCAACGGTTGATCTAGAACTATTTCTGAAACCCTTCAGCAGATTGAATGAATCGTGCCCCATTCCCTTCACTCATCTTATACCCACTTGGTTCAGGACATGGTCTATAGTGTCAGTCCCCACTAGGCTGACTACGTCACCTTGCCCATGTATCATTTCCTCGTCCTATGGATTCTAGTTACTGCACATGTATCGAAGAGTACCTTACTCTAAACATGTAATGCTTTGGACAAAGACTTTAGTAACAATCCGACGAGAGGTCATGGGTATACATCTCCTCGCAAGGAGTGGTGAATCCTTTATAGGCTATTCAAACACCTTCGATCACTTCGACTTATACCCAATGATCCCGGGTCCACATCTCCTCAGAGATGCTTGCTTAAGATGTCAAAGCATAAGTCTTCATGATCAAGATGACTTGAATACTGCAAGTCAAAGGAACATCGCACTTAAGCTACAGTAAGAACTTCATTGACATATCTATATATGCAGAGAACCATATGAAGTCTTACGGTTGGTCACTCCAATGAACTAGTTACCATAACTAGCATCCACGATTAACTCCGGACATCACAATGTCTCCAGCCAGTGAGAATCAGTTGCTTGGATACACCAAGGAGTATACCTCGTGCTAGTCTCGACATAATTGATGGTGTCCAAATCCATTAATTCATCGACTAGGGATAATTCCGATTCATCACAATTACACATGTAGAGATACTCACTAGTTGTGATCCAATCACAAATTCTCTCATGCTGTGAGTCGTATCGCTGACATTCAGTAAATGAGTTTAAGATCCAATCAAATACATGAAACAATATATACTCAAATAGTGAATCTTCATTTATCATATAAATGGTTCATACACAAGGCGATTGCCTTAGGACATCTCTCATATATTACTAATAGACTCCCACTTGGCCTAATGCCAATCGCTACGGTATCCAATACCATAAGCTCTAACATGACCCTTAAACTTACTTTGAGGTAATGCCTTAGTCAAAGGATCCACTAAGTTCCTTTCAGTGGGGATTTTCTCGATTTGTATTTCCTTCCTACTGATGATCTCTCTAATAAGATGATAGCGGCGAAGCACATGTTTGGATCGTTGATGAGACCTTGGCTCTTTCGCCTGTGCAATTGCTCCATTATTGTCGCAGTAGACCGGTATTGCTTTAACAATGGTTGGAATCACACCAACTTCATAAATGAACTTCTTGATCCAAACCGCTTCCTTTGCTGCTTCCGAAGCTGCAATGTATTCTGCCTCAGTGGTAGAATCCGCTACAGTGTCTTGTTTGGAACTTTTCCAACTCACTGCGCCCCCATTCAAGGTGAACACATATCCAGACTGAGACCTGGAATCATCCTTGTCTGTCTGGAAGCTGGCATCCGTATACCCGCGTATCACCATATCCCCTTCTCCATATATTAGGAACACATCCTTAGTTTTTCTTAAGTACTTAAGGATCGTCTTAACAGCCACCCAATGATCCATTCCTGGATCAGACTGGTATCTGCTCGTGACACTCAGAGCATACAATACATCGAGCCTCGTACATAACATAGCATACATGATATATCCTATTGCGGATGCATAGGGAATCTTACTCATGCAAATCCTCTCGTCTTCTGTGCACGGACACATAGACTTCGAAAGGTGTACCCCATGCCTGATGGGTAGGAAACCTTTCTTGTATTCCGACATGTTAAACCTCTTTAGTGTTGGTGCAATCGGCCCAATACCTTGATGGTATTTTGATGATGGACAAAACTCATGATGATAGACAAAACTCATGACATGGGATTGTCATGGGAAAAATCTAATCATGGAGCTTGGTGTGGAAGTCCAAGGGGGGAAGCCTTGGCATGGGAAAGTCCAAAGCATTGCGAAGACGTGTGCTTGGTGCTTGGCATGGGAAATCCAAAGCATTGCGAAGCCGTGCGCTTGGTGCTTGGTGAGAAATGCATTGCGAAGCCGTGCGCTTGGTGCATGTGGGAAGTCTTTAGGACTTGGTAAGTTCACTAGGCTCGGGGTCCTTGAGTCGGTGAAGGATGGCATTGCGAAGCCGTGCGCTTGGTGCATCCGAGGGATCGCCGGACGGGGAGCGAATGGAGTGAGGCCCAAAGGGGAAGCATACTTCTAGGGCATGAGACGAGAAGGATGGCTTTGCGAACCCGTGCGCTTGGCGCATCTGAGGGACGTAGGCCGAGGGAAGAGAGCTTCGCTGGGGGAACTCCATGAGGGATAACATGGACTTGGCCAAGTGGCTAAGACTGAGTGTCGGAGGCTCAAACTTGATGTTTGAGGGTTTACCTGACGGTCGGAGGCTCAAACAACATGGTGTTTGAGGTTTTTCCCGACAGCAGTCGATTGGCATAGGTGCCGGTTCGACTGATCCTAGTCGACTTGGGTTCGACTGGTGTAAGGCTGCGTTTTAGTGCTTGGCAGTCGACTGATGTCGATAGCAGTCGACTGTCGAGGGATGGCAGTCAACTGATGGGAATGTCGCGAGCACAGAACGCTTCATAGCCGAATGGGCAGTCGACTACTAAGTCACCAATCGACTGATGAGGCCCATCAGTTGACTGGTAGGTGATCCGTTGGAACTTGTCCGACGTGGATCTGGCCGTTGTGAGA
Source organism: Wurfbainia villosa (assembly GCA_025175895.1). Classification (NCBI taxonomy): domain Eukaryota; kingdom Viridiplantae; phylum Streptophyta; class Magnoliopsida; order Zingiberales; family Zingiberaceae; genus Wurfbainia; species Wurfbainia villosa. Next base: position 6,781,035 of record CM046003.1, on the reverse strand, counting down.
CAACGGCCACAGGGGCAGTCGACTGGGGCCTTTTGGCAGTCGACTGCTAGGCGCGAAAATAGCTCGATGCAGGTTATAAAAGGAGCTCGAGATGAAGGTTTTTGCCATGGTTTTTGTGGAACTATTGGAGGGGAATTGCTGCTGCATTCCAGTCCTTCAAGAGCCAATCAAAGCAAGCAACAAGCAAAGGGTTCAAAGTGATCATTGTAAAAGTTTCTCTTTTGTATTGTCTTTGTATTTGCTTATACTTTTGTATTACTATTGTAGTTGCTTGTACGAGGTTTCTCCACCTCCGACGTGTTGTCGAGAAGGAGTGTTATAGTTAGTGTCGTGCGCATAACTAGAGCTCGAGGAGCTCGCCCGTGGAGTAGGAACCTTTCGGTTCCGAACCACGTATATCTCTTGTGTTTTGCATGTGCTTGTATTGTTGTTAGTATTGTTTCTATTGTTATTCCGCTGCGCTAACAACAATCGTAGATAAGCAACGCAACGAGAACAAGCGAATTCCGACATCCAACGAACGAGTGCTATTCACCCCCCTCTAGCCGGCCAACCGATCCTCCCTACATTTAGCACTCGGTCTATATATTTAGACTGCGAAAGACCAAGCAACCGTTTCGATCTATCTCTATAGATCTTTATCCCGAGGATGTAGGTTGCTTCTCCCAGGTCATTCATGGAGAATGTCTTGGATAACCAAACCTTAACTGACTGTTAGATTGAAACATCATTTCCTATAAGTAATATGTCATCGACATACAATACTAGGAACACGACTGCACTCCCACTAACCTTCTTGTACACACAAGGTTCGTCTGGATTTTGTGAGAAATCGAACTTTTTGATTGTTTCATCAAAACGGATATTCCAGCTCCTGGATGCTTGCTTCAATCCATATATGGATCGTCGCAATTTGCATACCTTGGTTTTATCAACCGATGTGAAACCCTCAGGTTGTATCATATACATATCCTCGAGCATGTTTCCATTAAGGAAAGTTGTTTTCACATCCATCTTCCATATCTCATAATCATAATGAGCCGCTATGGCCAGGAGCATCTGAATGGATTTAAGCATAGCAACAGGCGAATAAGTTTCGTCATAATCAACTCCTTATTTTTGACGATATCCTTTCGCCACCAGTCTAGCCTTATAGGTAATCACATTACCATCCATATCAGTTTTCTTCTTGAAAACCCACTTGCACCCTATAGGCTTGATGCCTTCAGGTGGGTCAACCAAGTTCCAAACTTGGTTTTCATACATGGAATCCATTTCCGACTTCATGGCATCAAGCCACTTATCCCTTTCTGAACTTGTCAGCACTTCTTCATAACTGGTAGGATCCTCATCATCAATGAGTAACACGTCATTCGATTCACTTACTAGAAATCCATATCTCTCAGGAATGTTGCGTGTTCTACCAGATCTACAAAGATGTGGTGTTACAATAGGTCCAGCCGATTGCTCATCACTATGAGTTATCGGCTGTTGTGCTTCACCAGGTATCTCATCAATGTCTATTTGAGTCTCTCGAGCCTCCTCAAGCTCGACGACACTCCCACTGTTTTCTTGCAAGAGAAACTCTTTCTCTAGAAACACAGCATGCCTTGAAACAAACACCTTTTGTTCCATAGGTTGATAGAATTGGTAACCCCTTGTTTCCTTAGGGTATCCAATAAATAGACATTTATCAGACTTAGCATCCAATTTGTCTGATACAGTCCGCTTCACATAAGCAGGACAACCCCATATCTTCAAGTAAGATACATGAGGTCTCTTACCATTCCATATCTCATATGGAGTAGTAGAGACTACCTTGGTTGGCATTCTGTTTAACAAGTAAACAGCTGTCTGAAGTACATAGCTCCAAAAGGACTTGGGAAGATTCGCATGATTCATCATTGACCTGACCATGTCCAACAAGGTCCGGTTACGCCTCTCAGATACACCATTATGCTGTGGTGTATATGACGGAGTCCATTGAGACAATATACCATTGTCTCTTAGATAATCAAGAAACTCTTGACTTAAGTATTCACCACCTCGATCCGATTGAAGTATTTTAATACTCTTGTCATGTTGTTTCTCTACTTCATTTATGAATTCTTTGAACCTTTCAAAGGCTTCAGACTTGTGTTTCATCAAGAACACATACCCAAACCGTGAGTTATCATCGGTGAAGGTAATGAAGTAGCTATAGCCTCCTAAAGCTTGAGTTGACATAGGTCCACATACATCAGTATGTATCAGACCTAGTAACTCTCCCACTCGTTCACCTTTTCCTAAAAAAGGTAACTTAGTCATCTTGCCTTTTAAGCATGATTCACATGTATCGTATGAATCCAATTCAAACGATTCCAGAATTCCACATCGGTGTAATTCGGACATGCATTTCTTGCTTACATGGCCAAGACGACAATGCCACATGTAGGAGTCTAATTGATTATCCTTTCGAGCACGCTTGTTGCTCGCTTCGATATTGAAAATGTCACTGGATACGTCCAACGTATAAATGCCATTACTCAAAGTTCTAGTTCCATAAAGTACGCCATTCAAAGTTATATAACAACAATTGTTACTAAACGTCAAATGGAAACCATTTCTATTTAAGCAGGAAATAGAAACAATGTTCTTTATTAGAGAAGGAACACAATAGCAATTGTCCAGTTCCAAGACTAGTCCACTAGGGAGCTTCAGCAAATAAGTTCCGATGGCAACCGCAGCAACCTTTGCTCCATTGTCAACTCGCAAATTTGACTCCCCTCTGACGAGTCTTCTTCTATTCCATAGCCCCTGTATGTCATTACATATATGTGAGCCACACCCAGTATCCAATACCCAAGTGTCTAAGGAAATAGAATGACAATCAATAACGAAGATACCTGAAGAGAATGGGGCATCGGATGCCTTCTTCTTCTTCATGGACTCAAGATATATCTTGCAGTTTCTTCGCCAGTGGCCTTCCTTGCCACAATGATGGCAAGTGCCCTTTTGTGCTGGTTCTGCCTTCTTTGCCTTCTTGTTCTTCCCTTTCTTCTATTCTTTTTCCTTCCTCTTAGAACCTTCCTTTGAGGAATCAACTAACAAAATCGCCTTCTCCTCATGCTTCACAGAAGGCTCCACAGTCTTCAGCATATTGAGGAGCTCAGGAATAGTGGATTCTAATTTGTTCATCTGATAGTTCATCACAAATTGTGAGAAACTCTTGGGCAAACAATGCAGAATTAAGTCAATACTTAATTCATGATCCATCACAAACCCGAGGGTGGCTAGCCGCTCGATGTACCCGATCATCTTTAGCACAAATTGCACTACAGACGAACCTTCTTGCATCTTCGTGGTGAAGAGGAGCCTGGAGACTTCAAACCTTTCGAATCTTGCTTGCTCATCAAACAACTCATGAAGATGAAAGACTATGGTATTAGCATCCATATGATGCAACTCGCTGTTCACCAATCTCACATGTTTCGAGACCACATTTGTCCAGAGTTGCATCGTCCTTAGGACGGTTGGGAAGAGGCTCTTCAAAGACATATACTAGCTTTTCTGCCTTGAGAACAATTCTCAGGTTTTTAAGCCAGTCCAGGAAGTTAGGCCCAGTCAATTTGTTTGAATCCAAAATAGTGCACAAATTCAAAGACGTCATGATCAATCGATTAACCTAGAAATACAAAATGAGCATATATGAGAAAATGATTTTAAAAATGCATCAATATACATTTATAAATCCCATTCATTTTTCGAATTTCAAAAACTCCAAAATCACTTCGGGAGATCGTAGGTCTATCTCCGAATGGGCTGATATCCATCATAGATATGAACAACCTTGGAGAGAGTCCAACAAGCCATTCATAACTACGATGGTAGGTATCAACTATACCGATTGCATATCACGTATATGCAACTATCACAATGTGCTATCAACTAATTGAATGTTCACACATACATCGTGTTGTTAACACATTAACAAGTATGCATCGTATGCATAGCACCCAACTTCACCTCCCTTCACATCGACCGTGGAGAGAGTCCAACAAGCCGATGCTCCAGGTTAAAGCCAACCCATTAATCGAGAAATAGTTTTAATATGGTTAGAGCACATTCAACCAATTAGCCCGGCTTGGAGAGAGTCCAACAACCAAAGCTAACGATTGACCTCTGACTCTTACCATATTAGTATTAAACTATTCCATGGTTTGAACATGTTCGGGTTCGAGCCGGGCTTGGAGAGAGTCCAACAACCCAAACAAGAAACGCAACTCTGTTCTAACCATATTAATGGAAGGTGTAGGCTTTAATATTGAATAAGGGTTTTTATGTCTCATCCTCTTTGCATGCAAATAACTATTATCTACATGGCATGGCATACATCTACATGTCACGACACGCATGGCATAATGATATGCATCTAATGCAATTACATGACATATAATTATGTCATGTATTATTTCCTTATATGTCATAACTATTTATGGAAATAAAATATCTTTAAGATTTGATTCTCCAAATCAAATCATAATTAAATTAGGAAACAAATTTTCCAATATAATCACATATCTTATTTGTGGAAATAGTTGATTAAGGAAAGTCAATTTAGGAAACCAATTTCCTAAATCATCAAAACTACTTTATGGAAATAAAATATTTTTAAGATTTGATTTCCCAAATCTAATCATGATTAAATTAGGAAATAAATTTCCAAATCTAATCAAATATTTTATTTATGGAAAGTATCAATTTCCATAAATACTTCCAACTTTCCAAAAGTGGAAGATTTCCATAAATACTTCTAGACTTTCCAAAATTAAAAATTTCCATAAATACTTCTAACTTTCCAAAAGTAGAAAATATCCAGAAATATCATTATGACTATCGCAAAATAATTTTATGATTATGTCGAAATACAACCTGGGCTCTGATACCACTGTTGGGTTTTCGGCACTGCGGCGAGTGTGTGTTCGAACATGTTTCGTAAACATGTGCACAGCGTAAGAAATAAAAAGAATAAATCTACATTTATTATAACACACACAGCACATGCATGCATAGTACAACATGTGTAGAAATAACCATAAATTTAAATTTTACAATAAAAGGAAATTTAACTACGTATACCTTTCGTATCACGTGTAGTGGAAACGGCATCAACCGGAACGATCCTCGATAGAATCGTCTCTATCCGTATCCACGCCGAGTATCTTCGGGATGACTTCACTAAGTCACGAGCTTCGTGTTGGTGCAGTGGGCACCAAAGTCGAACCGGTATTTTGATTATGGCAAAAGGCTCAATAGTTAAGGGTATATTTGTTATCTTACGAGCTCAATTAAGTGTGCAGAAATGCTAAAGTTGAGCGGAAGGTCTGCGACACCCGGTGGGAACCGAGGTGGTCGGGCAACGCCAGAGGGACTTCGGAGGAAGCCGAGGTACTCGGGTGAAGACCGGAAGCGAGGCTACAAGGTAAGCTCGTGTGAAAGCGAAGCAAGGTCGTTAAGCGTAGATCCGACCCAATACCTCCAATGGAAGGTCTAGGTCGAGATCAGATGGTTAGAACCATCGTACTTTATATTTTAAGCTAACTTGTACTGCTCAAAACCCTTTGACTACAATAATTGCTAGTCAAGTTCCAAATTCGAGAAGAGCTCGAATTTCAAGGGGGTGAATTTGGACTTGACTCGTGTTTTGGTACAAAGGGTGATGTGGCATCAAGGTGGACATCCAAACCATCACCAAGCTTCCTTGTGGTGGACGCCCAAAATAAGGTGAGTTGGCACAAGATGGTTGGCTCCCATGATGTGGCACAAGTTGAATGGCTCCAACAAGTTGGCGCCCAAGGAGGTTGGAGGTGGCACAAGGTGGTTGGATGAAACACCTCATCCTTGAGTTGGCGCACAAGAAGGTTGGAGGTGGCACAAGGTGGTTGGATGAAACACCTCATCCTCAAGTTGGCGCCCAAGGAGGTTGGAGGTGGCACAAGGTGGTTGGATGAAACACCTCATCCTTGAGTTGGCGCACAAGAAGGTTGGAGGTGGCACAAGGTGGTTGGATGAAACACCTCATCCTTGAGTTGGGATAAGAACCTCACCTTGGACACTACCTATGTCTAAATTCATAGATCAATATCCATAAATAGACATGTTCACTCCAAGCAAAGACAAGAATTCAAGAGCTCTCAACACGCCGTCGTAACGCCGCTACTACTACTCACATTTGCTACGACGAAGTGCCGCCGACAACGAAAGCTACATCTTCTACTTATAAGAGTTGTCGGTATATTTATTTAAGTTCTACTTCTTTAAATTATCTTTGTGCTTTAATCGTAACAAGGAAAGGGGGAGTGTCCCTTTGCCTTGATTTCTTTTTGTAATCGTTGCTCCTACCTCCAACGAGGAGGAGTGGTTTTAGTGAATTGCCCTCCGTTCGTGATCAAGGATCACTAGGGCCGTGGATTAGCAATCGAAAGATTGTGAACCACGTAAAAATATCTTGTCTACTTTATATTTCACTGCATTCTCTACTTGCTTTTACTTATTGCAAAAGTTTTTAACGACACCGTATCGCTATTCACTCTAGCGACACTTTCGATCCAACAATTGGTATCGAGCCGGGCGCTAAGATTCGTGAAACCACCAATCTAGCTTTGTTTTCTTTTTTTACAGATTTTTATTTATTTATTTCTGTTTTCGTATAATTATTTCACTTGCTTATCTTCTCCTACATATAGAATTGCATTAGAGGCTTTAGGATCCGGATAAGGTTGTCCTTGAGTTAGATCCCGAGTAAGGTTGTCCTGAACTTCAACGAATTCGCATTTGATTGTTTATTTCTTTTGCAAGTTACATTTTATATATCTTTTTACTTCCCACTACTAATCCAAGGCGAAAGTCTTGGAATATTCTTTCGTGTGTGTTTTGCAAGATTCTTTTAAATCGTTCTTCTTCTTGTTTTTAAATGGCCCATCTCGAAGGGTTTAGCACCGCCCGACCCCCGTTTACAACGTAATGACTTTCGTTATTGGAAGGGTCGGATGGAATGCTTTCTTAAAACCCAAATCGAGATGTGGATCGTAATCCAAACCGGTTTCACACTTCCTATTAATGAAGATGGTGAATCTTTGGGTTACGATCAATGGTCAAATTCCATGAAAAACAAGTAGAAGCCGATGCCAAGGCAACTCAAATCTTGCAATGTGGGTTGTCCAAGGAAGAGCTCAACCGCGTCGGCCCCTTCATTAGTGCAAAGGACTTATGGACCAAGCTAGTGGAACTACACGAAGGCACCGACGACACGAAGGTATTTAAAATTGTATAACTTGAAAATGCAGGAAAACGAGACCGCAACTCAACTACATGCTCGTATCCAAAACATCGTCAACCAACTCCATGCCATCGGACAAAAGGTCGAGAATCGCTACCTTATCATGTATTCTCTTAACTCGTTTCCTAGGACCACCTTGTGGGCATCCATGGTCGATGCCTACAAGGTCTCCAAGGACCTTTCTAAAATTAGGTTAGGCAATTGTTTTGAACTTGAATTACATGAGCAAACTAACGTGGTCCGGTAGAAGAGTATTGCGTTAGTTGCGAGTTCCAAGAAGAAGAAGCCCGCAAGCAAGCCACCCCAAAGGAAGAAGACGAGTCCGAATCGGAAGTAGACTCGAATAGAATCCGAACTAGTCAATCTAGTTCGGAAGATGATCAAGAGACGAAACGACCAACAACTCAAGGTAAGCCTAAACCTAATTCAAATACTTCTAATTTTAGATGCTATGAGTGCAGTGTTCGGTCACATCAAGTCCGTGCCCAAAGCTAAAGAATAACATCAAAGACCAAGAAAGCGCTAAACGCTACTTGGGAGGAGTTGTCGGAGGAAGAAGGCGATATCCAAGCTCTAATGGCCAATGGCTGCCGAGACTCGAAAATCAAGAAGAGTCCGAGTCCGAATCCGATGATGAGCTTCCATTCAAGACAAGCCACGGATCCGTATCCGGTTCAAAAGAATCATTAAGGGTAAGTCGGTCGTTACTTAATACTTTGTATGGTGCAATTAAATTTTTAAATAAGAAACTAGCTAAGTCCGAGTCCAAGGTCGAGACCCTAATTGAGGAGGTTAACCTTCTCAAACATGAGGTCTCCCTAACCTCTTCGACTACTCGTATTCAAGAGGAGGACTCAACTCAAGTTGAAAAGCTTGAAGTTGAGAACTCGCTTTTGAAAACACAAGTCGAAGACCTTAGGAACACGTTGGAAAGGTTCACTTTGGGATCCAAGGGACTTGACCTCTTACTTGGATCACAAAGGGCCGTGTACAACAAGGCCGGACTCGGGTTTAACACAAATACAACCAATAAGTCATATATGTCTATAGTAAACCAACATAAGAAAAATGTCCAACCATGGGTCACTAAGAAAACTTTGATTTCAACTTTAGGATCTAACATGTATTGGGTTCCCAGGACCAAATTCACTATGTGAATAGACCCACTCGATTCAATGGTCCAGAGCCAATACAAAATGTATTTTTGTTAAGTCTTAGAAATTGCATGCTTAGTTTTTCCTTTATTTTTAGAATGGTTAGATAGGACTCATAACCAACTAAAATCCTGCGAAAAGATTGAGCCTCGGGAGCCTCTTTTCAAAAATAAACCAACTAACATCCTAAGAATAGATTGAGCCTCGGGGATCATCTTTTCAAAAATAACGAGTTAGACCAAGTCGTAGTCTCAAGTAAGTCGAGTTATCAATTTCTTGAAATTAGCTTTGTCTAAGGAAGTGGTCGTTGTTCCGATCAAAGAAGGCCTCTGTGCCTCGCCCCACGACTGAAGCTAATCTCTTGAAAAGATTACTTGATGAGCTTAGACTAAATCGAATCTAACCTAATGTTGGTTAATTTAAATTCATTAAAATTAATCAAGTAAAATTGAAAGTCATCTCACAATAACACATAGGAATAACATGTTTTGATCATGTAGATATTGGTGAGATGATTTATGTTTAAAAACTTACAAACAACCCTTTAGCAATTCCAATATCCGATCCAACTACCTTATGTGTAGGATCAATGGATGTTGGATGCTGGTTGCTCGACACATGGCCGGGATCAACTCAAATTTTCGGGTTACGATTCAAAGCGACAAGGATCGGTAGCCTTGAATAAGCAAGCTCAAAATCATCGGATCGGGTGATATTGAGCTCAACTCTAACTTTACAATTCAAAATGTCTTATTAGTAGAAAACTTTCAATATAATTTACTTAGTGTAAGCCAATTGTGTGATAACAATTATAAGGTCATATTTCTAGAAAATGAATGCGTAATCAAAATAAATGCAACATCTAAAATAATACTTAAAGGAACTAGGAGTAGCAACATCTACACAATAAATTTACCCAACTCCTCAACCAAGTGTCTTATGACACGGCAAGAGGAATCTTGGTTATGGCAGAAGACTGACACTGCACCCAAGACTCGTCCACAAGATGAGTCGAGTGGCTTGGTTATAGGTTTGCCTAAACTAAACAACTTGGATAATAAAATATGTAATGCTTGTCAACAAGGTAAACAATCTAGGACACAACATCAATTAACTAATCAAGAACGAACCAAAAGTGTTCTTGAGCTCCTACACATGGATCTATTTGATTCACATGGAGCTAAGTCACTCAATGGTAGTCAATTTTGCTTAGTCATAATTGGCGACTATTCTAGATTTACTTGGGTTAGGTTTATCAAACATAAAAATGATACCCTAGACCAACTAATCAATCTTTGTAGGTTAATCAAAATCAAAAGAACCTTAAGATTAAAAGACTTAGAAGCGATCATGGTGGTGAATTCAAAACCACAGTTTACAGATTTTACGTAACCTAAGCGGATACCACCATGAGTTTTCATGTCCTAGAACCCCACAACAAAATGGGTTAGTCGAGCGGAAAAATAGAACCCTACAAGAAGCCGCTAGGACAATGTTAAACGAGTATAACCTACCCGATAGATTTTGGGCGAGGCCGTTAGTACGGCTTGCTATGTCCAAAATAGGATCCTTATGGTAAAGAGGCACCAAAAGACCTCGAGATTTATCACGATAAAATACCGAACATCAAGTACTTTAGGGTATTTGGATGCAAGGTACATATCTTAAACACTAAGGATTACCTAGGAAATTCAAATCCAAAACCTCATCGAACCTTTCTAGGATACTCAACCACCAGAGAGCTTATAGGGTATACAATCACGACACTCTTAGAGTCGAAGAAACCATTAATATAGTTTTCGACGAAGGACACGAACCCGTTCAATCCTTAACAAAACCAACTAGCAAATCAACTTATAGCGAACCCGACTGATCTTGAACTTGAATCTCGTCCTAACCCAAGTCATCCTATCGACCAAGTGATAGATGACTCTAACCCAAGTCAAACTAGAACTCACCCAAGTCATCCTATCGACCAAGTGATAGATGACCCTAACCCGTGTCACACTAAGACTCAAACAAATCATCCTATCAATCAAGTTATAGGTGATCCAAATTTAGGGGTTCGAACTAGAGCTTCATATCGAAACCTTAGTCAAATCTCGTTAATTTCCAAAATCAGACCCAAAACTATTGAACAAGCACTTCTTGATCCCGAGATTATTGCTATGCAAGAAGAGCTAGCTCAATTCACTAGAAATGAAGTCCGGGAATTAGTACCACCACCTAAAGAAAAATCAATTATTGGAACAAGGTGGGTATTTGAAATAAACTTGATGATAAAGGTGAAGTAGTTAGAAATAAAGCTAGGTTAGTCGCAAAGGGTTTAGTCAAGTCGAAGGTTTAGATTACGATGAGACCTACGCCCGTAGCTGACTAAAGTCCATCCGAATGTTGTTAGCATATCGCACATCGAGGTTTTAAATTGTTTCAAATGGATGTCAAGTCAGCATTTTTGAATGGATACATTAAGGAAGAAGTTTACGCTACCAACCTCCGGATTCAAAATCTATATAAACCTGACAATGTCCTTAGACTTAAGAAAGACCTATATCGTGTAAAACTAGCACCTAGAGATTGGTACGAAATGCTTTCGATCTATCTTAAGTCCAAAGGATTCAACCAAGGTTTAGTCGACCCAACCTTATTCGTAAAAACCGTAGGAAAAGAAATCTTTATAGCCCAAATCTATGTAGATGATATAATTTTTGGAACTACCAACTCGATCCTGCTAAACGAATTCATCTCACTTATGGAAAGTGAATTTGAAATGAATTTAGTAGGAGAGTTAAGTTTCTTCTTAGGTTTACAAATTAAACAAACTAAAGATGGAATATATTTACATCAACAAAAATATACTAAGGACTTAATAAATCGATTTGGAATGCAAGATGCTAAAATAATCAATACACCTATGGCAACTAATGTTAATATAAACGAAGATGTAGAAGGAAAACCCGTTGACCTAAAATACTATAGGAGCGCAATAGGAAGTCTCCTATACTTAACCGCAAGCCGACCCGACATTTTATTCGCGGTAAGTATGTGCGCAAGGTTACAAACCTGTGCCAAGGAGTCTCACCTAACCCTAGTGATATCTAAAGGGCACGCTAACGAGGTATTTGGTACCCTAGATCTACCGAGTTTAATCTAATCGGCTACTCGACTCGACTATGCCGGTAGTAAACTCGATAGAAAGAGCACGAGTGGTTGTTGTCAAATCCTCCGAGTCTAGTAAGTTGGTGCGAGGAAGCGACATTGCGTTGCCTTATCTACCACCGCCGAATACGCTGCGATGGGTGCGTGTGTCTCTCAAACTCCCGTGGATGAAGCACACTCTCCAAGACTTTAGCTTAATCTTTAACAACATTAAAACCTACATAGATAACATTAGTTCAATTAACTTAACTAAAAATCCAATATGTCATTCTAGGACAAAACATATAGAAGTTAAACACCACTTCATTAGGGAACATGTAACTAATGGAACTATACAACTAGAGTATGTTGAGTCCAAATCAAACCTAGCGGACATCTTCACCAAACCACTACCCGAACCCGAATTTAGTTTATTAAGACGAAAGTTAGGTATGTGCGTAATAGAGTAGGATTTAAATTTTTCTATATATGTACTCTACTTTTGCTTCTTTTTATGAAATTAGCCTAAGTCTTACCTTAGAAATCATATACCTATAGATTTAAGGAGCCAACACATCTCACAACACATAGGACTAATGTGTTTGTGTACTTAGCCACGTAAAGAGGCGTGAGATGTTAGGACCTTACTCCACAGTTCCAGATGTAGATTCAAGCATCGACATGAACCATGGAGTATAATTATTTAAAATTAATCAACTCCTTCAAGACTTATTGATAATTCTATATAAATAAAGTCAAACAGGAGTTTTACATTTTAGATGAACATATTTTCAAGCTTATTATTATTTAAAAATAAATATATATATTAATATTGGGAACTTGCTTGGACTTACAAACCATAAAATATATTTACAAACTTTTTGAGTTAAGGCAAAAGGGGGAGAAAGTCACAAAAGTAAGGAAGAAAGTAAACAAAATTATTACCTTTTATATTAAGTAATTCCGTTTACTTAAGCAACTATTAAGGGGAGTAAAAATTATTTTTCAAGAACTCACCTTCGGTCAAGGGGAGGTTACCTCAAAGGGAGCACTTGAAACAATAATTTTTCTCACTCATATTTAATCTTTATGCTAGCTCATTCATATTTAATCTTTATGCTAGCTCATTCATATTTAATCATTATGCTAGCTCATTCATATTTAATCTTTATGCTAGCTCATTCATATTTAATCTTTATGCTAGCTCATTCATTATTAATCATTATGCTATCTCATTCATATTTAATCTTTATGCTAGCTCATTCATATTTAATCTTTATGCTAGCTCATTCATGCTTAATCATTATGCTAGCTCATTCATATTTAATCTTTATGCTAGCTCATTCATGCTTAATCATTATGCTAGCTTACTGTTATGCTTAATTTTTCCTTAACTTTTGTGTCGGTTTGCCATGAATCAAAAAGGGGGAGATTGTTGGTGCAGTGGGCACCAAAGTCGAACCGGTATTTTGATTATGGCAAAAGGCTCAATAGTTAAGGGTATATTTGTTATCTTACGAGCTCAATTAAGTGTGCAGAAATGCTAAAGTTGAGCGGAAGGTCTGCGACACCCGGTGGGAACCGAGGTGGTCGGGCAACGCCGAGGGACCGGAGGAAGCCGAGGTACTCGGGTGAAGACCGAAGCGAGGCTACAAGGTAACGTGTGAAAGCCGAAGCAAGGTCGTTAAGCGTAGATCCGACCCAATACCTCCAATGGAAGGTCTAGGTCGAGATCGGATGGTTAGAACCATCGTACTTTATATTTTAAGCTAACTTGTATCAAAGCCCAAAACCCTTTGACTACGATCAAGCTAGTCAAGTTCCACCTCGAAGAGCTCGAATTTCAAGGGGGTGAATTTGGACTTGACTCGTGTTTTGGTACAAAGGGTGATGTGGCATCAAGGTGGACATCCAAATCATCACCAAGCTTCCTTGTGGTGGAAGCCCAAAATAAGGTGAGTTGGCACAAGATGGTTGGCTCCCATGATGTGGCACAAGTTGAATGGCTCCAACAAGTTGGCGCCCAAGGAGGTTGGAGGTGGCACAAGGTGGTTGGATGAAACACCTCATCCTTGAGTTGGCGCACAAGAAGGTTGGAGGTGGCACAAGGTGGTTGGATGAAACACCTCATCCTCAAGTTGGCGCCCAAGGAGGTTGGAGGTGGCACAAGGTTGTTGGATGAAACACCTCATCCTTGAGTTGGCGCACAAGAAGGTTGGAGGTGGCACAAGGTGGTTGGATGAAACACCTCATCCTTGAGTTGGGATAAGAACCTCACCTTGGACACTACCTATGTCTAAATTCATAGATCAATATCCATAAATAGACATGTTCACTCCAAGCAAAGACAAGAATTCAAGAGCTCTCAACACGCCCGTCATACTGCTACTACTACTCACATTTGCTACGACGAAGTGCCGCCGACAACGAAAGCTACATCTTCTACTTATAAGAGTTGTCGGTATATTTATTTAAGTTCTACTTCTTTAAATTGTCTTTGTGCTTTAATCGTAACAAGGAAAGGGGGAGTGTCCCTTTGCCTTGATTTCTTTTTGTAATCGTTGCTCCTACCTCCAACGAGGAGGAGTGGTTTTAGTGAATTGCCCTCCGTACGTGATCAAGGATCACTAGGGCCGTGGATTAGCAATCGAAAGATTGTGAACCACGTAAAAATATCTTGTCTACTTTATATTTCCGCTGTGCATTCTCTACTTGCTTTTTACTTATTGCAAAAGTTTTTAACGACACCGTATCGCTATTCACCCCCCCCCCCCTCTAGCGACACTTTCGATCCAACACTTCGTCTTTGTACGGGTTACCAGCCTCGTGTTGAAGACGATGTGATCGAGAGAAGATCACGATCCGAATCCAAATTCAGATCCAAAAATGAGTCCTCAAAACTCGCTTCTCCAGAGAGGTATTCGTCAACCGTTTGATGAATCCTTCGTCCTCCACCTATGAGGATTACCGGAGATCGAATCCCCGGCAAGGTTACCACTGTCGGAGCTCCAAACGTCGTCCAAACGATGCTCCGACGAGAGGGAAACAAGCTGTCCAGAAAACTGGACAGCTTTAGTGGAGGAATAGGGGCGGCCAAATAAGGAAGGTTGAGGCTCACCTTATCGCCGGACCCAAAGGAGATCACCGGAGCACCAACCGGCAGCAGCTCGACGCCGGCGAGAGGGAAGGAAGACACCTTCTGGATGCCGGTTGGAGGAGGAGGGGGCGGCGGCACTAGGGTTGGCGCCGAAATCACCAAGGAGAGGAGGTGGGCGGCAACTCTAGCTTAGGGATTTTGGATTAGGGCTTAACAAACCCTTAATCCCTCTTTTATGTAGGGGATCGGTATGGCCGGCTAGAGGGGGGTGAATAGCCCTCGTACATTGGACGTCGTAAATTGCTCGTCTACAAAAGATTAGCGCAAGCGGAATATACAAATACAAAGCAAAAGACAAACAATAAAACAAACGCTAACACGATGGTATAACGTGGTTCACGGCTACGCCGCTAATCCACGGTCCCTGATTCGTCCTCGGTGAATCACTCCGTTAAACCAATCCACTAAATGGTCTCTCCTTTGCACCAAGCTAGGTGGAGGTAACCTTTACAAATCAAGCACACTCTTCTTACAAATAGAATGGAGTAAGAACAGGTAAGAAGAGTTTAGAGCTTGTGGGGCACTAGGAAGATTGTTTGGAGTATGAGCATTTTTTTCTCTCAAAGGCTCACACCCTCTCTTTTTATAGAGAGGGCTAACTTCTTCCCATTTGTCGTCATCAGTCGACTGCTGCCCTTGGCAGTCGACTGCCGTCACTACAACGGCCTCCGAACACGTCGGATCCCGACCGTTGTAGTCCAACGGAACTCTTGGCAGTCGACTGATGGACCTCATCAGTCGACTGCTGCCTCCGTAGTCGACTGCCCAGTCGGCTACGAACGGTTCTGTGGCCGAACCCTTATTGACGATCGGCGATCGCCTTGATCAAGCATAATCTTGCGATCGGCCCGTATGGCGATCATGCGCCACAATCCGGGGCCGTATACCCGGTGAACTCGATCTCGAAGCGATCGCCATGACATGGCAATGATCGGCCGTGTCGGAAAACCCATCCGACACTTGGCCAGATGGCCAAGTTTCACCTAAGAGCTACCCTTCCTCGGGTTACAATCGCTCACTCATTTCTGAGTCCCCGCCTTGGTTCTCTTCGCTTCGCCACGCCCCTAAGCGGATCAGCGCACGGCTGCAATGCTCCTTCGCGTCTCTTGCCTCAAGTCTACTTCCTCCGGCCACTCCAAGCTTCGTCCGCGGTCCCTCGGATGCTCCAAGCGCACGGCTTCCGCAAAGCTATCCTTCACCGACTCAAGGCACGAGTCATGAGATGTGAAACTCGCCACGGCTCCATGTGCGAATTACTAAGTCCTGCACGACTTCAACGCATATATCACATCAACATATCAAACTAACTTAAACCCTTTGCCACACCATCAAAACCATATTACGGCAAGAGATTGCCCCCCTTTGCCACACCGACTCAAGCGCACCCCTTTTTGATGTGTGGCAATCCGTTTAAGTTAGGTAAAAACATTTGATATAAATTCTAAGGTAAGAAAGCATGTAAAGATAAACATGATATAGCAACATGCAATTCCCCCTTAATCCATGAAACTCTCTATGCAAATTTTCTCCCCCTATCATATATTTCTCCCCCTAAAATATCTTTCTCCCCCTAAAGTGATTAACTTAAACATACTTATTTCTCCCCCTTTGACACTATCAAAAAGATTAACACTAAGTTATAAGCTCATGGCATCAAGTATAATGGAGGGAAAATATGACAAGTTGATTTAAAATTGGGTACCACTTGTTGATGGCATCAAGTATATTTCTACCACTTGTTGTAGGTTTACAAACTGAATTCGGCCTTCAATATTCTGATTTAGACCACGATCATTGCTATCGATGGTCAAGCTCACAAAGAATCAATTTTTGATTTTCTGGACGAATTTCAGAAATGCATTATAAATTCCAGAAAATTCGAAAAATCATGAAATTTGGGGAACATATTTCTATTAAGTATATCTATCAAGGAAAAATAGTTTTTCATGAAAACTCATTATATTTTCTTGTCATTGCCAAAAATCCAAAAGCTCTAAAAACCACTAGGTTTTTGATCATTCTAGTATCAAGTTAGCTACCTAGTTTTGCATCCAATTGTTTCAAAACATGAATACATGTATTTTAAGGTAAGAAATTGTTTTGAAAATATATGAAATATCCAACCATGATCTTTGGGCAATATGTCTATGAATTAAACATAAGCCTTCCCCATGATTGGTCTATTATTGCTATTTTGATACTTTAAATGACCATCTAAATGCCATAGGCATTAGTGGACATTTGTATCATCCTATCATCTCACTCATGCTAAGTTTTCAATCAAGGTAGCCTATGGTGAGTGTGAGATGCATCCTAGGGGGTATTTGTATATACTTAACCAATATATTCATGCAATTCTATCATGGTTAAGTATCAACCTAACAACCTACATGATCATAATGACATATATGATTTAATTTCTCATTATGATCATGAAACTCATGTATCCATCAAATTATAATCATGCATTAGGTATTATACGATGATAATAAACAAATTATCACCTAAAGTATGATTTAACCCTATTTCTCATGATAACATGCCAAATATCAAAATCATAAATCATGATTTAAAACATACATAGGAATTACATCAATCATCATGATTTAAGCATTATTACCTATTTATGGGCACGTTATCATCACCCAACACTATCTAAAAAATGTTGTCCCGTCATCCTAAGTCAACCAAAATATGATATAGGTCAAGTTCATATGGTTGACTACCCTAGGGTTATTCTAACCCTTAAGGATGGATTTTGGAACCCAAAATAAATTCTTTCCTATTGGGTTCACTAAATACTCCTTGGGGATCCATTTCCTAGCAATTACTTTCTTTTTATCTTGTCCCCTAGCTATTAGGCATTTGTAGGCCTTTTCATTTTTCTTTTCCTTGTAGCCTAGGCCTTTCTTGTTGAAACTAGCTCTTTGGCTCCCTAAGATCATGTTCAATGTGTTGGAGCCAATTGTGAATTTCTCTAGGGCTTTGGTTAAATAATCTACCTTTTCCCTTAAGGCCCTATTTTCCTCTATGCATGCATCATTAACATCCAAAGGCATATAGTCATGTGAGCATGCTTCATTTGAGCTAGAAGAAATACTATCATTTAAGCATGCATTTTCTAATTTTTGTTCTAGGTCCTTAATTTGATCTAGCATGCTTTTGTTTTTCTTCTTAGCTCTAAATAAATCTCTAGTTAAACTAGAAATCATAGGAACTATTTTACTAGGTGAGAGATTGGTTACCATAGTTTCCATGTCCTCTTCTTCTTCGGATGATGAGGATGATGAAACTCCCCCTTCACTTGAGCTCTCTCCTCTTGAGCTTGAACCTTCATTTTCGGAGGAAGAGCAATCCAAGTCATCAAAGGCCATCAAGGCCAAATTGGTGACAAAGGCATTCTCCTCATCCGATGATGAGGAGGAGGATGAGGATGGATCATCCCAAGTCCTTGCCTTGAGAGCCTTAGCCTTTCCCTTCTCCTTTGTCTTCTTCTCCTCTTCCTTCTTTTTCTTGCTCCCCTTCTTCTTCTTCTTTTCTTCTTTCTTTTTCCTTTCTTCCTTGCTCTTGTTTAGGAGAGGACAATTGTCCCTTATGTGCCCTTCTCCTTGGCAATTGTAGCATATGACCTTCCCCCTTGATCTTCTATTCCTATCATTAGATTTATCAAATCTAAAATTCTTAAATGCACGTCTTACCCTCTTTACCATATAGGCTTCTTCGGTGCTATCCATGGAGGAGGAGGAAGACGCTTCGTCATCGGAGGAGGAGGGGATTTCCATCTTCTTCTTCCCCTTATTTGCCAACAATGCTACTCCTCTTGAAGGTTGAATTCTAGGCTCCTCTTGTATTCCTTCAAGCCTAGTTTCGTGGAGTTCCATTGTTGAGAAAAATTCCTCCAAGGTACTTACTTCCAAGTTCTTGGAGATGTAGAACGAATCCACCATGGAGCTCCACTTGGAGGACCGGGGAAAGGCATCTATGGCCTTCATTACCATATCCCGGTTTGATAGCTTCTCACCTACACTTGTTAGCCCAATTAAAATTTCTTTAAACCTAGAGTGTAGTGAGGTTACCTTTTCTCCCTTTTCTAGTTTTATATTGGATAGTTGGGAGAGGAGGAGGTCTCTCCTTGCTAGCTTGGCCTCGGATGTGCCTTCATGGAGTTCTATAAGCTTCTCCCACATCTCTTTGGCGCTAGCACATTCTCCGATCTGGTTGATCTCTTGTTGAGGGAGCACATTGTAGAGATGGTGCTTGGCTTTGGAGTTTGCAAGGTGCTCCTCTCTTTGCCTCTTGGTCCACCTAGATTTCTCTATTGGCTTCCCCTCTTCATCCCTAGGCAAAACGAAACCGGATTCCATTGTAATCATTATATCAAAATCCGTTTCGAAAAATACCTCCATTCGCTTCTTCCACCAAGCGAATTCTCCTTCAAACTTCGGAGGATGGATGTTGGAGCCGGCCATTTTGAAAGTTACTTGTTGTGGCGGTTAGTCCTCGACAAGCTTTCCTTGGCTCTGATACCACTTGTAGGGGATCGGTATGGCCGGCTAGAGGGGGGTGAATAGCCCTCGTACGTTGGACGTCGTAAATTGCTCATCTACAAAAGATTAGCGCAAGCGGAATATACAAATACAAAGCAAAATACAAACAATAAAACAAACGCTAACACGATGGTATAACGTGGTTCACGGCTATGCCGCTAATCCACGGTCCCTGATTCGTCCTCGGTGAATCACTCCGTTAAACCAATCCACTAAATGGTCTCTCCTTTGCACCAAGCTAGGTGGAGGTAACCTTTACAAATCAAGCACACTCTTCTTACAAATAGAATGGAGTAAGAACAGGTAAGAAGAGTTTAGAGCTTGTGGGGCACTAGGAAGATTGTTTGGAGTATGAGCATTTTTTTCTCTCAAAGGCTCACACCCTCTCTTTTTATAGAGAGGGCTAACTTCTTCCCGTTTGCCGCCATCACCGATACCCTTGGCGCGACCGTCACTACTACAACGGCCTCGAACACGCCGGATCCCGACCGCTGTAGTCCAACGGAACTCTTGGCGGATCGATGGACCTCATCACGATCGCCTCGTAGTCGACCGCCTGGCCGGCTACGAACGGTTCTGCTGGCCAACCCTTATTGACTCACGCCGCTTTTCAGCCGATCGATGATGGCGGGCCGACCGACGATGATCATCGCTGGCCACAATCCAGTCAGTCGTATACCAGTCGAACTCACTCGACTCAGAGCAGTCGACTGCCATGACATGGCAGTCGACTGGTGTCGGGAAAACCCATCCGACACTTGGCCAGATGGCCAAGTTTCACCTAAGAGCTACCCTTCCCTGGGTTACAATCGCTCACTCTCATTTCTCGGAGTCCCTCGCCTTCGAAGTTCTCTTCGTTCTCGGCCACGTCCCTCGGCAGCATCAGGCGCACGGCTCTGCAATGCTCCTTCGCGTCTCTTGCCTCGAAGTCTACTTCCTCCGGCTTCACTCCAAGCTTCTCGTCCGGCGGTCCCTCGGATGCTCCAAGCGCACGGCTTCCGCAAAGCTATCCTTCACCGACTCAAGGCACGAGTCATGAGATGTGAAACTCGCCACGGCTCCATGTGCGAATTACTAAGTCCTACACGACTTCAACGCACATATCACATCAACATATCAAACTAACTTAAACCCTTTGCCACACCATCAAAACCATATTACGGCAAGAGATTGCCCTAACATTTTATAGAGAACTAATTCTCTTAATGGTTATTGGATCATAACCATAAGGCCTGTTAACCCGCTCCATTAATTTAAGTTAAAATAAACCAAACCATGATGGTTTATTTTAAGTTAAATCGAACCGAACGAACTTTGGTTCATTCGTTTAAAATAAACCAAACACTTTGGCTTATTCTCCTCCATTGGATTAGAACCAAACCATTTTGGTTCATCCATTATGTCTTCACAAGACACGGCCCATCCACGCTTCCATTGCGACTGAAACGATTCCATGCTCGCTCCATGTTTGGTCCAACTAAACCTAGTTTCTCTCGGTCAGAGAATCCCATTCTCAAGCTCGTTTTAAACCCTTCGGATTACGCTCGTTGTGCGTGTGACCAAATAGGTTCTCGGTTTATGTTGGCCATCTATAATTAATCATTAATTATAGAACGATCATGAGTGGCACCTAGTAGTACATCATGATCCCCAATTAACCGAAAAGATCAACGGTTGATCCAGAACTATTTCTGAAACCCTTCAGCAGCTCGAATGAATCGTTTCCCATTCCCTTCACTCATCTTATACCCACTTGGTTCAGGACATGGTCTATAGTGTCAGTCCCCACTAGGCTGACTACGTCACACCTAGCCCAAGTATCATTTCCTCGTCCTACGGATTCTAGTTGCTGCACATGTATCGAAGAGTACCTTACTCTAAACATGTAATGCTTTGGCCAAAGATTTTAGTAACAATCCGACGAGAGGCCATGGGTATACATCTCCTCGAAAGGAGTGGTGAATCCTTTATAGGCTATTCAAACACCTTCGATCACTTCGACTTATACCCAATCATCCCGGGTCCACATCTCCTCAGAGATGCTTGCTTAAGATGTCAAAGCATAAGTCTTCATGATCATAATGACTTGAATACCGCAAGTCAAAGGAACATCGCACTTAAGCTACAGTAAAAACTTCATTGACATATCTATATATGCAGAGAACCATATGAAGTCTTACGGTTGGTCACTCCAATGAACTAGTTACCATAACTAGCATCCACGATTAACTCCGGACATCACAATGTCTCCAGCCAGTGAGAATCAGCTGCTTGGATATACCAAGGAGTATACCTTGTGCTAGTCTCGACAGAATTGATGGTGTCCAAATCCATCAATTCATCGACTAGGGATAATTCTGATACATCACAATTACACATGTAGAGATACTCACTAGTTGTGATCCAATCACAAATTCTCTCATGCTGTGAGTCGTATCGCGGACATTCAGTAAATGAGTTTAAGATCCAATCAAATACATGAAACCATGTATACTCAAATAGTGAATCTTCATTTATCATATAAATGGTTCATACACAAGGCGATTTCCTTAGGACATCTCTCATATATTACTAACAATCAAGTCATCCATTGACCTACATGTTAGTCTCAATGTATCAATATAGCCCTTGCCTATTAATACAATACTCGATTAGGAATATTTAAAAATAGTGTTCTCTACAGCTTCTCATAATCAATTCTACCAATTGATATACTGTAGATAAGAACCTACTATTCAAGGGCATTATTATATTTATTTAGTTGGCACAAGCATAAAGAAATATAATAATCAATCTTTGCCTTTATTAATATAAGAATATAATACAAAAGTCTCCCTCACCAATCATCTCATAATTGGCACGAAGGGTTCATACTAACAGGTATACCAACATATAATCCCTTGTCATTCTCAGGTACTTCAATATATGCTTTACCACAGTCCAATGTCCCTGTCCTGGATTACTCTGATATCTGCTAATCATGCCCACGGTAAAGTAGATATCCGGTCTCGTAAATAGCATAGCATACATGAGGCTTCCTACTGCTGAAGCATAAGGAACCACCTTCATCTCCTCTATCTCCTTTGATATTCTTAGACACATATCCTTAGACAAAGGTACTCCATGCCTAAAAGGTAGAAAACCTTTCTTAGAGTTCTGCATGCTAAAATGAGCCAAAATAGTGTCTATGTATGAAGCTTGAGATAAGCACAACATCCTTTTCCTGCGATCCCTTATAACCTTGATCCCAAGGATGTGTCCCACTTCTCCCAAGTCCTTCATATCAAGCTGTTTAGACAACCATACCCTTACGTCCGATAACACCTTGACATTGTTGCCAATTAACAAAATGTCATCTACGTATAGTATAAGAAATACCATTACATTTCCGTCACATCTCTTGTATACTCAAAACTCATCCGGACTTTGAATAAATCCATAAGCTTGGATTACCTCATCAAAGCGGATGTTCCAAGATCTCGAAGCTTGATTCAATCCATAAATGGACCGGTTAAGCTTGCACACAAGATGCTCTTTGCCCTTTGCAATGAATCCTTCTGGTTGCTCCATATAGATGTTTTGCTCAAGACTTCCATTAAGGAAAGCTATCTTGACATCCATCTGCTATACCTCATAATTCATATGAGCAGCAATACATAAGAGAATCCGGATAAACTTAAGCATGACTATCGGCGAAAAGGTCTCCTCATAATCAATGCCCTCTTTTTGAGTATACCCCTTGGCAACAAGCCTTGCTTTGAAGGTCTCAACCTTCCCGTTTATTCCTCTCTTTCTTTTGTAGATCCACTTTCATCCAATGGTTTTTACACCATTGGGTGGTTCTACTAGCTCCCAGACCTGATTTGAATCCAAAGATTCTATCTTAGAATTCATTGCATTTTGCCAATATACCGCATCTTTATCTTGGATTGCCTTGTCATATGTCCAGGGATCAGGTTCATGTTCGCCAGGGACCAAATCAGAAGATTCTCCCAAGAATATGAATCTATCAGGCTATCTAACAACCCTCCCACTACGACGACGTATTACCTGTGTATCCTCTATGACACGCGGTGCAGTCACTTGTGGTATATCCTCTTGTACCGGTGGTACTAAAGTAGTGACTTACCCTCTCAATTCCTCCAGAACAATCTTACTCGTGGGCTTGTGGTTCATAACATAGTCTTCCTCTAGAAATTTGGCATTTGTGCTAACGATCGCCCTCTGATCTCTAGGACTATAAAACAAACCACCTTTCATTCCTCTAGGATAGCAAATGAACATGCGCACTTCTGTACAAGGTTCCAACTTACCAACATCTGCCTTCAACACATGTGTTGGACTCACCCAAATCCGAATATGTCTCAGACTTGGCTTTCACCCAGTCCACAATTCTGTGGGAGTAGAAGGCACTGATTTTGATGGTACCAAGTTCAGAATATACACTTATGTATCCAGAGCATACCCCCATAACGAATCTGGCAACTCAGAATAACTCATCATCGATCTAACCATCTCCATAAGAGTCCTATTCCTTCGCTCTGGTACACCATTCTACTGGGGTGTGCCAAGTGTAAACAATTGCGATTGAATCCCAACCTTTGATAAGTAATTCCTAAACACTCCCAAGAGGTACTCACCGCCACGATCAGATCGTAGTGTCTTGATACTTTTACCTTGGCGTTTCTCCACATTAGCCTTGAATTCTTTGAACCTGTCAAAGCATTCAGACTTACGACGCATCAAGTAAATGTATCCATATCTTGAATAATGGTCTATGAAAGAGACAAAATATTCAAAACCCCCTCTTGCCTGGATAGACATACGACCACACAAATCAGAATGAACCAATTCCAACATATCTTTTGCTCTATACCCCTTAGCCTTAAAAGGCCTCTTGGTCATTTTACCCTTCAAGCAAGATTCGCAGGTTGGGAAATCTTCCACCACTAATGAACCCAGAGATCCATCAGCTATTAAACTTTGAATTCTTCTTAGGTTAATATGACCTTACCTTAGATGCCAAAAATATGTTTGGTTCATTTTCGAAGGTTCTTTTCTCTTATTAGAATTAGACAATGAGTTATTTACTTCTATTTGCATCGTGGGAGCTTTTGGTTCAAAGGTATATAAATTTCCTATCAATGCACCAGAATAGATAATCTCCCTATTCCTTTCTATAATAACTCTGTCATTAAAAGAAATAGAATATCCATCCATAAACAATTTAGAAACTAAAATCAAATTCTTTCTAAATAAAGGTACATAAAGGCAATTTCTCAGAACCAAAACTTTATTTCTATCAAAAGATAAATAAACATCTCCCACTGCAATAGCCGCCACCTTCGTAGCTTCGCCCAAGTAAATGGTAATCTCCCCCTCAGCCAGTCGTCTAGTTTCCTAGAACCCCTGCAAAGTATTGCAGACATGATCAGTGACTCCCGTATCTACACACCAAGTGCCAGTAGATAACACTGCTAAACATGTTTCAACGACTAGACCAAAAGATATACCTTTGTTCTGCTTATGGTTGGGGCAGTCCTTCTTACAATGTCTAGTCTGCTTGCAAGTGAAGCACTTGCCTTTCGCTTCTTCACTCCTCTCTGAGATCCTCCCGCCACCTTTGCCCCACCTTGTTTCTTCTTCTTCTTGCCTTTCGGCTTAGAAGTAGAAACCTTCTGGGCAACCATGGCTTGTGCCTGAGCACTCTGACGAAAAAGCCCCACTACCGCCTGGAGTTCTTTCAGAATCTTCGCCAATGAATACAACCTTTTATTCATGTTGTAGTTCAGGCAAAACAACTCAAAACTCCTAGGTATAGACTAAAGAATGATATCAACCTGGGTTTCCCCATCGATCTCAGCTCCAAGGACTTCTAGCTCATTCAAATGAGCCATCATCTTGAGAACATGATCCTGTTGGTGCAATCGGCCCAGGTCACGATTGACCAGGACTCGAGTTTGGCTCAAGTGATGTTTTGATGTGTTTTGATGTTTCGACAAAAACATATGACAATGTAATTGTCATGGTAAAGTCCAAGTCTTGAGTACTTGGCACATGGAAAGTCCAAGCATGGTCTTGGCATTTGAGAAGTCCAACATGGGTTGGCAAGGGAAAGTCTAAGCATGGGTCTTGGCAAATGGAAAGTCCAAGCATGGGTCTTGGCAAATGGAAAGTCCAAGCATGGTCTTGGCATGGAAAGTCCAACATGGGTTGGCATTTGAAGTCCAAGGGTTTGATATTGGCGGCGTAAAGTCCAAGCGGTAGTCTTGGCAGCATAAGTCCAATGGTTGGCGGCGTAAAGTCCAAGCGGAGTCTTGGCGGCGTAAGTCCAATGTGCCTTGGCGGTGTAGACACCGTTAGCATGACATAGCCGATGGAAGCATCTGAAGGCTAGCGCGATGGATGAACAAGTCATGGATGACTAGGAGGGATCCGAGAGGCATGAGGCTGATGGAGATGGCTAGAAGACTTAGGTCTAGGCTATGGGTGGTCTAGCAAGTATGGGGGCACCATACTTGGACTAAAACCTCATGTTTGAGGTGTCGACCGATGCCATGTGTCGGACCGAGTCAACTAGGGTTTGATTACGGTTAACCGCTATGGCCGGCAATGATCGATCGAGCAATGACCGATCGGTGATCACCGATCGATGCCCGTGATTTTAGCCACGATCGAAGTCTCACTGATCGCGCCGCA
This sequence comes from Wurfbainia villosa, assembly GCA_025175895.1. Taxonomy (NCBI): domain Eukaryota; kingdom Viridiplantae; phylum Streptophyta; class Magnoliopsida; order Zingiberales; family Zingiberaceae; genus Wurfbainia; species Wurfbainia villosa. Next base: position 6,755,022 of record CM046003.1, on the reverse strand, counting down.
ATGAGAGGAGTGGAACAATGACCGATCGATCATCATCAGTCGATTGATGGTAGTTCCGTTGGACTTATCCAGCGTGGAACTAGCCATTGTCTCACGACAACAGTGGCATCAGTCCACTGATGGTCCCGATCAGTCGACTGATCGACTTTTTCCAACACAGGTTGAAGCTATTTAAGGAGCTCGTGATGGAGGAAAAAGGAATGGTTCTTTGAGGCGATTTGGGGCGAGTTGCTGATGCAATTCAGGGTCTCCAAGTGCTACTCAATCAATTAAGTGATCAAACATTCAAAAAGCATTTGTAAAGTGTTTTCTTTACTTGTATTGCTTTGTATTTCATTATATTGCTTGTATTCATCTTGTATTACTATTGTATACATTGAAGGAGGTTTCTCCACCTCCGGATTGTTCCGAGAAGGAGTTATTTGATAGTGGTTTGTGATTGGCATCGCTAGGGCTCATTTGAGCCCGATCCGTGGAGTAGGAATCGTGCGGTTCCGAACCATGTTATATACTTGTGTTAGCGTGTTTGTCCATTTCGTTATTGTTATCATTTCCATTTCCGCTGCGCACTAACGAACTTGTAGACACGAACGCGATCGATTTCCATCTACGGTGAAACGCTATTCACCCCCCTCTAGCGGTTCCAAATATTCCTAACAAGTGGTATCAGAGCCAGGTTGCTCTTCAACGGATTAACAACCGGGAGACAAGAAGCTAGAGGAAAGAATATGGATTTCCAAGAAAAATTGGGTGACGACGTCAATATCCCACCTTCCTTCGACCGCGAACATTTCGCGTATTGGAAAGGTAGGATGCAATATTTTCTAATGATAAATATCGAAAATTGGTTTGCCGTGACTATAGGTTTTGATGATCCGAGAGGAGTAAACGGCGAAATCCTCAAAATGAAGAGATGGACCGAGGAGCAACGGGAAAAATTCAAGACAACCGTTAAGGTAACAAAAATGTTGATTAATTTGATACCTAACGACATTGTGTCCAGATTAGGAAGCTATAGGGATGCCAAGGAGTTGTGGAACAAGTTGATCAAGTTCCATGAAAATCCCGAATCGGTCCAAGAAGACTTGGAAGAGGAGGAGACCGAAGAAGAATCATCATCATCCTCAAGTGAAAGTGAGGAATCGGAAGTTGAGAAGGAATCAACTTCCGGATTGGTGGAAGAATTGGAGGAAACCTCCACCTCTAGGATTGAGGGGGAGGAGAGAGCATCCTCAACACCGAAGCAACAAAAGGAACCATCTACATCCGGTAGAGAGGAAGAGCAAGCTCAAGAGAATTCCACCACCACCCTAGGTAAATCAAGCATGTCAATTAATAATAAAATGAACATTATATGCTTTGAGTGTAGGGAGCAAGGACACTACAAGAGCAAGTGTCCTAAACGGGTTAAGGAGACTCCACCGGCACCAAAGATCAAGGATGCCGGTGTCCACACCAAAAGGAGCAAGGAGCACGTGGTGTGCTTCAAGTGCCGACAACCGGGACATTACCGGAGTCAATGCCCAAGGGGGAAGAAGAAGACCCAAGAAGGAGCAACACAAGTAGGGGGAGCCTCCAAGGCAAACCCAAAGGTAAAATCTATTAATGCACCTTCAATTTCTAGGAATAAGAAGCATGCTAGGAATAATTTTAATTCTCTTGCAATTCATCATGAAAAGCATGCTAGAGATAAACATTTATGTTTAGGTGCTAAAAGTGTCCATTTTAGCAATAAGGAAAAATTTGGGACTAATGTCCCTAGAAAAACCATACCTAGGGAATCTATTAAGAAAATACAAGAACATCTAGGTATTAACCCTAAATGGACTAGGCATATGCCTAGGAAGTCCAATGCCCATGGTTTCAATCAAAATTCTAAAATTGGGCAATTAGAATTAGAGAACCAAGCCTTAAGGTCAAGGCTTGAAAAACTTGAGAAGACCCTTAACATTATGCAAAATCAACCTAAAGGGTCTAATGGTCAAACTCCTAGGTCAAGAAGTCAAAGTCAACATCTAGGACCTAAGAGTCAAAAGTCAACCAAGGGCAAGAATGGTTTGGGTCACAAACCTAAGCCTAAGGTGACTTACCATAGTGTTCCATTTGATTATGGAACACTAACTAGGTCTAGGAAGACCAAGGTCAATGGGGAAGTCATCCCTAAAGTTGACCAAGGTTTGTGCCTAGTGGCCAAGGTTTCGAAGAAATCTAGGGTGGCCACTAAGAAGGTTGTTAGGGAGGCAATCCCTAATGTTAACCTAGGCAAGACCCAAATGACCAAGGCTAATAAGCCTAGGAGGGTCATTAGGAAGGTATCTAGGGAGGTTATCCCTAAGGAATACCTAATTAACCCTAGGATCTCAAATAGGTTTTGGGTTCCTAAAAGCATGATTGATTCACGCTAAGTGGGTTTAGGGTGTGTCAACCTTAAATGGATGGGTAGTTAACTCAATCATGGTAAAGGTGACACCTTAGGACATTTTCAAGGTCATGGTTACCTTGGGAATGTGGATTGATTTGAATCCTAAGAGTTTTTAGGAGGTGCCAATATTAATTATGAAGTTTGATAAAATAATCAAATTGGCACAATTTAGGTTTAGAGGTTAGTGTGCCATTTTGGGTTTTTGGCACACTAGGGAGATTAGTGAAAATATGGCAAAATGCAATTAATTATATGAAATGGCGATTAATTCTAAAATGTAGGTATTTCTATACCTATATATTTTATATGCCATGCCTTGTTTGCCATATAACATGTCATGACATCATGTTTATTTTAATCTTTTAAAATGTCATGATCATGTTTTAGGATTAAGGATTAATGTCATGTGTTTTTAGATTTAATATTATGCCATGACATCATGATTATGAGCATATGCTTAGTTATATCATTTTAAATGCCATAATCATTCATGCATTGAAGATAATTTGATTAAAATTAATTTAAGGACAATGGCATGACTTGGAGTCCCATTCATAAGGGAATCAAGTAGGGTTGCCTAGAAAAATGCATGAAACCCTAGATTAAATGAACCAAAACCCACATCTCACATTCAATTGACATGTATGTGTATTTATACACCCTAGATACATGTGAGATGCTAGGATATGAGTTAAGTTCAAGGTGCATAGTTTTTGCATCTAGATGAACTAAAACTCATCTAATTTTAAGTGTGGATCATTGGGAGAGCATGTGTACAAGTCATGTACATAGAGCCCAAGGAATATGATCCAAAATAAAGTTTTGAAAACATTTTAAAATCATTTTGAAAAACCTTGGTGAAGTCTATCTTTTGATAGCAATCACCATTGATGAAGTTGATACAAAGTAGGGCCAAAACATTGAAAATTTCAATGGTTTTGAACTTTGTGCCAATTTCACTATTTTATGAGTAAAATATTTTTCAAACATTTTTCACCCATTGTATTGGTCATAGGTATTATACGTATCAAATTTCAGGATTTTTCGAATTATGTATAATTATTTATGATTTTTTGAAATTCAACTCTAATAATCAAATTGAAATTATTATCACGACGCTTGGTGGAAGTCGATAATGAGGCAATGATCGATTTCTGAATCACTCGACTGGTAGCCTGATTTCGGGGTAACCAAGGTTGTTTAACCCGATTTTAGGTGCGGTTAAGGTCCCTAACCACTCCTAACCCTAGGATATGCTTTGGGAAGCATTATAAAGGGTTAAAATCCGTTGGATATGAATTAGGAGAGTTGTTTAGGGTTTGTATCAATTTTAAGGTGTTGGAAAGTTCAATGTTGAATTTCTAACCCTAATTTTGATGGTTTAGAGTTCTTATTGGCTTAAGGACTTCCAAGGACATTGTTGGTGCAATGGTCAAGGGGGAGCAAGCCTTTAGGGGGAGGTATCCATCTTGGAATGATGGATTTTTAGAAAATTGGGGAGAATGTTATCAATTGTGAAAATTGATGGATTTTTGGATAGCCAATTTGGAAATTGGGAGAGTGTATAGGATTGCCTCTCTTGAGTGATATGTGACTTATCACTAGGAAGATGGTAGGCATCCTAGGACCAAGGGGGAGATTGTAAGATCTCATTGGGACATGAGACATTGACCTCCTTGGAGGGATAACCTTTTTGATGTATGTCAAAAAGGGGGAGAATGTTTGGGAGAAAACATTTTGGAGAATGTTTTAAGATTACCAATTTGGGATAATTGGTAAGGGATTGAGTTAGTGTTCTAACTCAATGATTTGTTTGGTTTTTGTCAAACATCAAAAAGGGGGAGATTGTTGGTGCAATCGGCCCAGGTCACGATTGACCAGGACTCGAGTTTGGCTCGAGTGATGTTTTGATGTGTTTTGATGTTTCGACAAAAACATATGACAATGTAATTGTCATGGTAAAGTCCAAGTCTTGAGTACTTGGCACATGGAAAGTCCAAGCATGGTCTTGGCATTTGAGAAGTCCAACATGGGTTGGCAAGGGAAAGTCCAAGCATGGGTCTTGGCAAATGGAAAGTCCAAGCATGGGTCTTGGCAAATGGAAAGTCCAAGCATGGTCTTGGCATGGAAAGTCCAACATGGGTTGGCATTTGAAGTCCAAGGGTTTGATATTGGCAGCGTAAAGTCCAAGAGGTAGTCTTGGCAGCATAAGTCCAATGGTTGGCGGCGTAAAGTCCAAGCGGAGTCTTGGCGGCGTAAGTCCAATGTGCCTTGGCAGTGTAGACACCGTTAGCATGACATAGCCGATGGAAGCATCTGAAGGCTAGCGCGATGGATGAACAAGTCATGGATGACTTGGAGGGATCCGAGAGGCGTGAGGCTGATGGAGATGGCTAGAAGGCTTAGGTCTAGGCTATGGGTGGTCTAACAAGTATGGGGGCACCATACTTGGACTAAAACCTCATGTATGGTCGAGCAATCGATCGATCGTGTGATCACCGACCGATGCCCGCTATTTCACCACGCATCGGATCGTCTCACTCGATCGTCGCAGGATCATCACGATCGAGGCTTGACTACCGCCGATCGATGGTAGTTCCGTTGGACTTATCCAGCGTGGAACTAGCCGTTGTCTCACGACAACAGTGGCATCAGTCGACTGATGGTCCCGATCAGTCGACTGATCGACTTTTTCCAGCACAGGTTGAAGCTATTTAAGGAGCTCGTGATGGAGGAAAAAGGAATGGTTCTTTGAGGCGATTTGGGGCGAGTTGCTGCTGCAATTCAGGGTCTCCAAGTGCTACTCAATCAATCAAGTGATCAAGCATTCAAAAAGCATTTGTAAAGTGTTTTCTTTACTTGTATTGCTTTGTATTTCATTATATTGCTTGTATTCATCTTGTATTACTGTTGTATACATTGTACGAGGTTTCTCCACCTCCGGATTGTTCCGAGAAGGAGTTATTTGATAGTGGTGTGTGATTGGCATCGCTAGGGCTCATTTGAGCCCGATCCGTGGAGTAGGAACCGTGCGGTTCCGAACCATGTTATATACTTGTGTTAGCGTGTTTGTCCATTTCGTTATTGTTATCATTTCCATTTCCGCTGCGCACTAACGAACTTGTAGACACGAACGCGATCGATTTCCATCTACGGTGAAACGCTATTCACCCCCCTCTAGTGGTTCCAAATATTCCTAACAAGTAGGATCAGAGCCAAGTTGCTCTTCAACGGATTAACAACCGGGAGACAAGAAGCTAGAGGAAAGAATATGGATTTCCAAGAAAAATTGGGTTACGACGTCAACATCCCACCTTCCTTCGACCGCGAACATTTCACGTATTGGAAAGGTAGGATGCAATATTTTCTAATGATAAATATCGAAAATTGGTTTGCCGTGACTATAGGTTTTGATGATCCGAGAGGAGTAAACGACGAAATCCTCAAAATGAAGAGATGGACCGAGGAGCAACGGGAAAAATTCAAGACGACTGTTAAGGTAAAAAAAATGTTGATTAATTTGATACCTAACGACATTATGTCCAGATTAGGAAGCTATAGGGATGCCAAGGAGTTGTGGAACAAGTTGATCAAGTTCCATGAAAATCCCGAATCGGTCCAAGAAGACTTGGAAGAGGAGGAGACCGAAGAAGAATCATCATCATCCTCAAGTGAAAGTGAGGAATCGGAAGTTGAGAAGGAATCAACTTCCGGATTGGTGGAAGAATTGGAGGAAACCTCCACCTCTAGGATTGAGGGGGAGGAGAGAGCATCCTCAACACCGAAGCAACAAGAGGAACCATCTACATCCGGTAGAGAGGAAGAGCAAGCTCAAGAGAATTCCACCACCACCCTAGGTAAATCAAGCATGTCAATTAATAATAAAATGAACATTATATGCTTTGAGTGTAGGGAGCAAGGACACTACAAGAGCAAGTGTCCTAAACGGGTTAAGAAGACTCCACCGGCGCCAAAGATCAAGGATGCCGGTGCCACCCAAAGGAGCAAGGAGCACGTGGTGTGCTTCAAGTGCCGACAACCGGGACATTACCGGAGTCAATGCCCAAGGGGGAAGAAGAAGACCCAAGAAGGAGCAACACAAGTAGGGGGAGCCTCCAAGGCAAACCCAAAGGTAAAATCTATTAATGCACCTTCAATTTCTAGGAATAAGAAGCATGCTAGGAATAATTTTAATTCTCTTGCAATTCATCATGAAAAGCATGCTAGAGATAAACATTTATGTTTAGGTGCTAAAAGTGTCCATTTTAGCAATAAGGAGAAATTTGGGACTAATGTCCCTAGAAAAACCATACCTAGGGAATCTATTAAGAAAATACAAGAACATCTAGGTATTAACCCTAAATGGACTAGGCATATGCCTAGGAAGTCCAATGCCCATGGTTTCAATCAAAATTCTAAAATTGGGCAATTAGAATTAGAGAACCAAGCCTTAAGGTCAAGGCTTGAAAAACTTGAGAAGACCCTTAACATTATGCAAAATCAACCTAAAGGGTCTAATGGTCAAACTCCTAGGTCAAGAAGTCAAAGTCAACATCTAGGACCAAAGAGTCAAAAGTCAACCAAGGGCAAGAATGGTTTGGGTCACAAACCTAAGCCTAAGGTGACTTACCATAGTGTTCCATTTGATTATGGAACACTAACTAGGTCTAGGAAGACCAAGGTCAATGGGGAAGTCATCCCTAAAGTTGACCAAGGTTTGTGCCTAGTGGCCAAGGTTTCGAAGAAATCTAGGGTGGCTACTAAGAAGGTTGTTAGGGAGGCAATCCCTAATGTTAACCTAGGCAAGACCCAAATGACCAAGGCTAATAAGCCTAGGAGGGTCATTAGGAAGGTATCTAGGGAGGTTATCCCTAAGGAATACCTAATTAACCCTAGGAGCTCAAATAGGTTTTGGGATCCTAAAAGCGTGATTGATTCACGCTAAGTGGGTTTAGGGTGTGTCAACCTTAAATGGATGGGTAGTTAACTCAACCATGGTAAAGGTGACACCTTAGGACATTTTCAAGGTCATGGTTACCTTGGGAATGTGGATTGATTTGAATCCTAAGAGTTTTTAGGAGGTGCCAATATTAATTATGAAGTTTGATAAAATGATCAAATTGGCACAATTTAGGTTTAGAGGTTAGTGTGTCATTTTGGGTTTTTGGCACACTAGGGAGATTAGTGAAAATATGGCAAAATGCAATTAATTATATGAAATGGCGATTAATTCTAAAATGTAGGTATTGCTATACCTATATATTTTATATGCCATGCCTTGTTTGCCATATAACATGTCATGACATCATGTTTATTTTAATCTTTTAAAATGTCATGATCATGTTTTAGGATTAAGGATTAATGTCATGTGTTTTTAGATTTAATATTATGCCATGACATCATGATTATGAGCATATGCTTAGTTATATCATTTTAAATGCCATAATCATTCATGCATTGAAGATAATTTGATTAAAATTAATTTAAGGACAATGGCATGACTTGGAGTCCCATTCATAAGGGAATCAAGTAGGGTTGCCTAGAAAAATGCATGAAACCCTAGATTAAATGAACCAAAACCCACATCTCACATTCAATTGACATGTATGTATATTTATACACCCTAGATACATGTGAGATGCTAGGATATGAGTTAAGTTCAAGGTGCATAGTTTTTGCATCTAGATGAACTAAAACTCATCTAATTTTAAGTGTGGATCATTGGGAGAGCATGTGTACAAGTCATGTACATAGAGCCCAAGGAATATGATCCAAAATAAAGTTTTGAAAACATTTTAAAATCATTTTGAAAAACCTTGGTGAAGTCTATCTTTTGATATCAATCACCATTGATGAAGTTGATACAAAGTAGGGCCAAAACATTGAAAATTTCAATGGTTTTGAACTTTGTGCCAATTTCACTATTTTATGGGTAAAATATTTTTCAAACATTTTTCACCCATTGTATTGGTCATAGGTATTATACGTATCAAATTTCAGGATTTTTCGAATTATGTATAATTATTTATGATTTTTTGAAATTCAACTCTAATAACTGAAATTCGGAAATTTCAGTTATCAGTCGACTGCCCTTGGTGGAAGTCGACTGATGGAGGTGCCAGTCGACTGATTTCTGAATCACTCGACTGGTAGCCTGATTTCGGGGTAACCAAGGTTGTTTAACCCGATTTCAGGTGCGGTTAAGGTCCCTAACCACTCCTAACCCTAGGATATGCTTTGGGAAGCATTATAAAGGGTGAAAATCCGTTGGATATGATTTAGGAGAGTTGTTTAGGGTTTGTATCAATTTTAAGGTGTTGGAAAGTTCAATGTTGAATTTCTAACCCTAATTTTGATGGTTTAGAGTTCCTATTGGCTTAGGGACTTCCCAAGGACATTGTTGGTGCAATGGTCAAGGGGGAGCAAGCCTTTAGGGGGAGGTATCCATCTTGGAATGATGGATTTTTAGAAAATTGGGGAGAATGTTATCAATTGTGAAAATTGATGGATTTTTGGATAGCCAATTTGAAAATTGGGAGAGTGTATAGGATTGCCTCTCTTGAGTGATATGTGACTTATCACTAGGAAGATGGTAGGCATCCTAGGACCAAGGGGGAGATTGTAAGATCTCATTGGGACATGAGACATTGACCTCCTTGGAGGGATAACCTTTTTGATGTATGTCAAAAAGGGGGAGAATATTTGGGAGAAAACATTTTGGAGAATGTTTTAAGATTACCAATTTGGGATAATTGGTAAGGGATTGAGTTAGTGTTCTAACTCAATGATTTGTTTGGTTTTTGTCAAACATCAAAAAGGGGAAGATTGTTGGTGCAATCGGCCCAGGTCACGATTGACCAGGACTCGAGTTTGGCTCGAGTGATGTTTTGATGTGTTTTGATGTTTCGACAAAAACATATGACAATGTAATTGTCATGGTAAAGTCAAAGTCTTGAGTACTTGGCACATGGAAAGTCCAAGCATGGTCTTGGCATTTGAGAAGTCCAACATGGGTTGGCAAGGGAAAGTCCAAGCATGGGTCTTGGCAAATGTAAAGTCCAAGCATGGGTCTTGGCAAATGGAAAGTCCAAGCATGGTCTTGGCATGGAAAGTCCAACATGGGTTGGCATTTGAAGTCCAAGGGTTTGATATTGGCGGCGTAAAGTCCAAGCGGTAGTCTTGGCAGCATAAGTCCAATGGTTGGCGGCGTAAAGTCCAAGCGGAGTCTTGGCGGCGTAAGTCCAATGTGCCTTGGCGGTGTAGACACCGTTAGCATGACATAGCCGATGGAAGCATCTGAAGGCTAGCGCGATGGATGAACAAGTCATGGATGACTTGGAGGGATCCGAGAGGCGTGAGGCTGATGGAGATGGCTAGAAGGCTTAGGTCTAGGCTATGGGTGGTCTAGCAAGTATGGGGGCACCATACTTGGACTAAAACCTCATGTTTGAGGTGTGTCAGTCGACTGATGCCATGTGGCAGTCGACTGGACCGAGTCAACTAGGGTTTGACTGCGGGTTATGGCCTAGCAGTCGACTGCCATGGGCTGGCAGTCGACTGATGGCCGAGCAGTCGACTGATCGTGTGATCAGTCGACTGATGCCCGTGATTTCAGCCACAGAATCGAGTCTCACTCGACTGCTGCGGTCAGCAGTCGAGTGGAGGCTTGACCAGTCGACTGATGGTCATCATCAGTCGACTGATGGTAGTTCCGTTGGACTTATCCAGCGTGGAACTAGCCGTTGTCTCACGACAACAGTGGCATCAGTCGACTGATGGTCCCGATCAGTCGACTGATCGACTTTTTCCAGCACAGGTTGAAGCTATTTAAGGAGCTCGTGATGGAGGAAAAAGGAATGGTTCTTTGAGGCGATTTGGGGCGAGTTGCTGCTGCAATTCAGGGTCTCCAAGTGCTACTCAATCAATCAAGTGATCAAGCATTCAAAAAGCATTTGTAAAGTGTTTTCTTTACTTGTATTGCTTTGTATTTCATTATATTGCTTGTATTCATCTTGTATTACTGTTGTATACATTGTACGAGGTTTCTCCACCTCCGGATTGTTCCGAGAAGGAGTTATTTGATAGTGGTGTGTGATTGGCATCGCTAGGGCTCATTTGAGCCCGATCCGTGGAGTAGGAACCGTGCGATTCTGAACCACGTTATATACTTGTGTTAGCATGTTTGTCCATTTCGTTATTGTTATCATTTCCATTTCCGCTGCGCACTAACGAACTTGTAGACACGAACGCGATCGATTTCCATCTACGGTGAAACGCTATTCACCCCCCTCTAGCGGTTCCAAATATTCCTAACAGATCCCTCATGGGTGTTCCCTCGATCATGGTGGTCGTCATCAAGTTCCTCATGGCTTCCTACCTAGCAGCCTGATTCTGGTGTCCGAAAAGCTCCTTGAGATTGTGCATCATGTCATAAGCAGTGGACATGGCTTGATTCTGATGTTGCAATACATTTGACAAAGAAGCCAAAATGTAACACCACGCCATCACATCAGCCTTTATCCACTTCTTATAGCTCTCCTTTTCCTTTTCCCCAGAATCATCCGTCGGCATAGGAGGACACTCTTCGAAGAGTACATATTTGTATTCCTCAGCAGTCAAGACAATATCAAGATTCCTCTTCCAATCAACATAATTGGGTCCAGTAAGTTTATTCTCTTTCTGTATTACAGCAAGTAGGTTGAAAGTCAATTTTGAAAAACCTAAGAATCACATAGATAAAAACATTAGATTTCAAAATATTATTGATTCCTCAAACAATAAAATTTTAAAATCAACCAACACTTCAAAACACTGAGAATATCGTATGCCACAATAGTGTGGACGTATACGAATTCTATATTTGTAAGAGGAGGTTTTATCCATTAATTTTATTATCTTGTCAACCTAACTGTTTGACAAATAAAATTAATAGTTGGTTCCTCTTCGGCCCAACAAATAAAAGCAGTGACTCTGATGGGGAGGATACTTCTATTTGCATCTAAGTGTTCACCATTACTCGGTACCAAGTCAATTATCTCGGGTTATGTGCCTTCCGATGGGGAAGTACACACGCTCCTTAATAATTTCCTATAACCATATGCGACCCTGTGATCCACAAAACAAACTCATCCGATGGGGAGGAAGGCACTCAGAGTCGACACACAAGTTTGTTTGCATCACATGTCAAATCGTAATAGAGGTCGTGGGAATTTTAAAAAATATCCCTCTCCCACTTAGTAATTTAAAATTGAGGAATTTTCTTAGCACACGACATGCATATCAAACAAGAAGCAATAAATATGAAAAAAAAATTCCATCTATTATGGCTTTTGTTCTCTAATATGCCTCCCGTCGTATCTCCATCTCGTCCGCTACTTCCTACGCCATGTACAAGCCATTTGGAGATCCGAGCCAAGAATAATTATTTTAATTTACATCCATCGATCCTATACTCCACGAAGGAGTGTACATGAAATCTAGATCGAAAGTAAACTAAAATAAAAAGAGTGGCTAAACAATGCCGTACTTAATTACAAAAATTAAATACTAGCCTCGTCAACTCCGAGGATTCAAATAATATTACACACATGCAATCACATACACACACATGGCCATAATAGTTGTATCTTATGCCTGCAACCAAAAAGTTAGCCAACGCACATCCTACTATCATCCAACACATACAATATATGATAAGTGAATAAAATTAATCGAATCCTAAACACAAAAAATCAAAAACCGTGGCTCTGATACCACTTGAAGGTTTTGCGGAACCAAAGCTCTAATACCACTTGAAGGTGGAAACTTCGCTTCCCACTTCAACTCGGTCGCTTGTACATGGTGATCCCATCTACGTCCCCGGATTAAAAATTAATCCAAAATGATGACGAATTACCCAAGCAACCGATCCATCATCATGCTATTCGATTAGAGTGGTCACTTGAAAAACTTGTTGTTCAAGCAACCCACCTCTTTTCTTCGATTAGCCGCGGAATAGACGATGTACGGATCTCCGGTTTTTGTGTTTGTATTCGAGGTCCAAGTAAATTAGCCACATATAATTATAAACAATTATATAGATAATATAAAATAATACTAATCAAAGTAAATAAGCTTATACCTCTTGTTATACCTCTTAATCTTCTATTGTATGTCCATCCTCCTTTTGGACGTCGTGTGGGCGATGATCTTCCAAAAGTCAAAGCCTCCTAGATCACATTCTTCCCTTCCTTGCTTGCTCCAAAAAAATGGAAGAATGAAATGAAATTGTTTCTCCTATCTAGAACCGACCACCAACCTCCAAGCTTGATGTTGCCATCTGCAAAGGAGTATAATATAGGAAGGGGTCGTCGGCCAAAAGATCCAAAGGAAAATCTTTTATCCTTGTCACCGCCGGCCAAGGAGGACTAAAGGAAGGGGATGAGCGCCGGCCAAGGTAGAGAAGAAGATGATGGGCGCCGACTACACCTTAGGAAGAGAAGGAAGCAAACCCTAATCTCCCAACTTGTTGCCACACAAGCTAAACCTCTAACCCTAGCCGCCCAAAGCCAAAACCCTAATCTCCAAACTTATCCTTGCCGCCCACCCCTTAAGCCATATTTATAGAGTTAGGCTTAAGCCTCCTTTTAATCTACAGCGTCGGATCTAGGGATTTAATCTCAACCGTCAGTTCTAGAGATTTAATCTCCACCGTCGAATCTAGAAATTTAATCTCCACCGTCTTATCTAGAGTTCCATTTCCACCATCGGATCTAAGCTCCATGAGGATTTTAATAGGATACAATAGGGACTATGAGGAGGAGTTGGATCTTAGCCACCCAATGGATCAAACCCACATAAAGTCCGATCCATTAATGATAATTCATTCCACTAGAGGATTATCATTGATCTACCTCACCAATCTCCATAAATTAATATGGGCTCCATATATTAATTGTACAAATATCTCTCCATGTTTAAGATCTCGAATGTTTGTCAGTTAATTAATTTATTGACAATTAATTAATCAACATCTAACTCCATGAGTAGTACCACTCAACCTTATCATCATGCCGAACCAAGTCCACCTGCAAGGTTTATATGATGAACTTTAAGAACTCCTCAAGGGGACATCATTATCATAATATATAGGACACGGTTTCCTCCTATAATCAATGGCACACCATATAAATAATATAATTTTTCAACTTACCGAGCCTACCGATTTACTCTATAAATCTTGCTCATTGGTAAATCAATGAAATAAATACTAAGTACATGTGCCCGTTATTATATCGGGATTAAGAGCATGTACACCATAATATCAAAGGTCTGATTCAATTATGTAATCAGCAATAAATTGAATCACCTCTAAGTCAGTCAAGTTCAATACACACAAAGTGCACTAGTGTAATTCTATGGTCAAGACAAACCAATACCAAATCACACTACAACCATAACAATGGTTTGTCCATAACCATCTCGGTTGTGAGCCTTTACTTATACTTTACAAGGAACTGATAACATGATCTCCTATGTGACATTACACACCATGTTATCTACAATGTAACATATCAGACAAATATGCATAACCATAAATATGCAAACAATGATCATGTGATTCTTATTTCAAAAATAAAGATGTTCATACAAAAGATAGACTTTTAAGTATACATCCCAACAATCTCCCACTTATACTAAAAGACTATGCTGTCCATATACTTCCATACATCTGATTCCCATTCCCTCTACATGCCTATCAAAAGCTCTCGCTGGAAGGGCCTTAGTGAAAGGATCAGCCAGGTTATCCTCAGATGGAATCTTGGCCACAACAACTTCTCCTCGCTTTACGATTTCTCGTGTCAGGTGGTACTTGTGCTCTATGTGTTTACTTGCCTTATGGGCTCGTGGTTCCTTCGAGTTTTCAACTACACCACTATTATCACAATAAATTGTGATAGTTCTGGGCAAACCAGGAATCACATCCAAGTCCATCAAGAAGTTCCTGAGCCATACAACTTCTTTTGCCGCCTTAGAGGTTGCCACATACTCAGCTTCCATGGTAGAGTCCGCCATGCATTTTTGCTTGACACTCCTCCATACAATGGCTCCACCTCCCAAAGTAAACACAAAACCTGAGGTAGACTTACTGTTATCCCTATCTGATTGGAAGTTGGAATCTATGTAACCCACAAAGAGTAATTGATTTGCCTGGTATACCAGCATATAATCCCTAGTCTTTCTCAGGTACTTCAATATATGCTTTACCGCAGTCCAATGTCTCTGTCATGGATTACTCTGATATCTGCTAACCATGCCCAAGGTAAAGTAGATATCCGGTCTCGTACATAGTATAGCATACATGAGGATTCCTACTGCCGAAGCATAAGGAACCGGCTTCATCTCCTCTATCTCCTTTGATGTTCTAGGACACATCTCCTTAGACAAAGGTACTCCATGCCTAAAAGGTAGAACACCTTTCTTGGAGTTCTGCATGCTAAAATGAGCCAAAATAGTGTCTACGTATGATGCTTGAGATAAGCACAACATCCTTTTCCTGCGATACCTTATAACCTTGATCCCAAGGATGTGTCCCTCTTCTCCCAAGTCCTTCATATCAAACTATTTGGACAACCATACCCTTATGTCCGATAACACCTTGACATTGTTGCCAATTAACAAAATGTCATCTACGTATAGTACAAGAAATACCACTACGTTTCCGTCACATCTCTTGTATACACAAGACTCATCCGAAATTTAATTAAATCCATAAGACTGGATTACCTCATCAAAGCGAATGTTCCAAGATCTCAAAGCATGCTTCAATCCATAAATGGACCAATTAAGCTTGCACACAAGATGCTCTTTTCCCTTTGCAAAGAATCCTTCTGGTTGCTCCATATAGATGTTTTCCTCAAGACTTTCATTAAGGAAAGGTGTCTTGACATCCATCTGCCATACCTCATAATTCATATGAGCAGTAATACATAAGAGAATCCGGATAGACTTAAGCATGGCTACCGGCGAAAAGGTCTCCTCATAATCAAAGCCCTCTTTCTAGGTATACCCCTTCGTAACAAGCCTTGCTTTAAAGGTCTCAACCTTCCCGTCTATTCCTCTCTTTCTTTTGTAGATCCACTTGCATCCAATGGTTTTTACACCATTGGGTGGTTCTACTAGCTCCCAGACCTAATTTGAATCCATAGATTCTATCTCAGAATTCATTGTATTTTGCCAAGATACAGCATCTTTATCTTGGATTGCCTCGTCATATGTCTAGGGATCAGGTTCATATTTGTCAGGGACCAAATCAGAAGATTCTCCCAAGAACATGAATCTATTAGGCTGTCTAACAACCCTCCCACTACGACGAGGTATTATCTGTGTACCCTTTGTGACACGTGGTGCAGTCACATGTGGTATATCCTCTTGTACCGGTGGTACTGAAATAGTTACTTCCCCTCTAAATTCCTCCAGAACAATCTTACTCGTGGGCTTATGGTTCATCACATAGTCTTCATCTAGAAATCTGGCATTCTTGCTAACGATCACCCTCTGATCTCTAGGACTATAAAACAAACCACCTTACGTTCCTCTAGGATAGCTAACGAACATGTGCACTTCTGTATGAGGTTCTAAATTACCAACATCTGCCTTCAGCACATGTGTTGGACTCACCCAAATCCGAATATGTCTCAGACTAGGCTTTCGCCTAGTCCACATTTCTGTGAGAGTAGAAGGCACTGATTTAGATGGTACTAAGTTCAGAATATACACTGTCGTATCTAGAGCATACCCCCAGAACGAATGTTGAAACTCAGAATAACTCATCATCGATCTAACCATCTCCATAAGAGTCCTATTCCTTCGCTCCGCTACACCATTTTGCTTGGGTGTGCCAGGTGCAGACAATTGGGATTGAATCCCAGCCTCTGATAAGTAATTCCTAAACACTCCCAACAGGTACTCACCACCACGATCAGATCGTAGTGTCTTGATACTTTTACCTTGACGTTTCTCCACATCAGCCTCGAATTCTTTTAACCTGTCAAAGCATTCAGACTTGCGGCGCATCAAGTAAAGGTATCCATATCTTGAATAATGGTCTATGAAAGAGACGAAATATTCAAAACCACCTCTTGCGTGGATAGAAATAGGACCGCACAAATCAGAATGAACCAATTCCAACACATCTTTGGCTCTATACCCCTTGGCCTTAAAAGGCTTCTTGGTCATTTTTGTTAGTTAAAGCCCTAGAACCAATCATGTGATGGTTGAATAGGGAACATTTTGTATCATATTCTATAAAGGCAAAGGATTGGTTATTATATTTACATCTTGCTTGTGCCAGCTAATTTAAATATAATAATGCCCTAGAAAAGTAGGTTCTTATCTACAGCACATCAATTGGCAGAATTGATTATGAGAGGCTGTAGAGAACACTTTCCTAAATGTTCCTAGTCGAGTATTAATATGCAAGGGTAATATTAATACATAAAGACTAGCATGTAGGTCAATTGATGACTTGATCTCACAAGTCATGGATATATGATATCAAGTTGACACATGGATATATATTGGAGAATATATACTGAACTGACCCGCCATGAGAAAGTTTCATGGATCGTTATATGAGTGTCATAAACTTTCTCATGTGACTATTGGTATGAATAGTCCTTAGACCTGAAGTCACTACGGTTCCCTACATAAGGAGTTATGTACTTTGGTATCGTCAAACGTCACCCGTAATGTAGTGGTGGACCATAAAGGCGACATCGGGTATATAACAAATTATGCGGAGGGATGTGAGTGATGTAGATGGGATCTATCCCTCTCATATGACGAGAGTGATATCGGTGGGCCCCTTGATTGAGTAGAACTACTAAAACGCATGGCCATGCTCGAATGAGTCAATATGAGATATTGAGCTCATTTGTTTGAGTTAGTTTACTCAGGGATCAAGAAACACATAGATTGATCGAGGATGACACGGTCTATGCCTCATTGATCAAGCTGATATCAAGGATAGAAGGACACGGTCATATATTATAGTAGTCACGGAAAGGTTAGTCGGATCTTGACTTATCTCGTAACTTGGGTAGCAATGATGTATTGCTAGATGCCGCTCATTGCTTGTTTATCTAAAAGAGTTTAGGTCCACTGCCAACGTTATGAGAGCCTATAGGGTCACACACAAAGAGCATGATAATTAGAGGAATTAGAGTATTCTAGTTTGACTAGAATAATATGGGAATAAGCTTAAGTACAAAATGGTTTTTGGACTTTAAGCTTAATGAGAATTTTAGCTAATTGATTTAATGAGATTAATTCAATATGTTACCTTATTGATTTAATAAGATTAATTCAATATGATAACATAAGCTTAATTGAATTAATAAGATTAATTCAATATGATAACATAAGCTTAATTGAATTAATAAGATTAATTCAACATGCATGAATGCCACATAAGAATGCCACATAAGCATGCCACATAAGCATGCCACCTAAGCATCCACCTAAGCTAGATAAGGTGGAAGGAAACAAAATGGTTTTTGTCTCCTTAAGTGGCGGCCAAACAAATGTCCCAATGCAATGGATTGCATTGAATGGTAGGAGGTGAAAGGGTTTTTCCAACCCTATAAAAGACCATGACGTGGCCGGCCATGCCATAGCACTGGGGGGGGGGGGTGGGGAGTGTGGGGGTTGGGAGCTTGAGGCTTGGAGAGAGCTTGAGAGCTTATTGTTGTGTGGCTTTTTGTGAGTAGCAAGAAGAGTAGTCTTCTTCTTCCCTTCTCTTTTCCCTAGCTTCCTCTCCTTTAGGGACTTCTCTAGCAAGAAGTAAAGGAGAGCTCCTCTAGTTTTCTTTTGTGAGACAAGAGCGTGCTCGTGTGGATACGTATAGAGGCACGGACACTTGAACGTGCTAAAGATCCAACAAACTAAAGGAAAAGCGGGATTAACAAGGGCACGCAACAAAGGTAATCCTCTCCTATAAGATAGGTTTGGTTTAGAGAAATTTATTTTATACGAGTTTGCTTTCGCATGGATCACTTGGAAGGGATCCTATTTTCCGTTGCGCATATGCCATTTGGCATACGAGATTTCCCTACAGTGGTATCAGAGCCACTTGCGAAAGATCGTATAAAAATAGGTTTTTTTTTATATTTGATATAGAAGTAGGATAAATTTTATTATGAGTTGATAATTGCATTAGCAAATTTTCAAACATAATAAAATATCCAATGTCTTTTAAAAGTTAAAATGACATGGTGCATGGTTATGGCCTAGTCCCAAAAAGTTTGTGATTGTGTGTTGTAATTCTTTAATACGGCTCTGTGCGTGCCTTTCTCCTAATATTCTTGTTGTAAAATTAGTTTTAGACTAATGTAACTGAGTATTTCTCCTTTGTAATGTACAAAAACAAGGATGGAGGGTCCATTGGAAGATGAGGTTACAAGGAGGAAGTCAACACACAAGACAACCAAAAGGAAGCACTTAGGAGAAGATGCTATCCCTAGGTTGACCAATCAATCTTTTCATTGGCTTGAGAAGATTGTAGAATAAGGGCCATAACCATGACACGTTAGTTTAATATGTATGTAATGCATGTTAGTTTAGCTTGTATGTGATGCATGATTAGTTTAGCTTATATGTGATGTATGCTAATATGTATATGATACATGTTTATTTCTTAATAAGTCTAAACGATATGCCTACCAAAGTTGGTACTCACTACTTCCTCGATCATTTGTTATTGGGTTTGCCAAAGCAAAGCATTGCATTTTATCTTGGAGGGGTGCGAGTGGACAATCGTGATGTCCCGCTATCAGTCTTGGTTAAGACTTAATTAAGTGTTTTCTTAATTGGTTAAGAAAGTAGAGGCATATATTAGCTTTGAACATAAGTGTTAACATTAGTTTTGTGTGATTTTCGAACATCAGCTTTGTCTTAGAAGTGGTCGTTGCTCCGATATCCAAGAAGGCCCCTGTGCCTCGCCAGACACCGAAGCTGGTTTAGGAATAAACACTAAACTAATCTAAAACTTAACCAAAGCTATTAAAGAGTTACATCAGATGTAATTGGCAAAAGATTGCCTACCTAATTATACTATGTCTTGGGCGATTAGCCAAAGCTAACTCAAGACGAATTATGATGTGGATCTTTATCCCATATAAATTTATAGCTAAATAGTAGCTATGAGAATTTAGTGGGAGCCTCATTTAATTAAAGGCCTAATTAAATGATTTAGGTATGATACTTAACTTTGCATTTTTAATGTTGTAGATCACCATGTCATCTAACACGACACACCCCCTCAACTTGCGATCTGTCCTTGAGAAGGACAAGCTCAATGGAGCAAACTTTCTTGAGTATAGGAACTTGAGGATTATCCTCAAGCAAGAACGCAAACTATATGTCCTAGAGCAGGCTACCTACAAATACCCCCTCCTACGGCCACTCGTCGAAAAGGATGCTTATAAGAAGCATCAAGATGACGATTAGATGTGTCATGCCTTATGCTTGCCACCATGAACTCGAGCTTGTAAGCAACATGAGAACATGGATGCCTATGATATGGTTGAGCATTTGAAACAACTATATCAAGGACAAGCTAGGCACGCGCTTTTGAAGTGTCTAAGGCTCTTTTGCATGCAAGATGCAAGAAGGAACACTGTAGGAACTCACGTACTCAAAATGATTGGGTACGCTGAGAACCTGAAAGACTAGGTTTTCCATCGAGCCAAGAATTGGCAATCGATGTTATCCTCGCAATCGTTAGGAAGCATACAATCAATTCGTCATGAATTATAACATGAATGAAATTGATAAACCTTTGCCTGAGATTCTCAGCATGTTAAGAACTGCTGAACCAAATCTCAAGAAGAAAGTTAGTAATGTACTAATGGTCAAAAAGGGCAAAGGTAAGCGCAAAGGCAAGGGTAAGACCCAAGCCAAAGGCAAGGCCAATTCATCCACTTCAAAGGGTAAAGGTAAAGTACCTAAGGAAGGGGACTGCTTCCATTGCGGTGAGACTGGACACTGGAAGCGGAACTGCAAAGTCTACCTTGAGGAAGTAAAGAACAAGAGAAGTGGGACTTCTGCCTCAGGTATACACGTTATAGAAGTTAATCTATCTATTTCTTCTACATGGGTATTAGATACCGGATGTGCATCTCACATTTGTACTAATGTGCAGGGACTGAGAAATAGTAGAATAATGGCAAAGGGTGAAGTGGACCTACGAGTAGGCAATGGCGCAAAAGTTGCTGCTGTAGCTGTAGGAACATATTCTTTGTCTTTGCCCACTGGGCTTATCTTAGAACTAGAGGAGTGCTTCTATGTACCCGCATTAACAAAGAACATAATTTCTGTATCTTGTTTAGACAAGAAAAACTTTTCTTTTATAATAAAGGACAAATGTTGTTCCATTTATTTAAATGAAATGTTCTATTGTAATGCACCACTTATGAATGGTCTCTATGTTCTAGATTTAGATAACCCAATTTATAACGTAAATACAATATTGTTCAAATCGAATGATTTGAACCAAACATATCTTCGCATCGCCGCCTAGGTCACATAAATGAAAAACGCATATCCCAACTCCATAAAGATGGATTATTGGACTCATTTGATTTTGAATCATATGAGGTATGCGAGTCTTGTCTTTTAGGAAAGATGACTAAAACTCCATTTAGTGGACATGGCGAGAGAGCGACGGATTTGTTAGGACTCATACATACTGATGTATGTGGCCCTTTCAATGTCGAAGCCAAAGGAGGCTATAAGTACTTTATTACTTTCACTGATGATATGAGTAGATTTGGCTACTTATATTTGATGAGACATAAGTCAGAATCCTTTGAAAAGTTCAAAGAATTCAAGAATGAAGTACAAAACCAACTTGGTAAGCGTATTAAGCTACTTCGATCAGATCGAGGTGGTGAATACCTTAGTCAAGAGTTTCGTGATCACCTGGCTGAGTGTGGGATAATATCCCAACTCACTCCACCTGGAACACCACAATGGAATGGTGTATCTGAGAGGAGAAATCGTACTCTATTAGATATGGTACGATCAATGATGAGCCAGACTGATCTACCTGTTGGGCTTTTCCGGGCCGCAAAAACCGCTTTTTGCGTTGTGGAAACCCCGGAAGTCCCGGCCACGGATCCGTGCGAAGAAGTATTAAAACTAATTACATGTATGTGCTTACAAATTCCTCTAGATCTACCTTAGAACTAAGAGATAAGGATGTTACCCTTGATGCGATGCCCTTCGCAAATCCCGCTCGTCCAAAGTCCGCCGGAACTCGAGAGTGTCAAGTGCACACTCCTCTATGGTATCCACACAAGCAATAGGTGGAAGAAAACTCAACCTTGAGTGTGCTAGCACTCCTTGGTTGGTTCGGCCAAAAAGAGGAAGGAGAGGGAGAGCTTGAGAGGAAAATTCCCAAGGAAGAAGATGAAGTAATGAGTGATTACTCACCAAATGAATTTTCACTCACATAACCCCCAAATGGTGGCCTACACTTCATGGAGGGGAGTTACATGCATGCATGTAACTCCCATGACCCTTGGTCTCCTCATGATGTGGCACTAATTGACTAAGTCAATGATGATGTGGAGCATCATCATTGGCCGCCATGCCTAGTCATCATCATGACATGGCATTTGGGTCAAGTCCAAACTTGACCTTCATCTTCCCTCTCAAGTCAAGTCAAACTTGACCTCTAATCTCCCATGGTTGATCAAATCTAACCACTTGACTCAAGTCAATTTAATATAATGAATCTCTATTCATTAATTTAAATTGATTTGATGAATCAAATCTCAATTAGACTCATTCAACACTTGAATCAACTTGAGTCTAACTCAATTAGTCTAATTTGGATTACTTTAATCCAATTTGGTTCATCCCATGAACCTAATCCTCATGGTTCATCATATGAACCTAATCTCCATCTAATTGCTCTTATGTGTGTGACTATAGGTTCTTGTAACGTTGGCAATGTCCCTAAACCGATTTAGGAACATAAGCAATGAGCGGTATCTAGCAACACATCATTGCTACCTAAGTTACAAGAATGTTGAGCTCCAACATCACCTTTGTGACTACTAATTGTGACTCTCACAATATGTGACAATGTCCCTCTATCCTTGACATCTAGATTGACCAATCGAGGCATAGACCGTGTCATCCTTGTACAATCTAAATCTTGAACTCCAAGTAGACTCACTCTAATCAAATGAGCTCAATATCTCATATTGACTCATTTGGGCATGGCCATGCACTTCGTGGTCTCACTCTATCAAGAATATCGATGTCACCCTGGCCATATAGGAGGGATAGATCCCATCTACATCACTCACATCCTCCGCATAATTCGCTACATACCCAGAATCGCTTTATAGTCCACCCATTTACGGGTGACGCTTGACGGCCAAAGTATGCAACTCCTTATGTAGGGAACCATGGTGACTTCAGGTCTAAGGACTAATAGTCATACTAATAGCCACATGAGAAAGTATATGACACTCATATAACGATCCATGATACTTTCTCATGGCGGTCATTCAAGATACATTCTCCAATGCATACCCATGTGTCAACTTGATATCTCATATCCATGACTTGTGAGATCAAGTCATCTTGTTGACCTACATGTTAGTCTCTACGCATTAACATTGTCCCCGAATGTTAATACTGACTAGGAATGATTAAGAGTAGTGTTCTCTATATCATCTCATTATCGATTCAACCAATCGATTGATATAGATAAGAACCTACTACTCAAGGACATTATTATATTTAGTTATTTGGCACCAATACAAGTAAATATAATAACCATGCCTTTATAAATAGGAAT
This sequence comes from Wurfbainia villosa, assembly GCA_025175895.1. Classification (NCBI taxonomy): domain Eukaryota; kingdom Viridiplantae; phylum Streptophyta; class Magnoliopsida; order Zingiberales; family Zingiberaceae; genus Wurfbainia; species Wurfbainia villosa. The sequence continues at coordinate 6,731,746 of CM046003.1, read as the reverse complement.
ATGATACAATAAAGTCCATACAACAATCATCACATGATTGGCTCTAGGGCTTTCACTAACAATCTCCCACTAGCACTAGTGCCAATCACCGTAGTATCTAATACCTAATGACCTAGTGTGACCATCATGCTTTTTCTACAAAGCCTCGGTCAAGGGATCTGTGTTAGCCTCGGGTTCCGCAAATCTTCACATCTCTCGATCAATCTCACGAATGAGATGGAAGCACCGATATATTCGCCTCTAGAATCAATATGGTCTCGCTGGAACTCTTCCACCACAGCATTTTATTCAAGCAAAACACGAACCTCGATCGCGATCTATAATCATCTCCGCTTTGAAGCCGGGCATCACTGTACATACACTAGTTCTCAATGCTAGCAATACGTAACTATCAAGAAATATTCTTTAGTCCTTCTAAGTACTTAAGAATATTCTTGATCGCTATCCAAAGCTGACGCCACCGATCCGATCGGTATCTACTCGCCATGCTCAAAGCATACGAGACATCGTGACGAGTACACAAGATGGCGCATATGATAGATCCTATAGCGGATGCGTAAGGGATCTTATCCATGCGGTCTCTCTCCTCTCTAGAAGAGGGACTTTGAGTCTTCGAAAGACTCACACCATGTGACATCGGCAGAAGTCCTTTCTTGGAATTCTGCATGGCAAACCGAAGTAATACCGTGTCAATGTATGTACTCTGACTTAGGCCAAGCAAATCTCTTAGATCTATCTCTATAGATCTTGATGCCTAGAATACAGTCGCTCACCTAAGTCCTTCATTGAGAAGCACGCCTCACCAAGTCTTCACGCATCAGAGCGAAGGGATGTCATTCCCAATGAGTAGTATGTCATCCACATACAATACAAGGAAGACAATCGTGTTCCCATTAACCCTCTTGTAGACACAGGTTCATCTTCATTCTTGATGAAACCAAACTGCTTGATCGCATCATCGAATCAAGATTCCAGCCGAGAAGCTTGCTTTAGCCCATAAATGGACCTTTGCAACAGTATACCTTCCCAAAGATGTCGTGGATCTACAAAACCTCAAAGTTGTGTCATGTACACATCCTCGAGTAAGTTTCCATTCGTAAACGCGGCTTTTGACATCCATCCGCCAGATCTCATAATCGTGGTATGCAATAGCAAGCAAGATCCGAATGGACTTAAACATCGCCGGAGAAAAGGTTTCATCATAGTCAATACCATGAATTTGCTTGAAACCTTTAGCCACCAATCGCCCTTATAGGTATGCGTAAGTCCATCCATGTCGTCTTTCTCCTAAAGACCCACTTACACCCAATGGGTTTGACCCCTTCGTGGATCAACCAAAGTCCATACTTGGTTAGTGTACATGGATTCCATCTCTGATCTCATGGCCTCTAGCCATTTCAGACTGGCTCATCACACCTTCGATAGGAGGTAGGCTCATTCTCAATGAGCATAACGTCATCATGGTCGACAAGAGAAATGAGTATCTCTCAGCCGACGACGCACTCTATCGACTGCAAGAGGTAGGTCTACTTGAATGTGGTTGTTCCACAACTCTTGTGCAACAACCTCATCACCCACAACACTTTGTGGTTCCTGCTCAACCTCCATCAAGGCCTCACATGGTCCTTATCTTGAATTTCTTCAAGATCGAAGGTACTTCCCACTAGTTTTTCTAGAAACAAAATCCCTTTCTAGAAAAACCCCGCCTTTGCCACAAACACTTTAGGCCGACCGGGAATGTAGAAGTAATATCCCTTTGTCTCCTTGGGATATCCAACAAAATAGCACCTATCGGATTTGGGTCCTGTTTTATGCGAGACTTGGCGTCGAGCGTAAGCCTCACAACCCCAAATCCTCATAAAAGTCATCTTGGGATTTTTCCTGTCCATATCGTATATGGTGTCTTTACCACTGACCTTGGATGGTACACGGTTAAGGGTAAAGGCTGCGTGTCGAGCATATCCCAAAGGATATAGGAAGATCTGTGTGACTCATCATAGATCGTACCATATCGATAAGTACGATTCCTCCTTTCGGATACACCATTCCACCTTTGTGGTGTTCCGGGAGGAGTGAGTTGGGATAGAATCCCACACTCAGCTAGATAGTCACGAAACTCATGGCTAAGGTATTCACCACCTCGATCTGATCGAAGTATCTTAATACTCTTGCCAAGCTGGTTTTGTACTTCATTCTTGAACTTTTCAAAGGATTCAGATTTATGTGTCATAAGATACACATAACCATATCTACTGAAGTCATCAGTAAATGTAATGAAGTACCTGTAACCACCTCTAGCAGCAACATTGAAAGGACCACATACATCACTATGTATAAGTCCTAACAAATCTGTTGCTCTTTCGCTATGTCCACTAAAGGAGTCTTGGTCATCTTGCCTAAAGGCAAGACTCGCATGTCTCATATGATTCAAAATCAAATGAGTCTAGCGACCCATCCTTATGGAGCCGAGATAGCGACTCTCATTTATGTGACCTAAGCGACAATGCCAGAGATAGGTTTGGTTCAACTCATTTGACTTGAACCTCTTGGTACTTATGTTATAGATAGGGCTCTCTAAGTCTAGAAAGTAGAGTCCATTCATTAGAGGAGCACTACAATAGAACATATCATTTAAATAAACTGAACAACATTTGTTCTTTATTATAAATGAAAAACCTTTCTTGTCCAAACAAGAAACTGAAATGATGTTCTTAGTTAAAGCAGGCACATAACAACATTCATCTAATTCTAGTACAAGCCCAGAGGCGAGATAGATCATAAGTTCCTCTGACAGAAGCTCCATTGCCTACTCGTAGGTCCACCTCGCCCTTTGTCAATGCCTTGCTATTTCTCAGCCCCTGCACATTGGTACAAATGTGAGATGCACATCCGGTATCTAATACCCATGATGAAGAAATAGATAGATTGACTTCTATAACATTTATACCTGAAGTAGAAGTCTCACTTCTCTTCTTCTTAAGATCTTACAGGTATGCCTTTGCGATTCGCTTCCAGTGTCCTGCTTCCTTGCAGAAGAAGCAAGCCCCTTCCTTGGCTACCCCTCCTTTGGGTTTAAGTTCTTTGCCTTTGCCCTTGGCTTGGGACTTTCCCTTACCTTTAGGCTTGCCCTTGCCTTTCTTCTTCTGCACCATCAAAATGGTGTCAGTTTTACCCTTCTTAAGGTTAAGCTCGTGATTCTCAACATCTTTGAGCATTTGCGATGGCTTATCAATTTCATTCATGTTATAATTCATGACAAATTGATTGAAGGCTCTTGGCAAAGATTGCAAGATTAGGTCAGTGGCCAGCTCTTGGCCAAGTGGGAATCCCAGCCTTTGTAGGTTTTCTACGTACCCAATCATCTTGAGTACATATGTACCTACGGGAGTCCCTTCTTGCATTTTAGACCCAAATAATGCCTTAGAGACTTCATATCTCTCATGCCTAGCTTGTCCTTGATATAGTTGGAAGATGTCCAACCATATCATAAGCATTCATGAACTCATGTTGCTTCTGAAGCTCAGAGTTCATGGTCGCGAGCATTAGACATGACACATCTAATGCATCATCTTGATGCTTCTTGTAAGCATCTTTGTCAGCTCGCGAGGCAGTGGCAGGAGGTGCCTCTGGAATGGGCTGCTCCAGGACGTACAACTTCCTTTCTTGGGTGAGAACAATTCTCAGGTTCCTGTACCAGTCCAGGAAATTTGCTCCATTGAGCTTGTCCTTCTCAAGGACAGATCGCAGAGAGAGAGTGTTCGTGTTGTTTGACATAGTAATCTACAACATACAATGCAGAGAATTAATATCATATTCCTTTTATCATTTAATTAGGCCTTTAATCAAATGATGCTCCCACTGAATTATAGGAATTTTGTAGAATCGAGTTATGGATGTGGTCAAACCACATTTACTAGATTCATACAAACTAGCTATAATTCTTGCGGGACAAGATCCACATCATACTAAGCCTTGAGTTAGCTTTGGCTAAATCACCCAAGACTTAATGCGATCGGTGGGTAACACATTACCGATTACATCTCTATGCAACTCTTGTTTATAGGATTAAGACCCACATTTACAAAAGACCTTGAGTTAGCTTTGGCTAAATCGCCCAAGATTTAGTGTAAATGCGATCTTAACCTATCTTTCCAACGATTGGAATATGCCTATAGTTCTACTCGATCCAATTGAGTTAACTAGTTTTGCTCAATCTAATTGAGCTTACTCTAACCCAGTCGTGATAGGCGGGACCAAGATTGTCCCTCCGCACCCTACCAAGATAATATCGTTGCTCTGCTTTGGCGATTCAGCAACAACAAATGATCGAGGTAGTGATGGGTATCAAGGCTCAGTAGGCATTTTCGAGTTGATTCGATTATGATCTAATCTAATCGTAATGTGTATCTTATATGCATTGGCCTTTATTATCCTATATTAGCATGCATCATATACATACATTAATTATTCTAGCATGCATCATATACATACAAGAAAATTAACCTAGCATGCATCATATACATACAAACATGTTTCTACTAGCATGCATCACATACATACAAGCAAAATCAATTAAATATACATATATATATATATATCAACATATATATATATATATCATTAAATGTGATATAGTCATGGCCCTACTACGATCTTCTCAAGCCAATGAGAAGATCGGACGGTCAACCTAAGGCTAGCGGCTTCTCCAAGCGCTTCCTTTGACCGCCATGTGTCGTCCGCCACCCTTCTCGTAAGCTCGCCTTCGAGTGGACTTTCCACCGCTCCATTTTGTACATTACAAATATGAAACTCGAGTTACATCTTAGTCTAAAACTATTTACAACTAGAATATTAAAAGAAGAGGTGCGACAGTCGCAAACATTTTACAACACGCACAACCACAAAACGGCACGCAGGCCGTATTATGAATTACAACACACATAATCCAATCCAATTGGGTTATTGGGCCATGACAATCACAGAATCATACATAATTCAAAATTATGTATTTTTACAGAAAATTTCTATAATTTTTCCTAATTTATTTCGAATTCGGTTCGGCGATCAAGGACATGGCCCTTCGGGATAGGGCAGCGCCCTACTGCAAAAATAAACTTCAGTGTCCCTAAACGATCCTACAGCGACTTAAGTCGCTGTCCCAAAAACCTAAAGCGAGAACTCACGATTCGAGAGTTTTTCTCGACGGTTGAAGCCTCCGAGTGTCCCAACACTCGTTGCTTCGACTCTACGAGAAAAATACCCAAAAATTCTATAAAATTAGGAAATTTACAGAAACATAAAAATCTGTAATTTTTATATCTAATATAAAATACAAAACAAAACACATACATGCTTCGACGTGGCTCGATACCATTGTTGGCTTTTCCGCCGCAAAACCGCTTTGCTACAAGGGAAACCCCTAAGTCCCGACCACGGATCCGCAAGAAGTATTAAAACTAATTACATGTATGTGCTTACAAAATCCTCTAGATCTACCTTAGAACTAAGAGATAAGGATGTTACCCTTGATGCGATGCCTTCGCAAATCCCGCCGGCCCAAAAAGTCCACGAACTCGAGAGTGTCAAGTGCACACTCCTCTATGGTATCCACACAAGCAATAGGTGGAAGAAAACTCAACCTTGAGTGTGCTAGCACTCCTTGGTTGGTTCGGCCAAAAGAGGAAGGAGAGGGAGAGCTTGAGAGGAAAATTCCCAAGGAAGAAGATGAAGTAATGAGTGATTACTCACCAAAATGAATTTTCACCACATAACCCCCAAATGGTGGCGGCCACTTCATGGAGGGAGTTACATGCATGCATGTAACTCACATGACCCTTGTTCTCACTCTTGATGTGGCATCTATTGACAATGTCAATGATTTTGTGGAGCATCATCATTGGCCGCCCATGCCAATTCATCATCATGACATGGCATTTGGTCAAGTCAAACTTGACCTTCAACTTCCTCTCAAGTCAAGTCAAACTTGACCTCTAATCTCCCATGGTTGATCAAATCTAACCACTTGACTCAAGTCAATTTAATATAATGAATCTCTATTCATTAATTTAAATTGATTTGATGAATCAAATCTCAATTAGACTCATTCAACACTTGAATCAACTTGAGTCTAACTCAATTAGTCTAATTTGGATTACTCTTAATCCAATTTGGTTCATCCCATGAACCTAATCCTCATGGTTCATCATATGAACCTAATCTCCATCTAATTGCTCTATGTGTGTGACCCTATAGGTTCTTGTAACGCTGGCAATGTCCCTAAACCGATTTAGGAACATAAGCAATGAGCGTATCTAGCAACACATCATTGCTACCCAAGTTACAAGAATGTTGAGCTCCAACATCACCTTTGTGACTACTAATTGTGACTCACAATATGTGACAATGTCCTCTATCCTTGACATCTAGATTGACCAATCGAGGCATAGACCGTGTCATCCTCAGACAATCTAAATCTTGAACTCCAAGTAGACTCACTCTAATCAAATGAGCTCAATATCTCATATTGACTCATTTGGGCATGGCCATGCACTTCGTGGGTCTCACTCTATCAAGAATATCGATGTCACCCCGTCATATAGGAGGGATAGATCCCATCTACATCACTCACATCCCTCCGCATAATTCGTTACATACCCAGTAATCGCCTTTATAGTCCACCCATTTACGGGTGACGTTTGACGAAGCCAAAGTATGCAACTCTTTATGTAGGGAACCATGGTGACTTCAGGTCTAAGGACTAATAGTCATACTAATAGCCACATGAGAAAGTATATGACACTCATATAACGATCCATGATACTTTCTCATGGCGGGTCATTCAGTATACATTCTCCAATGCATACCCATGTGTCAACTTGATATCTCATATCCATGACTTGTGAGATCAAGTCATCTTGTTGACCTACATGCTAGTCTCTATGCATTAACATTGTCCCTGAATGTTAATACTCGACTAGGAATGATTAAGAGTAGTGTTCTCTATATCATCTCATTATCGATTCAACCAATCGATTGATATAGATAAGAACCTACTACTCAAGGACATTATTATATTTAGTTATTTGGCACCAATACAAGTAAATATAATAACCATGCCTTTATAAATAGGAATATGATACAATAAAGTCCATACAACAATCATCATATGATTGGCTCTAGGGCTTTCACTAACACTACCTACTTCCTTTTGGGGTTTAGCTCTAGAGACAGCCACTTTCACACTTAATCGCGTTCCATCAAAAGCTGTAGAAAAGACACCATATATGATATGGACCGGGAAGAGTCCCAAAATGTCTTTTATAAAGATTTGGGGTTTTGAAGCTTACGTTAGACGTCAAGTCTCAGATAAACTAGGACCCAAATCAGATAAGTGTTATTTTGTAGGATATCCCAAGGAAACTAAGGGATATTACTTTTACAATCTCACACTTGGCAAGGTGTTTGTTGCCAGAAATGCTGTCTTTCTAGAAAGAGAATTTATTTCTAGAAACACTAGTGGGAGTAAAATTCATCTTGAAGAAGTTCAAGATGATGATAACACTAAGGCTTCGATGGAAAATGAACAGGAACCACAAAGTGTTGTGGATGAGGAATTTGTTGCCCAAAGAGTTGTGGAGCAAACACCTGTTCAAGTAGACCAACCTCTTCGTAGATCTAATAGGATCCGTCGTCAACCCGAGAGATATTCTTTTCTCTTAACTGACAACGGTGAAGTATTGCTTGTCGATCTTGACGAGCCTACATCCTATCAAGAAGCTATGATGAGCCCAGATTCCGAGAAATGGCTAGAGGCCATGAGATCCGAAATGGAATCCATGTACACTAACCAAGTATGGACTTTGGTTGATCCACCTGAAGGGGTAAAACCCATTGGGTGTAAGTGGGTCTTTAAAGTAAAGACCGACATGGATGGTAATAAGCATACCTATAAAGGTAGATTGGTGGCTAAAGGATTCAAACAAATTCATGGTATTGACTATGAAGAAACCTTTTCACCAGTTGCGATGCTTAAATCCATTCGGATCATACTTGCTATTGACTTACCATGATTATGAGATCTGCGCAGATGGATGTCAAAACCGCTCAATGGAAAGCTACTCGAGGATGTGTACATGACACAACCCGAGGGTTTTGAAGATCCAAAGCATCCCGAAAGGTATGCAAACCGCAAAGGTCCATTTATAGACTAAAGCAAGCCTCTCGAAGCTGGAATCTTCGATTCGATGATGCAATCAAAGAGTTTGGTTTCATCAAGAATGAAGATGAGCCTTGTGTCTACAAGAGAAATAGTGGGAGCACAGTTGTATTTCTTGTCTTGTATGTAGATGACATACTTCTCATCGGAAATGATATTCCCTCACTCCACAGTGAAGATGTGGTTAGGGAATTGTTTCTCGATGAAGGACTTAGGTGAAGCCGCCTATATTCTAGGCATCAAGATCTATAGAGATAGATCTAGAAGATTACTTGGCCTAAGTCGAGAGTACATTGATATAAGTGCTAGATCGTTTTGCTATGCAAAATTCTAAGAAAGGGTTTCGCTTTATCACATGGTGTGAGTCTTCAAGACTCAATGTCCCTCTTCTAAGGAGGAGAGAGATCGCATGGATAAGATCCCTTATGCATCGCTATAGGGTCTATCATATGTACGCCATGCTTTGTACTGTCACGACGCCTCGTATGCTTTGAGCATGACGAGTAGATACGATCGATCCGGTGAAAGTCATCGGATAGCGATCAAAAATATTCTTAAGTACTTACGAAGAACGAAAGAATATTTCACGATATTCGAGGCAATGAGGAGCTAATCAGTAAGGGTTACGATTATGCAAGCTTCCAAATGCATAAGGATGACTATAGATCGCAATCGAGTACGTGTTTTGCACGAATGGTGGAGCCGTGTGGGAAGAGTTCGGAGACACGATTCTTGATTCTACAACAGGCGAGTATATTGCAGATCCGATGCAGAAAGGAGGCTTTTGGCTCCGCAAGTTCATCAGTGAACTTGGGGTAGTTCCTAGCATTGCAGATCCAATAGACCTCTATTGTGACAACAATGGGGCTATTGCACAGGCTAAGGAACCTCGATCACATCAGCGGACCAAACACATACTGTGGCGCTTCCATCTCATTCGAGAGATCATCGATAGAGGAGATGTGAGGATATGCAGAGTACCGACAGAAGCTAACATCGCAGATCCATTGACCAAGGCTTTGGCACAGAGGAAGCATGATGGTCACACTAGGTCACTAGGTATTAGATATCATAGTGATTGGTACTAGTGCTAGTGGGAGATTGTTAGTTAAAGCCCTAGAACCAATCATGTGATGGTTGAATAGGGAACATTTTGTATCATATTCTATAAAGGCAAAGGATTGGTTATTATATTTACATCTTGCTTGTGCAAGCTAATTTAAATATAATAATGCCCTAGAAAAGTAGGTTCTTATCTACAGCACATCAATCGCGTAATTGATTATGAGAGGCTGTAGAGAACACTTTCCTAAATGTTCCTAGTCAAGTATTAATATGCAAGGGTAATATTAATACATAAAGACTAGCATGTAGGTCAATTGATGACTTGATCTCACAAGTCATGGATATATGATATCAAGTTGACACATGGGTATATATTAGAGAATATATACTGAACTGACCCGCCATGAGAAAGTTTCATGGATCGTTATATGAGTGTCATAAACTTTCTCATGTGACTATTGGTATGAATAGTCCTTAGACTCAAGTCACTACGGTTCCCTACATAAGGAGTTATGTACTTTGGTATCGCCAAACGCCACCCGTAATAGTGGTGGACCATAAAGGCGACATCGGGTATGTAACAAATTATGCGGAGGGATGTGAGTGATGTAGATGGGATCTATCCCTCTCATATGACGAGAGTGATATCGGTGGGCCTTGATTGAGTAGAACTACTAAAACGCATGGCCATGCTCGAATGAGTCAATATGAGATATTGAGCTCATTTGTTTGAGTTAGTTTACTCAGTGATCAAGAAACACATAGATTGATCGAGGATGACACGCCTATGCCTCATTGATCAACTGATATCAAGGATAGAAGGACACGGTCATATATTATAGTAGTCACTAAAGGTTAGTGGATCTTGACTTATTTCAGAACTTGGGTAGCAATGATGTATTGCTAGATGCCGCCATTGCTTGTGTATCTAAAAGAGTTTAGGTCCACGCCAACGCGTTATGAGAGCCTATAGGGTCACACACAAAGAGCATGATAATTAGAGGAATTAGAGTATTCTAGTTTGACTAGAATAATATGGGAATAAGCTTAAGTACAAAATGGTTTTTGGACTTTAAGCTTAATGAGAATTTTAGCTAATTGATTTAATGAGATTAATTCAATATGTTACCTTATTGATTTAATAAGATTAATTCAATATGATAACATAAGCTTAATTGAATTAATAAGATTAATTCAATATGATAACATAAGCTTAATTGAATTAATAAGATTAATTCAACATGCATGAATGCCACATAAGAATGCCACATAAGCATGCCACATAAGCATGCCACCTAAGCATCCACCTAAGCTAGTTAAGGTGGAAGGAAACAAAATGGTTTTTGTCTCCTTAAGTGGCCGGCCAAACAAATGTCCCAATGCAATGGATTGCATTGAATGGTAGGAGGTGAAAGGGTTTTTCCAACCCTATAAAAGACCATGAAGTGGCCGGCCATTCCATAGCAATTGTTGTTGTGGTTGTGGAGTGTGGTTGTTGGGAGCTTGAGGCTTGGAGAGAGCTTGAGAGCTTATTGTTGTGTGGCTTTTTGTGAGTAGCAAGAAGAGTAGTCTTCTTCTTCCCTTCTCTTTTCCCTAGCTTCCTCTCCTTTAGGGACTTCTCTAGCAAGAAGTAAAGGAGAGCTCCTCTAGTTTTCTTTTGTGAGACAAGAGCGTGCTCGTGTGGATACGTATAGAGGCACGGACACTTGAACGTGCTAAAGATCCAACAAACTAAAGGGATAAGCGGGATTAACAAGGGCACGCAACAAAGGTAATCCTCTCCTATAAGATAGGTTTGGTTTAGAGAAATTTATTTTATACGAGTTTGCTTTCGCATGGATCACTTGGAAGGGATGCTATTTTCCGTTGCGCATATGCCATTTGGCATACGAGATTTCCCTACAATTTTACCCTCCAAGCAAGATTCGCAGGTTGGGAAATCTTCCACCACTAATGAATCCAGAGGTCCATCAGCTATCATCCTTTGAATTCTACTTAGGTTAATGTGACCTAACCTTACATGCCAAAGATATGTTTGGTTTATTTACGAAGGTTCTTTTCTTTTATTAGAATTAGTCGATGAGTTATTTACTTCTATTTGCATCGTGGGAGCTTTTGGTTAAAGAGTATATAAATTTCCTATCAATGCACCAGAATAGATAATCTCCCTATTCCTTTTTATAACAACTCTGTCATTAAAAGAAATAGAATATCCATCCATAAACAATTTAGAAACCGAAATCAAATTATTTCTAAATAAAGGTACATAAAGGCAATTTCTCAGAACCAAAACTTTATTTCTATCAAAAGATAAATAAACATCTCCCACTGCAACAGCCGCCACCTTCGTAGCATCGCCCAAGTAAATGGTAATCTCCCCCTCAGCCAGTCGTCTGGTTTCCTAAATCCCCTGCAAAGTATTGCAGACATGATCAGTGGCTCACGTATCTACACAATAGGTGCTGGTAGATAACACCGCTAAACATGTTTCAATGACTAGACCAAAAGATATACCTTTGTTCTTCTTCTGATTGGAGCAGTCCTTCTTCCAATGTCAAGTCTGCTTGCAAGTGAAGCACTTGCCTTTCGGCTTCTTCACTCCTCCCTGAGATCCTCCCGCCACCTTTGCCCCACCTTGTTTCTTCTCCTTCTTGCCTTTCGACTTAGAAGTAGAAACCTTTTGAGCAACCATGGCTTGTGCTTGAGCACTCTGACGAAAAAACCCCTCTGTCGCCTGGAGTTCTGTCAGAAGCTCCGCCAATGAATACAATCTTTTATTCATGTTATAGTTCAGGCGAAACTACTCAAAACTCCTAGGTAGAGACTGGAGAATGATATTGACCTAGGTTTCCCCATCGATCTCAGCTCCAAGGACTTCCAGCTCATTCAAATGAACCATCATCTTGAGAACATGATCCCTCACGGGTGTTCCCTCGATCATGGTGGTCATCATCAAGTTCCTCATGGCTTCCTGCCTAGCAGCGTTATTCTAGTGACCGAAAAGCTCCTTGAGATTGAGCATCATGTCATAAGCAGTGGGCATGGCTTGATGCTGATGTTGCAATACATTTGACATAGAAGCCAAAATGTAACACCGCGCCATCTCATCAGCCTTTATCCACTTCTTATAACTCTCCTTCTCCTTTTCCCCAGAATCATCCGCAAACTTAGGAGGACACTCTTCGAAGAGTACATATTTGTACTCAGCAGTCGAGACAATATCAAGATTCCTCTTCCAATTAACATAATTGGGTCCAGTAAGTTTATTCTCTTTCAGTATTACAGCAAGCGGGTTGAAAGTCATTTTTGAAAAACCTAAGAATCACATAGATCAAAACATTAGATTTCAAAAAATTATTGATTCCTCAAACAATAAAATTTTAAAATTAACCAACACCTCAAAACACCGAGAATATCGTATGCCACGATAGTATGGTCGTATACGAATTCTACATTTGTAAGAGGAGGTTTTACCCATTAATTTTATTATCTTGTCAACCTAACTTTTTGACAAATAAAATTAATAGTTGGTTCCTCTTCGACCTTACAAATAAAAGCAGTGACTCCGATGGGGAGGATACTCCTATTTACATCTAAGTGTTCACCATTACTCGATACCAAGGTAATTATCTCAGGTTATGTGTCTTCCGATGGGGAAATACACACGCTCCTTAATAATTTTCTATAACCATATTTGACCCTGTGATCCACAAAACAAACTCATTCGATTGGGAGGAAGGCACTCAGAGCCGACGCGCAAGTTTATTTGCATCACATGTCAAATCGTAATAGAGGCCATGGGAATTTTAAAAAATATCCCTCTCCCACTTAGTAATTTAAAATTGAGGAATTTTCTTAGCACACGACATGCATATCAAACAAAAAGCAATAAATATGAAATAAAATCTAACTATTATGGCTTTTGTTCTCAAATATGCCTCCCGTCATATCCTCATCTCGTCCGCTCCTCCCTACGCCATGTACAAGCTACCTGGAGATCCGAGCCGAGAATAATTTTTTTAATTTACATCCATCGATCCTATACTCCACGAAGGAGTGTACATGAAATCTAGATCGAAAGTAAACTAAAATAAAAAGAGTGGCTAAACAATACCGTACTTAATTATAAAAATTAAATACTAGCCTCGTCAACCCCGAGGATTCAAATAATATTACACACATGCAATCACATACACACACATGGCCATAATAGTTGGATCTTTTGCCTGCAACAAAAAAGTTAGCCTACGCACATCCTACTATCATGTGGCACATACAATATATGATAAGTGCATAAAATTAACCGAATCCTAAATACACAAAACCGGAAACCGTGGCTCTGATACCACTTGAAGGTTTTGCGGAACCAAAGCTCTGATACCACTTGAAGGTGGAAACTTCGCTTCCCACTTCAACTCGGTCGCTTGTACATGGTGATCCCATCTACATCCCCGGATTAAAAATTAATCCAAAACGATGACGGATTACCCAAGCAACCGATCCATCATTGTGCTATTCGATAAGAGTGGTCACTTGAACAAACTTATTGTTCAAGCAACCCACATCTTTTCTTCGATTAGCCGCGGAAAAGACGATGTACGGATTGCCAATTTTTGTGTTTGTATTCGGGGTCCAAGTAAATTAGCCACATATAATTATAAACAATTATATAGATAATACAAAAGAACACTAATCAAAGTACACAAGCTTATACCTTCTTGTTATACCTCTTGATCTTCTATTTTATGTCCTTCCTCCTTTTGGACGTCGTGTGAGCGACAATCTTCCAAAAGTCGAAGCCTCCTAGATCACCTTCTTTCTTTCCTTGCTTGCTCCTAACAAAGAGAAGAATGAAACGAAACTCTTTCTTCTATCTAGAACCGACCACCAAGCTACAAGATTGATGTTGCCGCCAGCAAAGGAGTAGAATATAGGAAGGGGTCGTCGGCCAAAAGCTCCAAAGGAAAACCTTTTATCCTTGTTGCCGCCGACCAAGGAGGAATAAAGGAAGGGGATGAGCGTCGGCCAAGGTAGAGAGGAAGATGATGGGTGCCAGCTACACCTTAGGAAGAGAAGGAAGAAAACCCTAATCTCCCAACTTGTTGTCGCCCAAGCCAAACCTCTAACCCTAGCCGCCCAAAGCCAAAACCCTAATCTTCAAAGTTATCCTTGCCGCCCGCCCCTTAAGCCATGTCTATAGAGTTAGGCTTAAGCCTCCTTTTAATCTCCATTGTCGGATCTAGGGATTTAATCTCAACCGTCAGATCTAGAGATTTAATCTCCACCGTTGGATCTAGAGATTTAATCACCACCGTCGGATCTAGAGTTCCATTTTCCACCATCGGATCTAAGCTCCATGAAGATTTTAATAGGCTACAATAGGGACCATGAGGAGGAGTTGGATCTTTGCCACCCAATGGATCAAACCCACTTAAAGTCCGATCCATTAATGATAATCCATTCCACTAGAGGATTATCATTGATCTACCTCACCAACCCCCATAAATTAATATGGGCTCCATATATTAATTGTACAAATATCTCTCCGTGTTTAAGATCTTGAATGTCCGTCAATTAATTAATTTACTAACAATTAATTAATCAACATCTAACTCCATGAGTAGTACCACTCAACCTTATCATCATGCCGGACCAAGTCCACCTTCAGGGTTTACATGATGAACCTTATGAGCTCCTCAAGGGGACATCATCATCCTAATATATAGGACACAATTTTCTCCTATAATCAATGGTACACCATATAAATAATATCATTTTTCAACTTACCGAGTCTACCGATTTACTCTATAAATCTTGCCCTTTGGTAAATCAAAGAAATAAATACTAAGTACATGTGCCCGTTATTATATCGGGATTAAGAGAATGTACACCATAATATCCGGGGTCCGATTCAATTATATAGTCAGCAATAAATTAAATCACCTCTAAGTCGGTCCTGCTCAATACACACAAAGTGCACTAGTGTAATTCTATGGTCAAGACAATCCAATACCAAATCACACTACAACCATACCAATGGTTTGTCCATAACCTTCTCAGTTGTGAGCCTTTACTTATACTTTACAAGGAGCTGATAACATGATCTTCTGTGTGACACTACACACCATGTTATCTACAATGTAACGTGTCAAACAAATATGCATAACCATAAATATGCAAACAATGATCATGTGATTCTTATTTAAAAAATAAAGATGTTCATACAAAAGATAGACTTTTCAGTATACATCCCAACAGAAAATTCATTGGATATGAATTAGAAGTGTTATTTAGGGTGTGTATCATTTTAAGGTTAGTGAAAGTTCAAGTTTAAACTTTTAATATTAATTTTGATTGTTTATAGTGCCTATAGGCTTAGGGACTTCCCAAGGACATTGTTTGTGAAATGTTCAAGGGGGAGCAAGCCTTTAGCGGGAGGTTATCCATCTTGGGATGATTGATGTACTCTTCCTAATGAGGGGGAGAAATGGGAATGTGAGATGCCCAATTTGAAAATTGGGAGAGTTTATAGGAAGCCTCTCTTAAGTGATATGGGACTAATCACTAAGAAGAGTGAAGGTATCCTAGGTGTTTTTTGAAGGTTGAAGCTTCACTTCTCGCTTCACTTCGGTCGCTTGTACATGGCGATCCTATCAAACGTCCCCGGATAAAAAAAAATTATTCCGGATGAAAAAGGATTACCCAAGCAACTGATTCATCATCATGCTATTTGATTTGAGTGGTCACTTGAACAAACTTGTTATTCAAGCGACCTATCTCTTTTCCTTGATTAGTCGCGGAATAGATGATGTACGGATCACCGGTTTTTGTCTTTATCATCGGGGTCCATGTGAAGGTTTTGCCCGGAAGCTCTGATACCAATTGAAGGGTTTCTCTGCTTATCGAGTCCGTGAGGGGAAACTTCGCTTCCCATTTCACCTCGGTAGCTTGTCCATGGCGATCCCTTCGATGTCCCCGGATTAAAAAATTTAATCCTAGACAAAAGGGATTGCTCATCGAGGTCGGACTATAGACATACTCATGTAGAAGTATACTCGCCTATAGAGCAAGGAGTGAGCAATACGTAACTTGAACGAAACGAGTAGCCATGAATAGACGATGTCTGGATCGCCGATTTTTGTGTTTATACTCGGGATCCAAGTATTATTTAGCCATTTACAGAAATATAACATGCTTATAAATCAAAAACAAATGCAAGCAATGAATAAAAGAGAAAGAAGAATAGGTATACCTCCTAGTCTTCTAATGTATGACCTTCCTCCTTTTGGATGTCGTGTGGGCGACGATCCACCAAAAGTTGAAGCTCCTAGATCGCAACACTTCCTTCCTTGCTTTTCCCAAGCAAGAGGAAGATGAGAAACAATGTTTTTCTCCTTCAAAAACTCAACCAACAAGGAGCTATCAAAGCTCTTGCCGCCGGCCAACTAAAAGGAGAAGGAGATGGTGGAAAACTACCAAGACACCAAGGGAAACCCTATATCTTGTTTCCACCACCTAAGGAGAAGAAGAAGAGGACCTTGGGCGCCGGCCAAGGCTGGAAAAGAGATGGATAAGGCTGCTGGACGTTGGCACAAAGAGGAAGAAGAAGAGAGAAAGAACCTTCCTTATTTGGTGCCACCCTAGCCTCAAAACCCTAATCCCAATCCTATCTCAATTAGGATTGCTCCTTGCCGCCCAAACCCTAGCTCTCCTCCTATTCATCATGTAATCCACGACCACTCCCCATGAAACCCTTTTATAGAGTTAGGGATAAGTCATGAATTAATCTCCTCCATTGGTTCTAGGGATTTAATCTCAACCGTCGGATCTAGAGATTTAATCTCAACCGTCGGATCTTAGAGATTTAATCTCTACCAATGGATCTTATAATTTTGTTTCTATCCTTTGGATCTAAGCATCATGAGGTGTTAATAGGCTACATTAGGGACCATGAGGAGGAGTTGGGTCTTGGCCACCCATGGATCAAGCCCACATAATGTCCGATCCACTAATGATGATCCAATCCACTAAAGGTCCATCATTGATCTACCTCACCAACCCCCATATGATAATATGGGCTCCATATATTATTTGTACATTTTCTCCCCGTGTTTAAGATCTCGAATGTCCGTCGATTAATTAATTTACTGACCATTAATTAATCAACATCTAACTCCTTGAGTAGTACCACTCAACCTTTTCATCATGCCGGACCTAGTCCACCTGCAGGGTTTACATGATGAACCTTATGAGATCCTCAAGGGGACATCATCATCCTAATATATATAGGACACAGTTTCCTTCTATAATCAACGACACAACATATAAATAATATCATCTCCCAACTTACCGAGTCTATCGATTTAATCTATAAATCTCGCCCATTGGTAAATCAAAGAGATGAGTACTAAGTATATGTGCCCGTTATTATATTGGGATTAAGAGCATGTACTAAATAATATCTGAGGTCCGATTCGATTATGTAGTCAGCAATAAATCGAATCACCTCTAAGTCGGTCCTGCTCAATACACACAAAGTGCACTAGTGTGATTCTATGGACAAGACAAACCAATACCAAATCACACTACAACCATTCCGATGGTTTGTCCAAAGCCATCTCGGTTGTGAGCCTTTACTTATACTTTTCAAGGGGCCGATAACATGATCTCCTGTGTGACACCACACACCATATTATCCACAATATAAAGTATTAGACAATATTGCATAACCATAAAAATATACAAACAATGATCATGTGATTCTTATTTCAAAATAAAGATGTTCATACAAAAAAATAGACTTTTAAGTATACATCCCTACACCATGATCATACAATTGTAAACAATTACATAGAACAAAAGGAAAGCAAAACAAGAATTATACCTCTTGTTTACCTCTTGATCTTCTATCATATGACCTATCCTCCTCTTGGACGTCGTGTGGACGACGATCTTCCAAGAGTCGAAGCCTCCTAGATCTTATATCTTCCCTTTCCTTGCTCACTCCGAACAAAGGGAAGACAATCCTCTTTTCTTCTCCTACCTAGTGTCGACCACCAAGCCTCCAAGCTTGGTTGTTGCTGCCGACCAAGGAGAGGGAGAAGTAGAGGTGCACCGGCTCTAGGGAAAGCCAAAGCAAAACCCTAACTAGCCCTTGGAGAGGAGTGGGAGGCGCTAGCCAAGAGCAAGGAAGGGAAGTCCTAGCCCTTGTTGCCGCCAGCCAAAGTGAGGAAGTAGATGAGGTGGCACTGCCCAAGACAAGAGCCAAACCCTAGGTTGTGTTGCCGCTGCCCAATGGAGAAGCCAAACCCTAGGTTACCACCCAAGCCTCCAACCCAACTCCAAACCCTTAGCACAACACCTTTTTTTTTTGCCGCCCAAGCCTTGAAATCTATTTATAGATTTCGTCCAAGCCTCCTTTTAATCATGTCTGTTGGATCTAGGTTTTGTGAGGGTTTTAATAGGCTACAATAGGGACCATGAGGATGAGTTGGATCTTGGCCACCCAATGCATCCAAACCCGATCCATTAATGTGTTGAAACGTATGTGGTCGGCTAGAGGGGGGTGAATAGCCCTCTTGGTAGACGATGATGGTCGTTCGTTGATTACTTGTCTACAAACAATATTAGCACAATGGAAACAAAACTAAACAAGCAATTAAGACAAAGTAAAGAAAGAATAGATGCAAATGCTAACACCAAGTCATAACGTGGTTCACGGTCCTATAATGACTTCTTCCACGTTAGATTTCATCCAATGGCTCCCACATCAGTCTACTGATGGAGCCAACAATCGAGTGTTGGAAGCGAGCACTCGACTGATCAACATTTTGTGCTCGAAACCCTTTCAACCAGTCGACTGATTCCATCATCAGTCGACTGGTGGGACACAGACCAGACTCAAACACTAATCGAATCAACAGTCAACTGCCATGACATGGCAGTCGACTGAAGTCGGGAAATCTCATCCGATACTTAGCCAAATTTGCCAAGATCACCTAGGAGCTACCCCGTCCCGGGTTACAATCGCTCACTCTTATTCCCTTAGAGTCCCTCACCTTTAAAGTTGTCTTCATCTGGCCACGCCCCTCGGATGCACCAAGTGCACAGCTTCGCAGCACCATCCTTCGCGTCTCGCCCTGAAGTCTACTTCATCTAGCTTCACTCCAATGCTCCTTGTCTGCGGTCCCTTGGATGCACCAAGCGCATGGCTTCCGCAATGCATCTTTCACCGACTCAAAGACGGAGTCATGAGAGGTGAAACTTGCCAATGCTCCATGTGTGAATTACTAAGTTTTGCATGACTTCAACACATACATTAAATCCATATCGATTCTAATTTAAACCCTTTGGAACATACATCAAAACCATATCACATGGGTTGATTACCCTAACATGTGGTATCAGAGCCAAGTCGCTTGTCACCGGACTAACCGCCACAACAAGAACAATCAAGAGATGTTCGGCTCCAACATTAACCCACAAAAATTTGAAGGTGAATTCTCTTGGTCGAAGATGAGAATGGAGGTATTTTTTGAAACCGACTTTGAAATTATGCTAATAATTGGAAAATGGTTTCGAGATACCTAGGGATGAGGAAGGGGAGTCATTGGAAAAATCGAGATGGACAAAGAGGCAAAGAGAGGAGTACATGGCAAATTCAAAGGCCAAGCATCATCTATTCAACGTACTCCCCCAACAAGAAGTCAACCGAATAGGAGAATCTACTAGCACCAAAGAGATGTGGGAGAAGCTAGTGGAGTTTCATGAAGGCACATCCGAGGCCAAGCTAGCAAGGAGAGATGTCCTTCATTCCCAACTCAACAATATCAAACTCGATAAAGGAGAGAAGGTAACATCTTTACATTCTCAGTTTAAAGAAATTCTTAACAGTTTATCTAGTGTAGGGGAGAAGCTCTCCAATAGGGACATGATCATGAAGGCAATTGATGTCTTTCCCCGATCATCCAAGTGGAGTTCAATGGTGAACTCATTCTACATCTCAAAGAATCTAGAGGTAAGTACTCTAGATGAATTTTTCTCCACTATGGAATTGCATGAACCTAGGCTTGAAGGAGTAATTGAAGAACCAAGCATCAAGCCATCAAGGGGAGTGGCACTAGTAGCCAACAAGGGGAAGAAGAAGAAGGAGACTCCTCCCTCCTCATCCGATGAAGACTCCTCCTCCTCCTCCATGGATAGCACGGAAGACGCCTACATGGTAAGAAAGGTGAGACGTGCACTCAAGAATTTTAAATTTAATAAATCTCATGATAGGGGAAGAAGACCAAGGAGGAAGATCATATGTTATAATTGCCAAGGAGAGGGACATATAAGGAATGATTGTTCCCTCTTGAACAAAAGCAAGGAGGAAAAGAGAAAGAAAGAAGAAAAGAAGAAGGGGAGGAAGAAAAAGGAGGAAGAGAAAAAACTAAAGAAAAAGGGAAGGCCAAAGCACACAAGACTACTTGGGATGATCCATCATCCTCATCAAAAGAAGAAGAGGCCTTCACAAGCCTCGCACTAATGGCCATAGAAGACTTGGACTCCTCCTCCTCCGAGCAAGAAGAAAGAAGCACTAGTGAGGAGAGCTCAAGTGAAGGGGGAGCTTCATCCTCATCCTCATCGAAATCGGAGGAAGAAGACATGGAAACTATGGTAATGAATCTTTCTCCTAAGAAAATAGTTTTCATGATTTCAAGTTTAACTAGGGACTTATTTAAAATGAAAAATAGAAATAAATGCATGCAAAATGATATTAAGGCCCTAGAAGAAAAACTAGCAAATGCATGCTTAAATGTTAATGACTATATTCCTCTAGATGTTAATGATGCATGTATTGAAGAAAATAGGGTCTTAAGGGAAAAGGTAGACCATTTAACTAAGGCCCTAGAGAAATTCACCATAGGCTCCAATACTTTGAACATGAATATAGGGAGCTAAAGGGCAAGCTTCAATAGGAAAGGCCGAGGTTACAAGGGGAATGAAAATGAAAAGGCCTATTAATGCCTAATTGCTAGGGGTCAAGCCAAAAATACAACAATAGCTAGAAAATGGATCCCTAAGGAATTTTTGGTGAAACTTATAAGAAAGAACTTATATTGGGTTCCTAAATCCATCCTCAAGGGTTAGGAAAACCCTAGGATAGTCAACCATAGTGGACTTTATCTATATCATATTAAATGGTTGACTTAGGATGGTGTGGGTTATAAATTTTTAACATAGTGTTGGGCGATGATAATGTATAACCCATAAATTGAATGTTTAAATCATGATTCATGCTCAATTTTATAATTTATAATCATGATATGCAATGATTGATAATGTATGATCATGATTGATAATTTCTCATGCATGTTCATGATTGGGTTTTTAGGATGATACTTAACCATGGGTAGAAATGCATGAAATTTTGGTTAAGTACAAACACCATTAGGAACATCTCACATCCCACTATAAGGCTAACTTGATTGAAAACATAGCAATTGATGAGATGATAGGATGATACAAATGGTTCACTAATGCTTATGACATTTAGATGGATCATTATTTGTATCAATAGAGCAATAATAAACCAATCATGGGGAAAGCATATGTTTAATTCAGAGACATATTTCCCAAAGATCATGGTTGGATATTTCAAATGATTTTAAAACCATTTTATGTTTCATAAACAGTGAGTTCATGTTTTGAAAAACTTCAAGGCAAAACTAGGCTTTAAAGTTGACACAAACTTTAGATATTTTGCAACTTTTGAGTTTTTGCCCAACTTTCAAAATCAAAATGAATTTTCATGAAAAATTATTTTTCACTAATAGAGGAACTCACAAGAAATATGTACTCAAAATTTCATGATTTTTTGAATTTCCTAGAATTTTTAATGCATTTCTAAAATTGGAGTTTGAAAATCAGAAAACCTGAAATCTGTGTGCCAGTCGACTGATGTACTGTGCACGAGCACAATAACATGTTTTTATCAGGTTTTGAGTGGATTTTGGTATATTCTTCCATTAGAGTTGATGTCATACGTATGTAATATTTGCATAATGTTTTTGATGGTGTCAAAGGGGGAGAATTGATAGGTTTAAGTTAATCATGCTAAAAGAGAAAATTTAGCATGTCTTAAGGGGGAGTTGCATGTTTAAGGGGGAGTTTCATAGTCATGTTGTTACTTACATGCTTTCTTGCCTTATGTTTATGTTATTGTTTTTACCTAACTTAAACGGATTGCCACACATCAAAAAGGCAGAAATTGTTAGGGAAATCAACCCATGTGATATGGTTTTGATGTGTGTGGCAAAGGGTTTAAGTTAGGATTGATATGGATTTAATGTGTGCGTTGAAGTCATGCAGGACTTAGTAATTCGGACATGGAGCATTGGCAAGTTTCACCTCTCATGACTCCGTCTTTGAGTTGGTGAAAAATGCATTGCGGAAGTCGTGCGCTTGGTGCATCTGAGGGACCGCCGGACGAGGAGCATTGGAGTAAAGCTGGAGGAAGTAGACTTCAGGGTGAGACACGAAGAATGGCGCTACGAAGTCATGCGCTTTGCGCATCCGACGGACGTGGCCAGATGAAGACAACTTCAAAGGCGAGGGACTCCAAGGGAATGAGAGTGAGCGATTGTAACCCGGGACAAGGTAGCTCCTAAGTGATCTTGGCCAATTTGGCTAAGTGTCGAATGGGATTTTCCGACATCAGTCGACTGTCATGTCATGGAAGTCAACTGTTGACTCGACCAGTGTTCGAGTCTAGTCTGTGTCCCATCAGTCGACTGCCAAGGATTGGCAGTCGACTGACGAAACCACCAGTCGACTGATGATGGAATCAGTCGACTGGTTGCAAGGGTTTCGAGCACAGAATGTTGATCAGTCGAGTGCTCGCTTCTGGCACTCGACTGTTGGCTCCATCAGTCGACTGATGCGTGAGCCGTTGGATGAAATCCAACGTGGAAGAAGACATTATAGGGTCGTGAACCACGTTACGACTTGGTGTTAGAGTTTGCATCTATTCTTTCTTTACTTTGTCTTAATTGCTTGTTTAGTTTTGTTTCCGTTGTGATAATATTGTTTGTAGACAAGTAATCAATGAATGACCATCAACGTCTTCCAAGAGGGTTATCCACCCCCCTCTTGCCGACCACCTACATTCCAACATAATGATGATCCATTCCACTAAAGCGATCATCATTGATCTACCTCACCAACCCCATAATTATATATGGGCTCCCCATATTAATTGTACAAATATCTCCCCGTGTTTAAGATATCAAATGTTCATTAATTAATTAATTTACTAACAATTAATTAATTAACATCTAACTCCATGAGTAGTACCACTCAACCTTATCATCATGTTGGACCAAGTCCACCAGCAGGATTTACATGATGATCCTTATGAGCTCCTCAAGGGGACATTATCATCCTAATACATAGGACACGGTTTCCTCTTATAATCAACGGCACACCATGTAAATAATATTATTTCCCAACTTACCAGGTCTATCGATTTAACACATAAATTTCGCCCATTGGTAAATCAAAGAAATAAATATTAAGTACATGTGCCCATTATTATATCGTGTTTAAGAGCATGTACACCATAATATCTGAAGTCTGATTCAATTATGTAGTCAGCAATAAATTGAATCACCTCTAAGTTGGTCGTGCTCAATACACACAAAGTGTACTAGTGTAATTCTATGGTCAAGATAAACTAATACCAAATTACACTATAACCATGCTAATGGTTTGTCCAAAACCATCTTGGTTGTGAGCTTCTACTTATACTTTACAAGGAACTGATAACATGATCTTTTGTGCGACACCACACACAATGTTATCTATAATATAAAGTATTAGACAATATGCATAACTAAAAATATGCAAACAATTATCATGTGATTCTTATTCCAAAATGAAGATGTTCATACAAAGGCTAGGCTTTCAGTATACATCCCAATAATCTCCCACTTATACTAAAAGATTATGCTGCCATCAACTTCCATACATCTGAATCTCATTCCCTCCACATGCCTATCAAAAGCTCTCATTGGAAGGGCTTTAGTAAAAGGATCTACCAGGTTATCATCTGATGCAATCTTGGTGACAACAACTTCTCCTCGCTTTATGATCTCTCGTATCAGGTGGTACTTGTGCTTTATGGGTTTACTTGCCTTATGGGCTCGTGGTTCCTTCGAGTTTGCAACTGCACCACTGTTATCACAATAAATTGTGATAATTCTGAGCAAGCCAGGAATCACATCCAAGTCCATCAAGAAGTTCCTGAGTCATACAGCTTCTTTGGTTGCCTCAGAGGCTGCCACATACTCAGCTTCCATGGTGGAGTTTGCCATGCATTTCTGCTTGACACTCCTTAATACAATGGCTCCACCTCGCAAAGTAAACACAAAACCAGAGGTAGACTTACTGTTATCCCTATCTGATTGGAAGTCAGAATTTGTGTAACCCATAGGGAGTAATTGATCTGCTTGGTATACCAACATATAATCCCTAGTCCTTCTCAGGTACTTCAATATATGTTTTACCGCAGTCCAATGTCCCTGTCCTGGATTACTTTGATATTTGCTAACCATGCCCATGGTAAAGCAGATATCCGACCTCGTACATAACATAGCATACATGAGGCTTCCTACCACCGAAGCATAAGGAACCGCCTTCATCTCCTCTATCTCCTTTGATGTTCTTGGACACATCTCTTTAGATAAAGGTACTCCATGCCTAAAAGGTAGAAAACCTTTCTTGGAGTTCTGCATGCTAAAACGAGCCAAAATAGTGTCTACGTATGAAGCTTGAGATAAGCACAACATCATTTTCCTACGATCCCTTATGACCATGATCCCAAGGATGTGTTCCACTTCTCCCAAGTCTTTCATATCAAACTGTTTGGACAACCATACCCTTACGTCCGATAACACATTGACATTGTTGCCAATTAACAAAATGTCATCTACGTATAGTATAAGAAATACGACTACATTTTCATCACATCTCTTGTATACACAAGACTCATTTGGACTTTGAATAAATCCATATGACTGGATTACCTCATCAAAGCGGATGTTCTAAGATCTCGAAGCTTGATTCAATCCATAAATGGAACGATTAAGCTTGCACACAAGATGCTCTTTGCCCTTTGCAATGAATCCCTCTGGTTGCTCCATATAAATGTTTTCTTCAAGACTTCCATTAAGGAAAGTTGTCCTAACATCAATCTACCAAACCTCATAATCCATATAAGCAGAAATAGACAAGAGAATCCGGATAGACTTAAGCATTACTACCGGCGAAATGGTCTCCTCATAATCGATACCCTCTTTCTGAGTATACCCTTTCGCAACAAGCCTTGCTTGTTAGGATGTATACTGAAAAGTTTATCTTTTGTATGAACATCTTTATTTTGAAATAAGAATCACATGATAATTGTTTGCATATTTCTATGGTTATGCATATTGTCTAATACATTACATTGTAGATAACATGGTGTGTGGTGTCACACGGCAGATCATGTTATCGGCTCCTTGTAAAGTATAAGTAAAGGCTCACAACCGAGATGACTTTGGACAAACCATTGGTATGGTTGTAGTGTGATTTGGCATTGGTTTGTCTTGACCATAGAATCACACTAGTGCACTTTGTGTGTATTGAGCAGGACCGACTTAGAGGTGATTCGATTTATTTCTGACTACATAATCGAATTGGACCTCAGATATTATTTTGTACATGCTCTTAATCCCGATATAATAATGGGCATATATACTTAGTGTTCATTTCTTTGATTTACCAATGGGCGAGATTTATAGATTAAATCGATAGGCATGGTAAGTTGGGAAACGATATTATTTATATGGTGTGTCATTGATTATAGGAGGAAATCGTGTCCTATATATTAGGATGATGATGTCTCCTTGAGGAGCTCATAAGGTTCATCATGTAAACCCTGTAGGTGGACTTGGTCCGGCATGATGAAAAGATTGAGTGGTACTACTCATGGAGTTAGATGCTGATTAATTAATGGTCAGTAAATTAATTAATCGACGGACAATCGAGATCTTAAACACGGGGAGAAAATGTACAAATAATATATGGAGCACATATTAACTTATGCGGGTTGGTGAGGTAGATCAATGATAATTCTCTAGTGGAATGGATAATCATTAATGGATCGGACTTTAGGTGGGCTTGATCCATTGGGTGGCCAAGATCCAACTCCTCCTCATGGTCCCTATTGTAGCCTATTAAAACTTCATGAAGCTTATATCCAATGGATGAAAACAAAACTCTAGATCCAACGGTAGAGACTAAATCTCTAGATCTGACGATTGAGATTAAATCTCTAGATTCGACGGTTGAGATTAAATCCCTAGAACCAATGGTGGAGATTAAAACAAGGCTTGATACCAACTCTATAAATAGAGCATTAAAGTGGGCAGCAAGGCTTGATGGCTTAGGGGATTAGGGCTTGCTTCCCTTGGGCGGAGAGCAATCCCATTAGGGTTAGGATTAGGAGTGGGCGGCTAGGGCTTTGGTGTTAGGGTGGGCGGCAACAAGTGTAGGAGGACTCTTCTTCTTCTTCCTAAGATTTGGACGGCACAGATCCTTCTTCCCTCTACTTTGGCCGGTGCTCAACCTATCCTTCTTCCTCTCTTCCTTGGCCGACAACTAGGAGAGCTAGGGTTAGGGTTTGGGCTTGGCGGCACCAAATAAGGAAAGCCTTTCCTTGTTTTCTTCTTGGTGGCCGGCGCCCATAGAAACCTTCCCAGCCTTTAGCCTGCATCCAAAGTAGCTCTCCTCTTCTCCTTGGCCGGTGGAACCAAGGCTTAGGGTCCTCCCTTGGAGCTTTTGGCCGACAACCATTGTTTCTCCTTCTCCTTGTTGGCCGGCGGCAAGTTACTTCCTTGTTGCTTGTTGGTTGGCTAAAGGAAGGAGAAGAGTTTTGTTTCTATTCTTCCTCTTGCTCAGAACGAGCAAGGAAGGAAGATTGGTGATCTAGGAGCTTCAACTTTTGGTAGATCATCGCCCACATTACATCCGAAAGGAGGAAGGTCATACAATAGAAGATGGAGAGGTATATCGATTCTCTATTTTCATTTGTTACATGCTTATATTTGTTTTTCAATTATGAGCATGATATATTCTGTTTTGTGGCTAAATATACTTGGACCCCGAACATAAACACAAAAACCGCCGATCTGTACATCGTCTATTCCACGGCTATTCGTAGAATAGAGGTTGGTCGCTTGAACAACAAGTTTGTTCAAGTGACTACTCTAAACGAATAGCACGACGATGACAAGGTTGCTTGGGCAATCCCTCTTGTCAAGGATAATTTTTTTTTCCAGGGACGTAGAAGGGATCGCCATGAACAAGCGACCGACTTGGAGTGGGAAGCGAAGTTTCCCCTCACTCAGACAGAAACCAACAATTGGTATCAGAGCCACGGTTTCCGGTTTTGTGTGTTTAGGATTCGGTTACTCTTATGCATTTTTCATATATTATATGTTCCAGATAATAGTAGAATATGCGTAGGTTAACTCTTTGGTTGCAGGCATAAGATCCGACTTTTATGGTCATATGTGTGTATGTGATTGTATGTGTGTAATAGTATATTTTGTTGAATCCTCAGGGTTGACGAGGCTAGTATTTAATTTTTTGTAAATTAGATATGTCATTGTTTAGCCACTCTTTTTATTTTAATTTACTTTCGATCTAGATTTCATGTACACTCGCTCGTAAAGTATAGGATCGATGAATGTAAATTAAAATAGATTTTATTCTCGGCTCAGATCTTCGGATGGCTCGTACATGGCGTAGGAGGAGCGGACGAGATGGCGATGCGACGGAAGACATATTGAAGACGAAAGCCATAATAGTTGGAAAATATTTTTTTTTTCATATTTATTGCTTATTTTTTGATATGCATGTCGTAGGCTAGAAAATTCCTCAATTTTAAATTACTAAGTGGGAGAGGGATATTTTTATAAATTCCCACGACCTCCATTACGATTTGACATGTGATGCAAGCAAACTTGCACGTTGGCTCTGAGTGTCTTCCTCCCCATTGGATGAGTTTGTTTACGGATCACAGGGTCGGATATGGTTATAGGGAATTATTTAAGAGCGTGTGTACTTCCCCATCGGAAGGCACATAACCCGAGATAATTACCTTGGTACCGAGTAATGGTGAACACTTAGATACAAATATAAGTATCCTCTCCATCATAGTCACTGCTTTTATTTGTAGGGCCAAAGAGAAACCAACTATTAATTTTATTTGTCAAAAAGTTAGGTTGACAAGATAGTAAAATTAATGGGTAAAACCTCCTCTTACAAATGTAGAATTCGTATACGTCCACACGATCGTGGCATACGATATTCTCGGTGTTTTGAGGTGTTGGTTGATTTTAAAATTTTATTGTTTGAGGAATCAATAATTTTTTGAAATCTAAAGTAATGGTCTATGTGATTCTTAGGATTTTCAAAAATAACTTTCAGTCCACTTGTTGTGATACTAAAGGAAAATAAACTTACTGTACATAATTATGTTGATTGGAAAAAGGAATCTAGATATTATCTTAACTGATGAGGAGTACAAGTATGTACTCTTCGAAGAGTATCCTCCTAAGCCTGTGAATGAGCTGGAAGTCCTTGGAGCTGAGATCGATGGGGAAACCCAGGTCGATATCATTCTCCAGCTGACAGAAAGGCTTGCTCAGACTCAAGTCATGGTTGCCCAAAAGGTTTCTACTTCTAAGCCGAAAGGCAAGAAGAAGAAAAAATAAGGTGGAGCAAAGGTGGTGGGAGGAACTCAGGGACAAGTGAAGAAGCTGAAAGGCAAATGCTTCACTTGCAAGCATGATGGACATTGGAAGAAGGACTATCCCAATCAGAAATAGAACAAAGGTATATCCTTTGGTCTAGTCATTGAAACATGGTTAGCGGTGTTATCTACCGACACCTGGTGTGTAGATACGAGAGCCTCTGATCATGTCTGTAATACTTTGCAAGGGTTCTAGGAATCCCGACGACTGGCTAAGGGGGAGATCACCGTGTACTTGGGCGATGCCACGAAGGTGGCGGCTATTGAAGTGGGAGACGTTCATTTATCTTTTGAGAAAAATAAAGTTTTGGTTCTTAAGAATTGCCTTTATGTACTCTTATTTAGAAGGAATTTAATTTTGGTTTCCAAAATAGCTCTTCTCTTCTCCTTGGCCGGTGGAACCAAGGCTTAGGGTCCTCCCATGGAGCTTTTGGTTGGCAACCATTGTTTCTCCTTCTCCTTGTTCGCTGGCGGCAAGTTACTTCCTTGTTGCTTGTTGGTTGGCTAAAGGAAGGAGAAGAGTTTTGTTTCTATTCTTCCTCTTGCTCGGAATGGGCAAGGAAGGAAGATTGGTGATCTAGGAGCTTCAACTTTTGGTAGATCGTTGCCCACACGACGTCCGAAAGGAGGAAGGTCATACAATAGAAGATCGAGAGGTATATTGATTCTCTATTTTCATTTGATACATGCTTATATTTGTTTTTCAATTATGTGCATGATATATTCTGTTTTGTGGCTAAATATACTTGGACCCCGAGCATAAATACAAAAACCACCGATCCGTACATCGTCTATTCCACGGCTATTCGTAGAATAGAGGTTGGTCGCTTGAACAACAAGTTTGTTCAAGTGACTACTCTAAACGAATAGCACGACGATGACAAGGTTGCTTGGGCAATCCCTCTTGTCAAGGATAATTTTTTTTTCCGGGGACGTAGAAGGGATCGCCATGAACAAGTGACCGACTTGGAGTGGGAAGTGAAGTTTCCCCTCACTCAGACAGAAACCAACATTGCTTTGAAGATCTCAATCTTCCCGTCTGTTTCTCTCTTTCTTTTATAGATCTACTTGCATCCAATGGCTTTTAAACCATTGGATGGATCCACTAACTCCCAGAACTGATTTGAATCCATAGATTCTATCTCAGAATTCATCGCCCTTTGCCAAGATACCGCATCTTTATCTTGGGTTGCCTCGTCATATGTCCATGGATCTGATTCATATTCGCTAAGGACCAAATCAGAAGATTCTCCCAAGAACATAAATCTATCAGGTTGTCTAACAACCCTCCCACTATGACGAGGTATCACCTGTGCATCCTCTGTGACATGCGGTGCAGTCACTTGTGGTATGTCATCTTGTACCATTGGTACTGAAGTAGTGACTTCCCCTCTTAACTCCTCCAGAACAATCTTGCTTATGGGCTTGTCGCTCAACATATAGTCTTCCTCTAAAAATCGAGCATTCGTGATAACGATCACCCTCTGATCTGTAGACCTATAGAACAAACCACTATTCATTCCTCTCGGATAGCCTATGAACAGTCGCACTTCTGAACGAAATTCAAACTTACCAGCATCTCCCTTCAGCACATGTGCTCGACTACCCCAAATCTGAATATGTCTTAGACTGGGCTTTCACCCATTCCACAATTCTGTGGGAGTAGAAGGTACTGATTTAGACGGTACCAAGTTCAGAATATACACTATCGTATCTAGAGCATACCCCCAGAACGAATCTAATAATTTAGAATAACTCATCATCGATCTAACCATCTCCATAAGAGGTCTATTCCTTTGCTCCGTAACACCATTCTGCTGTGGTGTACCAAGTGCAGACAGTTGGGATTGAATCCCAACCTCTAATAAGTAACTCAAAACACTCCCAAGAGGTACTCAGCACCACGATCAGATCGTACTGTCTTGATACTTTTACCTTGACGTTTCTCCACATCAGCCTTCAATTCTTTGAACTTGTCAAAGCATTTGTTAGTAATATATGAGAGATGTCCTAAAGCAATCGCCTTATGTATGAACCATTCATATGATAAATGAAGATTCACTATTTGAGTATACATGGTTTCATGTATTTGATTGGATCTTAAACTTATTTACTGAATGTCCGCGATACGACTCACAACATGAGAGAATTTGTGATTGTATCACAACTAGTGAGTATCTCTACATGTGTAATTGTGATGTATCAGAATTATCCCTAGTCGATGAATTGATGGATTTGGACACCATCAATTCTATGGAGACTAGCACGAGGTATACTCCTTGGTGTGTCCAAGCAGCTGATTCTCACTGGTTGGAGACATTGTGATGTCCAGAGTTAATCGTGAATGCTAGTTATGGTAACTAGTTCATTGGAGTGACCAACCGTAAGACTTCATATGGTTCTCTGCATATATAGATATGTCAATAAAGTTCTTACTGTAGCTTAAGTGCGATGTTCCTTTGACTTGCGGTATTCAAGTCATCTTGATCATGAAGACTTATGCTTTGACATCTTAAGCAAGCATCTCTGAGGAGATGTGGACCCGGGATGATTGGGTATAAGTCGAAGTGATCGAAGGTGTTTGAATAGCCTATAAAGGATTCACCACTCCTTGCGAGGAGATGTATACCCATGGCCTCTTGTCGGATTGTTACTAAAGTCTTTGGCCAAAGCATTACATGTTTAGAGTAAAGTACTCTTTGATACATGTGCAGTAACTAGAATCCGTTGGATGAGGAAATGATACTTGGGCTAGGTGTGACGTAGTCAGCCTAGTGGGGAATAACACTATAGACCATTTCCTGAACCAAGTGGGTATAAGATGAGTGAAGGGAATGGGGCACGATTCATTCGAGCTGCTGAAGGGTTTCAGAAATAGTTCTGGATCAACCGTTGATTTTTTCGGTTAATTGGGGATCATGATGTACTACTAGGTGCCACTCATGATCGTTCTATAATTAATGGTTAATTATAGATGGCCAACATAAACCGAGAACCTATTTGGTCACACGCACAACGAGTGTAATCCGAAGGATTTAAAACGAGCTTGAGAATGGGATTCTCAGACCGAGAGAAACTAGGTTTGGTTGGACCAAACATGGAGCGAGCATGAAATCGTTTCAGTCGCAATGGAAGCATGGATGGGCCGTGTCTTGTGAAGACATAATGGATGAACCAAAATGGTTTGGTTCTAATCAAATGGAGGAGAATAAACCAAAGGGTTTGGTTTATTTTAAACGAATGAACCAAAGTTGGTTCGGTTCATTTTAACTTAAAATAAACCATCATGGTTTGGTTTATTTTAACTTATATTAATGGAGCGGGTTAACAGGCATTATGGTTATGATCCGATAACCATTAAGAGAATTAGTTCTCTTTAAAAGAGGGCTTAAGGGTTTGTTAAGCCCTAATCCAATTCCCAAAACCTAAGTTGCCGCCCACCTCATCCCTTGGAGAAGTCCGCGCCAACCTCCATTGCCGCCGCCCACCCCCTTGTGCCGCTGTCCAAATTGTTGCCGGGGTCCAAGCTTCGGCCGGTGATCCTCCGGCAACTCTCCGGTGATCTCCTTTGGGTTCGGCATCAAGGTGAGCTTCATCCTACCTTTTTTGGCCGGCCCTTACTCCTCCACCAAAGCTGTCCAGTTTTCTTGACAGCTTGTTTCCCTCTCGTCGGAGCGTCGTTTGGACGACGTTTGGAGCTCCGACAGCGGTAGCCTTGCTGGGGATTCGATCTCCGGTAATTCTCATAGGTGAAGGACGAAGGATTCATCAAACGGTTGACGAATACCTCTCCGGAGAAGCGAGTTTTGAGGACTCATTTTTGGATCCGAATTTGGATTCGGATCGTGATCTTCTCTCGATCACATCGTCTTCAACACGAGGCTAGTAACACGTACGAAGATGAGGCTCGTGACTTAGTGAAGTCATCCCGAAGATACTCGGCGTGGATACGGATAGAGACGATTCTAGTGAGTATCGTTCCGGTTGATGCCATTCCCGCTACACGTGATACGTCAGGTATACGTAGTTAAATTTCCTTTTATTGCAAAAATTAAATTTACGGTTATGTCTACACATGTTGTACTATGCATGCGTGTGATGTGCATGTTATAATAAATATAGATTTATTATTTTATTTCTTCTGCTGTGCACATGTTTACGAAACATGTTCGAACACACACTCGCCACGGTGCCGGAAACCCAACAGTGGTATCAGAGCCCAGGTTGTGTTTCGACATAATCATAAAATTGTTTTGCGATAGTCATAATTATATTTCTGGAAATTTTCTACTTTTAGAAAGTTAGAAGTATTTATGGAAATTTTTAATTTTGGAAAGTCTAGAAATATTTATGGAAATCTTTCACTTTTGGAAAGTTGGAAGTATTTATGGAAATTGATATTTTCCATAAATAAAATATTTGATTAGATTTGGAAATTTATTCCCTAATTTAATCATGATTTGATTTGGGAAATCAAATCTTAAAATATTTTATTTCCATAAAGTAGTTTTGATGATTTAGGAAATTGGTTTCCTAAATTGACTTTCCTTAATCAACTATTTTCACAAATAAAATATGTGATTAGATTTGGAAATTTGTTTCCTAATTTAATCATGATTTGATTTTGAGAATCAAATCTTAAACATATTTTATTTCCATAAATAGTTATGACATATAAGGAAATATAACACATGACATAATTGTATATTATGTAATTGCATTAGATGCATATCATTATGTCATGCGTGTCGTGACATGTAGATGTATACCATGTATGTCATGCCATGTAGATAATAGTTATTTGCATGCAAAGAGGATGAGACATAAAAACCCTTACTCAATATTAAAGCCTACACCTTCCATTAATATGGTTAGAACCAGAGTTCCGTTTCTTGTTTGGGTTGTTGGACTCTCTCTAAGCCCGGCTCGAACGCGAACATGTTCAAACCATGGAATAGTTTAATACTAATGTGGTAAGAGTCAGAGGTCAATCATTAGCTTTGGTTGTTGGACTCTCTCCAAGCCGGGCTAATTGGTTGAATGCGCTCTAACCATATTAAAACTATTTCTCGATTAATGGGTTGGCTTTAACCTGGAGCATCGACTTGTTGGACTCTCTCCAAGGTCGATGTGAAGGGAGGTGAAGTTGGGTGCTATGCATATGATGTATACTTGTTAATGTGTTAACAACCCAATGTATGTGTGAACATTCAATTAGTTGATAGCACATTGTGATAGTTGCATATACGTGATATGCAATCGGTATAGTTGATACCTACTATCGTAGTTATGAATGGCTTGTTGGACTCTCTCCAAGGTTGTTCATATCTACGATGGATATCAGCTCATTCGGAGATGGACCTACGATCTCCCGAAGTGATTTTGGGGTTTTTGAAATTCGAAAAATGAATGGGATTTATAAATGTATATTGATGCATTTTTTAAAATCATTTTCTTATATATGCTCGTTTTGTATTTCTAAGTTAATCGATTGATCATGATGTCTTTGAATTTGCGTTCCATCTTGGATTCGAGTAAATTGACTGGGCCGAACTTCTTGGACTGGCTTAGAAACTTGAGAATTATTCTCAAGGTGGAAAAGCTTGCGTATGTCCTCGAAGAGCTTCTTCCCGCCCATCCTAGCGATAACGCAACTCTGGACTAATTGTTGGCTTATTAGAAACATGTGAGTGATTCTGAACAAGTGAGTTGCATCATGCTAGCCGCGATGGAACCCAAGCTGCGGAAGCAGCATGAGCATATGGATGCTCATACCATAGTCTTTCATCTTTATGAGTTGTTTGATGAGCAAGAGAGATTTGAAAGTTTCGAAGTCTCCAAGCTCCTCTTCACCTCTGAGATGTAAGAAGGTTCATCTGTGGTACTGCTCAACATGCTGAAGACTTGGGAGTCTTCTGTGAAGCATGAGCAAGGGACGGTGCTGTTAGTTGATTCCTCGAAGAAATGTTCTAAGAGGGAGTCAAAGAAACAGCAAAAGGGGAAGAAGAAAAAGGCTAAAATGGCAGAACCAGCTCAAAAGGGCACTTGCCATCATTATGGCAAGGAGGGCCAGTGGCGAAGAAATTGCAAGATTTATCTTGAGTAAGTGAAGAAGGATAAGGCATCGGATGCCTCATCTTCTTGAGATATCTTGGTTATTGATTGTCATTCTATTTCCTCAGACACTTGGGTATTGGATACTGGGTGTGGCTCACATATATGTAATGACATACATGAGCTAAGGAATAGAAGAAGACTCATCAAGGGAGAGTCAAATTTACGTGTTGGGAATGGAGCAAAGGTTGCTGCACTCGCCATCAGAATGTATTTACTGAAACTCCCTACAAAACTTGTCTTAAAACTGGACAATTGCTTTTATGTTCCTTCGTTGATAAAGAACAACATTTCTATTTCTTGTTTAAATAGAAATGGGTACCATTTAACTTTTAGTAACAATTGTTGTTACACAACTTTGAATGACATTCTTTATGGGATTGGAACTTTAAGCAATGGTATTTATACGTTGGACGTATCCAGTGACATTTTCAATATCGAAGTGAGCAACAAGCGTGCTCGAAAGGATAATCAATTAGACTCCTACATGTGGCATTGTCATCTTGGCCATGCAAGCAAGAAATGCATGTCCGAATTACACCGATGTGGAATTCTGGAATCGTTTGAATTGGATTCATACGATACATGCGAATCATGCTTGAAAGGCAAGATGACTAAGTTACCTTTTACAAGAAAAGGTGAACGAGTGGGAGAGTTGCTAGGTCTAACACATACTGATGTATGTGGACCTATGTCAACTCAAGCTTTAGGAGGCTATAACTACTTCATTACCTTCACCGATGATCACTTACGGTTTGGGTATGTATTCTTGATGAAACAAAAGTCTGAGGCCTTTGAAAGGTTCAAAGAATTCAGAAATGAAGTAGAGAAACAACATGACAAGAGTATTAAAATATTTTGATCGGATTGAGGTGGTGAATACTTAAGTCAAGAGTTTCTTGATTATCTAAGAGACAATGGTATATTGTCTCAATGGACTCCGCCATATACACCACAACATAATGGTGTATCTGAGAGGCGTAACCGGACCTTGTTGGACATTGTCAGGTCAATGATGAATCATCCGAGTCTTCCCAAGTCCTTTTGGGGCTATGCACTTCAGACAGCTATTTACTTGTTAAACAGAATGCTAACCAAGGTAGTCTCCACTACTCCATATGAGATATGGAATAGTAAGAAACCTCATGTATTTTACTTGAAGATATGGGGTTGTCCTGATTATGTGAAGCGGACTGTATCAGAAAAATTATATGCTAAGTCTGATAAAGATCTATTTATTGGATACCTTAAGGAAATAAGGGGTTACCAATTCTACCATCCTGTGGAACAAAAGGTATTTGTTTCAAGCCATGCTGTGTTCTAGAGAAAGAGTTTCTCTTGCAAGAAAACAGTGGGAGTGTCGTCGAGCTTGAGGAGGCTCGAGAGACTCAAATAGACATTGATGAGATACCTGGTGAAGCACAACAGCCGATAACTCATAGTGATGAGAAATCGGCTGGACCTATTGAAACACCACATCTTCGTAGATCTGGTAGAACACGCAACATTCCTGAGAGATATGGATTTCTTGTAAGTGAATCGAACGATGTGTTACTCATTGATGATGAGGAGCCTACTAGTTATGAAGAAGTGCTGACAAGTTCAGAAAGGGATAAATGACTTGATGCCATGAAGTCGGAAATGGATTCCATGTATGAAAACCAAGTTTGGAACTTGGTTGACCCACCTGAAGGCATCAAGCCTATTGGGTGCAAGTGGGTTTTCAAGAAGAAAACCGACATGGATGGTAATGTGATTACCTATAAAGCTAGATTAGTGGTGAAAGGATATCGTCAAAAACAAGGTGTTGATTATGACGAAACCTATTCGCCTGTAGCTATGCTTAAATCCATTCGGATGCTCCTGGCCATAGCGGCTCATTATGATTATGAGATATGGCATATGGATGTGAAAACAGCTTTCCTTAATGGAAACCTGCTCGAGGACGTGTAAATGATATAGCCTGAGGGTTTCACATCGGTTGATAAAACCAAGGTATACAAATTGTGACGATACATATATGGATTGAAGCAAGCATCCAGGAGCTAGAATATCCGTTTTGATGAGACAATCAAAAAGTTTGATTTCTCACAAAATCCAGACGAACCTTGTATGTACAAGAAGGTTAGTGGGAGTGCAGTCGTGTTCCTAGTATTGTATGTCGATGACATATTACATATAGGAAACGATGTTTCAATCTTACAGTCAGTTAAGGTTTGGTTATCCAAGACATTCTCCATGAAAGACCTGGGAGAAGCAACCTACATCCTCGGGATTAAGATCTATAGAGATAGATCGAAACGGTTGCTTGGTCTTTCGCAGTCTACATATATAGACCGAGTGCTAAAGTGGTTTAGCATGTCGGAATCCAAGAAAGGTTTCTTACCCATCAGGCATGGGGTACACCTTTCGAAGTCTATGTGTCCGCGCACAGAAGATGAGAGGATTTGCATGAGTAAGATTCCCTATGCATCCGCAATAGGATCTATCATGTATGCTATGTTATGTACGAGGCCCGATGTATCGTATGCTCTGAGTGTCACGAGCAGATACCAGTCTGATCCAGGAATGGATCATTGGGTGGCTGTTAAGACGATCCTTAAGTACTTAAGAAGAACTAAGGATGTGTTCCTAATATATGGAGAAGGGGACATGGTGATACGCGGGTATACGGATGCCAGCTTCCAGACAGACAAGGATGATTCCAGGTCTCAGTCTGGATACGTGTTCACCTTGAATGGGGGCGCAGTGAGTTGGAAAAGTTCCAAACAAGACACTATAGCGGATTCTACCACTGAGGCAGAATACATTGCAGCTTCGGAAGCAGCAAAGGAAGCGGATTGGATCAAGAAGTTCATTTATGAACTTGGCGTGATTCTAGCCATTGTTGAAGCAATACCGGTCTACTGCGACAACAATGGAGAAATTGCACAGGCGAAAGAGCCAAGGTCTCATCAATGATCCAAACATGTGCTTCGCCGCTATCATCTTATCAGAGAGATCATCAGTAGGAAGGAAATACAAATCGAGAAAATCCCCACAGAACGGAACATAGCGGATCCTTTGACTAAGGCATTACCTCAAAGTAAGTTTGAGGGTCATGTTAGAGCTTATGGTATTGGATATCGTAGCGATTGGCATTAGGCCAAGTGGGATTCTGTTAGTAATATATGAGAGGTGTCCTAAGGCAATCTCCTTATGTATGAACCATTCATATGATAAATGAAGATTCACTATTTGAGTATACATGGTTTCATGTATTTGATTGGATCTTAAACTCATTTACTGAATGTCCGCGATATGACTCACAGCATGAGAGAATTTGTGATTGAATCACAACTAGTGAGTATCTCTACATGTGTAATTGTGATGTATCAGAATTATCCCTAGTCGATGAATTGATGGATTTGGACACCATCAATTCTGTGGAGACTATCACAAGGTATACTCCTTGGTGTATCCAAGCAGCTGATTGTCACTGGCTGGAGACATTGTGATGTCCGAAGTTAATCGTGGATGCTATTTATGGTAACTAGTTCATTGGAGTGACCAACCGTAAGACTTCATATGGTTCTCTGCATATATAGATATGTCAATGAAGTTCTTACTGTAGCTTAAGTGCGATGTTACATTGACTTGCGGTATTCAAGTCATCTTGATCATGAAGACTTATGCTTTGACATCTTAAGCAAGCATCTCTGAGGAGATGTGGACCCGGGATGATTGGGTATAAGTCGAAGTGATCGAAGGTGTTTGAATAGCCTATAAAGGATTCACCACTCCTTGTGAGGAGATGTATACCCATGGCCTCTCGTCGGATTGTTACTAAAGTCTTTGGCCAAAGCATTACATGTTTAGAGTAAAGTACTCTTCGATACATGTGGAGTAACTAGAATCCGTAGGACGAGGAAATGATACTTGGGCTAGGTGTGACGTAGTCAGCCTAGTGGGGACTAACACTATAGACCATGTCCTGAACCAAGTGGGTATAAGATGAGTGAAGGGAATGGGGCACGATTCATTCGAGCTGCTGAAGGGTTTCAGAAATAGTTCTGGATCAACCGTTGATTTTTTCGGTTAATTGGGGATCATTATGTACTACTAGGTGCCACTCATGATCATTCTATAATTAATGGTTAATTATAGATGGCCAACATAAACCGAGAACCTATTTGGTCACACGTACAACGAGTGTACTCCGAAGGATTTAAAACGAGCTTGAGAATGGGATTCTCAGACCGAGAGAAACTAGGTTTGGTTGGACCAAACATGGAGCGAGCATGAAATCGTTTCTGTCGCAATGGATGCATGGATGGGTCGTGTCTTGTGAAGACATAATGGATGAACCAAAATGGTTTTGTTCAAATCAAATGGATGAGAATAAACCAAAGGGTTTGGTTTATTTTAAATGAATGAACCAAAGTTGGTTCGGTTCGTTTTAACTTAAAATAAACCATCATGGTTTGATTTATTTTAACTTATATTAATGGAGCGGGTTAACGGGCCTCATGGTTATGATCTGATAACCATTAAGAGAATTAGTTCTCTATAAAAGAGGGCTTAAGGGTTTGTTAAGCCCTAATCCAATTCCCAAAACCTAAGTTGCCGCCCACCTCATCCCTTGGAGAAGTCGGCGCCAACCTCCATTGCCACCGCCCACCCCCTTGTGCCGCCGTCCAAATTGTTGCCGGCATCCAAGCTTCGGCCGGTGATCCTCCGACAACTCTCCGGTGATCTCCTTTGGGTTCGGCATCAAGGTGAGCTTCATCCTACCTTTTTTGGCCGGCCCTTACTCCTCCACCAAAGCTGTCAAGTTTTCTGGACAGCTTGTTTCCCTCTCGTCGGAGCGTCATTTGGACGACGTTTGGAGCTCCGACAGTGGTAGCCTTGTCGGGGATTCGATCTCCAGTAATCCTCATAGGTGAAGGACGAAGGATTCGTGAAACGGTTGACAAATACCTCTCCGGAGAAGCGAGTTTTGAGGACTCATTTTTGGATCCGAATTTGGATTCGGATCGTGATCTTCTCTTGATCACATCGTCTTCAACACGAGGCTAGTAACCCGTACGAAGACGAGGCTCATGACTTAGTGAAGTCATCCCGAAGATACTCGGCGTGGATACGGATAGAGATGATTCTAGCGAGGATCGTTCCGGTTGATGTCGTTCCCGCTACACGTGATACGTCAGGTATACGTAGTTAAATTTCCTTTTATTGCAAAAATTAAATTTACGGTTATGTCTACACATGTTGTACTATGCATGTGTGTGATGTGTGTGTTGTAATAAATGTAGATTTATTATTTTATTTCTTCCGCTGTGCACATGTTTACGAAACATGTTCGAACACACACTCACCGGGGTGTCGAAAACCCAACAAGACTTGCGCCATATCAAGTAAATGTATACATTTCTTGAATAATTATCTATAAAAGAGACGAAATATTCTAAACCACCTCTAGCCTGGATAGACATAGAAATACACAAATCAGAATGAACCAATTTCAATACATCTTTGGCTCTATACCCCTTGGCCTTAAAAGGCCTCTTGGTCATTTTAACTACCAAGCAAGATTTGTAGGTTGGTAAATCTTCCATCACTAATGAACCCAAAGGTTCATCAGCTATCAACCTTTGAATTCTACTTAGGTTAATATGATCTAACCTTAGATGCCAAAGATACGTTTGGTTCATTTTCGAAGGTTCTTTTCTCTTATTATATTTAGAAGATGAGTTATTTACTTCTATTTGCATCGTTGGAGCCTTTGGTTCAAGAGTATATAAATTTCTTACCAATGTACCAGAACAGATAATCTCCCTATTTCTTTTTATAACAACTCTGTCATTAAAAGAAATAGAATATTCATCCAAAAATAATTTAAAAACTGAAATTAAATTCTTTCTAAATGAAGGTACATAAAGGAAATTTCTCAGAACCAAAGTTTTGTAGGGGATCGATCGGCCGGCTAGAGGGGGGTGAATAGCCCTCTTTCGTTGGATGACGGAATTTGCTCGTCTACAAAGCGTTAGCGCAAGCGGAATATACAAATACAAACAATAAAGACAAAGCAAAAAATAAACAAGAATACAAATAATGCAAACATCGAGATGTAACATGGTTCACGGCTACGCCGCTAATCCATGGTCCGATTCGTCCATGGTGAATCACTCTGCAACCAATTCACTATCGGTCTCTCCTTTGCACTAAGCTAGGAGGAGGTAACCCTTACTCAAGAACACTCCTCTTACAAATACAATGAAAATAAGCTCAAGTAAGAGGATGGAAAGCTTTAGGGAACTTTGGGAGAAGATTAGAGCATGAGCATTAGGTTTCCAAAGCCCCTCACCCATCCTCTTTATAGAGGAATAGGGTTTCTTCCCGTTGACACAGGAGCAGTCGATTGATGCCCTCGATCAGTCGACCGGTCCTGTAGTCGTTGCCTAATAATGGCTTCTTTCCACGTTGGATTCCATCCAACGGTACCCACATCAATCAACTGATATCTCCATCAGTCGACTGATGAGTGTATCAGTCGAGTGCTCACGACGTCGACTCCATTCTGTGCTCGTGCATAGTTCCATCAGTCTACTGCCATCCCTCGGTAATCGATTGTTGTCGACATCAGTCGACTGTCAGTCCATGGTAGTCGACTGCTAAGAACAAAACCCTAGTCTTATACCAGTCGAACTCCATTCGACTCAGAGCAGTTGACTGCCAGTCCATGGCAGTCGACTGGTGTCGAGAAATTTCATCCGACACTTAGCCAAATGGCCAAGTTTCACCTAGGAGCTCTACCCCTTCCCGGGTTACATTCGCTCACTCTCATCCCTCGGAGTCCCTCGCCGTCAAAGTTATCTTCGTCCGGCCACATCCCTCGGATGCGCCAAGCGCATGGCTCTGCAGCGCCATCCTTCGCGTCTCGCCCTGAAGTCTACTTCCTCCGGCTTCACTCCAAGCTCCTCGTCCGGCGGTCCCTCGGATGCTCCAAGCGCATGGCTTCCGCAAAGCCATCCTTCACCGACTCAAGGACCGAGTCATGAGATGTGAAACTCGCCAAGGCTCCATATGCGAATTACTAAGTCCTGCAAGACTCCAACGCACATATCAAATCATAATAACCAACCTAACTTAAACACTTTGACACACACATCAAAACCATATCAAGGCAAGAGATTGCCCTAACAATCTCCCCATTTTTGATGTGTGGCAATCCATTTAAGTTAGGTAAAAACATTTGATAAAATATTAAGAAAGGAAAGCATGTAAATAACATGATTAGCAACTATCCCCCTAAATACATTCCCCCTTACTTAAACATACAATTCTCCCCTTTTGACACCATCAAAAATATTTAAACAAAGTTTATCTAAGCATGGCATCAAGTTTAGAGGGAAAAAAAATCCAAAACATGCTTTAAAATCGGATACAAAAGGTTATTGGGCATGTTATCAGTCTACCAGTCGACTGGCACAAGCATTTCGGGATTTTCAAGTTTTCAGAATGAATTTCAAAAATGCATTAGAAAATATATAAAATTTGAAAAATCATGAAATTTGGGGAACATATTTCTTGTAAGTATATTTATCAAGGAAAAATAGATTTTCATGAAAAAACATTATATTTTCAAGAAATTGCCAAAAATCCAAAAGCTTTAAAGATCACTAGGTTTTTGATCATGTTAGTATCCATTTTAACACCTAGTTTTGCTTTGAATTGTTTCAAAACATGAACACACTGATTTCAAAGTAAGAAATTATTTTGTAAACATATGAAATATCCAACCATGATTTTTGGGCAATATGTCTATGAATTAAACACAAGTCTTCCCCATGATTGGTCTATTATTGCTATTTTGATACATCGAATGACCATCTAAATGCCATAGGCATTAGTGGACCATTAGTATCATCCTAACATCTCACCCATGCTAAGTTTTCAATCATGGTAGCCTATGGTGAGTGTGAGATGTATCCTAAAGGTATTTGTATATACTTAACCTTCAATTTCATGCAATTCTACCCAAGGTTAAGTATTATCCTAGAAATCTACATGATCATAAAGATATATATGAATTAATTTCACATTATGATCATGATACACATGTATTCATCAATTAATAATCATGAATTGGGTATTAAACATGATAATAGGGCGAATATTACCTAAAGCATGATTTCAAACCTAAAACCCATGACTATGTGCCAAATATCAAGATCATAAATCATGATTACAAATATACATAGGAATTTCATTAACTATCATGATTTAAGCATTATTATCTATTTTTGGGCACATTATAATCACCCAACACTATTTCTAAAAATGAAGTCCCACCATCTAAGTCAACCAAAATATGATATAGGTTAATTGCATATGGTTGACTACCTTAGGGTTTTCCTAACCCTTTAGGATGGATTTTGAAACCCAATATAGATTCTTGCCTATGAGGTTTACTAAAAATTCCTTAGGTATCCATTTTCTAGCTATTACCTTCTTTTTGTCTTGACCCCTAGCAATTAGACACTTATAGGTCTTTTCATTTTTCTTTTCCTTATATCCTAGGCCTTTCTTGTTGAAGCTAGCTCTTTGGCTCCCAATTATCATGTTAAGGGTATTGGAGCCTATGGTGAATTTTTCTAGGGCTTTGGTCAAGTGATCTACCTTTTCCCTTAGAACCCTATTTTCTTCTATGCATGCATCATTAACATCAAAAGGCATATAGTTATCATGTGAGCATGCATTATCATGACTAGAAGAAATATTATCATTTAAGCATGCTTTTTCTAATTTTTGTTCTAAGTCCTTAATTTGATCTAGCATACTCTTGTTCTTTTTCTTGGCTCTAAATAAATCCTTAGTGAGGCTAGAAATCATGGAAACTATTTTACTAGGTGAAAGGTTCGTTACCATAGTTTCCATGTCCTCTTCTTCGGATGAAGATGTAGAGGAGGCTCCCCCTTCACTTGAGCTCTCTCCACTTGAGCTTGCTTCTTCATTATCGGTGGAGGAGGAGTCTAGGTCATCAAAAGCCATCAATGCCAAATTGGTGACAAAGGCATTCTCCTCTTCCGATGATGATGAGGATGACGAAGAGGGGTCATCCCATGTCCTTGCTTTTAATGCCTTGGCCTTCCCTTTTTCTTTTTGCTCCCCTTCTTCTTCTTCTTTTCTTCCTTCTTTCTCTTCTCCTCCTTGCTCT
Organism: Wurfbainia villosa; assembly: GCA_025175895.1. Classification (NCBI taxonomy): domain Eukaryota; kingdom Viridiplantae; phylum Streptophyta; class Magnoliopsida; order Zingiberales; family Zingiberaceae; genus Wurfbainia; species Wurfbainia villosa. The sequence continues at coordinate 6,687,313 of CM046003.1, read as the reverse complement.
TGTTCAAGAGGGGACAATTATCCCTTATGTGTCCCTCCCCTTGCCAATTGTAGCAAATGACCTTCCCCCTTGGTCTTCTTCTCCTATCATTAGATTTATTAATTTGAAATCCTTTTAATGCACGCCTTACCCTCCTTACCATATAGGCTTCTTCCGTGCTATCCATGGAGGAGGATGAGGAGGCTTCATCGGAGGAAGAGGGGATCTCCATCTTCTTCTTTCCCTTGTTGGCCAAAAGTGCTACTCCTCTTGAAGGTTGAATTCTTGGCTCTTCATTTATTCCTTCAAGTCTTGTTTTGTGGAGCTCCATTGTTGAGAAGAACTCCTCCAAGGTGCTCACGTCCAAATTCTTGGAGATGTAGAAGGAGTCCACCATAGAGCTCCATCTTGAGGACCGAGGAAAAGCATCTATGACTTTCATGAGCATGTCCCGGTTTGAAAGCCTTTCTCCTACACTTGTTAGCCCAATTAATATTTCTTTGAATCTAGAATGTAAGGAGGTTTCCTTTTCTCTCTTTTCTAATTTGATGTTTGATAGTTGGGAGCGGAGGAGGTCTCTTCTTGCAAGCTTGGCCTCCGAGGTACCTTCATGAAGCTCTACTAGCTTCTACCACATTTCTTTGGCACTACCACATTCCCCAATCCTATTGATCTCTTGTTGGGGGAGCACATTGAAGAGGTGGTGCTTGGCCTTTGAATTTGCAAGGTGCTCTTCCCTTTGCTTTTTAGTCCACCTTGACTTCTCTATTAGTTCACCCTCTTCGTCCCTAGCATCTCAAAACCGTTTTCCATTATAAGCATAATATCGAAATCGGTTTCAAAGAATACCTCCATTCTCTTCTTCCACCAAGAGAATTCGCCTTCAAATTTTGGTGGGTGAATATTTGAGCCGACCATTCTTGAATGTTGCTTGTTGTGGCGGTTAGTCCTTGACAAGCTTTCCTTAGCTCTGATACCACTTGTAGGGGATCGATCGGCCGGCTAGAGGGGGGTGAATAGCCCTCTTTCGTTGGATGATGAAATTTGCTCGTCTATAAAGCGTTAGCGCAAGCGGAATATACAAATACAAACAATAATGACAAAGCAAAAGATAAACAAGAATACAAACAATACAAACACCGAGATGTAACGTGGTTCACGGCTATGACGCTAATCCATAGTCCGATTCGTCCACGGTGAATCACTCCGGAACCAATTCACTATCGGTCTCTCCTTTGCACTAAGCTAGGTGGATGTAACCCTTACACAAGAACACTCCTCTCACAAATACAATGAAAATAAGCTCAAGAAAGAGGATGGAAAGCTTTAGGGCACTTTGGGAGAAGATTAGAGCATGAGCATTAGGTTTCCAAAGCCCCTCACCCATCCTCTTTATAGAGGAAGAGGGTTTCTTCCCGTTGACACAGGAGCAGTCGACTGATGCCCTCGATCAGTCGACTGGTCCTGTAGCCGTTGCCCAATAACGGCTGCTTTCCATGTTGGATTCCATCCAACGGTACCCACATCAGTCGACTGATATTTCCATCAGTCGACTGATGAGCGTATCAGTCGAGTGCTCACGACGTCGACTCCATTCTATGCCCGCCATTCCATCGATCACCGCCATCCTCTAGATCGACTCGTCGACATCGGGCCGATCGCAAGTCCATGGCAGTCGACTACCAAGAACAAAACCTTAGTCTTATACTCGAACTCGTTCGATTAGAGCATCGCCGATCACATGGCAATGGTCGTGTTGAAATTTCATCCGACACTTAGCCAAATGGCCAAGTTTCACCTTGGAGCTCTACCCCTTCCCGGGTTACATTCGCTCACTCTCATCCCTCGGAGTCCCTCGCCTTCGAAGTTATCTTCGTCCAGCCACGTCCCTCGGATGCGCCAAGTGCACGGCTCTGCAGCGCCATCCTTCGCGTCTTGCTCTGAAGTCTACTTCCTCTGGCTTCACTCCAAGCTCCTCGTCTGACGGTCCCTCAGATGCTCCGAGTTCATGGCTTCCGCAAAGCCATCCTTCACCGACTCAAGGACCGAGTCATGAGATGTGAAACTCTCCAAGGCTTCATGTGCGAATTATTAAGTCCTGCAAGACTCCAACGCATATATCAAATCATAATAACCAACCTAACTTAAAACCTTTGACACACACATCAAAACCATATCAAGGAAAGAGATTGCCCTAACAAGTTTTATTCCTATCAAAAGATAAATAAACATCTCCCACTGCAATAGCTGCCACCTTCGTAGCATTGCCCATGTAGACGGTAATCTCTCCCTAAGCTAGTTACCAGGTTTCATGGAACCCTTGCAAAGAGTTGCAGACATGATCAGTGGCTCCCGTATCTACACACCAGGTGCCGGTAGATAACACCGTTAAACATATTTCAACTATTGGGGATCGGCGTGCTAGCTTGGAGGCTCATTGGCTCCCATGTCCCTGGATTAAAATTTTCACTAATGAAAACTAATCCGGATGGGATGAGTTTCCTAAGCACAACCAATTCGTCGTCGTGCTAATGACTTGAGCGATCGCTTGAACAAACTTGTTGTTCAAGCAATCAACTCTCCTAGTCGGTTAGCCACGGAAGAGACGACGGACGGATCGCCGGTTTTTGTGTTTATCTTCGGGGTCCATGATTATACAAATACATACAAATATAAACTAGTATAATCAACACATATAAGCATAAAGATAAGAACATGCAAAGATCAATAATAAAAGTTGTACAACTTTTATACCTCTCGATCTTCTATCGTATGTCCTAACCTCCTTGTAGACTTCGTGTGGGCGAAGATCCTCCACAAGTTGAAGCTTCCTAGATCTTCTTCAATCAAAAGAAAGAAGAACTCTCCTTCCCTTCTTGCTTGAGCCAACCACCAATCCACAAAGGATTGATGCCACCGGCCCCAAGAATAGATAGAACAAGATGGCCAACCAAGGAACCGAATCAAGGGAACAATCCCTAGCTCCTTTGTGCCGCCGGCCAAGAGGAAAAGAATGAGAGAAAGACCGGCCAAAGGGGAGCAATAGAAGACCCTACCACCCCTTTGTGCCGCCGGCCCTAGATGGAGTGAAGAGGAGATGAGGCTAAGGAAGAAAGCTTAGGGTTTCTTATATCTTTGTGCCGCCAACCACAAGGGGATAGAGCCGGCCAAGGAAAGAAACCTAAACCCCTTTTTTTTATGCACATTGTGCCACCCCCTTAGCCTCCCTTTTATAGAACTTAGGAGAAAGTTGGTTATTGATGAGGTGGCCAAAAATTTAGGAACTAATTCCAAATTTTTCTTGCCGCCCAAGGTAGCAAGGAATTAGTAAAAAAAAAAATTTCTCTAATCTTGCCGCCCAAGGTGGCATAGAAAAAAAATTGTTTTTACCAATTCTAATCTTAAAAAAAAATTAACTAATTCTAATCTTGCCGCCTAAGGTGGCATAGAATTAGGAAATAAAATTTTTTTTATCAACTTTTAAACTTGCCGCCCACCTCATCCAACCTCTCCTCTCCCTTTCCTTTCCTTTCCCTCCCCTTTCCTTTCCCTCCCCTTTCTTTTCCTTCTATTCTTATATCTAGGCTTCATGAGGTTTATATTAGGCTACGATAGGAACCATGAGGAGGAGTTGGGTCTTGGCCACCCGATGGATCGGAAACACACAAACTTGATCCATCAATGATGTTCCATTCCACTAGAGGATCATCATCGAACTACCTCACCAACCCCCATAAATCAATATGGGCTCTATATATTATTTGTACATCCATCTCCCCTTGTTTAAGATATCGAATGTCCGTCAATTAATTGATTTACTGACCATCAATTAATTAACATCTAACTCCTCGAGTAGTACCACTCAACCTTATCATCATGTTGACTAAGTCAACTTGCAGGGTTTACATGATGAACCTTATGAGCTCCTCAAGGGGACATCATCAACCTAATATATAGGACACGGTTTCCTCCTATAATCAACGGCACACCATGTAAATAATATCATTTCCCAACTTATCGGGCATATTGATTTAATCCATCTAAATCTCACCCTTTGGTAAATCAAAGAAATAAATACTAAGTACATGTGCCCGTTATTATATCGGGATTAAGAGCATGTACAACATAATATCCGAGGTCTGATTCAATTATTGTAGTCAGCAATAAATTGAATCACCTCTATGTCGGTCCTGCTCAATACACCTAAGTGTACTAGTGTAACTCTATGGTCAAGACAAACCAATACCAAGCTACACTACAACCATGCCAATGGTTTGTCCAAAACCATCTTGGTTGTGAGCCTCTTACTTATATTCTACAAGGGACTAATAACATGATCTTCTGTGCCACACCAAGCACCATGTTATCTACAATGTAAAATATTAGACAATATGCACACATATAAGAAATATAAAGTGCAAACAATGATCATGTGATTCTTATTTCAAAATAAAGATGTTCATACAAAAGAGTTAGGCTTTCAGTATACATCCCAACAATCTCCCACTTATACTAAAAGACTATGCTGTCATCATACTGCCATGCATCTGATTCCCCTTCCCTCCACATGCCTATCAAAGCTCTCACTAGAATGGCCTTAGTGAAAAGGGTCAACCAGGTCATCCTCTGATGCAATCTAGGCGATAGCAACTTCTACCTCCTTTACAATTTCTCATATCAGGTGGTACTTGCGCTCTATGTGTTTACTAGCCTTATGGGCTCATGATTCCTTCGAGTTTGCAACTGCACCATTATTATCAAAATAAATTGTGATAGTTCTGGGCAAACCAAGAATCACTTCCAAGTCCATTAGGAAGTTCCTGAACCACACAGCTTCTTTGGCCGCCACAGGGGCTGCTACATACCCAGCTTCCATGGTAGAGTCCGCCACGCATTTCAGCTTGACACTCTTCCATACTATGGATCCACCTCCAAAAGTAAACAAAAAACCTGAGGTAGACTTACTGTTATCCCTATATGATTGGAAATCAGAATCCGTGTAACCCACAGGGAAGAATTGGTCTACCCGGTAAACTAGCATATAATCCCTAGTCCTTCTCAGGCACTACAATATATGCTTTACTGCAGTCCAATATCTCTGTCCTGGATTACTCTAATATCTGCTGACCATGCCCACGGCAAAGCAGATATCTGGTCTCGTACAGAGCATCGCATACATGAGGCTTCCTACTGCCGAAGCATAAGGAACCACCTTCATTTCCTCTATCTCCTCAGATGATCTAGGACACATCTCCTTTGATAAAGGAACTCCTTGCCTGAAAGGTAGAAAACCCTTCTTGGAGTTTTGCATGCTAAAACGCTCTATTATCGTGTCTATGTATGAAGCTTGGGATAAGCACAATATCCTTTTCCAGCGATCCCTTGATCCCAAGGATGTGTCTCACCTCTCCCAAGTCCTTCATATCAAACTGTTTGGACAACCATACCCTTACGTCCGATAACACTTCGATTTTGTCGCCAACCACCAAAATATCATCAACGTATAGTACAAAAATACCACTACATTTCCGTCACATCTCTTGTATACACAAGACTCATCCAAACTTTGAATAAATCCATAAGTCTGGATTCACCTCATCAAAGCAGATGTTCCAAGATCTAGAAGCTTGCTTCAATCCATAAATGGACCAATTAAGCTTACATACAAGATGCTCTTTACCTTTAGCAATGAATCCCTCTGGTTGCTGCATATAGATGTTCTCCTCAAGACTTCCGTTAAGGAAAGCTGTCTTGACATCCATCTGCCAAATCTCATAATCCATATGAGCAGCTATAGATAAGAGAATCCGGATAGACTTAAGCATAGCTACCGGCGAAAAGGTCTCCTCATAATCGATGCCCTCTTTCTGAGTATACCCTTTCGCAACAAGCCTAGCTTTGAAGGTCTCAACCTTCCCGTCTACTACTCTCTTTTTCTTGTAGATCCACTTGCATCCAATGGCTTTTACACCAACGGGTGGTTCTACTAGCTCCCAGACCTGATTAGAATCTATAGATTCTATCTCTGAATTCATCGCACTTTGCCAAGATACTACATTTCTATCTTGGAGTGCCTCGTCATATGTCCAGGGATCAGGTTCATGTTCACCAGGGACTAAGTCCGAAGACTCTCCCAAAAACATGAATCTCTCGGGTTGTCTAACAACCCTCCCACTACGACGTATGCTCTGTGACACGCGGTGCGGTGACTTGTGGTATCTTCTCTTGTACCGGTGGTACTGAAGTCGGGACTTCCCCTGTCAACTCCTCAAGAACAATCCAACTCGTGGGCTTGTGGTTCATCACATAGTCCTCCTCTAGAAATCTAGCATTCGTACTCACGATCACCTTCTGATCTCTAGGAATATAGAACAAACCACCCTTCGTTCCCTTAGGGTAGCCAACAAACAAGCGTACTTCTGTACGAGGTTCCAACTTACCAGCATCTGCCTTCAGCACATGTGCTGGACTCCCCATACTCGAATGTCTTAGACTAGGCTCTCGCCCAGTCCACAACTCTATGAGAGTAGAGGGCACTGATTTAGATAGAACCAAGTTCAGAATGTACACTGTCGTATCTAAAGCATATCCCTAGAACGAATCTGGAAAGTCAGAATAACTCATCATCGATCTAACCATCTCCATAAGAGCCCTATTCCTTCGCTCTTCTACACCATTCTGCTGGGGTGTGCCAGGTGCAGACAATTGGGACAGAATCCCAACCTCTGATAGGTAATTCCTAAACTCTCCCAAGAGGTACTTGCCACCACGAATATATCGTAGTGTCATATCTCGAATAATCGTCTATAAAAGAGACGAAATATTCAAAACTACCTCTTTCCTGGATAGACATAGGACCATACGAATCAGAATGAACCATTTCTAACATATCTTTGGATCTATACCCCATGGCCTTAAAAAGCCTCTTGGTCATTTTACCCTCCAAGCAAGATTCGCAGGTTGGGAGATGCTCCACCACTAATGAACCCAAAGGTTCATCAGCTATCAACCTTTGAATTCTGCTTAGGTTAATATGACCAAGCCTAAGATCCCAAAGATATGTTTGGTTCATCTTCGAAGGTTCTTTTCTCTTATCGGACTTAGAAGATGAGTTAATAACTTCTATTTGCATCGTGGGAGCTTGTGGTTCAAGTAATAAATTTCTTATCTATGTACCTGAATAGATAATGTCCCTATTCCTTTTATAACAAATATGTCATTAAAAGAAATAGATTATCCATCCATAATTTAGAAACCGAAATCAATTCTTTCTAAATAAAGGTACATAAAAAAAATTCTTAAGAACCAAAACCTTTATTTTTTCTCAAAAGATAAATAAAACATCTTCCACTGCAACAGCCGCCATCTTCATGGCATTGCCCAAGTAAATGGTAATATCCCCTTTAGCTAGTCGTCGGGTTTCCTGGAACCCCTGCAAAGTATTGCAGACATGATTAGAGACTCCCGTATCTACCCTACCAGGTGTCGGTAGATAACACCGCTAATCATGTTTCAACGACTAGACCAAAGGATATGTCTTTGTTCTGTTTTGGATTGGGACAGTCCTTCTTTCAATGTCCATCCTGCTTATAAGTGAAGTACTTGCCTTTTGTCTTCTTCACTCCTCACTGAGATCCTCCCACCACCTTTGCTCTACCTTGTTTCTCCTTCTTCTTGCCTTTCAGCTTAGAAGTAGAAACCTTTTTGAGCAACCATGGCTTGAGGACATTCTTCGAAGAGTGCATACTTGTACTTCTTAGCAGATAAGACAATATCTAGATTCTTTTCCAATCAAAATTATTTGGGTACAGTAAGTTTATTTCCTATAGTATCACAACAAGTGGACTGAAAGTCATTTTAAAAATCCTAAGAATCACATAGATCATTACTTTATATTTCAAATATTATTGATTCCTCAAAACAATAAAATTCCAAAATCAACCAACACCTCAAAACACCGAGAATATCGCATGCCATGATAGTGTGGACGTATACGAATTCTACATTTGCAAGAGGAGGTTTTACCCATTAATTTTATTATCTTGTCAACCTTACTTTTTGACAAATAAAATTAATAGTTGGTTCCTATTTGGCCCTACAAATAAAAGCAGTGACTCCGATGGGGAGGATACTTTTTATTTGCATCTAAGTGTGCACCATTACACAATACTAAGAGAATTATTTCGGATTATGTGCCTTACCGATGGGGAAGTACACACGCTCCTACATAATTTCCTATAACCATTATTTGACCTAGTGATCCGCAAACAAACTCATCCGATGGGGAGGAATGCACTCAGAGCCGACGCGCAAGTTTGTTGCATCACACGTCAAATTGTAATGGAGGCCGCGGGAATTAATTAAAATATCCCTCTCCCACTTAGTAAATTTAAAATGAGGAATTTTCAAGAACACACAACATGCATATAAAATAAATCAACAATAAATATGGAAAAATCAGAATTTTTCCAACTATTATGGCATTGTTCTCCAATATGCGTCCCGTCGTGTCGCCACCTCGTCCGCTCCACCTTTTCCGTGTGCAAGCCACATAAAGAGATCCGAGCCGAGATATATCATTTTAATTTACATCCATCGATCCTATACTCTACGAAGGAGTGTACAAATAATCTAGATCGAAAGTAAACTAAAATGAGCGGCTAAACAATGTCGTATTTAATAACAAAAATTAAATAATAATCTAGCCTCATCAACCCCGAGGATTCAAATAATATACAATCACACACACATGCAATCACATACACACATATATAGCCATAATAGTTGGATCTTATGCCTGCAACAAAAAAGTTAGCCTACGCACATCCTACTATTATCCGGCATACACAATATATGATAAGAGCGTGAAAGTAACCAAATCCAAAACACACAAAACTGAAAACCGTGGCTCTGATACCATTTGTTGGGGATCGGCGTGCAAGCTCGGAGGCTCATTGGCTCCCATGTCCCTGGATTAAAATTTTCACTAATGAAAACAAATCCGGATGGGATGAGTTTCCTAAGCACAACCAATTCGTCGTCGTGCTAATGACTTGAGCGATCACTTGAACAAACTTGTTGTTCAAACAATCAACTCTCCTAGTCGGTTAGCCGCGGAAGAGACGACGGACGGATCGTCGGTTTTTGTGTTTATCTTCGGGGTCCATGATTATACAAATACATACAAATGTAAACTAGTATAATCAACACATATAAGCATAAAGATAAGAACATGCAAAGATCAATAATAAAAGTTGAAAAACTTTTATACCTCTCGATCTTCTATCGTATGTCCTAACCTCCTTGTAGACTTCGTATGGGCGAAGATCCTCCACAAGTTGAAGCTTCTTAGATCTTCTTCAATCAAAAGAAAGAAGAACTCTCCTTCCCTTCTTGCTTGAGCCAACCACCAATCCACAAAGGATTGATGCCGCCGGCCCCAAGAATAGAGAGAACAAGATGGCCAACCAAGGAACCGAATCAAGGGAACAATCCCTAGCTCCTTTGTGCCGCCGGCCAAGAGGAAAAGAATGAGAGAAAGACCGGCCAAAGGGGAGCAATAGAAGACCCTACAACCCCTTTGTGCCGCCGGCCCTGAAGGGAGTCGGCTTCGGAGGCTCATTGGCTCCCATGTCCCCGGATTAAAATTTTCACTAATGAAAGGATTAATCCGGATGGGATGAGCTTCCTTAGCAACACCATTTCGTCGTCGTGCTAACAACTCGAGTGGTCGCTTGAACAAACTAGTTGTTCAAGCAACACAACTCTTCTAGTTGGTTAGCCGCAGAAGAGACGACGGACGGATCGCCGGTTTTTGTGTTTGTCTTCGGGGTCCATGATTATATAATATATATTCATACACACACATGCATAATCAAAACAAATAAGAACATGCTCAGATCTGTACATAAAGTTAAAATAACTTTATACCTTACGATCTTCTATCGTATGTCCTATCCTTCTTGTGGACGACGTGTGGACGAAGATCCTCCACGAATAGAAGCCTTCTAGATCGAGTTCTCCTCTACCTTATCCGCTGCGAACAAAGAGAAAAACGAACAAATACCTCTCCTATCTAGAACCGGCCACCAAATTAGGGAATTTGGTGCAACCGCCGGCCAAGGAGCAATTGGATGATGCGCCGGCCAACTTCAAGAAGTGTTGCCGCCGGCCACTTTGGAGAATAGGGTGGAAGAGAGAACCGGCCACCAATGGGAGGAGAACCGCCGGCTAAGGAAGAAGGAAGAGGCCTCTAGGATGGGCGCCGACCAAGGAATGATCAAAGGAGTTGGGCGCCGGCAATCAACAAGAAGAAAGGAGGTTGCTGCCCACTTTGATCCAAACCCTAGCTGCCCAAAAACCCTAGCCTCCAATTCGAAAATCTCTAATCTCTATTATCTCTCATTTGCCGCCCAACCCTAAGCATCTATTTATAGAATTTGGCTTAAGCCTTCTTTAATCTCCACCGTCGGATCTAGGGATTTAATCTCCACCGTCGGATCTAGGGTTTTATCTCAACCGTTGGATCTAGGGTTTAATCCCAACCGTCGGATCTAGGATTTCATCCCAATCGTCGGATTTAGGGTTTCATCCCAACCGTCGGATCTAGGGTTTCATCCCAACCGTCGGATCTAGGGATTTAATCCTAACCGTCGATTCTAGGGTTTCATCCTAACCATCGGATCTTAGGGATTTAATCCCAACCGTTGGTTCTAGGGTTTCATCCTAACCATCGGATCTTAGGGATTTAATCCCAACCGTTGGTTCTAGGTTTTGTTTTACATTCTTGGATCTAGACTTCACAAGGATTATATTAGGCTACGATAGGGACCATAAGGAGGAGTTGGATCTTGGCCACCTGATGGATCGGAACCACACAAACTTGATCCATCAATGATGTTCCATTCCACTAGAGGATCATCATTAAACTACCTCACCAACCCCCATAAATTAATATGGGCTCCATATATTATTCGTACATTTATCTCCCCGTGTTTAAGATATCGAATATCCGTCAATTAATTGATTTACTGACCATCAATTAATTAACATCTAACTCCTCGAGTAGTACCACTCAACCTTATCATCATGTTGACTAAGTCAACCAGCTGGGTTTACATGATGAACCTTATGAGCTCCTCAAGGGGACATCATCAACCTAATATATAGGACACGGTTTCCTTCTATAATCAACGGTACACCATGTAAATAATATTATTTCCAAACTTACCGGGCATATTGATTTAATCCATCTAAATCTCAGCCACTGGTAAAACAAAGAAATAGATACTAAGTACATGTGCCCGTTATTATATCGGGATTAAGAGCATGTACAACATAATATCCGAGGTCCGATTCAATCATGTAGTCAGCACTAAATTGAATCACCTCTATGTCGGTCCTGCTCAATACACCTAAGTGCACTAGTGTAACTCTATGTTCAAGACAAAACAATACCAAGCTACACTACAACCATGCCAATGGTTTGTCCAGAACCATCTTGGTTGTGAGCCTTTACTTATATTTTACAAGGTACTGATAACATGATCTTTTGTACCACACCAAGCACCATGTTATCTACAATGTAAAATATTAGACAATATGCACACATATATAATGAATATATAAAATGCAAACAATGATCATGTGATTCTTATTTCAAAATAAAATGTTCATACAAAAAGATCTAGGCTTTCAGTATACATTCCAACAATCTCCCACTTATACTAAAAGACTATGTCGTCATCCCTCTACCATACATCTGATCCCCATGTCCTCCACATGCCTATCAAATGCTTTCGCTGGAAGGGCCTTAGTGAATGGATCCGCCAGGTTATCCTCTGATGCAATCTTGGCGACAGCAACTTCTCCTCGCTTTATGATTTCTTGTATAAGGTGGTACTTGCGCTCTATGTGTTTACTCGCCTTATAGGCTCGTGGTTCCTTTGAGTTTGCAACTGCACCACTGTTATCACAATAAATTGTGATAGTTCTGGGCAAACCATGAATCACATCCAAGTCCATCAAGAAGTTCCTGAGCCATACAGCTTCCTTGGCTGCCTCAGAGGCTGCCACATACTCAGCTTTCATGGTAGAGTCTGCCACGCATTTCTGCTTGACACTCCTCCATACTATGGCTCCGCCTCCAAAAGTAAACACAAACCCCGAGGTAGACTTACTCTTGTCCCTATCTGATTGGAAATCTGAATCCGTGTAACCCATAGGGACTAATTGATCTGCCCGGTAAACCAGCATATAATCCCTAGTCCTTCTCAGGTACTTCAATATATACTTTACCGCAGTCCAATGTCCCTGTCCAGGATTACTCGGATATCTGCTAACCATGCCCATGACAAAACAGATATCCGGTCTCGTACACAGCATAGCATACATAAGGCTTCCTACTGTCGAAGCATAAGGAACCGCCTTCATGTCCTCTATCTCCTTTGATGTTTTGGGACACATTTCTTTACATAAAGGAACTCCATGCCTAAAAGGTAGAAAACCTTTCTTGGAGTTCTGCATGCTAAAACGAGCAAGGATAGTGTCAATGTATGAGGCTTGAGATAAGCACAACATCCTTTTCTTGCGATCCCTTATAACTTTGATCCCAAGGATGTGTCCCACTTCTCCCAAGTCCTTCATGTTAAACTGTTTGGACAACCATACCCTTACGTCTGATAACACTTTGATATTGTTGCCACCTAACAAAATGTCATCTACGTATAGTACAAGAAACACCACTACGTTTCCGTCACATCTCTTGTATACACAAGGCTCATCCGGACTTTGAATAAATCCATATGACTGGATTACCTCATCAAAGCGGATGTTCCAAGATCTAGAAGCTTGCTTCAATCCATAAATGGACCGATTAAGCTTACATACAAGATGCTCTTTGCCTATAGCAACGAATCCCTTTGGTTGCCGCATATAGATGTTCTCCTCAAGACTTCCGTTAAGGAAAGCTGTCTTGACATCCATCTTCCAAATCTCATAATCCATATGAGCAACTATAGATAAGAGAATCCGGATAGACTTAAGCATAGCTACCGGCGAAAAGGTCTCCTCATAATCGATAATTTCTCGAGTATACCCTTCGCAATAAGCCTAGCTTTGAAGGTCTCAACCTTCCGCCTACTCCTCTCTTCTCTTGTAGATCCACTTGCATCCAATGGCTTTTACACCATCGGGTGGTTCTACTAGCTCCAGACCTGATTAGAATCCATAGATTCTATCTCCAATTCATCGCACTCGCTAAGATACGATCTCTATCTTGGAGTGCCTCGTCATATGTCCAGGATCAGTTCATGTTCACTGTGTGACTAAGTCCAAGACTCTCCCAAAACATGAATCTGTCGGTTGTCTAACAACCCTCCCACTACGACGAGGTGCCTCCCGTGTATGCTCTGTGACACGGTGCAAAGTGACTTGTGGTGTCTCCTCTTGTACCGGTGGTACAAGCCTGACTTCGTCAACTCCTCAAGAACAATTCCTACTGTGGGCTTGTGGTTCATCACATAGTCCTCCTCTAGAAACTGCATTCAGACTCACGATCACCTTCTCGATCTCTAGGACTATAGAATAAACCACCCTTCGCTCCTTAGGGTAGCCAACAAACAAGCACACTGCAGATTCCAACTTACCAAAGATCTCCTTCAAAGACATGTGGCCGGACTACCCCAAATCCAATATGTCTTAGACTAGGCTTTCCACCCACAACTCTGGGAGTTGAGGGTACTGACTTAGATGGAACCAAGTTCGTAATGTGTGCCGCTTTGTGAGCAAACCCCGTAATGAATCAGTAACTCGTAATAACTCATCATAGATCCGACCATCTCCATAAGAGTCCTATTCCTTCGCTCCGCTACACCATTCTCGCTGGGTGTGCCAAAGTGACAATTGGGATTGAATCCCACCTCCGATAAGTAACTCCTAAACTCTCCCAAGAGGTACTCGCCACCACGATCAGATCAGAATGTCTTGATACTTTTACCTTGACGGTTCTCCACATCACCCTTGAATTCTTTGAACTCACAAAGCATTCAGACTTATGGTGCATCAAGTAAATGTATCCATATCTTGAATAATCGCTATAAAAGAGACAAATATTCAAAACCACCTCTTGCCTCGATAGACATGGACCGCACAAATCGAATGAACCAATTCTAACACATCCTCTATACCCTTGGCCTTGAAAGGCCTCTTGGTCATTTTACCTTCCAAGCAAGATTCGCAGTTGGGAGATCCTCCACCACTAATGAACCCAAAGGTCCATCAACTATCAACCTTGAATTCGCTTAGGTTAATATGACCAAGCCTTAGATGCCAAAGATATGTCTCATTTCAAGGTTCTTTTCTTATTAGATTTAGAAGATGAGTTATTGACTTCTATATGCATCGTGGAGTTTTTGGTTCAAGAGTATATAAATTGCCAACCAATGTACTGTATCAGATAATCTCTCTATTCCTTTTATAACAACTCACTGTCATTAAAAGAAATAGAATATCCATCCAAAACAATTTAGAAACTAAAATTAAATTCTTTCTAAAAGTAGGTACATAAAGATAATTTCTCAAAACCAAGAACTTTATTCCTATCAAAAGATAAATAAACGCCTCCACGCAATAGCCGCCACCTTCAAGCATTGCCCATGAAGACTGTAATCTCTCCTCTAGTCGCTGGGTTTCGAACCCCGCAAAGTATTGCAGACATGATCGCTGGCTCTCAGATATCTACACACCTGTGCAATCGTAGATAACACCGCTAAACATGTTTCAACAACTAAACAAGAAGATATACCTTTGTTCTTTCGGCGAGGACCCGCCTTCCAATGTCCAAATTGCAAGTGAAGCACTTGCCTTCGGCTTCTTCACTCGCCTCGAGGTCCCATGCCACTTTCTTCGCACCTTGCTTCTTCTTCTTCTTACCTTTCTGGTTTAGAGGAAGAAACCTTCTCGAGCGACCATGGCTTGAGAACTCGACTAAAAAGCCCCTCCGCCACCGAGTTCTCACGAAGTTCCGCCAACGAATACAACCTCTTGTTCATGTTGTAGAGGCGAATCGCCAAAACTCCTAGGCAGAGATCGAGAATGATATCGACTGGGTTTCATCGATCTCACCCGAGGACTTCCATCTCATTAAGATGAGCCATCATCTTGAGAACATGATCCCTAACGGTGTTCCTCGATCATGGTGGTCGCCATCAAGTTTCATTGCCTCCGCCTAGCCGCTCTACTCGATGTCCAAAAGTTCCTTGAGATTGAACATCATGTCATAAGCGTGGCTATGGCTCGATGTCGATGTTGCAAAGACATTTGACATAGATGCCAAAATGTAACACCGCTACCATCTCATCCGCCTTTAACCCATTTCTTATAACGCTTCTTTCTCCTTTCATCAGAGTCATCTGAGGGCTTAGAGGACAGACTCAAGAGTACAAATTTGTACTCCTCCGCAGCTTAAGACAATATCCAAGTTTCTTTTCCAATCAATGTAGTTTGGACCAAGAAGTTTGTTTTCTTTAAAATCACAGCAAGTGGGTTGAAAGCCATTTGAAAATCCTAAAAATCACAATGATCAAAATATTAGATTTCAAATATTATTGATTCTCAAAACAATAAAATTCAAATCAACCAACACCTCAAAACACCGAGAATATCGCATGCCACGATAGTGTGGACGTATACAAATTCTACATTTGTAAGAGGAGGTTTTACCCATTAATTTTATTATTTTGTCAACCTTACTTTTTGACAAATAAAATTAATAGTTGGTTCCTCTTTAGCCAAACAAATAAAAGCAGTGACTCCGATGGGGAGGATACTTTTATTTGCATCGAAGTGTGCACCATTACACGATACTAAGGGAATTATTTCGGATTATGTGCCTTACCGATGGGGAAGTACACACGCTCCTAAATAATTTCCTATAACCATTATTTGACCTAGTGATCCGCAAACAAACCCATTCGATGGGGAGGAAGGCACTCAAAGCCAACGCGCAAGTTTGTTGCATCACATGTCAAATTGTAATGGTGGCCACGGGAATTAATTAAAATATCCTTCTCCCACTTAGTAAATTGAAATCGAGGAATTTTAAACATACACAACATGCATATAAAACAAATAAGAAATAAATATGAAAAAAAATAGAATTTTTCCAACTATTATGGCATTGTTCTCCAATACGCATCCCGTCGTGTCGCCACCTCGTCCGCTCCATCTTTTCCCGTGCGCAAGTCACCAAAGAGTTCCGAGCCGAGATAAATCATTTTAATTTACATCCATCGATCCTATACTCCACGAAGGAGTGTACAAATAATCTAGATCGAAAGTAAACTAAAATGAGCGGCTAAACAATGCCGTATTTAATTACAAAAATTAAATACTAATCTTGCCTCGTCAACCCCGAGGATTCAAATAATAAATTTTTACACACATCCATTCACATACACACACATGGCCATAATAGTCGGATCTTATGCCTGCAACCAAAGAGTTAAAATACGCATATCCTACTATTATCCGCCACATATAATATATGAAAAATGCATAAAAAAATAACCGAATCCTAAACACACAAAACCGGAAACCGTGGCTCTGATACCACTTGAAGGGAGTCGGCTTCGGAGGCTCATTGGCTCCCATGTCCCCGGATTAAAATTTTCACTAATGAAAGGATTAATCCGGATGGGATGAGCTTCCTTAGCAACACCATTTCGTCGTCGTGCTAACAACTCGAGTGGTCGCTTGAACAAACTAGTTGTTCAAGCAGCACAACTCTTCTAGTTGGTTAGCCGCGGAAGAGACGACGGACGGATCGCCGGTTTTTGTGTTTGTCTTCGGGGTCCATGATTATACAATATATATTCATACACACACATGCATAATCAAAACAAATAAGAACATGCTTAGATCTGTACATAAAGTTAAAATAACTTTATACCTTACGATCTTCTATCGTATGTCCTATCCTTCTCGTGGACGACGTGTGGACGAAGATCCTCCACGAATAGAAGCCTTCTAGATCGAGTTCTCCTCTACCTTGTCCGCTGCGAACAAAGATAAAAACGAACAAATACCTATCCTATCTAGAACCAGCCACCAAATTAGGGAATTTGATGCAACCGCCGGCCAAGGAGCAATTGGATGATGCGCCAGCCAACTTCAAGAAGTGTTGCCGCCGGCCACTTTGGAGAATAGGGAGGAAGAGAGAACCGGCCGCCAATGGGAGGAGAACCGCCGGCTAAGGAAGAAGGAAGAGGCCTCTAGGATGGGCGCCGGCCAAGGAATGATCAAAGGAGTTGGGTGCCGGCAATCAAAAAGAAGAAAGGAGGTTGCCGCCCAAAAACCCTAGCCTCCAATTCGAAAATCTCTAATCTCTATTATCTCTCATTTGCCACCCAACCCTAAGCATCTATTTATAGAATTCGGCTTAAGCCTCCTTTAATCTCCACCGTCGGATCTAGGGATTTAATCTCCACCGTCGGATCTAGGGTTTTATCCCAACCGTCGGATCTAGGGTTTAATCCCAACCGTCGGAACTAGGATTTCATCCCAACCATCGGATTTAGGGTTTCATGCCAACCGTCGGATCTAGGGTTTCATCCCAACCGTCGGATCTAGGGATTTAATCATAACCGTCGATTCTAGGGTTTCATCCTAAACATCGGATCTTAGGGATTTAATCCCAACCGTTGGTTCTAGGGTTTCATCCTAACCATCGGATCTTAGGGATTTAATCCCAACCGTTGGTTCTAGGTTTTGTTTTACATTCTTGGATCTAGAACATCACAAGGATTATATTAGGCTACGATAGGGACCAAAAGGAGGAGTTGGATCTTGGCCACCCGATGGAACGGAACCACACAAACTTGATCCATCAATGATGTTCCATTCCACTAGAGGATCATCATTGAACTACCTCACCAACCCCCATAAATTAATATGGGCTCCATATATTATTCGTACATTTATCTCCCCGTGTTTAAGATATCGAATGTCCGTCAATTAATTGATTTACTGACCATCAATTAATTAACATCTAACTCCTCGAGTAGTACCACTCAACCTTATCATCATGTTGACTAAGTCAACCAGCTGGGTTTACATGATGAACATTATGAGCTCCTCAAGGGGACATCATCAACCTAATATATAGGACACGGTTTCCTTCTATAATCAACGGTACACCATGTAAATAATATTATTTCCAAACTTACCGGGCATATTGATTTAATCCATCTAAATCTCAGCCACTGGTAAATCAAAGAAATAGATACTAAGTACATGTGCTCATTATTATATCGGGATTAAGAGCATGTACAACATAATATCCGAGGTCCGATTCAATCATGTAGTTAGCACTAAATTGAATCACCTCTATGTCGGTCCTGCTCAATACACCTAAGTGCACTAGTGTAACTCTATATTCAAGACAAAATAATACCAAGCTACACTATAACCATGCCAATGGTTTGTCCAGAACCATCTTGGTTGTGAGCCTTTACTTATATTTTACAAGGTACTGATAACATGATCTTCTGTGCCACACCAAGCACCATGTTATCTACAATGTAAAATATTAGACAATATGCACACATATATAATGAATATATAAAATGCAAACAATGATCATGTGATTCTTATTTCAAAATAAAATGTTCATACAAAAAGAGCTAGGCTTTCAGTATACATTCCAACAGGCCCTAGATGGAGTGAAGAGGAGAAGAGGCTAAGGAAGAAAGCTTAGGGTTTCTTATATCTTTGTGCCGCCAACCACAAGGGGATAGAGCCAGCCAAGCAAAGAAACCTAAACCCCTTTTTTTTTTATGCTCATTGTGCCGCCCCCTTAGCCTCCCTTTTATAGAACTTAGGAGAAAGTTGGTTATTGACGAGGTGGCCAAAAATTTAGGAACTAATTCCAAATTTTTCTTGCCGCCCAAGGTAGGAAGGAATTAATAAAAAAAAAAATTTCTCTAATCTTGCCGCCCAAGGTGGCATAGAAAAAAAATTGTTTTTACCAATTCTAATCATAAAAAAAATTTAACTAATTTTAATCTTGCCGCCTAAGGTGGCATAGAATTAGGAAATAAAATTTTTTTTATCAACTTTTAAACTTGCCGCCCACCTCATCCAACCTCTCCTCTCCCTTTCCTTTCCTTTCCCTCCCCTTTCCTTTCCCTCCCCTTTCTTTTCCTTCTATTCTTATATCTAGGCTTCATGAGGTTTATATTAGGCTACGATAGGGACCATGAGGAGGAGTTGGGTCTTGGCCACCCGATGGATCGGAACCACACAAACTTGATCCATCAATGATGTTCTATTCCACTAGAGGATCATCATCGAACTACCTCACCAACCCCCATAAATCAATATGGGCTCCATATATTATTTGTACATCCATCTCCCCGTGTTTAGGATATCGAATGTCCGTCAATTAATTGATTTACTGACCATCAATTAATTAACATCTAACTCCTCGAGTAGTACCACTCAACCTTATCATCATGTTGAGTAAGTCAACCTGCAGGGTTTACATGATGAACCTTATGAGCTCCTCAAGGGGACATCATCAACCTAATATATAGGACACGGTTTCCTCCTATAATCAACGACACACCATGTAAATAATATCATTTCCCAACTTACCGGGCATATTGATTTAATCCATCTAAATCTCACCCTTTGGTAAATCAAAGAAATAAATACTAAGTACATGTGCCCGTTATTATATCGGGATTAAGAGCATGTACAACATAATATCCGAGGTCCAATTCAATTAATGTAGTCAGCAATAAATTGAATCACCTCTATGTCGGTCCTGCTAAATACACCTAAGTGTACTAGTGTAACTCTATGGTCAAGACAAACCAATACCAAGCTACACTACAACCATGCCAATGGTTTGTCCAAAACCATCTTGGTTGTGAGCCTCTTACTTATATTCTACAAGGGACTAATAACATGATCTTCTATGCCACACCAAGCACCATGTTATCTACAATGTGAAATATTAGACAATATGCACACATATAATAAATATAAAGTGCAAACAATGATCATGTGATTCTTATTTCAAAATAAAGATGTTCATACAAAAGAGCTAGGCTTTCAGTATACATCCCAACATCAATGACTAGACCAAAAGATATACCTTTGTTCTACTTTCGGTTGGGACAACCCGCTTTCTAATGTCCAGTCTGCTTGCAAGTGAAGCAGTTGCCTTTCAGCTTCATCACTCCTCCCTGAGATCCTCCCACCACCTTTATTGCGCCTTGCTTCTTCTTCTTCTTGCCTTTCGGCTTAGACGTAGAAACCTTCTGGGCAACCAAAACTTGAGAACTCTGACGAAAAAGTCCCTCTGTCACCTGGAGTTCTGTCAGAAGCTCCGCCAATGAATACAACCTCTTATTCATGTTGTAGTTTAGGCGAAACTGCCTAAAACTCCTAGGTAAAGATTGGAGAATGATATCGACCTGAGTTTCCCCATCGATCTCAGCTTCATGGACTTCCAGCTCATTCAAACGAGCCATCATCTTGAGAACATGATCCCTCATGGGTGTTCCCTCAACCATGGTTGTCGTCATCAAGTTTCTCATGGCTTCTTGCCTAGCAGCCCGATTTTGGTGTCCAAAAAGCTCCTTGAGATTCAGCATCATGTCATAGGAAGTAGTCATGGTCTAATGCTGATGTTGCAAAATCTAACACCGCGCCATCTCATCAGCCTTGACCCACTTATTATAACTCTCTTTCTCCTTTTCAACAGAATTATCCGTAGGATTAGGAGGACACTCTTCGAAGAGTCCATATTTGTACTCCACAGCAGTTAAGACAATGTCCAGATTTCTTTTCCAATCAACATAGTTAGGTCCAGTAAGTTTGTTTTCTTTCAGAATCACAGCAAGTGGATTGAAAGTCATTTTGAAAAACCTAAGAATCACATAAATCACAACATTATATTTCAAAAATTTATTGATTCCTCAAACAATAAAATTTTAAAATCAACCAAACTTCAAAACACCGAGAATATCATATGTGTAATGCCCGTGAAATTCTAGCAATTTTACGAGAATTTTTGGCTTTATGATGATAGGCTTTATGTAGGCCTTTTTGGAGAAATAAAAGAAAATAAGCCAAAAAGAGATGCAAAGCCTAGGAATTGAACCCCCCACCTCTAGAGATAGCCAAGCCTTATAGATGCACCCACTAACCATGAGCCCAATAGAATCATATCATTAGAGGAAAAGGGGAACCTATAGATAAATGGGAGGAGGGTAAATGAAGAGGCTTGACAAAGAGAAGAGAAACTTCTCTTCCTCCCCTTTATAAAGAAGAGAGAAGTTCCACTTCTTTCCTTCTTCCTCTTCTCTTCATTCTCACCGAAACCTAAGCCCTTCTTCTTCTTCCTTTGGCCGAGAGCCCCTTGCAAGCTAGGAGAGAGCTAGGTGACTTCCATTAGGTCATCTCCTCAAGCAAAGCGAAGGAAGTAAGTTTTCCCCTCACCTATTAGTTTGATAGGTTAGGTTGCTTGAAAGAAATATGAAATTGTAGCCTTATAAGTTTCGGCCAACTAAGTTGGTGGGCTAGGATTCATGAAAATGCTACTAAGGGAGGTTTGTATGGGTGGTATGTTTCAAGTAGATACCTTTAGGAGTCCAAAGTCCAAAGGGGATGACCCTATATGGTTCGGCCAACCCCAAGATTTTAGGGTTAGGGTTGCATGAACTTGATTCTAAAGTTATGTGTTTAGATGGTATGTTCAAGTAAGACCTTTAAGTAACCACCATCCAAGATGATGCCCTTATAGGTTTCGGCCACCCTAGGTAACTAGGGTTAGGGTTGCATGAAAATATCCCTAATGGTGCTATGCTAGGTTATAATGCTCATGAATGAAGGTTAGGTGACAAGAACCCTAGTTGAGCCCTTATAGGTTTCGGCCACCCTAGGTAACTAGGGTTAGGGTTGCATGAAAATATCCCTAATGGTGCTATGCTAGGTTATAATGCTCATGAATGAAGGTTAGGTGACAAGAACCCTAGTTGAGCCCTTATAGGTTTCGCCACCCTAGGTAACTAGGTTAGGTTGCATGAAAATATCCCTAATGGTGCTATGCTAGGTTATAATGCTCATGAATGAAGGTTAGGTGACAAGAACCCTAGTTGAGCCCTTTATAGGTTTCGCCACCCTAGGTAACTAGGGTTAGGGTTGCATGAAAATATCCCTAAAGATGCTATGCTAGGGTGTAGTGCTCATGAATGAATATTAGTGACAAGAACCCTAGTTGAGCCCTTTATAGGTTTCGCCACCCTAGGTAACTAGGGTTAGGTTGCATGAAAATATCCCTAATGAGGCTATGCTAGGTTATAATGCTTTATGAATGAATTTTAGGGGACAAAACCTAAGCTTGAGCCCCTTACAAGATTCGGCCAACCAATGATTTTAGGGTTAGGGTTTCATGAAAACACCCCTATATGTAGTTGTGCTATGGGTATGTTTTTTTTAATATGACATGAACTATGCTTGTGTGATGAATATGTTATGATTCAATGCAACATGAAATTAGGCTATGTGATGAACATGTTTGATGATTTAATATGCCTTGAATAGGCCTAGGAAATAAGCTTCATGTTATGATGTAATGTGCCATGAAATATGCTTAGGTGATGAACATGTTGTGTGAATTAATATGCCATGTATATGTTTAGGGAATATGCTTCAAGTTTATGAATTAGTATGCCATGAAATTAGGCCATGTGATGAACATGTTTTATGATTCAATATGCCTAGGAAATGTGCTACATGTTTATGATGTAATGTGCCATGAATATTGTGATTTGCCTAGGTGAAGAACATGTTTTGTGATTTAATATATCATGAATATGCTTAGGAAATATGCTTCATGTTTACGATGCAATGAAACATGCTTATGTGATGAACACGTTTATGCTTTAGGACCCCTTTAGGGTACTCTTACGTTATGAATGCATGTGTCCTTATGATAAGATAAGATGGAGATGCTTCCCTTTCAAGTAGGGATCAAGAGCTCTCCTTATGACAAGATAAGATGGAGATGCTTCCCTTTCAAGTAGGGATCAAGAGCTCTCCTTATGATATGATAAGATGGAGATGCTTCCCTTTCAAGTAGGGATCAAGAGCTCTCTTTATGACAAGATAAAATCAAGATGCTTCCCTTTTTGTGTTGGGGATCAAGAGCATTCTTTATATTATGACAATAAAAAGGAAAGAATTAAGTATTTTACTTTGCAAGAGGTTAAGTACCCAATTCGTGTGGTCGTTAATCAAATCCATAGGGACACAAGAAGACGTAAGAGGTCTTGCCCTGGTAAGACGTAAGAGGTCTTGCTCTAGTAGGACTGGTGGCTCGCTACCCCAGCCTATTAGGGAACGCGCATTATGTGGTACTTAACCTGGGGCCCCCCAAACAAGTTATGATGATATTGAAGTATTTATAAGTATATGTTTTGAAAAGAAAAGACTTTTATGATATTGTGTATGCTTATGTTAAATGCTCTGATTGCTTACGAACTAGGTTCTTTATGCATGCTAGATGTTATGAAGTTATGATGATATTGAAGTATTTATAAGTATATGTTTTGAAAAGAAAAGACTTTTATGATTTTGTGTATGCTTATGTTAAATGCTCTGAATGCTTACGAACTAGGTTCTTTATGCATGCTAGATGTTATGAAGTTATGATGATATTGAAGTATTTATAAGTATATGTTTTGAAAAGAAAAGACTTTTATGATATTGTGTATGCTTATGTTAAATGCTCAATGCTTACTTAACTAGGTTCTTTATTCATGCTAGATTTTATGAAGTTAAGATCATTAGAGTTAAGTATAAGAATGTGGTGACTATGAACTTTAAGCTAGTATAGAATTTATGATGAGGTGAAGGTTAAGGGTAATGATAAGAATACTTTAGACTATGTTCATTCTGAATGATTAGGGTTTATGTTATTACAAATGTTTATGTTCAAGTTAACCAAATGCTTATGATTACGCTCTTTCATGCATGCTTAGTTTATGCGCTATAACGCCATGTTCAAAGTATGCCCTCGCTTAGATTAATTATGATTAACCTGCTTATGAACAATTCTATGCCATGCTTAGTTCTTTTTGTACTATAACCTCGATATCATGTTGATTAGAGTTGCTATGAAATCCTTAGGTCATTTTCTATGCCAAAGATGCTCATGTTCTAATAGTTTGATGAAATCGTGGCTTTTGTGAGTAGGCAAGGATCTTACTAAGCTATATGCTTATAGTTTATGTTGTCCATATATCGCAGATAAAGGAAGTCCGCACTAGAGGAAGTGGCAGAGGGGCTATGTGCGTGTGTGATAAAGTGGCATGGTGGAAGAAGACCCTTCACTATCTGCTTATATTTATATGCTCTAAGAACAATTTAAGACATTGCTTCCGCTTATAAGACTTGTGTTTAATGAGTATCCCTTTATTTAAGAGGTTCGATATGTTAGAACTCATGAACGAATCCTTTCGTTATGCATGTTATGAAATGAGATAAGATATGTGGTCATGCTAATGATGAATAAGATAGGTGATGCATGTGCCAAAGAAGGTTTCAGTTATGATAACCTATTTAAGCATGTAGACTTTGAACGGATCCATATGTAGTATGCTAATAAAAAAAATATATATAGACTAAAGTAGCGCCGCCCTGAGAGAAGATAAGGGCGGGCGCTACAATATGCCATGATAGTGTGGACGTATACTAATTCTACATTTGTAAGAGGAGGTTTTACCCATTAATCTTATTATCCCGTCAACCTTACGTTTTGACAAATAAAATTAATAGTTGGTTCCTCTTCGGCCCTACAAATAAAAGCAGTGACTCCGATGGAGAGGATACTTTTATTTGCATCTAAGTGTTCACCATTACTCGATACTAAGGCAATTACATCAGATTATGTGCCTTCCGATGGGGAAGTACACACGCTCCTAAATAATTTCCTATAACCATATTTGACGTAGTGATCCACAAAAC
Source organism: Wurfbainia villosa (assembly GCA_025175895.1). NCBI lineage: Eukaryota > Viridiplantae > Streptophyta > Magnoliopsida > Zingiberales > Zingiberaceae > Wurfbainia > Wurfbainia villosa. The sequence continues at coordinate 6,662,299 of CM046003.1, read as the reverse complement.
AAACTCATCTGATATAGAGGAAGGCACTCAGAGCCAACGCATAAGTTTGTTCACATCACATGTCAAATTGTAATGGAGGCCGTGGGAATTTAAAAAAATATCCCTCTCCCACTTAGTAATTTAAAATTGAGGAATTTTAACTATGAAAGCACAACAATCATATAAATCAAAAGCAATAAATATGAAAAATAACGAATTTTTCAACTATTATGGCTTTTGGTTCTCCAATATGCCTCCAGTCGTGTTGGCACCTCGTCCGCTCCTCCCTACGCCATGTACAAGCCATCCGGAGATCCGAGCCGAGAAAAATTATTTTAATATACATCCATCGATCATATACTCTACAAAGGAGTGTACATGAAATCTAGATCGAAAATAAACTAAAATAAAAGAGTGGCTAAACAATATCGTACTTAATTATAAAAATTAAATACTAGCCTCGTCAATCCCGAGGATTCAAATAATATTATGATTACACACATATAATCACATACACACTCATATATGTTGGTGCAATTGGCCCAAGTTAACTCGTGTTTGACTGGAGCAGTATTTTGATGATAGACAAAACTTATTGACATGGGATTATCATAGGAAAGTCTAACATGGAGTTGACATGGAATATCCAAGCATGGGGCTTGGTGTGGAAAAGTCCAAAGCATTGCGAAGTTGTGCGCTTGGTGCATTTGGAAAGTCTTGAGAACTTAGCAAGTTCACTAGGCTCGGGGTCCTTCAGTCGGTGAAGGATGACATTGCGAAGTCGTGTGCTTGGTGCATCCGAGGGACCATCGGACGAGGAGCGAATGGAGTGAGGCCCAAGGGAAGCATACTTCAAGGGCAAGAGATGGGAAGGATGGCGTTGTGAAGCCGTGTGCTTGGCACATCCAAGAGACGTAGGCTGAGGGAAGAGAGCTTCGGTGGGGAACTCCATGAGGGATGAGGTGGACTTGGCTAAGTGGCTAAGACTGAGTGTCGGATGCTCAAACAACTTGGTGTTTGAGGTTTTACCCGATATCAGTCGACTGGCATAAGTGCCAGTCGACATCTCCAAGTCGACTAGGGTTCGACTAGTGTTCAACTGACCAGCATCTGGCTGATCAATCGACTGTCGAGGGATGGCAATAGACTGATAACACCATCAGTCAATTGATTAGGGAGATCAATCGACTGATCGAGGTGTTTTTGGCCACATAATGGTTTCCAGTCGAGTGTTTGCGCTAGCACTCGACTGATGGGCATGATCAGTCGACTGATGATGGATCCGTTGGAGTTTTGCCAACGTGGATTAAGTCGTTGTGAGACAATGGCTACAGGACCAGTCGACTGATGGTCATGATCAGTCGACTGATGGGCACAAAATTAGCTTGATGCAAGTTATAAATGGAGCTCAAGATCAAGGATTTTGCCAAGACTTTATGGGTGACATTGGAGGGGAATTACAGTTGCATTCCAGACCTTCAAGAGCCAACCAAAGCAAGCAACAAACAAGTGATCAAAAGCAATCGGTGGAAAGTGTTCTTTTGTATTGTATTTGTATTCTTGTTTGTATTTCTATATTACTATTATAATTGCTTGTACGAGGTTTCTCCACCTCTGACGTGTTGTCGAGAAGGAGTTTAGTTAGTGTCGTGTGAATAACTAGAGCTCGGTGAGCTCGGCCGTGGAGTAGGAACCATTCGGTTCTGAACCATGTATATCTTGGTGTATTGCATGTGCTTGTGTTGTTGTTAGAATTTCTATTTGTTTCTATTGTTTCTGCTGCACTAACGACAATTGTAGACAAGCAACATACGACGAACGATCGTATTCCACCGTACGACGATTGAGGGCTATTCACCCCCTCTAGCCAGCCACCTATGTTCGAACAAGTGGTATCAGAGCTAGGAGCTTGTCGAGGACTAACCGCCGACACAAGCACTACAAGATGGCCAGCTACAACCTCCAACCACCAAAATTCGAAGGAGATTTTCAATGGTGGAGAAGAAAAATGGAGGTATATCTAGAAACCAATTTTGATATTATGTTAATTCTAAAAAATGGTTTCAAAATGCCTAGGGATGAAAGAAATAGGCAAATTGAGAAGTCAAGGTTGACCCAAGACTAAATCAAGGACTTCGAGACAAATCTCAAGGTAATCGAATTACTTAGTGATTTGATTCCTAACAACATTTGGTCTAGGCTAGGTAATTTTAGGGATGCTAAGGACCTATGGGACAAGGTGATAAGATTTTATGAAGAGCCCACATTGGTCCATGAAGAGGAAGAATGCCCATCAACATCCAGATCTGAGGATGTTGAAGAATTGCCCACCACATTTGAAGATGTTGATTATTTGGTGGAGACCTCCACCTCCAGCATTGAAGGGGAGGAGAGGCCTTCTATCCCGGAACAAGTTCTAGAAGAAGCTTCAACATCCGGGAGAAGCAAAAATTCCCTAGGTAACTCAAGTGTTGTTATTATAAATAAAAATCATATAAGATGCTTTGAGTGTAGGGAACAAGGGCACTATAAAAGTAAGTGTCCTAAGAAGGTGAAGAAGGTTCAACCGGCACCAAAAGTTAAAAATGTCGGAGTCCCCACAATTAAGAGCAAAGAGCACATTGTGTGCTTCAAATGCAACCAACGGGGACACTACCGAAGCCAATGCCCTAGGGGGAAGAAAATGCAAGAAGGGGCATCTCATGTAGGGGGAGCTTCTAAAGCTAACCCTAAGGTAAATTTAATTAATGCACTTTCAATTTCTAGGGTTAACAAGCATGCTAGGAATTATTTTAGTTCTCTTGCAATTATTAATGAAAAGCATGCTAGTAGAAATAATAAGGTTTATTGTTTAGGTGTTAAGCATGTAAATTTATCTAAGGATAAACCTGTTGGAAAGTATACTGAAAGCCTAGCTCTTTTTTTATGAACATTTTATTTTGAAATATGAATCACATGATCATTATTTGCACTTTATATTTATTATATGTGTGCATATTGTCTAATACTCTACATTGTAGATACCATGGTGCTTGGTGTGGCACAGAAGATCATGTTATTAGTCCCTTGTAGAATATAAGTAGAGGCTCACAACCAAGATGGTTTTGGACAAACCATTGGCATGGTTGTAGTGTAGCTTGGTATTGTTTTGTCTTGAACATAGAGTTACACTAGTACACTTAGGTGTATTGAGCATGACCGACATAGAGGTGATTCAATTTATTGCTGACTACATAATTGAATCGGACCTCGGATATTATGTTGTACATGCTCTTAATCCCGATATAATAATGGGCACATGTACTTAGTAATTATTTCTTTGATTTACCAAAGGGTGATATTTAGATGGATTAAATCAATATGTCCGGTAAGTTGGGAAATGATATTATTTACATGGTGTGCCGTTTATTATAGGAGGAAACCATGTCCTATATATTACGTTGATGATGTCCCCTTGAGGAGCTCATAAGGTTCATCATGTAAACCTTGCAGGTTGACTTAGTCAACATGATGATAAGGTTGAGTGGTACTACTCGAGAAGTTAGATGTTAATTAATTGATGGTCAGTAAATCAATTAATTGACGGACATTCGATATCTTAAATACGGGGAGATGGATGTACAAATAATATATAGAGCCCAGATTAATTTATGGGGGTTGGTGAGGTAATTCAATGATGATCCTCTAATGGAATGGAACATCATTGATGGATCAAGTTTGTGTGGTTACGATCCATCGGGTGGCCAAGATCCAACTCCTCCTCATGGTCCCTATCGTAGCCTAATATAAACCTCATGAACTCTAGATCCAATGATGGAAAACAAATCTCTAGATCCGACGGTGGAGATTAAATCTCTAGATCCAACGGTTGAGATTAAATCTCTAGATCCGACGGTTGAGATTAAATCTCTAGATCCGACGGTGGAGATTAAATCTCTAGATCTAACAGTTGAGATTAAATCTCTAGATTCGACGGTTGAGATTAAATCCCTAGATCCGACGGTAGAGATTAAATCTCTAGATCCGACGGTTGGGATGAAACCCTAAATCAGACGGTTGGGATGAAACCCAAGATCCGACGGTTGGTATGAAACCCTAGATCCGACTGTTGGGATGAAACCCTAGATCCGATGGTGGAGACTAAGTCTCTAGATCCGACGGTGGAGATTAAAACAAGGCTTAAGCCCAACTCTATATAAGGTGGCTTAAGGTGGGCGGCAAGGGATAGATAATAGAAGAAGTTGGTTGGTTTTGGAGATTAGGGTTTTGCCTTTCAATAGATTGGGCAGCAAGAAATCCTAAGGAGGAAACCCTAATTAGATTAGGGTTTGGCTCTTTGGTTGGGCGGCTAGGGTTTGCAAGGGAGAGTGGGCGGCAACTATAGGAGAAGATCTCTTCTTCTTCCTAGGGTGTGGTCGGCTCCTAGATCTCTTCCCCTTCCTTGGTCGGCGCTCGATCTATTCCTCTTCTCCTCTTCTTTTCCTCTTGGCCGGCGGCACAAAGGAGCTAGGGATTGTTCCCTTGTTTGGTTCCTTGGTTGTTTCCATTTTGTTCTCTCTATTCTTGGGAGAGTTCTTCTTTCTTTTGATTGAAGAAGATCTAGGAAGCTTCAACTTGTGGAGGATCTTCACCCACACGAAGTCTATATGGAGGATGGGACATACGGTAGAAGACCAAGAGATATAAAAGTTTTATAAACTTTATTCTTGATCTTTACATGTTCTTATTGATATGCTAGCTTATGTTCTTTATGTTAGTATGTGTTGATTATACTAGTTTACATTTGTATGTATTTATATAATCATGGACCCCGAAGATAAACACAAAAACCGGTGATCCGTCCGTCGTCTCTTCCGCGGCTAACCGACTAGAAGAGTTTGTTTGCTTGAACAACTAGTTTGTTCAAGCGATCGCTCAAGTCATTAGCACGATGATGAAATGGTTGAGCTTAGGAAACTCATCCCATCCGGATTAGTTTTCATTAGTGAAAATTTTAATCCGGGGACATGGGAGCCAACGAGCCTCCGAAGCGATTCCATCAAATGGTATCAGAGCCACGGTTTCCGGTTTTGTGTGTTTTTGATTCGATTACTTTCATGCACATATCATATATTGAGTATGCTGGATAATAGTAGGATGTGCGTAGGCTAACTTTTTGGTTGCAGGCATAAGATCCGACTATTATGGCTATATGTGTGTATGTGATTGTTTGTGTGTGATTGTATGTATATTATTTGAATCCTCGGGGTTGACGAGGCTAGATTAGTATTTGATTTTGTAATTAAATACGACATTGTTTAGCCACTCTTTATTTTATTTTACTTTCGATTTAGATTTCATGTACACTCCCTCGTGGAGTATAGGATCGATGGATGTAAAATAAAATAGGTTTTAGTCTCGGCTCGGATCTCCGGATGGCTCGTACATGGCGTAGGAGGAGCGGATGAGGTGGCGACACGACGAGACTTATATTGGAGAACAATGCCATAATAGTTGGGAAAATTCTGATTTTTTCCATATTTATTGCTGATTTGTTTTATATGCATGTTGTGTGTGCTTGAAAATTCCTCATTTTCAATTTACTAAGTGGGAGAGGGATATTTTAATTAATTCCCGCGGCCTCAATTACAATTTGACATGTGATGCAACAAACTTGCGTGTCGGCTTTGAGTGCCTTCCTCCCTATAGATGGGTTTGTTTGTGGATCACTAGGTCAAATAATTGTTATAGGAAATTATCTAGGAGCGTGTGTACTTCCACAGCGGTAAGGCACATAATCCGAAATAATTCCCTTAGTATCGTGTAATGGTGCACACTTAGATGCAAATAAAAGTATCCTTCCCATCGGAGTCACTGCTTTTATTTGTAGGGCCAAAGAGGAACCAACTATTAATTTTATTTGTCAAAAAGTAAGGTTGACAAGATAATAAAATTAATGGGTAAAACCTCCTCTTACAAATGTAGAATTCGTATACGTCCACACTAGCGTGGCATGCGATATTCTTGGTGTTTTGAGGTGTTGGTTGATTTCGGAATTTTATTGTTTTAAGGAATCAATAATATTTGAAATCTAATATTTTGATCATTGTGATTCTTAGGATTTTCAAAAGGCTTTCAACCCACTTGCTGTAACATTAAAAGAAATAGACTTACTGTACCCAAATAATATTGATTGGAAAAGAAATTTGGATAGTGTCTTAACTGTCGATGAGTGTCCTCCTAGGCCTGTGGATGATTCTGGGGAAAAGGAACTTTTTAGATACCAGAATCGGGTTGCTAGGCAGGAAGCCATGGTTGCTCAGAAGGTTTCTACTTCTAAGCCAAAAGGCAAGAAGAAGAAGAAACAAGGTGGAGCAAAAGTGGCGGGTGGACCTCAGGGAGGAGTGAAGATGGCGAAAGGCAAGTGCTTCACTTGTAAGCAGACTGGACATGGGAAGAAAGACTTCCCCAACCTAAAGCAGAACAAAGGTATATCTTTTGGCTTAGTCATTGAAACATGTTTAGTGGTGTTATCTACCGGTACCTGGTGTGTAGATACAGGAGCCACTGATCATGTCTGCAATTCTTTGCAGGGGTTCCAGGAAACCCGACGACTAGATGAAGGAGAAATTACCATCTACATGGGCAATGCTACAAAGGTGGCAGCTATTGTAGTGGGAGACGTTTATTTATCGTTTGATAGAAATAAAGTTTTAGTTTTGAGAAATTGTCTTTATGTACCTACATTTAGAAAGAATTTGATTTCGGTTTCTAAATTGTTTATGGATGGATATTCTGTTACTTTTAATGACAGAGTTGTTATAAAAAGAAATAGAGAGATTATATGTTCAGGTACATTGGTTGGCAATTTGTATACTCTTGAACCAAAAGCTCCCACGATGCATATAGAAGTAAATAACTCATCTTCTAATTCCAATAAGAGAAAAGAACCTTCGAAGATGAACCAAACATATCTTTGGCATCTAAGGCTTGGTCATATTAACTTGAGTAGAATTCAAAGGTTGAAAGCTGATGGACCTTTGGGTTCATTAGTGGTGGAGGATCTCCCAACCTGCGAATCTTGCTTGGAAGGTAAAATGACCAAGAGGCCTTTGAAGGCCATGAGGTATAGAGTCAAAGATGTGTTAGAATTGGTTCATTCTGATTTGTGCGGTCCTATGTCTATCCAGGCTAGAGGTGTTTTTGAATATTTCATCTCTTTTATAGACGATTATTCAATATATGGATGCATTTACTTGATGCGCCGCAAGTCTGAATGCTTTGATAGGTTTAAAGAATTCAAGGCTGATGTGGAGAACCGTCAAGGTAAAAGTATCAATACCCTACGATCTGATAGTGGTGGTGAGTACCTCTTGGTAGAGTTTAGGAATTACTTATCAGAGGTTGGGATTCAATTCCAATTGACTGCACCTGGCACACCCCAGCAGAATGGTGTAGCGGAGCGAAGGAATAGGACTCTTATGGAGATAGTTAGATCGATGATGAGTTATTCTGAGTTGCCAGATTCGTTCTGGGGGTATGCGCTGGATACGACAATGTATATTCTGAACTTGGTTCCATCTAAATCAGTGCCTTCTACCCTCGTAGAATTGTGGATTGGGCGAAAGCCTAGTCTGAGACATATTCGGATATGGGGGAGTCCAGCACATGTGCTGAAGGCAGATGCTGGTAAGTTGGAACCTCGTACAGAAGTGTGCATGTTTGTGGGCTACCCTAAAGGAATGAAAGGTGGTTTGTTTTATAATCCTAGATATCAGAGGGTGATCGTTAGCACGAATGCTAGATTTCTAAAGAAGGATTATGTGATGAACCAAAAGCCCACGAGTAGGATTGTTCTTGAGGAGTTGACAGGGGAAGTCACTACTTCAGTACCACCAGTACAAGAGGATATACCATAAGTCACTGTACCGCGTGTCACAGAGCATACACAGGAGGCACCTCGTAGTAGTGGGAGGGTTGTTAGACAGCCCGAGAGATTCATGTTCTTGGGAGAGTCTTCGGACTTAGTCCCTGGTGAACATGACCCTGATCCCTGGACATATGACGAGGCACTCTAAGATAGAGATGCGGTATCTTGGCAAAGAGCGATGAATTCTGAGATAGAATCTATGGATTCTAATCAAGTCTGGGAGCTAGTAGAGCCACCCGATGATGTAAAATCCATTGGATGCAAGTGGATCTACAAAAGAAAGAGTGGAGTAGATGGGAAGGTTGAAACCTTCAAAGCTAGGCTTGTTGCGAAAGGGTATACTCAGAAAGAGTGTATCGATTATGAGGAAACTTTTTCGCCAGTAGCTATGCTTAAGTCTATCCGGATTCTCTTATCTATAGCTTCTCATATGGATTATGAGATTTGGCAGATGGATGTCAAGACAGCTTTCTTTAACGAAAGTCTTGAGGAGAACATCTATATGCAGCAACCAGAGGGATTCATTGCTAAAGGCAAGGAGCATCTAATATGTAAGCTTAATCGGTCCATTTATGGATTGAAGCAAGCTTCGAGATGTTGGAACATCTGCTTTGATGAGGTAATCCAGTCATATGGATTTATTCAATGTCCGGATGAGCCATGTGTATACAAAAGATGTGACGGAAACGTAGTGGTATTTCTTGTACTATACGTAGATGACATTTTGTTAGTTGGCAACACTATCAAAGTGTTATCAGACGTGAGGGTATGGTTGTCCAAACAGTTTGACATGAAGGACTTGGGAGAAGTGGGACACATCCTTGGGATCAAAGTTATAAGGGATCGCAAGAAAAGGATGTTGTGCTTATCTCAAGCTTTATACATAGACACGGTCCTAGCTCATTTTAGCATGCAAAACTCCAAGAAAGGTTTTCTATCTTTTAGGCATGGAGTTCCTTTATTTAAAGAGATGTGTCCTAAAACATCAAAGGAGATAGAGGAGATGAAGGCGGTTCCTTATGCTTTGGCAGTAGGAAGCCTCATGTATGCTATGCTGTGTACGAGACTAGATATCTGCTTTGCCATGGGCATGGTTAGCAGATATCAGAGTAATCCTGGACAGGGACATTGGACTGCGGTAAAGCATATATTGAAGTACCTGAGAAGGACTAGGGATTACATGCTGGTTTACCGGGCAAATCAATTAGCCCCTGTGGGTTACACGGATTCGGATTTCCAATCAGATAGGGACAACAGTAAGTCTACCTCGGGGTTTGAGTTTACTTTTGGAGGTGGAGCCATAGTATGGAGGAGTGTCAAGCAGAAATGCGTGGCGGACTCTACCATGGATGCTGAGTATGTGGCAGCCTCTAAGGCAGCCAAGGAAGCTGTATGGCTCAGGAACTTCTTGATGGACTTGGATGTGATTCCTGGTTTGTCCAGAACTATCACAATTTATTGTGATAAGAATGGTGCAGTTGTAAACTCGAAGGAACCATGAGCCCATAAGGCGAGTAAACACATAGAGCGCAAGTACCACCTGATACGAGAGATCGTAAAGCGAGGAGAAGTAGCTGTCGTGAAGATTGCATCAGAGGATAACCTAGCGGATCCATTCACTAAGGCCCTTCCAGCGAAAGCGTTTCATAGGCATGTGGAGGACATGGGGATCAAATGTATGGCAGTGTGATGACAGCATAGTCTTTTAGTATAAGTGGGAGATTGTTGGAATATATACTGAAAGCCTAGCTCTTTTTGTATGAACATTTTATTTTGAAATAAGAATCACATGATCATTGTTTTCACTTTATATTTATTATATGTGTGCATATTGTCTAATACTCTACATTGTAGATACCATGGTGCTTGGTGTGGCATAGAAGATCATGTTATTAGTCCCTTGTAGAATATAAGTAGAGGCTCACAACCAAGATGGTTTTGGACAAACCATTGGCATGGTTGTAGTGTAGCTTTGTATTGTTTTGTCTTGAACATAGAGTTACACTAGTACACTTAAGTGTATTGAGCAGGACCGACATAGAGGTGATTCAATTTATTGCTGACTAGATAATTGAATCGGACCTCGGATATTATGTTGTACATGCTCTTAATCCCGATATAATAACGGGCACATGTACTTAGTATTTATTTCTTTGATTTACCAAAGGGTGAGATTTAGATGGATTAAATCAATATGCCCGGTAAGTTGGGAAATGATATTATTTACATGGTGTACCGTTGATTATAGGAGGAAACCGTGTCCTATATATTAGGTTAATGATGTCCCCTTGAGGAGCTCATAAAGTTCATCATATAAACCCTGCAGGTTGACTTAGTCAACATGATGATAAGGTTGAGTGGTACTACTCGAGGAGTTAGATGTTAATTAATTGATGGTCAGTAAATCAATTAATTGACGGACATTCGATATCTTAAACACGGGAGATGGATGTACAAATAATATATGGAGCCCATATTAATTTATGGGGGTTGGTGAGGTAATTCAATGATGATCCTCTAGTGGAATGGAACATCATTGATGGATCAAGTTTGTGTGGTTCCGATCCATCGGATGGCCAAGATCCAACTCCTCCTCATGGTCCCTATCGTAGCCTAATATAAACCTCATGAACTCTAGATCCAATGATGGAAAACAAATCTCTAGATCCGACGGTGGAGATTAAATCTCTAGATCCAACGGTTGATATTAAATCTCTAGATCCAACGGTTGAGATTAAATATCTTGATCCGATGAATGAGTTTAAATCTCTAGATCCGACGATTGAGATTAAATCCCTAGATCCGACGGTAGAGATTAAATCTCTAGATCCGACGGTTGGGATGAAACCCTAGATCTGACGGTTGGGATGAAACCCTAGATCCGACGGTTGGGATGAAACCTTAGATCCGACGGATGGGTTGAAACCCTCGATCTGACGGTTGGGATGAAACCCTAGATCCGACGGTGGAGACTAAGTCTCTAGATCCGACGGTGGAGATTAAAACAAGGCTTAAGCCCAACTCTATATAAGGTGGCTTAAGGTGGGCGGCAAGGGATAGATAATAGAAGAAGTTGGTTGGTTTTGGAGATTAGGGTTTTGCTTATCAATAGCTTGGGTGGCAAGAAACCCTAAGGAGGAAACCCTAATTAGATTAGGGTTTGGCTCTTTGGTTGGGCAGCTAGGGTTTGCAAGGGAGAGTGGGCGGCAACTATAGGAGAAGATCTCTTCTTCTTCCTAGGGTGTGGCCGGCTCCTAGATCTCTTCCCTCTTCCTTGGTCGGCGCTCGATCTATTCCTCTTCTCCTCTTCTTTTCCTCTTGGCGAGCGGCAAAAAGGAGCTAGGGATTGTTCCCTTGTTCGGTTCCTTGGTTGTTTCCATTTTGTTCTCTCTATTCTTGGGGCCGGCGGCATCAATCCTTTGTGGATTGGTGGTTGGCTCAAACAAGAAGGGAAGGAGAGTTCTTCTTTCTTTTGATTGAAGAAGATCTATGAAGTTTCAACTTGTGGAGGATCTTCGCCCACACGAAGTCTACAAGGAGGATGGGACATACGGTAGAAGACCAAGAGGTATAAAAGTTTTATAAACTTTATTCTTGATCTTTGCATGTTCTTATTGATATGCTAGCTTATGTTCTTTATGTTAGTATGTGTTGATTATACTAGTTTACATTTGTATGTATTTGTATAATCATGGACCCCGAAGATAAACACAAAAACCGGCGATCTGTCCGTCGTCTCTTCCGCGGCTAACCGACTAGAAGAGTTTGGTTGCTTGAACAACTAGTTTGTTCAAGCGATCGCTCAAGTCGTTAGCACGACGACGAAATGGTTGAGCTTAGGAAACTCATCCCATCCGGATTAGTTTTCATTAGTGAAAATTTTAATCCAGGGACATGGGAGCCAACGAGCCTCCAAAGCGATTCCATCAAAACCTAGGACCAATAACACTAGAACTATTTTACCTAGGGAATCAATTAGGAGAATAGAAGAAAATTTGGGTATTAATCCCAAAAAGTCTAGGCACATGCCTAAGAAGAAGAGGCCTTCCCAAAAACCTAATGTTAAATAAAAATTGAGAAAATTAGAGTTAGAAAACCAAGTCTTGAGGTCAAGACTTGAGAAAATGGAAAATACCCTTAAGATTATAGAAAATTCTATTCAAGGGTCAAATGCCCAAAAGTCAAGACCTAGGGTTCAAGAACGGTCTAAGGGCAAGAAAGGTTTGGGTCACAAACCTATGTCCTACCATAATGTTCCATTTGATTATGGAACAACATCTAGGCCTAGGAAACCCAAGGCTAATAGGGAAGTTATCCCTAAGACTAGCCATGGTGTTTGTTTAGTGGCTAAGGACTTAAGAAAAAATAAGAAAGCCACTAAGAAGGTCAAAGGGGGAGTTACCCCTAGGTTTGACTTAGGAAAGACCCAAAAGACTATGGCTTCAAAGCCTAAAAGGGTCATTAGGAAGGTATCTAGGGAAGTTATCCCTAGGGAATACCTTGTTAACCCAAGGAGCTCCAATAGGTATTGGGTTCCTAGGAGCATGATCGATTCACGCTAGATGGGTTAGGGTGTGTCAACCCTAAGTGAATGGGTAGTTAACCTAGCCATGATGAGTTGACACATTAGGATGTGCCAATACACTTTAAGAAGTTGAAAAATTATTAAATTGGCACAAATAGGTCTTAGAGGTATTAGTGTGCCATTTTGGGTTTATAGCACACTTGGGAGATAATGGTATTAAGGCAAAATAGAATTAATTCCTAGAAATGGCAATTTGGATTTAACACTTAGGTATTTTATACCTTAGTATATTTTACTTGCCATGATTTATTTGCCTTGCCATGACATGACATCATTTTCATGTTTATCTCTAAAAATGTCATGATCATGTTTTAGACTTAGTTTTATATGCCATGTATGCTAAAATTTCATTCACATGCCATGACATCATGATTTTGGCACATGCTTAGTTATATCATAGATATGTCATAATCATATCATGCATAAAATAAAATTGATTTAAGGACCATTGGCATGACTTGAAGTCTCATGCATAAGAGAATCAAGTAGAGTTGCCTTATAATATGCATGAGACCATTAAAGAACAAAAACCCACATCTCACTAGAATATTTGACTTGAATGTGTTTTGCACATTTAGATACAAGTGAGATGTTTAGGAAAAAGGAATTAAAGGTTTCAAAAACATTTTGAAGATATTTTGAAAAACCTTGGTGAAGTCTATCTTTTGATTGCTATCACTATTGAATGGGATGATACAAAGAGGGCTTATTATTGAAGCTTTTCTTAACTTTTAAACTTTGTATCAATCTCACTATTTTGTGGGTAAAATAATTTTCCAATATTTTTCTCCCATTATGATTGTAATATGTAATATACATACAAAATTTCAAGATTTTTCAACTTATGTATATTTACTTATGAATTTCAAAAATTCATTTCTAAAAATCAAAATCAAATGTAGGTTATCACGACCGCCAGGAGGCCACTGATCGATAGAAGGAGTCGACTGATATTTGATTCAGTCGACTGATACTATTGATTTCGAGTAAACCTTGGTTGTTAGGCCCATGTTCAGCTATATTTAGGTTCCCTAACCACTCCTAACCCTAGGACATGCTTTGGAGAGCATTAGAAAGGGTGGAAATCCATTGGATATGGTTTAGGAGATTTGTTTAGGGTTTGTATCAATTTTAAGGTATGTGAGAGTTCATTGTTGAACTTTGCCTTAATTTTGATGGTTTTGTGTTCTTATTGGCTTAGGGGCTTTCCAAAGACATTGTTGGTGCAATAGTCAAGGGGGAGCAAGAATTTAGGTGGAGGTATTCATCATGGGAAGATGAATGTGTACTTTTCCTCATGGGAGGAAAATTGAGTTGCCTCTCTTTAAGTGATATGGGACTTATCACTAGAATGCATGTGTTCGTCCAAAGGAGAGATTGTAAGATCTCATTGGGATATGAGACATTTATACCCTTGGGGAGGACCTTTTTTATTTAATGTCAAAAAGGAGGAGAAGTTACCAAGTTACCAATTAGGGTTCGTTAGAATTCTCATTGGGATATGAGAATTGCCAATATGGGAGAATTGGTAGACTTGAGATGGTAGTTTCGTCAATCATCAAAAAGGGGGAGATTGTTGGTGCAATCGGCCCAGGTTGACTCGAGTTTGACTCGAGCAGTATTTTGATGATAGACAAAACTTATGACATGGGATTATCATAGGAAAGTCCAACATGGAGTTGGCATGGAAAATCCAAGCATGGGGCTTGGTGTGGAAAAGTCCAAAGCATTGCGAAGCTGTGCGCTTAGTGCATTTGGGAAGTCTTGAGGACTTGGCAAGTTCACTAGGCTCGGGGTCCTTGAGTCGATGAAGGAGGGAATTGCGAAGCCATGCGCTTGGTGCATCCGAGGGACTGCCGGACAGGGAGCGAAAGGAGTGAGGCCCAAGGGAAGCATACTTCGAGGGCAAGAGACGTGAAGGATGGCGTTGCGAAGCCATGCGCTAGGCGCATCCAAGGGACGTAGGTTGAGGGAAGAGAGCTTTGGTGGGGAACTGAAGGTAGGGGAAACTTCGCTTCCCACTTCAACATTGTCGCTTGTTCATGGCGATCCCATTGATGTCCCCGGATTAAAAAAATTTAATCCTAGACAAAAGGGATCACCCAAGCAACCGTTTCATCATCTTGCTATTCGATTGGAGTGGTTACTTGAACAAACTTGTTGTTCAAGCCACCAACCTCTATTCTAGGAATAGCCGCGAAATAGACGATGTATGGATCGCCGACTTTTGTGTTTATATCGGGGTCCAAGTTATATTAGCCACAAAACAGAATATATCGTGCATATATAATTGAAAAACAATTATAAACATGTTACATATGAAAATAGACAAGTGTTATACCTCTCGATCTTTTATCGTATGTCCTTCCTCCTTTTGGACGTCGTGTGGGCGACGATCTACCAAAAGTCGAAGCTCCTAGATCACCAATCTTCCTTCCTTGCTCGCTCCGAACAAGAGGAAGAATAAGAAACAAGGAATTTCTCCTTCTTTCAACCAACCACCAAGCTCCAAGCTTGGTGCTTGCCGCCGGCCAAGAAGGAGAAGATGAATAAGATGGAAACCGGCCAAGAGCTCGAAGGGAAGTCACTAAGCCTTGTTTCCACCGGCCTAGGAGAGGAGAAGAAGGGGTTTGGACGCCGGTAAAGGAGAGGAAAAACTGGTTTGGGCGCCGGCCACGATAGAAGAAGAAGAAGAAAAGGAAAACCTTTGCTTATTTGGTGCCGCCAACACCCCAAGCCCTAATCTCCCAAGCTTGCCGCCCCTTAACCCTAATCCTATCTCTATTCGAATTCTTCTTGGCGCCCACCCCCTCCTCTCCTTTTATAGAGTTAGGGATAAGCCTTGTTTTAATCTCCACCATTGGTTCTAGGAATTTAATCTCAACCGTCGGATCTAGAGATTTAATCTCAACCATCGGATCTAGAGATTTGATCTCTACCTTTGGATCTAGAGTTTTGTTTTCATCCATTGGATCTAGGTTTCATGAGGTTTTAATAGGCTACAATAGAGACGATGAGGAGGAGTTGGATCTTGGCCACCCAATGGATCAAGCCCACATAAATTCCGATCCATTAATGATAATCCAATCCACTAAAGGATTATCATTGATCTACCTCACCAACCCCCATAAGTAAATATGGGCTTGTTAGAATGTATACTGAAAGCCTAGCTCTTTTTGTATGAACATTTTATTTTGAAATAAGAATCACATGATCATTGTTTGCATTTTATATATTCATTATATATGTGTGCATATTGTCTAATATTTTACATTGTAGATAACATGGTGCTTGGTGTGGCACAGAAGATCATGTTATCAGTCCCTTGTAAAATATAAGTAAAGGCTCACAACCAAGATGGTTTTGGACAAACCGTTGGCATGGTTGTAGTGTAGCTTGGTATTGTTTTATCTTGAACATAGAGTTACACTAGTACACTTAGGTGTATTGAGCAGGACCGACATAGAGGTGATTCAATTTAAGTGATGAATATATAATTGAATCGGACCTCGGATATTATGTTGTACATGCTCTTAATCCCGATATAATAACGAGCACATGTACTTAGTATTTATTTCTTTGATTTACAAAAGGGTGAGATTTAGATGGATTAAATCAATATGCCTGGTAAGTTGGGAAATAATATTATTTACATGGTGTGCCGTTGATTATAGGAAGAAACCGTGTCCTATATTTTAGGTTGATGATGTCCCCTTGAGGAGCTCATAAGGTTCATCATGTAAACCTAGCTGGTTGACTTAGTCAACATGATGATAAGGTTGAGTGGTACTACTCGATGAACTAGATGTTAATTAATTGATGGTCAGTAAATCAATTAATTGACGGACATTCGATATCTTAAACACGGGGAGATAAATGTACAAATAATATATATGGAGCCCATATTAATTTATGGGGGTTGGTGAGGTAGTTCAATGATGATCCTCTAGTGGAATGGAACATCATTGATGGATCAAGTTTGTGTGGTTCCGATCCATCGGGTGGCCAAGATCCAACTCCTCCTTATGGTCCCTATCGTAGCCTAATATAATCCTTGTGAAGTCTAGATCGAAGAATGTAAAACAAAACCTATAACCAACGGTTGGGATTAAATCCCTAGATCCGATGGTTGGATGAAACCCTAGAACCAACAGTTGGAATTAAATCCCTAAGATCCGATGGTTAGGATGAAACCCTAGAATCGGTGGTTAGGATTAAATCCCTAGATCCGACGATTGGGATAAAACCCTAGATCCGACGGTTGGGATGAAACCCTAGATCCGACAGTTGGGATGAAATCCTAGATCCGACAGTTGGGATTAAACCCTAGATCCGACGGTTGGGATAAAACCCTAGATCCGACGGTGGAGATTAAATCCCTAGATCCAACGGTGGAGATTAAAGGAGGCTTAGGCCCTACTCTATATATAGATGGCTTAGGGTTGGGCGGCAAGAAAATGATTGGAGATTTTCGAATTGGAGGCTAGGGCTTTGGGCGGCTAGGGTTTGGAACAAAGTGGGCGGCAACCTCTTCTCTTCTTGTTGATTGCCGGCGCCCAACTCTTTGATTATTCCTTGGTCGGCGCCCATCCTAGAAGCCTCTTCCTTCTTCCTTAGCCGGCGGGTCTCCTCCCATTGGTGGCCGGTTATCTCCTCCTCCCTATTCTCCAAGTGGCCGGCGGCAACTCTTCTTGAAGTTGGCCGGCGCATCATCCAATAGCTCCTTGGCCGGCGGTTGCACCAAATTCCCTAATTTGGTGGCCGGTTCTAGATAGGAGAGGTATTTGTTAGTTTTTCTCTTTGTTCGCAGCAGACAAGGTAGAGGGAAACTTGATCTAGAAGGCATCTACTCGTGGAGGATCTTCGTCCACACGTCGTCCACGAGAAGGAAAGGACATACGATAGAAGATCGTAAGGTATAAAGTTATTTTAACTTTATGTACAGATCTGAGCATGTTCTTATTTGTTTTGATTATGCATGTGTGTGTACGAATATATATTGTGTAATCATGGACCCCGAAGACAAACACAAAACCAATGATCCGTGGCCGCTCTTCCGCGGCTAATCAACTAGAAGAGATGTGTGCTTGAACAACTAGTTTGTTCAAGCGACCACTCGAGTTGTTGGCACGACGACGAAATGGTGTCGCTAAGGAACCTCATCCCATCCGGGTTAATCCTTTCATTAGTGAAAATTTTAATTCGGGGACATGGGAGCCATTGAGCCTCCGAAGCGACCACCAACAATTGGTATCAGAGCCACGATTTCCGGTTTTGTGTGTTTAGGATTCGGTTATTTTTTTTATGCATTTTTCATATATTATATGTGCCGGAAAATAGTAGGATGTGCGTAGTTTAACTCTTTGGTTGCAAGCATAAGATCCGACTATTATGGCCATGTGTGTGTATGTGAATGGATGTGTGTAAAAATTTATTATTTGAATCCTCGGGGTTGACGAGGCTAGATTAGTATTTAATTTTTGTAATTAAATATGGCATTGTTTAGCCGCTCATTTTAGTTTACTTTCGATCTAGATTATTTGTACACTCCTTCGTGGAGTATAGGATCGATGGATGTAAATTAATATGATTTATCTCGGCTCAGAACTCTTGGTGACTTTGCACGGAAAAGATGGAGCGGACGAGGTGGCGACACGACGGGATGCGTATTGGAGAACAATGCCATAATAGTTGGAAAAATTCTGATTTTTCCATATTTATTGCTTATTTGTTTTATATGGATGTTGTGTTTGTTTTAAAATTCCTCAATTTCAATTTACTAACTGGGAGAGGGATATTTTAATTAATTCCCGCGGCCTCCATTACAATTTGACGTGTGATGCAACAAACTTGCGCGTTGGCTTTGAGTGCCTTCCTCCCCATCGGATGGGTTTGTTTGCGGATCACTAGGTCAAATAATGGTTATAGGAAATTATTTAGGAGCGTGTGTACTTCCCCATCGGTAAGGCACATAATCCGAAATAATTCCCTTAGTATCATGTAATGGTGCACACTTAGATGCAAATAAAAAGTATCCTCCCCATCGGAGTCACTGCTTTTATTTGTAGGGCTAAAGAGGAACCAACTATTAATTTTATTTGTCAAAAAGTAAGGTTGACAAGATAATAAAATTAATGGGTAAAACCTCCTCTTACAAATGTAGAATTCGTATACGTCCACACTATCGTGGCATGCGATATTCTCGGTGTTTTGAGGTGTTGGTTGATTTCGGGATTTTATTGTTTTGAGGAATCAATAATATTTGAAATCTAATATTTTGATCATTGTGATTCTTAGGTTTTTCAAATGGCTTTCAACCCACTTGCTGTGATTTTAAAAGAAAACAAACTTACTGGTCCAAACTACATTGATTGGAAAAGAAACCTGGATATTGTCTTAACTGCGGAGGAGTACAAATTTGTACTCTTCGAGGTCTGTCCTCCTAAGCCCACCGATGACTCTGATGAAAAGGAGAAAGAACGTTATAAGAAATGGGTTAAGAGAGATGAGATGGCGCGGTGTTACATTTTGGCATCAATGTCAATTGTACTGCAACATCAGTATCAGGCCATAGCCACTGCTTATGACATGATGTTCAATCTCAAGGAACTTTTTGGACATCAGAGTAGGGCGGCTAGGCAGGAGGCAATGAGAAACTTGATGACGACCACCATGATCGAGGGAACACCCGTGAGGGATCATGTTCTCAAGATGATGGCTCATCTTAATGAGATGGAAGTCCTCGGAGCTGAGATCGATGGGGAAACCCAGGTCGATATCATTCTCCAGTCTCTTCCTAGGAGTTTTGAGCAGTTCCGCTTCAACTACAACATGAACAAAAGGTTGTATTCGTTGGCGAGCTTCCGATGTAACTCCGCAGAGGGGCTTTTCGCCGAGTTCTCAAGCCATGGTCGCTCTGAAGGTTTCTTCCTCTAAACCAAAAGGTAAGAAGAAGAAGAAGCAAGGTGCAGCGAAGAAAGTGGCAGTAGGACCTCAGGCAGGAGTGAAGAAGCCGAAAGGCAAGTGCTTCACTTGCAAGCAGACTGGACATTGGAAGGCGGACTATCAAGTCTCGAAAATAAATAAATAAATAAAATATCTATATATATATATATATATATAACAATAACAGAAATAAACGGGTATGTATAGTCCTGATCAAGTCCAATTCAAACGGAGTTCATATGATCGCATTACGGGAAAGATTTGGGCTCAAGGGGTGTTTGGATTAATTGAGGTTAGACTTAGGTTAAATTGGGGCTAGCTTGGACTTAACTCGAGTTGGCTTAACCCTAAAGAAACAACGCTTATAAGCCACACCGATCCCATTCTTTCCTCTACTCAAGGCACATCCTTCGGCCGCCGCCACTCTGATAAGCGCCGATGATTTCTTCCGCAAGATCATCACAAAGCTACCAATGTTACCCAATCATCCTCCCTACTGTACGGTAAGTAAATCTGGAAAATGAAGGGCGATGGAGGGATGAAGAGCGGTTTTAAGGGGTTTAATTGGTGGTGTTTGTTTGCGTGAGATTGGGGTTTTCGATCGGATTTCGGGAGAAGGCAGTTTGTTTTAGGCATTTAAACGGTGTAATCGAGCTCGGATTTTGTAAGTTCGTGGGGTGACGCTGACGCTCGGGATAAATCAAGGGTGTGGTCAGGGTTGTAGATCGATTCTAGAGGGCTGATCACATGGTGTTTGAATAGGGGATTTTAGGTTTTGTTTGAGCTTGAGATGGGGGGGTTGCGATCGGATGTTTATGCTGGATGCGTGGGTTGTCGCTGGGAGTTTGCAGGAGGGACCGCTTAGTGTGATTAGGAATTTCGGGTGGGTTTAGGGACAGAGGGGACGGTGAGAACCTAGATGAAGGTTGCCATCGGGTTGATTGGGTTCCGCACGCATGGGTTCTGCGGTGGTGAATGGCGTATGGGATTGGACGATTCGGTTGGATCTTTTGCAGAGCTAGGAAGAGGGTGTAGTCCGGTTGCAGCTGTGATATAGGTCAACTCGAGTTAAGGGACACGGAGGGGCTGATTTAGGGTTCCTGGAAATTCTCTTAGCTTTACCGAGGGATATAACGGTGAAATCGTTTTAGGTAGGAGCTAATTGTTAGTATAAAATGATGGAGCCATGGAAAGTTGGGATTTCTGGATTATAGGTGAGACTTCAATGTTAGTAGAGTATATGTTCTTATTCCTCTACATGCTTAGTTAACGGTTAAGATTTTTCTTTATGTTGTAGATGCTATGTATAGATATTTATGATCATCCATGATGTGCCATGTTATGATTTTAGTTTATTGTTCATCAAATCTTTCAAATGCCTATCTGCTATGTGAATCAGTTATAACTAACATCTACCTGTGTATGAGGTTAGATGCTATAAGTAAATGGGTGTCATTACCATCTATCTGTGTATGGGTGTAGATGCTATTTGTAAATGTGTGTAATTACCATCTGCCTGTGTATGAGGTTAGATGTTATGTATAGATATTTATGATCATCCATGATGTGCCATGTTATCATTTTAGTTTATTGTTCATCAAATCTTTCAAATGCCTATTTGCTATGTGAATCAGTTATAACTAACATCTACCTGTGTATGGGGTTAGATGTTATAAGTAAATGGGTGTCATTACCATCTATCTGTATATGAGTGTAGATGCTATATGTAAATGTGTGTAATTACCATCTACCTGTGTATGAGGTTAGATGCTATATATACATATAAATATATATATATATGTATGATTATCCATCTGTACCTAAAGTAGACGCTACTTCATAATGTTTTGTGATATCATCCATCTACATTCGAGTTAAATGCTAGCTTGAAATGTTCAATCAGATATGAAGTGACAGATATGATTGACTATGACAAGAAATGACAGACTTTCTTTATCTAGCTAATTGTATGTACATGAGTATTAGTGGTGCCTGGACGGGTTGGGCTTCCCAGGATGAGCTCTGGGAAGGGCCCACCCAAATTGACAGATTGACTGATGACTGATGACTGATTCACTTAGTTCTTTCTAGAGGTACCTCAGGATTGCACAAGAAAATAAGGTTTTTGACTGGCTCCGCATTTAAAAATGCAATAAATGTGATGTACCACGAAGACTTATGTTATCTACAGTTAGTATGATAGAAAAGCATGAATGGGGTTACTGCTTGTTATATTTACATGTCCCCTTTTGTTTAAGAATTGGTTGCGCTACCATGGTGTAATATTTGCATGACTTATTATGAGTTATTAATACTAGGCTGGAGTTGCATGCTAGATATATATATATATAACTTTACGATTTATGTTTGATTTCTTTTTCCCTCTCTACGTCGTGTATTTACCCTTGATTTACTTATCGGGTGTGGAACTCATGATGTCACTAAATATTTACAGTGTAGAGAATTGAGTTCTCAAGCGAGTTGGGAGACGCGGGGTGATGTAACCGAGAGATGATGATGAGCGCCACAATCGTCCGGGACGTTAACGATTGCTGGACTGTCTGAGTGAGTAGGGTGGAAAGGGATGATATACTTCAGTGAGGTGCTGAGTGTAAAGGCTGTATTTGAGACTCTTACTTGAAATTGAATAAAATAAAGAGGATTTTCAATCATGTGTATGTGGTTTATGCTATTATGAGCGGATGGACTAAGAGTCCATATTTAGGTATCAGGTTGGGTCCTTTCAGTTGGTATCAGAGCACGATCCCAAAGGACAGTGTTGGCATGCCATCTCATCAAGGACTCGGATACATTCATCCCCGCGGTTGTAGGTTTTATACTTACTTTTCAAGTAGTAATTTTAATGTAATCATGTTTGAGGTAGTAGTCGGTCTCGGCGAGCTTGCCGCAATCATGCAAGAACAGTCGGATTCAGTGGAGAACAGATCCGGAAATTGAGAGCCAGGGAGCAAGGAAATGCGCACAGTGGGCCTACAGCCAGTGTGAATCCGGTGTACAAGCAGTTCAAGGATCTTGGTCCGACGGAGTTTAAGGGAAGTACAGATCCTATCGCTGCAGAAGGATGGATTCGATCATTGGAGACGATATACGATTTCATGCAGCTTATGGATGCCGACAAGGTGAGATGCGCCATATTCATGTTGCGCGGCGATGCTCGGATATGGTGGGAGGGGGCACGCGCAGCAGTGAACCTAGCTACAGTTACTTGGGCTGAATTTAAAGAGGTATTCTATGGTAAATATTTCACTGCTGACACCAGAACTCGAATGGCTAGGGAATTCTTAGAGCTTCGCCAAGGGGACCGGACAGTGGCTGAGTATGTTAGAGAATTCGAGAAGGGGCGGTATTTTGTACCTATGATTGCAAGTCAACCAGTAGAGGAGCTGAAACATTTTACTGAGGGACTGAGGGCAGCGATTCGACATGATGTCAGAGTGAGCCGAGTTACCACCTTCAGGGAGGCTGTGGATCAGGCTCTGATGTCAGAGAGGGACAGGAATGACATGATAAGGGAGGTACAGAACAAGAGACCGAGTTACCAGGGAAGGGAACCTCAGGCATCGAGTCAGAAGAAGTTTGCGCCTGAGCCAGGCAAGCAACATACCACAGACGCAGCCTACGACAATAATTCCCAGTGAACCCGACGATGACCATACTGTTTCTAAGGGAGAAAGAAAAATTCAGTGTCCCAAGTGTGAGAAGGCTCATGCAGGTCAATGCTTAGTGGGTACAGACGTGTGCTACAAGTGTAAGAAGTCGGGGCATTTTGCTATGAACTGCCCGCAACTCACAGAGCCAACCAGAGGAAGGGTGTATGCCATGACACAGGAGCAGGTGGATCCAGATTCGACCATTATCACAGGTAGAATTTCTATTGTCAATCTACCCGCTCATGCCTTAATTGATTCTGGAGCTACACACTCTTTCATATCCGTGGCTTATGTTGCAAGACTGGAAATTTCATGTGATTGGATGGCTACCGGCTATCGCGTGTCCTTGCCTTCTGGGGAGGAACTGCCCAGTAATAGAATAGTGAGGAACTGTCCGATGAAGATGCAGAACTCTACAGTGTACGCCGACCTTATTGTGTTGGAAATGGTGGACTTCGATGTGATTCTAGGTATGGATTGGCTGACCCGGTACGAGGCAATTATTGATCAGAGACAAAGGACGTTAAACTAAAACTACAAAATGATGAATTTTTCATCTTCAATGCAACCTCCACTGGTCTTCCTCATATTGTGTCCGCATGTAAAGCCTAAAATGTTGAGTTAGGGGTGTAACGGATTTCTAGTCAACATAATGAGTAGTGCAGAGGCCCATAGACCAAATCTGGAGGAAGTAGAGGTAGTTCAAATTTTCCCGAGGTGTTTCCGGAGGACATTGCAGGTTTACCCCCTGTTAGGGAAGTCGAGTTTGGGATAGAACTACTATCGAATCCACCCCGTGTCTAAAGCACCGCAGCGCTCGCACCCATCGAAATGAAGGAACCAAGGAGCAACTACAAGAACTATTGGATAAGGGTTTCATCCGACCCGTGTGTCACCATGGGGAGTGCCTGTGTTGTTCGTCCGAAGAAGGACGGTCGATGCGCGGCATTGACTACCGAGAGTTGAACCGGTTACCGTAAGAATAAGTACCGCTGCCTAGAATCGATGATCCGCTTGATCAACTACAGGGAGCAACCGTATTCTCAAAGATTGATTTGAGGTCGGGGTACCATCAACTGCGGGTTAAAGGAGAAGATGTTCATAAAACTACGTTCAGAACTCGATATGGCCATTACGAGTTTCTAGTTATGCCGTTTGGGCTTACTAATGCCCCGCACCTTTATGGATTTGATGAATTGGATCTTCCACCATACTTGGATGGGCTTTGTGATTGTCTTTATTGATGATATATCGATTTACTCCCAAGTCGGAAGAACACCAACAACATCCGACAATCGTGCCGCAGACTTTAAGGATAAGCTTATACGCTAAGTTCAAAGAAATGCGATTTTTGGTTGAGGCGTATATCATTCCTAGGCACATAGTCTCGAGAAGGGAATAGAGGTGGATCCAACAAAGTGGAGGCAATCCAGAGTTGGGCTACCCAAGAAATGTTACTAAATTCGAGTTTCTTGGGACTAGATGGGTACTATCGCAGATTCATTAAAAAAATTTCACGCATTGCGCTACCCCTGACTTCGCTGACCAAAAAGGGTGAGGTATGAATGGACTGCTCGGTGTGAGAGGAGTTTTATGGAGTTAAAGGAAAGGTTGACGATGGCACCGGCGGCTTGCGTTCCGCATAATTGGGCCAGGGTGTACATCGATGCCTCCAACACCGGGCTAGGGGCTGTGCTGATGCAGAATGGGAGGGTCATCGCCTATGCATCCCGCCAGCTGAAGGTGCATGAGCAGAATTATCCTACACAGGATATGGACTTGGCAGCCGTTATATTTGCTTTGAAGATTTGGCGACACTATCGTTACGGAGAACGCCTGTGAGATCTACACCGATCATAAAAGTCAAATATCTCTTTTCTCGTAAGGAATTGAATATGCGGCAGAGACGATGGTTGGAGTTGGTAAAGGATTATGATTGCAATATTAACTATCACCCGTAAGGCAAATGTGGTGGATGCGACCGAAGTCGCAAGTTGGCGACGCTGTCACAGTTGACTACCCAACAAAGGTTGATATCGGAATTCCAACAGCTGCGAGTGGAAGTGATAGCACCAGGTGAGCAGGCTAGATTGGCGGCACTGATGGTTAAATCGGATTTACGGAATCAAATTCGGACAGAACAAGCATCGGATCAACAGTTAATGGAATGGAAACGCAGAGATGAAGCAAAGGGTGGCACCATCTACTCAAAGGGTTGATGGATTGTGAGATACAAGGGCCGCATATGGGTGCCTAAAGAAGGATCTCGAGAGAATCTCATGATGGAAGCCACACTACTCCGCACTTTGCTCACCCCAAAGACGAAGATGTATAAAGATATGCATATTATATTGGTGGCCGGGCATGAAGAGAGACATAATCAAGATGGTTCATGTCACTGGTGAAAGCCGAGCACCAAAGGCCCGGATTGCTTGAACCGCCTCGATACCTCGGAAGTGGGAAAATGTTGCCATGGATTTCGTGGTAGGATTACCGATCTCACTAAGGGATCAAATGCAAGTGTGGGTCATTGTGGATCGATTGACGGTCAAGACACTTCCCGCTAAGTGAAAACCACTTTCACTATGGTACAATACGCAGAGTGTATATACGGAAATAGTAAGGTTACATGGAATTCGGATCGACAGGTCGATAGAGATCCAAAATTTACATCGGATTCGAAGAGCTTGCACCGGGGATTGGGTACGAAACTTACTTTCAGTACTGCTTTCCATCCCCAGACAGACGGTCAATCTGAGCGAGTAATTCAGATTTTAGAAGATATGCTACGGGCTTGCATTATAGATTTTAAAGGGGGTTGGGAGTCTAAATTGCCCTTGGTGGAGTTCACCTATAATAATAGTTATCAAGCCACCATCGGTATGGCTCCCTATGCAGCGCTATATGGAAGAAGGTGTAGAACTCCATTGCATTGGGAAGAGGTAGGAGACAGGGCAGGTCTGGGTCCGGAGATGGTGGCACAAACTGTGGAATTGGTGGCAAAGATTCGAGATGTAATCGCATCACGGCTCAAAGTCGCCAAAAGAGTTACGCAGATTGTCGAAGGAGGGACTTGGAGTTCACAGTGGGAGACCATGTATTTCTCAAAGTGTCACCTATGAAGGGGGTACTGAGGTTTGGCAGGAAGGGCAAACTCAGTCCGAGGTATATTGGGCCTTTTGAGATTCTAGACCGGATTGGGACCAGGGCATACCGAGTTGCACTACCACCAAATCTGGCAGGAGTTCATAATGTGTTCCATGTATCCATGCTCAGGAGGTACCTATCCAACCCTGCACATGTAATTGGGCATGAGGCCATACAATGGACACCAGACCTATCTTATGAGGCAATACCAGAACAGATACTGGATCATCAAGTGCGGAAGCTGAGAAATAAGGAAATCAGAATGGTGAAAGTTTTATGGCGAAATCAGCAAAAGGAGGAAGCTACCTGGGAGACCGAGCAGGACATGCGTGACCGTTACCCCGAATTATTTGGTAAGTCGAATGTCGAGGACGAAATTCTTCTAAGGGGAGGAGAGTTGTCAAGTCTCGAAAAAAAAAAAAATAAATAAATAAATAAAATATCTATATATATATATATATATAACAATAACAGAAATAAACGGGTAGGTATAGTCGGACTGGGAAGTCTGAATTCAAACGGAGTTCATATGATCGTTACGGGGAAAGATTTGGGCTTGAAGGGGTGTTTGGATTAATTGAGGTTAGACTTAGGTTAAATTGGGGCTAGCTTGGACTTAACTCGAGTTGGCTTAACCCTAAAGAAACAGCGTTTATAAGCCACACGGCCGATCCCATTCTTTCCCTCTGCTTCCGCGCGCTACATCCTTCGTCGCCCTCGCCTCCAGCTCCCGGATAAGCGTTTCTCGGCGATTTCTTCCGCCGAAGATCATCACAAAGCTGCCGGCGGCCACCCGATCGTCTTCCCTCGGCTGTGCGGTAAGTAAATCTCTGGAAAATGAAGGGCGATGGAGGGATGAAGAGAGGTTTTAAGGGGTTTAATCGGTGGTGTTTGTTTGCGCGTGAGATTGGGGTTTTCGATCGGATTTCGGGGTGAAGGCAGCTTGTTTTAGGCATTTAAATGGGTGTAACTGAGCTCGGGATTTTGTGAAGTTCGTGGGGTGACGTTTTCAGGGATAAATCGACGGGTGTGGTCAGGGCTGTAGATCGATTCTAGAGGGCTGATCACATGGTGTTTGAATAGGGGATTTTAGGTTTTGTTTGAGCTTGAGATGGGGGGGTTGTGATCGGATGTTTATGCTGGATGCGTGGGTTGTCGCTGGGAGTTTACAGGGAGGGACTGCTTAGTGTGATTAGGAATTTCCAGGTGGGTTTAGGGACAGAGGGGACGGTAGAACCTGGATGAAGGTTGCCATCGGGTTGGATTGGGTTCCGCACGATGGGTTCTGCTGGTGAATGGCGTATGGGATCGACGATCTGGTTGGATCTTTTGCAGAGCTAGGAAGAGGGTGTAGTCCGTTGTTGATATAGGTCAACTCTAGTTAAGGGACTCGGAGGGGCTGATTTAGGGTTCCTGGAAATTCTCTTAGCTTTACCGAGGGATATAACGGTGAAATCGTTTTAGGTAGGAGCTAATTGTTAGTATAAAATGATGGAGCCATGGAAAGTTGGGATTTCTGGATTATAGATGAGACTTCAATGTTAGTAGAGTAATTCTGTTATGTTCTTATTCCCTCTACATGCTTAGTTAACGGTTCGGAAGATTTTTCTTTATGTTGTAGAAGCTATGTATAGATATTTATGATCATCCATGATGTGCCATGTTATCATTTTAGTTTATTGTTCATCAAATCTTTCAAATGCCTATCTACTATGTGAATCAGTTATAACTAACATCTACCTGTGTATGAGGTTAGATGCTATAAGTAAATGGGTGTCATTACCATCTATCTGTGTATGAGTGTAGATGCTATATGTAAATGTGTGTAATTACCATCTGCCTGTGTATGAGGTTAGATGCTATGTATAGATATTTATGATCATCCATGATGTGCCATGTTATCATTTTAGTTTATTGTTCATCAAATCTTTCAAATGCCTATTTGCTATGTGAATCAGTTATAACTAACATCTACCTGTGTATGGGGTTAGATGCTATAAGTAAATGGGTGTCATTACCATCTATCTGTATATGAGTGTAGATGCTATATGTAAATGTGTGTAATTACCATCTACCTGTGTATGAGGTTAGATGCTATATATACATATAAATATATATATATATATATATGTATGATTATCCATCTGTACCTAAAGTAGACGCTACTTCATAATGTTTTGTGATATCATCCAACTACATTCTGAGTTAAATGCTAGCTTGAAATGTTCAACTGTATATGAAGTGACAGATATGATTGACTATGACAAGAAATGACCGACTTTCTTTATCTAGCTAATTGTATGTACATGAGTATTAGTGGTGCCTGGACGGGTTGGGCTTCCCAGGATGAGCTCTGGGAAGGGCCCACCCAAATTATGATTGATCGATGATGGTGATGGTGATTCCCTTAGTTCTTTCTAGAGGTACCTCAGGATTGCACAAGAAAATAAGGTTTTTGACTGGATACGCATTTAAAAATGCAATAAATGTGAGGTACCACGAAGACTTATGTTATCTACAGTTAGTATGATAGAAAAGCATGAATGGGGTTACTGCTTGTTATATTTTCATGTCCCCTTTTGTTTAAGAATTGGTTGCGCTACCATGGTGTAATATTTGCATGACTTATTATGAGTTATTAATACTAGGCTGGAGTTGCATGCTAGATATATATATATATAACTTTACGATTTATGTTTGATTTCTTTTTCCCTCTCTACGTCGTGTATTTACCCTTGATTTACTTACTGGGCTGTGAACTCATGATGTCACTAAATATTTACAGGTAGAGAATTGAGTTCTCAAGCAGAGTTGGGAGACGCTGGGGTGATGTAACTGAGGAGATGATGATGAGCAGGCCACACACTGTCCGGGACGTTAACGATTGCTGGACTGTCTGAGTGAGTAGGGTGGAAAGGGATGATATACTTCAGTGAGGTGCTGAGTGTAAAGGTTGTATTTGAGACTCTTACTTGAAATTTAATAAAATAAAGAGGATTTTCAATCATGTGTATGTGGTTTATGCTATTATGAGCGGATGGACTAAGAGTCCATATTTAGGTATCAGGTTGGGTCCTTTCACGGACTGTCCTCGCCGAAAGAACAAAGGTATATCTTCTTGTTTAGTTGTTGAAACATGTTTAGCGGTGTTATCTACTAGTACCTGGTGTGTAGATACAGGAGTCACTGATCATGTCTGCAATACTATGTAGGGGTTCCAGGAAACCCGACGACTAGCTGAGGGAGAGATTATCGTCTTCATGGGCAATGCTTCAAAGGTGGCGGCTATTGCAGTGGGAGACGTTTATTTATCTTTTGATAGGAATAAATTTTTGGTTTTGAGAAATTGTCTTTATGTACCTACTTTTAGAAAGAATTTAATTTCAGTTTCTAAATTATTTTTGGACGGATATTCTGTTTCTTTTAATGATAAGATGGTTATAAAAAGGAATAGAGAGATTATCTGTTCTGGTACATTGGTTGGCAATTTATATACTCTTGAACCAAAAACTCCCACGATGCAAATAGAGATAAATATCTCATCTTCTAAATCTAATAAGAGAAAAGAACCTTCGCAAATGAACCAAACATATCTTTGGCATCTAAGGCTTGGTTATATTAACCTAAGTAGAATTCAAAGGTTGATAGCTGATGGACCTTTGGGTTCATTAGTGGTGGAGGATCTCCCAACCTGCGAATCTTGCTTGGAAGGTAAAATGACCAAGAGGCCTTTTAAGGCCAAGGGGTACAGAGCCAAAGATGTGTTAGAATTGGTTCATTCTGATTTGTGCGGTCCTATGTCTATCCAGGCAAGAGGTGGTTTTGAATACTTCGTCTCTTTTATAGATGATTATTCAAGGTATGGATACATTTACTTGATGCGTCGCAAGTCTGAATGCTTTGACAAGTTCAAAGAATTCAAGGCTGATGTGGAGAACCGTCAAGGTAAAAGTATCAAGACACTACGATCTGATCGTGGTGGCGAATACCTCTTGGGAGAGTTTAGGAGTTACTTATCAGAGGCTGGGATTCAATCCCAATTGTCCGCACCTGGCACACCCCAGCAGAATGGTGTGGCGGAGCGAAGGAAGAGGACTCTTATGGAGATGGTCATATCTATGATGAGTTATTCTGAGTTACCTGATTTGTTCTGGGGGTTTTCTCTGGAAACAGCAGCACACATTCTGAACTTGTTCCATCTAAGTCTGTACCCTCTACTCCCACAGAGTTGTGGACTGGGCGAAAGCCTAGTCTAAGACATATTCGGTTTTGGGGTAGTCCAGCACATGTGCTGAAGGGAGATGCTGGTAAGTTGGAATCTCGTACAGAAGTGCGCTTGTTTGTTGGCTACCCTAAGGGAACGAAGGGTGGTTTATTCTATAGTCCTAGAGATCAGAAGGTGATCGTGAGTATGAATGCCAGATTTCTAGAGGAGGACTATGTGATGAACCACAAGCCCACGAGTAGGATTGTTCTTGAGGAGTTGACAGGGGAAGTCCCGACTTCAGTACCATCAGTACAAGAGGAGACACCACAAGTCACTGCACCGCGTGTCACAGAGCATACACAGGAGGCACCTCGTCGTAGTGGGAGGGTTGTTAGACAACCCGACAGATTCATGTTTTTGGGAGAGTCTTCGGACTTAGTCCCTGGTGAACATGAACCTGATCCCTGGACATATGACGAGGCACTCCAAGATAGAGATGCGGTTTCTTGGCAAAGTGCGATGAATTCAGAGATAGAATCTATGGATTCTAATAAGGTATGGGAGCTAGTAGAACCACCCGATGGTGTAAAATCCATTGGATGCAAGTGGATCTACAAGAGAAAGAGAGGAGTAGACGGGAAGGATGAGACCTTCAAAGCTAGGCTTGTTGCGAAAGGATATACTCAGAAAGGGGGCATCGATTATGAGGAGACCTTTTCGCCGGTAGCTATGCTTAAGTCTATCCGGATTCTCTTATCTATAGCTGCTCATATGGATTATGAGATTTGGCAGATGGATGTCAAGATAGCTTTCCTTAACGGAAGTCTTGAGGAGAACATCTATATGCGGCAACCAGAGGGATTCGTTGCTAAAGGCAAAGAGCATCTTGTATGTAAGCTTAATCGGTCCATTTATGGATTGAAGCAAGCTTCTAGATCTTGGAACATCCGCTTTGATGATGTTATCCAGTCATATGGATTTATTTAAAGTCCGGATGAGCCTTGTTTATACAAGAGATGTGACAGAAACGTAGTGGTGTTTCTTGTACTATACGTAGATGACATTTTGTTGGTTGGCAACAATATCAAAGTGTTATCAGACATAAGGGTATGGTTGTCCAAATAGTTTGACATGAAGGACTTGGGAGAAGTGGGACACATCCTTGGGATCAAAGTTATAAGGGATCGCAAGAAAAGGATGTTGTGCTTGTCTCAAGCTTCATACATTGACACTATCCTTGCTCGTTTCAGCATGCAGAACTCCAAGAAAGGTTTTCTACCTTTTAGGAATGGAGTTCCTTTATCTAAAGAGATGTGTCCCAAAATGTCAAAGGAGATAGAGGACATGAAGGCGGTTCCTTATGCTTCGGCAGTAGGAAGCCTTATATATACTATGCTGTGTACGAGACCGGATATCTGTTTTGCCATGGGCATGGTTAGCATATATCAGAGTAATCCTGGACAGGGACATTGGACTGCGGTAAAGCATATATTGAAGTACCTGAGAAGGACTAGGGATTATATGCTGGATTACCGGGCAGATCAATTAGTCCCTGTGGGTTACACGGATTCGGATTTCCAATCATATATGGACAAGAGTAAGTCTACCTCGGGGTTTGTGTTTACTTTTGGAGGTGGATCCATAGTATGGAGGAGTGTCAAGCAGAAATGCTTGGCGGACTCCACCATGGAAGCTGAGTATGTGGCAGCTTCTGAGGCAACCAAGGAAGCGGTATGGCTCAGGAACTTCTTGATGGACTTGGATGTGATTCCTGGTTTGCCCAGAACTATCACAATTTATTGTGATAACAGTGGTGCAGTTGCAAACACCAAGGAACCACGAGCCCACAAGACATGTAAACACATAGAGCGCAAGTACCACCTTATACGAGAGATCGTAAAGCGAGGAGAAGTTGCTATCGCCAAGATTGCATCAGAGGATAACCTGGCGGATCCATTCACTAAGGCCCTTCCAGTGAAAGCGTTTGATAGGCATGTGAAGGACATGAGGATCAGATGTATGGCACTGAGATGACAGCTTAGTCTTTTAGTATAAGTGGGAGATTTTTAGAATGTATACTGAAAGCCTAGCTCTTTTTGTATGAACATTTTATTTTGAAATAAGAATCACATGATCATTGTTTGCATTTTATATATTCATTATATATGTGTGCATATTGTCTAATATTTTACATTGTAGATAACATGGTGCTTGGTGTGGCACAGAAGATCATGTTATCAGTCCCTTGTAAAATATAAGTAAAGGCTCACAACCAAGATGGTTTTGGACAAACCATTGGCATGGTTGTAGTGTAGCTTGGTATTGTTTTATCTTGAACATAGAGTTACACTAGTACACTTAGGTGTATTGAGCAGGACCGACATAGAGGTGATTCAATTTAAGTGCTGAATATATAATTGAATCGGACCTCAGATATTATGTTGTACATGCTCTTAATCCCGATATAATAACGGACACATGTACTTAGTATTTATTTCTTTGATTTACCAAAGGGTGAGATTTAGATGGATTAAATCAATATGCCCGGTAAGTTGGGAAATAATATTATTTACATGGTGTGCCGTTGATTATAGGAGGAAACCGTGTCCTATATATTAGGTTGATGATGTCCCCTTGAGAAGCTCATAAGGTTCATCATGTAAACACAGCTGGTTGACTTAGTCAACATGATGATAAGGTTAAGTGGTACTACTCGAGGAACTAGATGTTAATTAATTGATGGTCAGTAAATCAATTAATTGACGGACATTCGATATCTTAAACACGGGGAGATAAATGTACAAATAATATATATGGAGCCCATATTAATTTATGGGGGTTGGTGAGGTAGTTCAATGATGATCCTCTAGTGGAATGGAACATCATTGATGGATCAAGTTTGTGTGGTTCCGATCCATCGGGTGGCCAAGATCCAACTCCTCCTTATGGTCCCTATCGTAGCCTAATATAATCCTTGTGAAGTCTAGATCGAAGAATGTAAAACAAAACCTAGAACCAACGGTTGGGATTAAATCCCTAGATCCGATGGTTGGATGAAACCCTAGAACCAACGATTGGGATTAAATCCCTAAGATCCGATGGTTAGGATGAAACCCTAGAATCGGCGGTTAGGATTAAATCCCTAGATCCGACGGTTGGGATAAAACCCTAGATCCGATGGTTGGGATGAAACCCTAGATCCGACGGTTGGGATGAAGCCCTAGATCCGACGGTTGGGATGAAATCCTAGATCCGACGGTTGGGATTAAACCCTAGATCCGACGGTTGGGATAAAACCCTAGATCCGACGGTGGAGATTAAATCCCTAGATCCGACGGTGGAGATTAAAGGAGGCTTAGGCCCTACTCTATATATAGATGGCTTAGGGTTGGGCGGCAAGAAAATGATTGGAGATTTTGGAATTGGAGGCTAGGGCATTGGGCGGCTAGGGTTTGGAACAAATTGGCGGCAACCTCTTCTCTTCTTGTTGATTGCCGGCGCCCAACTCTTTGATTATTCCTTGGCCGGTGCCCATCCTAGAAGCCTCTTCCTTCTTCCTTAGCCGGCGGGTCTCCTCCCATTGGTGGCCGGTTATCTCCTCCTCCCTATTCTCCAAGTGGCCGGCGGCAACTCTTCTTGAAGTTGGCCGGCGCATCATCCAATAGCTCCTTGGCCGGCGGTTGCACCAAATTCCCTAATTTGGTGGCCGGTTCTAGATAGGAGAGGTATTTGTTAGTTTTTCTCTTTGTTCGCAGCGGACAAGGTAGAGGGAAACTTGATCTAGAAGGCTTCTACTCGTGGAGGATCTTCATCCACACGTCGTCCACGAGAAGGAAAGGACATACGATAGAAAATCGTAAGGTATAAAGTTATTTTAACTTTATGTACAGATCTGAGCATGTTCTTATTTGTTTTGATTATGCATGTGTGTGTATGAATATATATTGTGTAATCATGGACCCCTAAGACAAACACAAAAATCGGCGATCCGTCCGTCGTCTCTTGCGCGGCTAATCAACTAGAAGAGATGTGTTGCTTGAACAACTAGTTTGTTCAAGCGACCACTCGAGTTGTTAGCACGACGACGAAATGGTGTCGCTAAGGAACCTCATCCCATCCGGGTTAATCCTTTCATTAGTGAAAATTTTAATCCGGGGACATGGGAGCCAATGAGCCTCCGAAGCGACCACCAACAGGGCTCCATATATTATTTGTACATTTTTCTCCCCGTGTTTAAGATCTCGAATGTCCGTCGATTAATTAATTTACTGACCATTAATTAATCCACATCTAACTCCATGAGTAGTACCACTCATCCTTGTCATCATGCCGGACCAAGTCCACCTGCAGGGTTTACATGATGAACCTTATGAGCTCCTCAAGGGGACATCATCATCCTAATATATATGACACGGTTTCCTCCTGTAATCAATGACATACCATATAAATAATATCATTTCCCAACTTACCGAGCCTATCGATTTAATCTATAAATCTCGCTCATTGGTAAATCAAAGAAATGAATACTAAGTATATGTGCCCATTATTATATCGAGATTAAGAGCATGTACAATATAATATCTGAGGTCCGATTCGATTATCTAGTTAGTAATAAATCGAATCACCTCTAAGTCGGTCCTGCTCAATACACACAAAGTGTACTAGTGTGATTCTATGGTCAAGACAAACCAATACCAAATCACACTACAACCATACCAATGGTTTGTCCAAAGTCATCTCGGTTGTGAGCCTTTACTTATACTTTACAAGGAGCCGTTAACATGATCTCCCGTGTGACACCACACATCATGTTATCTACAATGTAATATATTAGACAATATGTATAACCATAAATATGCAAACAATGATCATGTGATTCTTATTTCAAAATAAAGATGTTCATACAAAAGATAGACTTTTTAGTATACATCCTAACAATCTCTTACTTATACTAAAAGACTATGTTGTCCTCAAACTGCCATACATCTGATCTCCATTCCCTCTCACATGTCTATCAAAAGCTCTCGCCGAAAGGGCCATAGTGAAAGGATCTGCCAGGTTATCCTCCGATGCAATCTTGGCCACAACAACTTCTCCTCTCTTTACGATTTCTCGTATCAGGTGGTACTTGCGCTCTATGTGCTTACTTGCCATATGGGCTTGTGGTTCCTTCGAGTTTGCAACTGCGCCACTATTATCACAATAAATATTGATAGTTATGGGCAAACCAAGAATCAAATCCAAGTCCATTAAGAAGTTCCTGAGCCACACAGCTTCTTTGGCCCCTTAGAGGCTACCACATACTCAGCTTCCATGGTGGAGTCCGCCATGCATTTCTGCTTGACACTCCTCCATACAATGGCTCCACCTTCCAAAGTAAACAGAAAACCTAAGGTAGACTTACTGTTATCCCTATCTGATTGGATGTCAGAATCCGTGTAACCCACAGGGAGTAATTGGTCTGCCTGGTAAACTAGTATATAATCCCTAGTCCTTCTCAGGTACTTCAATATATTCTTTATAGCAGTACAATGTCCCTGTCCTAGATTACTCTGATATCTGTTGTGAAGGTAATTGCCGAGAAGCTCATTGGCTCCCATGTCCCCGGATTAAAGTTTTCACTAATGAAAACTAATCCGGATGGGATGAGTTTCCTAAGCACAACCAATTCATCGTCGTGCTAACGACTCGAGCGATCGCTTGAACAAACTAGTTATTCAAGCAACAAACTCTCCTAGTCGGTTAGCCGCGGAAGAGACGACGGACGCATCGTCGGTTTTTGTGTTTATCTTCGGGGTCCATGATTATACAAATACATGCAAATGTAAACTAGTATAATCAACATATACTAACATAAAGAACATAAGCTAGCATATCAAATAAGAATAGATAATGCAAAGATCATAAATAAAAGTTATAAAACTTTTATACCTCTTGATCTTCTATCGTATGTCCTAACCTCCTTGTAGACTTCGTGTAGGTGAAGATCCTCCACAAGTTGAAGCTTCTTAGATCACCAATCTTCCTTTCCTTGTTCACTAGGAACAAAGGAAGATCCTAAAACAAAACTCATCTTCCTTTCTAGAACCGGCCACCAAGTCATTAAACTCCATGTTGCCGCCGGCCAAGGAAGATATAATGGAGTATGAAAACCAACCAAAAGAGAAACACCAAGGGTATGGGCGCCGACCAACACTTGGAGAAGAATAAAGAAAACACCCCTTCTCGTTGTTGCCGCCCAAACCCTAAACTAGGCTCTCCTTAATTTCCGGCTAAGGATGAAGGGAAGTAGAATAGCTTGAGCTTTGGCCAAGGTAGAGGGAAGAAGGAAGAGGGGCCGGCCATCAAAGGAAAATGAAGAAGAATCTCCCTCTCCTTGTTGCCGCCCAACACCAACAACCAAACCCTAACCCTAGCCCCCACTCCTATTCCTATCCCTTCTAGAATTTGTTGCCGCCCATGGGAAGCAACCCTCATCTCATCCACCACAAGCCATTGATCAAGGGGAGAAGCTTGGGTGCCGACCAAACCAAGGAGGAAGGAGGAAGGAGGGTACCGGCCACCATTGGGAAGAAGAAGAAGAAGCTCCCTTCTCCTTGTTGCCGCCCAACACCAATGAACCAAACCCAAAACCCTAGCCACCTCCTCTTTCTTGCCGCCCAAGCCACATAGTCTCCATTAGGTTTTCCATTAGCTATTGCCGCCCAAGCCTAAGCCCATATATATATAGAGTTAGGTTTAGGCCTATGTTTAATCTCCTTCATTGGATCTATGGTTTTAATCTCAACCGTCGGATCTCGAGATTTGATCTCATCCGTCGGTTCTCGAGATTTAATCTCCACCGTCGGTTCTAGAGATTTAATCTCCACCGTCGGTTCTAGGGATTTAATCCCAACCGTCGGATCTAGAGATTTAATCTCAACCGTCGGTTCTAGGGATTTAATCCTAACCGTCGGATCTAGAGATTTAATCTCAACCGTCGGTTCTAGAGATTTAATCCCAACCGTCGGATCTAGAGATTTAATCTCAACCGTCGGTTCTAGGGATTTAATCCTAACCGTTGGATCTAGAGATTTAATCTCAACCGTCGGTTCTAGGGATTTAATCTCAACCGTCGGTTCTAGGGATTTAATCCTAACCGTCGGATCTAGAGATTTAATCTCAACCGTCGGTTCTAGAGTTTTGTTTTTCATCATTTGATCTAGACTTCATGAGGTTTATATTAGGCTACGATGGGGACCATGAGGAGGAGTTGGGTCTTGGCCACCCGATGGATCGGAACCACACAAACTTGATCCATCAATGATGTTCCATTCCACTAGAGGATCATCATCGAACTACCTCACCAACCCCCATAAATTAATATGGGATCCATATATTATTTGTACATCCATCTCCCCGTGTTTAAGATATCGAATGTCCGTCAATTGATTGATTTACTGACCATCAATCAATTAACATCTAACTCCTCGAGTAGTACCACTCAACCTTATCATCATGTTGACTAAGTCAACCTGCAGGGTTTACATGATGAACCTTATGAGCTCCTCAAGGGGACATCATCAACCTAATATATAGGACACGGTTTCCTCGTATAATCAACGGCACACCATGTAAATAATATCATTTCCCAACTTACCGGGCTTATTGATTTAATCCATAGAAATCTCACCCTGTGGTAAATCAAAGAAATAAATACTAAGTACATGTGCCCATTATTATATCGGGATTAAGAGCATGTACAACATAATATCTGAGGTCCGATTCAATTATGCAGTCAGCAATAAATTGAATCACCTCTATGTCGGTCCTGCTCAATACACCTAAGTGTACTAGTGTAACTCTATGTTCAAG
Organism: Wurfbainia villosa; assembly: GCA_025175895.1. Lineage (NCBI taxonomy): Eukaryota > Viridiplantae > Streptophyta > Magnoliopsida > Zingiberales > Zingiberaceae > Wurfbainia > Wurfbainia villosa. Next base: position 6,624,002 of record CM046003.1, on the reverse strand, counting down.
ACAAAACAATACCAAGCTACACTACAACCATGCCAATGGTTTGTCCAAAACCATCTTTGTTGTGAGCCTCTACTTATACTTTACAAGGAACTGATAACATGATCTTCTGTGCCATCACCCAAGCACCATGTTATCTACAATGTAAAGTATTAGACAATATACATATATATAATAAATATGAAGCTCAAACAATGATCATGTGATTCTTATTTCAAAATAAAGATGTTCATACAAAAGAGATAGGCTTTCAGTATACATCCCAACAATCTCCCACTTATACTAAAAGACTATGCTGTCATCATACTGCCATACATCTGATTCCCCTTCCCTCCACATGCCTATCAAAGCTCTCGCCAGAAGGGCCTTAGTGAAAGGTCTACCAGGTCATCCTCTGATGCAATCTAGGCAACAACAACTTCTACCTCCTTTACGATTTCTCGTATCAGGTGGTACTTGCGCTCAATGTGTTTACTAGCCTTATGGGCTCGTGGTTCCTTCGAGTTTGCAACTGCACCATTATTATAACAATAAATTGTGATAGTTCTGGGCAAACCAGAAATCACATCCAAGTCCATCAGGAAGTTCCTGAACCACACAGCTTCTTTTGGCCGCCACAGGGGCTGCCACATACCCAGCTTCCATGGTAGAGTCCGCCACGCATTTCTGCTTGACACTCTTCCATACTATGGCTCCACCTCCAAAAGTAAACACAAAACCTGAGGTAGACTTACTGTTATCCCTATATGATTGGAAATCAGAATTCGTGTAACCCACAGGGAATAATTCGTCTGCCCGGTAAACTAGCATATAATCCCTAGTCCTTCTCAGGCACTACAATATATGCTTTACCGCAGTCCAATATCCCTGTCCTGGATTACTCTGATATCTGCTGACCATGCCCACAGTAAAGCAGATACCTAGTCTCGTACAGAGCATCGCATACATGAGGCTTCCTACTGCCGAAGCATAAGGAACCGCCATCATCTCCTCTATCACCTCAGATGATCTAGGACACATCTCGTTAGATAAAGGAACTCCATGTCTGAAAGGTAGAAAACTCTTCTTGGAGTTTTGCATGCTAAAACGCTCCATAATCGTGTATATGTATGAAGCTTGGGATAAGCACAACATCCCTTTCCTGTGATCCCTTGATCCCAAGGATGTGTCTCACCTCTCCCAAGTCCTTCATATCAAACTCATTGGACAACCATACCCTTATGTCTGATAACACTTCGATGTTGTCACCAACCACCAAAATGTCATCTACATATAGTACAAGAAATACCACAACGTTTCCGTCACATCTCTTGTATACACAAGACTCATCCGGACTTTGAATAAATCCATAAGACTGATTTATCTCCTTAAAGCGGATGTTCCAAGACCTCGAAGCTTGCTTCAATCCATAAATGGACCGATTAAACTTACATTTAAGATGCTCTATGCTCTTAGCTGTTAGTGAAAGCCCTAGAGCCAATCATGTGATGATCGTTGTATGGACTTTATTGTATCATATTCCTATTTATAAAGGCATGGTTATTATATTTACTTGTATTGGTGCCAAATAACTAAATATAATAATGTCCTTGAGTAGTAGGTTCTTATCTATATCAATCGATTGGTTGAATCGATAATGAGATGATATAGAGAACACTACTCTTAATCATTCCTAGTCGAGTATTAACATTCAGGGACAATGTTAATGCGTAGAGACTAGCATGTAGGTCAACAAGATGACTTGATCTCACAAGTCATGGATATGAGATATCAAGTTGACACATGGGTATGCATTGGAGAATGTATCGAATGACCCGCCATGAGAAAGTATCATGGATCGTTATATGAGTGTCATATACTTTCATGTGGCTATTAGTATGACTATTAGTCCTTAGACCTGAAGTCACCATGGTTCCCTACATAAGGAGTTGCATACTTTGGTTCACAAACGCCACCCGTAAATGGGTGGACTATAAAGGCGACATCGGGTATGTAACAAATTATGCGAGGGATGTGAGTGATGTAGATGGGATCTATCCTCCTATATGACGGGGTGACATCGATATTCTTGATAGAGTGAGACCACGGTGCATGGCCATGCCCAAATGAGTCAATATGAGATATTGAGCTCATTTGATTAGAGTGAGTCTACTTGGAGTTCAAGATTTAGATTGTATGAGGATGACACGGTCTATGCCTCGATTGGTCAATCTAGATGTCAAGGATAGAGGGACATTGTCACATATTGTGAGAGTCACAATTAGTAGTCACAAAGGTGATGTTGGAGCTCAACATTCTTGTAACTTGGGTAGCAATGATGTGTTGCTAGATACCGCTCATTGCTTATGTTCCTAAATCAGTTTAGGGACATTGCCAACGTTACAAGAACCTATAGGGTCACACACATAAGAGCAATTAGATGGAGATTAGGTTCATATGATGAACCATGAGGATTAGGTTCATGGGATGAACCAAATTGGATTAAGAGTAATCCAAATTAGACTAATTGAGTTAGACTCAAGTTGATTCAAGTGTTGAATGAGTCTAATTGAGATTTGATTCATCAAATCAATTTAAATTAATGAATAGAGATTCATTATATTAAATTGACTTGAGTCAAGTGGTTAGATTTGATCAACCATGGGAGATTAGAGGTCAAGTTTGACTTGACTTGAGAGGGAAGTTGAAAGGTCAAGTTTGACTTGACCAAATGCCATGTCATGATGATGACTAGGCATGGCCGGCCAATGATGATGCTCCACATCATCATTGACTTGTCAATTAGTGCCACATCATGAGGGAGACCAAGGGTCATGGGAGTTACATGCATGCATGTAACTCCCCTCCATGAAGTGGCCGCCACCATTTGGGGGGTTATGTGAGTGAAAATTCATTTTGGTGAGTAATCACTCATTACTTCATCTTCTTCCTTGGGAATTTTCCTCTCAAGCTCTCCCTCTCCTTCCTCTCTTTGGCCGAACCAACCAAGGAGTGCTAGCACACTCAAGGTTGAGTTTTCTTCCACCTATTGCTTGTGTGGATACCATAGAGGAGTGTGCACTTGACACTCTCGAGTTCCGGCGGACTTTCGACGAGCGGGATTTGCGAAGGGCATCGCATCAAGGGTAACATCCTTATCTCTTAGTTCTAAGGTAGATCTAGAGGATTTTGTAAGCACATACATGTAATTAGTGCACGGATCCGCGTGGTCGGACTTCCGAGTTTCCGCAACGCAGGCGTTTGCGGCGGAAAAACCCAACAAAGGGTATCAGAGCCACGTGCGAAGCATGTATGTGTTTCATTTTTGTATTTTTTATATTAGATATAAAAATTACAGATTTTTATGTTTCTGTAAATTTCTAATTTTATAGAATTTTTGGGTATTTTTCTCAGAGAGTAAACGAGTGTTGGGACACTCAGGCTTCAACCGCGAGAAAACTCTCCAATCGAAGTTCTCGCTTTAGGTTTTGGGACAGCGACTTAAGTCGCTGTAGGATCATTGTAGGGACACTCGCAAGTTTATTTTGCAGTAGGGCGCTGCCCTATCCCGAAAGGGGCCATGTCCCGCGATCGCGAAACCGCTTAGCGGGACCGCTTTGAGAGATGACTCATAAATTCGAAATAAATTAGGAAAAATTATAGAAATTTTCTGTAAAAATACATAATTTTGAATTATGTATGATTCTGTGATTGTCATGGCCCAATAACCCAATTGGATTGGATTATGTGTGTTGTAATTCATAATACTCGCGGCCGCTTTGTGGTCAGGCGTGTTGTAAAATGTTTGCGACTGCTGCCGCACCTCTTCTTTTAATATTCTAGTTGTAAATAGTTTTAGACTGAATGTAACTCGAGTTTCGTAGATTTGTAATGTACAAAAATGGAGCGGTGGAAAGTCCACTTGAAGACGAGCTTACGAGAAGGGTGACGACGACACATGGCGGTCAAAGGAAGCGCTTGGAGAAGTCGCTAGCCTTAGGTTGACCGTCCGATCTTCTCATTGGCTTGAGAAGATCGTAGTAGGGCCATGACTATATCACATTTAATGATATATATATATGTTGATATATATGTATTTAATTGATTTATGCTTGTTTGTATGTGATGCCTGCTATGTATATGATGCATGCTAGAATAATGAATGTATGTATATGATGCATGCTAATATAGGATAATAAAGGCCTAAATGCGTATAAGATACACATTACGATTAGATTAGATCATAATCGAATCAACTCGAAAATGCCTACCGAGCCTTGATACCCATCACTACCTCGATCATTTGTTGTTGCTGAATCGCCAAAGCAGAGCAACGCATATTATCTTGGTAGGGTGCGGAGGGACAATCTTGGTCCCGCCTATCACGACTCGGGTTAGAGTAAGCTCAATTAGATTGAGCAAAACTAGTTAACTCAATTGGATCGAGTAGAACTATAGGCATATTCCAATCGTTGGAAAGATAGGTTAAGATCGCATTTACACTAAATCTTGGGCGATATAGCCAAAGCTAACTCAAGGTCTTTTGTAAATGTGGGTCTTAATCCTATAAACAAGAGTTGCATAGAGATGTAATCGGTAATGTGTTACCCACCGATCGTACTAAGTCTTGGGCGATTTAGCCAAAGCTAACTCAAGGCTTAGTATGATGTGGATCTTGTCCCACAAGAATTATAGCTAGTTTGTATGAATCAAGTAAATGTGGTTTGACCACATCCATAACTCGATTCTATAAAATTCCTATAATTCAGTGGGAGCATCATTTGATTAAAGGCCTAATTAAATGATAAAAGGAATATGATATTAATTCTCTGCATTGTATGTTGTAGATTACTATGTCAAACAACACGAACACTCTCTCTCTGCGATCTGTCCTTGAGAAGGACAAGCTCAATGGAGCAAATTTCCTGGATGCACAGAACTCGAGAATTGTTCTCACCCAAGAAAGGAAGTCAGTACGCCCCGAGCAGCCCATTCCGAGGCACCTCTCCGCCATCGCCTCGCGAGCCGACAAAGATGCTTACAAGAAGCATCAAGATGATGCATTAGATGTGTCATGTCTAATGCTCGCGACCATGAACTCGAGCTTCGTAAGCAACACGAGTTCATGAATGCTTATGATATGGTTGGACATCTTCACAACTATATCAAGGACAAGCTAGGCATGAGAGATATGAAGTCTCTAAGGCATTATTTGGGTCCAAAATGCAAGAAGGGACTCGTAGGTTCATATGTACTCAAGATGATTGGGTACGAGTAGAAACCTACAAAGGCCGGGATTCCCACTTGGCCAAGAGTCGCCACGACCTAATCTTGCAATCTTTGCCAAGAGCCTTCGATCAATTTGTCATGAATTATAACATGAATGAAATTGATAAGCCATCGTCAAATGCTCAAAGATGTTGAGAATCACGAGCTTAACCTTAAGAAGGGTAACTGCACCATTTTGATGGTGCAAAAAGAAAGGCAAGGGCAAGCCTAAAGGTAAGGGAAAGTCCCAAGCCAAGGGCAAAGGCAAAGAACTTAAACCCAAAGGAGGGGTAGCCAAGGAAGGGGCTTGCTTTTCCACGCAAGGAAGCAGACACCGAAGCGAATCGCAAGGCATACCGAAGATCTTAAGAAGAAGAGAAGTGAGACTTCTACTGTGTATAAATGTTATAGAAGTCAATCTATCTATTTCTTCATCATGGGTATTAGATAATGCGGATGTGCATCTCACATTTGTACCAATGTGCCGAGAAATAGCAAGGCATTGACAAAGGGCGAGGTGGACCTACGAGTAGGCAATGGAGCAAGGGTTGTCATTGCTGTCGAGGGAACTTATGATCTATCTCGCCTCCGGGCTTGTACTAGAATTAGATGAATGTTGTTATGTGCCCGCTTTAACTAAGAACATCATTTCAGCTTTCTTGTTTGGACAAGAAAGGTTTTTCATTTATAATAAAGAACAAATGTTGTTCACTTTATTTAAATGATATGTTCTATTGTAGTGCACTCTAATGAACGGACTCTACTTTCTAGACTTAGAGAGCCCTATCTATAACATAAGTACCAAGAGGTTCAAGTCAAATGAGTTGAACCAAACCTATCTCTGCATTGTCGCTTAGGTCACATAAATGAGAGTCGCTTATCTCACTCCATAAGGATGGGTCGCTAGACTCATTTGATTTTGAATCATATGAGATATGTAGTCTTGCCTTTTAGGCAAGATGACCAAGAGTCCCTTTAGTGGACATAGCGAAAGAGCAACAGATTTGTTAGGACTTATACATAGTGATGTATGTGGTCCTTTCAATGTTGCTGCTAGAGGTGGTTACAGGTACTTCATTACATTTACTGATGACTTCAAGAGATATGGTTATGTGTATCTTATGACACATAAATCAAATCCTTTGAAAAGTTCAAAGAATTCAAGAATGAAGTACAAAAACCACTTGGCAAGAGTATTAAGATACTGATCAGATCGAGGTGGTGAATACCTTAGCCATGAGTTTCGTGACTATCTAGCCGAGTGTGGATTCTATCCCAACTCACTCCTCCCGAACACCACAAAGGGAATGGTGTATCCAAAGGAGGAATCGACTTATTGATATGGTACGATCTATGATGAGTCACACATCTTCCTATATCCTTTGGGGATATGCTCGACACAACAGCCTTTACCCTTAACTGTACCATCCAAGGTCAGGGTAAAGACACCATATACGATATGGACAGGAAAATCCCAAGATGTCTTTTATGAGGATTTGGGGTTGTGAGGCTTACGCTCGACGCCAAGTCTCGCATAAACCGACCCAAACTGATAGGTGCTATTTTGTTGATATCCCAAGGATACAAAGGGATATTATTTACATTCCCAACAAAGACAAAGTGTTTGTGGTAAAGACCGGGTTTTTCTAGAAAGGGATTTTGTTTCTAGAAAAACTAGTGGGAGTACCTTCGATCTTGAAGAAATTCAAGATAAGGACCATAGCATGAGGCCTTGATGGAGGTTGAACAGAACCACAAAGTGTTGTGGGTGATGAGGTTGTTGCACAAAGAGTTGTGGAACAACCAATTGCTCAAGTAGACCTACCTCTTCGCAGTCCGATAGGGCACGCCGTCACCGAGAGATACTCATTTCTCTTGTCCGACCATGATGACGTTATGCTCATTGAGAATGAGCCTACCTCCCATCGTGAAGCCGTGTGATGAGCCCAGATTCTGAGAAATGGCTAGAGGCCATGAGATCCGAGATGGAATCCATGTACACCAACCAAGTATGGAGTTTGGTTGATCCACCTGAAGAGGTTAAACCCATTGGGTCTAAGTTGGTCTTTAGGAGAAAGACTGACATGGATGGACTTACGCATACCTATAAAGGCCGATAGGTGGCTAAAGGTTTCAAGCAAATTCATGGTATTGACTATGATGAAACCTTTTCTCCAGTGGCGATGTTTAAGTCCATTCGATCTTGCTTGCTATTGCAAAAGATACCACGATTATGAGATCCGGCAGATGGATGTCAAAACCGCATTTCGAATGGAAACTTACTCGAGGATGTGTACATGACACAACCTCGAGGGTTTTGTAGATCCACAAAGATATCCGGAAGGTATGCAAGTTGCAAAGGTCCATTTATGGGCTAAAGCAAGCTTCTGAGCCGGAATCTTCGATTCGATGATGCGATCAAACAGCTTTGGTTTCATCAAGAATGAAGATGAACCCCGTGGTCTACAAGAGGGTTAATGGGAACACAGCTTGTCTTCCTTGTATTGTATGTGGATGACATACTACTCATTGGGAATGACATCCTTCGCTACACCGTGAAGACTTGGCGGGACGCTGCTTCTCAATGAAGGACTTAGGTGAAGCAAACAGTATTCTAGGCATCAAGATCTATAGAGATAGATCTAAGAGATTGCTTGGCCTAAGCCGAGTACATACATCGACACTAGATACTTCGCTTGCCATGCGTAATTCCAAGAAAGGACTTCGCCGATGTCACATGGTGTGAGTCTTCAAGACTCAAAGTCCCTCTTCTAGAGAGGAGAGAGACCGCATGGATAAGATCCCTTATGCATATGCTATAGGATCTATCATGTACGCCATGCTATGTACTCGTCCTGATGTCTCGTATGCTTTGAGCATGACGAGTAGATACCAGTCAGATCCAGGTGAGCATCACTGGATAGCTGTCAAGAATATTCTTAAGTACTTGAGAAGGACTAAAGAATATTTCTTGATATTTCGAGGCGATGAGGAGCTAGTCAGAAGGGTTACAAATGATGCCAGCCTTCCAAACACTGTGATGATTATAGATCGCAAATGTGGTTCGTGGTTTTGCTTGAATAGGTGCACCGTGAGTCGGAAGAGTTCCAAGCAGACACGCTATTGATTCTACAACAGAGGCCGAATATATCGGTGCTTCCATCTCATTCGTGAGATTGTCGATCGAGGAGATGTGAAGATTTGCAGCAGTACCCATGCAGGCTAACATCGCAGATCCTCGACCAAGGCTTCGCACGTAAAAGCATGATGGTCACACTAGGTCATTGGGTATTAGATACTACGGTGATTGGCACGAGTGCTAGTGGGAGATTGTTAGTGAAAGCCCTAGAGCCAATCATGTGATGATTGTTGTATGGACTTTATTGTATCATATTCCTATTTATAAAGGCATGGTTATTATATTTACTTGTATTGGTGCCAAATAACTAAATATAATAATGTCCTTGAGTAGTAGGTTCTTATCTATATCAATCGATTGGTTGAATCGATAATGAGATGATATAGAGAACACTACTCTTAATCATTCCTAGTGAGTATTAACATTCTGTGGACAATGTTAATGCGTAGAGACTAGCATGTAGGTCAACAAGATGACTTGATCTCACAAGTCATGGATATGAGATATCAAGTTGACACATGGGTATGCATCGAGAATGTATATCAATGACCCGCCATGAGAAAGTATCATGGATCGTTATATGAGTGTCATATACTTTCTCATGTGGCTATTAGTATGACTATTAGTCCTTAGACCTGAAGTCACCATGGTTCCCTACATAAGGAGTTGCATACTTTGGTTTCACAAACGCCACCCGTACATGGGTGGACTATAAAGGCGATTACTGGGTATGTAACAAATTATGCGGAGGGATGTGAGTGATGTAGATGGGATCTATCCCTCCTATATGACGGGGGTGACATCGATATTCTTGATAGAGTGAGACCACGAAGTGCATGGCCATGCCCAAATGAGTCAATATGAGATATTGAGCTCATTTGATTAGAGTGAGTCTACTTGAGTTCAAGATTTAGATTGTACCGAGGATGACACGGTCTATGCCTCGATTGGTCAATCTAGATGTCAAGGATAGAGGGACATTGTCACATATTGTGAGAGTCACAATTAGTAGTCACAAAGGTGATGTTGGAGCTCAACATTCTTGTAACTTGGGTAGCAATGATGTGTTGCTAGATACCGCTCATTGCTTATGTTCCTAAATCGGTTTAGGGACATTGCCAACGTTACAAGAACCTATAGGGTCACACACCTGAGAGCAATTAGATGGAGATTAGGTTCATATGATGAACCATGAGGATTAGGTTCATGGGATGAACCAAATTGGATTAAGAGTAATCCAAATTAGACTAATTGAGTTAGACTCAAGTTGATTCAAGTGTTGAATGAGTCTAATTGAGATTTGATTCATCAAATCAATTTAAATTAATGAATAGAGATTCATTATATTAAATTGACTTGAGTCAAGTGGTTAGATTTGATCAACCATGGGAGATTAGAGGTCAAGTTTGACTTGACTTGAGAGGAAGTTGAAAGGTCAAGTTTGACTTGACCAAATGCCATGTCATGATGATGACTAGGCATGGCGGCCAATGATGATGCTCCACATCATCATTGACTTGGTCAATTAGTGCCACATCATGAGGGAGACCAAGGGTCATGGGAGTTACATGCATGCATGTAACTCCCCCTCCATGAAGTGGCCGGCCACCATTTGGGGGTTATGTGAGTGAAAATTCATTTTGGTGAGTAATCACTCATTACTTCATCTTCTTCCTTGGGAATTTTCCTCTCAAGCTCTCCCTCTCCTTCCTCTCTTTGGCCGAACCAACCAAGGAGTGCTAGCACACTCAAGGTTGAGTTTTCTTCCACCTATTGCTTGTGTGGATACCATAGAGGAGTGTGCACTTGACACTCTCGAGTTCCGGCGGACTTTGGACGAGCGGGATTTGCGAAGGGCATCGCATCAAGGGTAACATCCTTATCTCTTAGTTCTAAGGTAGATCTAGAGGATTTTGTAAGCACATACATGTAATTAGTTTTAATACTTCTTCGCACGGATCCGTGGCCGGGACTTCCGGGGTTTCCGCAACGCAAAAAGCGGTTTTTGCGGCCCGGAATAGCCCAACATTAGCAATGAATCCCTCTGGTTGCTCCATATAGATGGTTTCCTCAAGACTTCCATTAAGGAAAGCTGTCTTGACATCCATATGCCACACCTCATAATCCATATGAGCTGCTATGCATAAGAGCTCTCAGACCTGACTTGAATCCATAGATTCAATCTCAGTTTTCATTGCACTTTGCCAAGATGTTGCATCTTTATCTTGGATTGCCTCGTCATATGTCCAGGGATCAGGTTCATGTTCGCTAGGGACCAAATCAGCAGATTCTCCCAAGAACATGAATCTATCAGGCTGTCTAACAACCCTCCCACTACGATGAGGTATCGCCTGTGTATCCTCTGTGACACGCGGTGCAGTGACATGTGGTATATCCTCTTGTACCGGTGGTACTAAAGAAGTGACTTCCCTTTTTAACTCCTCCAGAACAATTTTACTCTTGGGCTTGTGGCTCATCACATAGTCTTCCTCTAGAAATCTGGCGTTCGTGCTAAGGATCACCCTCTGATCTCTAGGACTATAAAACAATCCACCCTTGGGATAGCTTACATGCGTACTTCTATACGAGGTTCCAACTTACCATCATCTGCCTTCAGCACATGTGCTGAACTCCCCCCTCTGAATATGTCTTAGACTATGCTTTCGCTCAGTCCACAACTCTGTTCGAATAGAAGGCACTGATTTAGATGGAACCAAGTTCAGAATGTATACTGCTGTATCTAGAGCATATCCCCAGAATGAATCTGGAAAGTCAGAATAACTCATCATCGATCTAACCATCTCCATAAGAGTCCTATTCCTTCGCTCTGCTACACCGTTCTGTTGGGGTGTGCCAGGTGCAGTCAATTGGGATTGAATCCCAACCTCTGATAGGTAATTCCTAAACTCTCCCAAGAGGTACTCGCCACCACGATCAGATCGTAGTGTCATTCATATCTTGAACAATCATCTACGAAAAAGATGAAATGTTCAAAACTACCTCTTGTCTGGATAGACATAGGACTATACGAATCAGAATGAACCAATTCCAACACATCTTTGGATCTATACCCCTTGGCCTTGAAAAGGCCTCTTGTGTTAGTAATATATGAGAGATGTCCTAAGGCAATCGCCTTATGTATGAACCATTTATATGATAAATGATGATTCACTATTTGAGTATACATGTTTTATGTATTTGATTGGATCTTAAACTCATTTACTGAATGTCCACGATACGATTCACAGCATGAGAGAATTTGTGATTGGATCAAAACTAGTGAGTATCTCTACATGTGTAATTGTGATGTAACGGAATTATCCCTAGTCGATGAATTGATGGATTTGGACACCATCAATTCTGTCAAGACTAGCACAAGGTATACTCCTTGGTGTATCCAAGCAGCTGATTCTCACTAGCTGGAGACATAGTGATGTTCGGAGTTAATCGTGGATGCTAGTTATGGTAACTAGTTCATTAGAGTGACCAACCGTAAGACTTCATATGGTTCTCTGCATATATAGATATATCAATGAAGTTCTTACTGTGGCTTAAGTGCGATGTTCCTTTGACTTGCGGTATTCAAGTCATCTTGATCATAGAGACTTATGCTTTGACATCTTAAGCAAGCATCTCTAAGGAGATGTGGACCCGGGATGATTGGGTATAAGTCGAAGTGATCGAAGGTGTTTGAATATCCTATAAAGGATTCACCACTCCTTGCGAGGAGATGTATACCCATGGCCTCTCGTCGGATTGTTACTAAAGTCTTTGGCCAAAGCATTACATGTTTAGAGTAAGGTACTCTTCGATACATGTTGAGTAACTAGAATCCGTAGGACGAGGAAATGATACTTGGGCTAGGTGTGACGTAGTCAGCCTAGTGGGGACTGACACTATAGACCATGTCCTGAACCAAGTGGGTATAAGATGAGTGAAGGGAATGGGGCACGAATCATTCGAGCTGCTGAAGGGTTTCAGAAATAGTTCTGGATCAACTGTTGATCTTTTCGGTTAATTGGGGATCATGATGTACTACTAGGTGCCACTCATGATCGTTCTATAATTAATGGTTAATTATAGACGGCCAACATAAACCGACAACCTATTTGGTCACACGCACAACGAGCGTAATCCAAAGGATTTAAAACGAGCTTGAGAATGGGATTCTCAGACCGAGAGAAACTAGGTTTGGTTGGACCAAACATAAAGCGAGCATGAAATTGTTTCAGTCGCAATGGAAGCATGGATGAGCCGTGTCTTATGAAGACATAATGGACGAACCAAAATGGTTTGGTTCTAATCCAATGGAGGAGAATAAACCAAAGGGTTTGGTTTATATTAAACCAATGAACCAAAAGTTGGTTCGGTTCGTTTTAACTTAAAATAAATCATCATGGTTTGGTTTATTTTAACTTATCTTAATGGAGCGGGTTAACGGGCTTTATGGATATGATCAATTAACCATTAAGAGAATTAGTTCTCTATAAAAGAGGGCTTAAGGGATTGTTAAGCCCTAATCCAAAACCCTAGCCTCTAAGGTTGCGCCC